>CM077005.1:122753568-123953568 GCA_039090855.1 Macrothele yani | reverse complement strand
CATTTAAATGTGTGCCCGTCTTCTGCCCTTCTGCCAACTTTCGAGCCACTGGGATGAAAACTTTCTGGTGTTGCACTTTTAATGGCCAGCAGTGTATATTTTAACTACGTAGTTTTGCATGTCCATATGGAATCCACTGATTTCTGCGAACAACCGAAAAATGTGTGTACAGTGGCGTTGGGAACACCGTGACTGGACACTGGAAGACTGGAAAAAAGTCATGTGGTCCGACGAGTCACGATACACCTTGCTGTGGTCCGACGAGTCACAATACACCTTGCTGTGGTCCGACGAGTCGCGATACACCTTGCTGTGGTCCGATGGTAGACAGAGAGTTTGGCGGAAGCTCCATGAAGCAATGGGCCTAGCTTGCTTTGTAAGCATAACTCAAGTTGAATAAATAAACCCATCGCTCTTTCCACGTTAGGCAAGGCACAGCAACCGAAAAATTGTTTTTCAGCAGCCGTCGGGGAATCGAACCCCGACGGCGGCTGAAAAACTAAAAGAAAAACACACATAGCACCGCGAATTGTTGGCCGCTGTGGTGTAAGGCTAACGCGTTCGGCTGGATATCGAGAGATTCGGGGTTCGATTCCCCGACGGCGGCCGAATAACAATTTTTCGGTTGCTGTGCGTTGCTTAACGTGGAAAGAGCGATGGATTTATTTATTCAACTGACGCCACTCAATTAGATGATTTTCACCTTGGATCTCGCCCTTTGGATTATTGCTTTTATTATATATAGCCAGTGCCGTTAATGCCCACCAGATGGAGACGTCTCAGTAGCTGAGCCCATCTCACGGATTTATGATGTCAGATACTGACGGAAAAAGAAAAACACACATAGCGCCGTTAATTGGTGGCCGCTGTGGTGTAAGGCTAACGCGTTCGGCTGGATATCGAGAGATTCGGGGTTTGATTCCCCGACGGCGGCTTAAAAACAATTTTTCTGTTGCTGTGCGTTGCTTAACGTAGAAAGAGCGATGGATTTATTTATTCAACTGACGCCACATATTTAGATGATTTTCACAACTCAAGTTTCTGGAGGTGATGTCATAGTGTGGATCATGTTCTGTTGGTGCGGAACCGGTTTCTTTGTATTCCTGGAAGATTGGGTGTCCTCCAAGGATTATCTAAACCATTGTTGCTGCCAATCAAATCCACCCTGTAATATTGATTTTTTATCTTGCAGGTGACGGCTGTTTCACGGACGACAATGCTACTGTTGTACATCGTGCAAGATGTGTTCAGCGAGCATGACAGCGACTTCCACCATCTTCCATGGCCACCACAAAGTTCGTATCTGAATTCTATTGAGAATGTATGGGGCATGTTAGAAAAACAGATCAGGGAGCAAAGGCCTCTTCTGTCAAATCTGGCCAATTGAAGGCCTATCTGGTGAACACCTGGTGTGCTGTAGATGTAAATACACTCCAACACCTTGTAGAGTCTACACCAATCTGCACATGTGCGGTAATTCGTGTTAAAGGATGTCCAACTCAGTACTGAATAAGCGTTTCTACATCAGTGGCCAGTATGTGTATAATAAAGTCTCAGCGTAAGTTTTCAAAGCTCTAACTATTATGTTTTAAAAGCCAATCTTTCTCAGTTTCGTGCCGTGAGGATAAAGCAGCAACACTCCGTCGAACAGCACACGTTAGTAGTAACTGGACCACTATACACATAAACTTCTTTTTTGTTGGCAACACCCTACCGATGCAGTCGTAATTATTTTTTAGGCAGTGTCCTACGTGTCAGCCATTTTTTTTTATTTCGGCGGTGTAATCGACCCCCTCCCCCTCCCCCGCTGTATTTTAATTCAATTTTCCCCGCCGTATTTATTTTGAGCGGAGTTCACCATTTTTAAATACACGTTTTAATTTTGCCCGCCGTATTTTATTTTGGGAGGTATCGGGTTGGATAAAAGGCATAAAATTTCTGTCTTCGAAGCCTTTAATGAAAAACAAAAATTCACTCTAAGATAAAATGTTCATCTCTCGATTCTTCAGATTACACAGATTGCTCGTGTAACAATGTTTCTAAGAAAACACTGAGTTGGTCATCCTTTAGCCCGAAGAATGTGACTTTTATCATCTTTTCCTAATTAATCTAATAATCCTTGAAAGTAACAGCTTCTAAACTTCGCAGTCCTTTGCTTGGGCGAAGCGAACATAGTGTTGGAAATTACAGAACTGAAAAAAATTACTGGGAAAAGCGTTAAAAGTTTTCCTAGATAAGAGACACTACTTTCAAAACATTTGGGAAGTAGTTTTGAAGAAAATAAATCGCGTGTTCATATTTGGCTGAAGTCCAAAACAAATTGCAACGCGTTAATCCTGGTGGATATAAATTCTCTCTCTCAAAAAAAAGGAAAGCTTGTATCTGTATTTTTATTTTTCAAATGAGTTATGAAGAATAAATAAAAGTCCCGAGGAATAAAAAGTCTGTGGAAAATTTCTGTTTTACTAACTTTTTTTCTGCACAGAAAGAACTTCTTCGGAGTCTGAGTACAAGAATATAAATAAAACACACGATCGCACAGAACAAATGGGTGTAAAAAAAACCATTTTATTCTTTCTTTGTGTTTTTCAAAAACATTTTGAAATTTTTTTGTGTATAGGGAAAAGGTGAAACGTAGCATTAACTCCAGTAATACAGTATAAGTGATTGAAAAAAATATTTCACACAGAATGTAATCTTTCGAGTGACCAGGACATTCTGCTTTCCTCATTCCCCAGCTCATGATCATGGTACTGCTCGTCATGATAAGCTATAAACCACGTTTCCAAATGCGCACTTACCTCGAAGGATAATGTCGCACGGAAAAGGACGCTGTAGTATTCACTATTCACACATTCGCGAAGTTGCGTGCTCACAATAGATATTTCTCATTGAAAAACGTCAAACCCAAGAATTTTTCTGTGTGTTCTCCTTGCGCGTCTTATGCATGCATTTTCAGCATTTACCTTGCTGAAGCAAATGCACGAAAATATAAATGAACTAGCGTATAGCCCGTCTTAGGACGGTTGTTTTTAAGCTTTAAATAAATATTAATATATAGGGAATGTTGCCCGTCCTACGACGGAGTGAAATTTTTAATTGAACCAGATTGAAAACAAATCAAATAGACGCCTGATTTCTGTAAGAAAATATAGTAAAAACTTATTTAATAAGACCTCATTCAAGTTAGAACTAAAAATTATATGCTATTTATTTCCGTTTTTCAAAACAATTCGAGGTAAATAACATTCTGTGTAAAATATTTGTTGTTTAACAATTGTAGGTTTGAGCGTTTAGATAGATCGATATTTTGCAAGATGTGTAATATAATCAGCACTAAACCCGGAAAGTGGTTTTTGTCTTAACTTAGCTTAATAAGTTTTACTTTGATTTTTCGCGTTAAATTACTTTTTCTCTGGTACACTTGTTTATTCCCTTCACGGTTTGTTTTAGACTGTCCTATTCGACGGTTAGTTTGAAACTTCATACCGAACCTTTTTCTACAAAATAATGCGACATCTGGTATCACAAATCGGAACTATCTAAATTCTCGACAATGTGCTACTGGGGCGACATCTGCTTTTAGATACAATCTTGCTCATTTTGACATCTCAAAATTTCAGTTTTTATTGTAGTTCAGAGCGTTTAAATAGTTCAATAATTTGCAAAATGTTTAATATAATCAGCACTAAACTCGGAAAGTAAAAACAGTAAAAAAATTATCAAAGCGCACAATTTAATATTCGAATTGTGCTAAATTAAATTAATATACAAACGTAACTTTTTGTGATATTAAGATTTGAATTCGAATTTGGTAGATCAGATACACAGAACTCGAATCATTGTTTTTAAATTAGCACGCTACCACCTTGACATCCCAATGCGATCGCGTGCAAACTCAACTTGCTGTGATATTAAAAAATAAAGTCGATTTTGTAGATCGGAAAAATAGAACTCGAGTCATTAAAAATCCAATGTTTTTAAATTAGCACACGATCACCTTGACACCTAAAAGCGATCGCGTGCTATTATATAGCAGGCAATCATTTTGACATCGCGAGAGCACACACGAATTGTTCGATAAGTGATCGCGAAACAATGCAGACGTTACTGTGACGTCAAACGTTTCAGAGAGACAGATGGGTCTGGGTGTTTATATTATTAATAAAACAATGAAAAAGCTATGATCATTCACTTTCACGCATTTGACACTGAACTGCGTTATTTCTTCAGAAATGTGTAATTTGCAGTTTTTACTTTTTTGATGCGATTGTTTAATTAATCAACTAATGTTCTTAGCTGACTATGAACTGGTTGAATATACACACACCTGCCACTGAATTAGAAACCTTTATGCAGATGCTGTCTGCATAAGAGAAGGCAAAACTGATGTACAATACTTTTTCAAGAAGTGAAGATTTTTCGATTGATGGGGAAAAGCCCGGGGTTGCCGATATCTACATTTCCCTTGGACAACAGATATCAAGCAAGAGTCACATTAATGAAATTAATCGGCGTATAAAACTTGGCTGGAGAGCTTTTGGAAGAAACAGTACAATTTTCAAGAGAAATATGCCAATATGTCTTAAAAGAAAAGTGTTTAATCAATGCATCTTTCCATTTCGTACTTATGGAGCAGAGATATGGGCCTTAACTAAAAGAGACATACAAAGGCTGCAAACAACTGAAAGAAGCCTGGAGGGATGCATGTTTAGTGTAACTAGGAAAGATACGAAGAGGAAATCGTGGATAAAGCAAATGACAAGAGTGGAAGACTTCACGATCAGAGTAAAATCCCTGAAATGGCAATGGGCTGAATATGTTGCCAGAAGAACGGACCACCGATGGACAACCGAAATTCTAGACTGGATTTCAAGGGACAGAAAATGATCAAGAAGAAGACCACATGGGTGATGGATGGATGAAATTCGAAAGCATGCCGGAGTAACACGGGGAGACAGGCTGAAGACAGGCAGGTGTGGAAGAAACTTGGGGAGACCTTCATCCAGTGGTGTATTGTTAATTGTTGACAATTATGATGATGCAGATGTACGTAAACGTCACGCAGCGTATATGCAAAATACGTGGTATAACGAAGTAAATTTCTCCGTCATTTTTGGTCCACGCCGGGAATCGAACTCGAGTCCACTTATTCCGGAACAAGTCGCTCTACCAACTGAGCTACGCAGACGTTCGTTCTCGCTGCTATCTGCCTTTATGTCGTGTGCGTCCTGCGGGGCAGGCACGTCAGAGTTGTCACGTGCGTTATCACGTGATCTAGGTAACTACTTAAGATCGCTGCTCGTTAGTAGTGTTTATGGCAATGGGGAAAACAAAGGATCTTTTAGAGTTCGATAAAGGGTTTATTGTGGGTGCCTGTCAGGCTAGAGCGACGATTTTGAAAAGAGCAGAGCCAACTGATTTTTCAAAAGCTGAATCCGAAGTCCTTAATCAGTGGGAAAATAATCCGTATAGCTTGCCTCAGAGGCATGACTGTGGGGTGACGACAATCTGCCAGAAACGAGATCGTCGTCGTCTGAGAAGGCTTGTACGGAGAAACAGGACTTCCTGTACGCGGCAATTGACCGAAGCATTCAACGAAGACTGTTCCCGGCTCATATCTCAGCGAACTGCACGCATAATATTGAAGAGGATGTCTATACGGAAAACACTGATTTCGCATAATATTGAAGAGGATCGGTATTGGCAGTCGCATGTCTATACGGAAACAACTGATTTCGCATAATATTGAATAGGATCGCTATTGGCAGTCGCATGTCTATACGGAAACCACTGATTTCGCATAATATTGAAGAGGATCGGTATTGGCAGTCGCATGTCTATACGGAAACCACTGATTTCGCATAATATTGAAGAGGATCGGTATTGGCAGTCGCATGTCTATACGGAAACCACTGATTTCGCAAAATTTAAAAAGGATCGGTATTGGCAGTTGCATGTCTATACGGAAACCACTGATTTCGCATAATATTGAAGAGGATCGGTATTAGCAGTCGCATGTCGATACGGAAACCACTGATTTCGCATAATATTGAAGAGGATCGGTATTGGCAGTCGCATGTCTATACGGAAACCACTGATTTCGCATAATATTGAAGAGGATCGGTATTGGCAGCCGCATGTCTATACAAAAACCACTGATTTCGCATAATATTGAAGAGGATCGGTATTGGCAGTTGCATGTCTATACGGAAACCACTGGTTTCGCATAATATTGAAGAGGATCGGTATTGGCAGTTGCATGCCTATACGGAAAGCACTGATTTCTATAGAGATCTAGAAATTCCGTCTACAGCGGTGTCAGGAACCCTGCGACTAGACAGTGGAAGAGCTTAAAGAAGATACGTGATCCAACGGGTCGCAGTACCGTTACGGTGATCTTAAAAATCATAAAATACCGAAATTTTAAGGAGGCTTCCAGGAATAAAGTTTCAGAATTATATATTTTTTTCAACCGCTCCAAGTGTTCTCCTCAAACCCTTTTACTCCCGCGTTTCTCTGACGCCTCGAAAAGCAATAACCTAATTAAGCCGTCTGGAAGAGCTAAAGTAATACAATGCACTAATCCTTGCGTGGGCCAATAAAACAATGTTCACTTTAAAAAGTTCTTCAAGATACAATAACCTATTGTTCTGGGAGATGATGCAATAAAAATACAATTCCAGGACAAAAAGATTATGAGAATTACATAGTAACAAATAACAGATTTAATACTGCAAGTGTTTTAATACTTTCTGTGAGATACAGTTCCTTCGCATTATCTGCAACGAGCTGCGAGTAGGCTTAAATATCGAACCCAAACGGGAATAAGAACCTGTATACCATGTAAGGTCAGGTGATGCGTAACATCACAGCCTCTCCTTGACAAATGTAAACCCCGCCTTCTCGTGGTACATCCTGTTCCCACTAAAGGGGCTCTGACGACCGCCAATAGCGGTATAACTATACCATCGGGATTAGAGGAAATGCTATCCCACACTCACCAACCCGCTTGGCCAGCGTGGTGAGTTATGGCCAAACCCCTGCAAAATGACTCCACAACTTAAATCTTGGCCCTCAGTCTCCGGCAGCTGGAATGTACCTGGCCAAGGCAGCGGCCAGTGCGACATGAAGGCAGAGGGTGCTAAGAATCCCCGGAGGACCGGACTAGGCTGCCATCTGATGCTGACCTTGGCTACGTACAACGGACGCTTCCTATCTTCTGATTCAAGGCTTCTTGAATTGGAAGAGGAACTACAAAGGATCAAGTGGGACATCGTGGGGCTAAGTGAGGTAAGGAGAAAAAGAGAAGATCTCATCGAACTGAAAAGTGGACATCTCTTCTACTATCGTGGGACTGATACTGGCAGAACTAGTGGTGTTGGATTTATAATAAACAAGAAACTGAAGGATAAAGTTGTAGAAGTTGAAAGTTCCTCTGACAGAGCTGCACGACTCGTTATCCAACTCTCGAGAAGATACCAGGCTCAGATTATTCAAACTTATGCACCCACCACAAGTCATGCTGAAGAAGAAATTGAAGAATTTTATGAGGAAATTCGTGATCTAAATAATAAAGGTAAGCAGCACTTGAAGATAATTATGGGAGATTTCAATGCAAAAATAGGGCAACGGCAACAGAATGAAACTTCAGTAGGTAAATTCGGTCACGGCAACAGAAACCAGCGTGGAAATACTCTCGTTGAGTTTGCAGAGGCAGAAGGGTTTTTCATCTTGAACTCCTGTTTCAAGAAAAAGCCACACAGGAAATGGACATGGAGACATCCAAATGGGACGACAAGTGAAATTGATTTTATTATGTGTAACAAAAAATTCGTCATAGAAGACTGCAGTGTGCTAAACAAGTTCAACACAGGCAGTGACCATAGATTGGTGAGATGTAAGATGCACCTCAACACTAAACTCGAACGTAGCAAGCTCATAAGACAAACAAAATGTATTGACATAACCAACCTTAAAAAACACCATAATACCTTCAAATTGGAACTGAAGAACAGATTCTCTGCTTTAGAAGGCCTAACATCGGAAGAAGTGAATATTTCTGAAGTTAACAGAAAAGTAACAAAAGCTCTTATGGAAACAGCAACAAAATTAGCTGGGTCTAAGAACAAATTGCAGGTGAACAAATTATCAGGAAAAACCAAAATGTTGATGCAAAAAGAAGAGTGATGAGGACAACTAAAGAAGATGTGACTTCCAAAGTGGAATATATAGAGCTATGCAAGACAGTACGAAAAAGTATCACTGAAGACGTAAGGAAATTCAACTGTGAACTAGTAAGGAAAGCAATTGAAAACAACCAAAGCCTAAAGATAGCAAAGGGACATCTCAGTAAAGGAAGAAAACAGATTATGGCACTGAGAAAAGAAGATGGTTCTGTAACAAGAAATAGAGGCAAAATTTTGACAAGAGTGAAAGATTTCTACTCCAAATTATATGAAAGGGATGATACATGTACTCCAGACATTATGAAAGGTACCAGTACCAGAGTTCTTCCAGTCCTTCCAGCAGAAGGGGAAAAGCTCCATGAGAAGATGAAATTACTGTAGACATCATACAAGAAGCAAGTGGAGAAATCGAAACAGTACTCGCCCAAATTTTCACTCGATGCCTTAATGAAGGGAAAATTCCTGAGGATTGGAACAACGCTACAATGATCTTGCTACATAAAAAAGGTGACATTGAGGATCTCAGAAACTACAGACCTATCAGCCTCCTATCAGTGGTTTATAAAATCTTCACTAAAGTTCTTTCACACCGCTTGAAGGTGACACTGGACATGGCTCAACCGAGAGAACAAGCTGGATTCAGGAGTGGCTACAGCACAATAGATCATATCCACGTACTGAGAGAACTAATTGAAAGAGCGAGGGAATATGAGCTTCCATTGTGCATGGCTTTTATCGATTATGAAAAAGCCTTTGATTCGGTGAAACCATCAGCAGTTGCAATGGCTCTGAAATCCTGCGGTATTGAAGATGCATACATTAATATTATTAATAACATCTATGAAAATGCAAATGCAAAGATTCGGCTGTTTGAAAATACAACACACATAAAAATTGGAAAAGGAGTGAGACAAGGTGACACCATATCTCCGAAGCTCTTTAATGCCACATTGGAAAATGTCTTTCAATCACTGAACTGGGAAAACAAAGGGATAAAGATTAATGGAGATTATCTAACCCACCTTCGTTTTGCTGATGACATAGTCATTTTTGCAACTACTCCATCAGAGCTACAGAGTATGATCCAGGAACTTGCTGACAAGAGTAAAGAAGTGGGATTAAAAATGAACTTTCAGAAGACAAAAGTGATGTACAATGCTTTTACAAGAAATGAAGATTTATCGATTGATGGAGAAAAGCTGGAGATAACAGACACGTACGTTTATCTTGGACAGCGGATATCAAGTGAGGGTCACATTGGTGAAGAAATTAATCGGCGTACAAAACTTGCCTGGAGAGCTTTTGGAAGAAACAGCATAATTTTCAAGAGCAATATGCCATTATGTCTTAAAAGAAAAGTGTTTGATCAATGCATCCTTCCAGTGCTTACGTATGGTGCAGAGACGTGGACCTTAGCTAAAAGAGACATACAAAGGCTGCAGACAACTCAAAGTAGCATGGAGAGGTGCATGCTTGGTGTAACCAGGAGAGATAAGAAGAGGAACACGTGGATCCGAAAAATGACAAGAGTGGAAGACATCATGATCAGAGTTAAATCCCTGAAATGGCAATGGGCTGGACACACTGCCAGAAGAACAGACCATCGATGGACAGCCGAAATTTTAGATTGGATTCCAAGGGACAGGAAAAGACCCAGAAGAAGACCACATGGAAGATGGGTGGATGAAATTCGAAAGTATGCGGGAGTGACATGGAGGAGACTGGCACAAGACAGACCGTTGTGGAGGAAACTTGGGGAGACCTTCGTCCAGCAGTGGATTGATAATGGTTGACAATGATGATGATGATGATGATACCATGTAACAGAAAAACATCTGCAGTTGTGGAATCGGAAAAGCAGCTGTACCGACAGAGAATGGGTGACACCTCAAAAATCCAGTGATAAAAGCATGAATGATCTGTAATTCGAAATGTCAAATAGACGCAGGAAGTGAACGGAGATCAGCCATTTTTGTATCGTCCAACAGACGAGCAACAGTGAGTTAAACCACAGAGGATTCGTTACATAGACAGTGTTAAACGCACACACGAGACTGACGAAGAAAAAAAGCTGAACTTTTTTACGAGGGGGAAAAATCAGAACATGAAGCGAAATACACTGTAGAGCAACTGAATTAGAGACAGCTGGCGCTATGCAAATGTGGCGCTGTGGGCGGCCCTGTAAACGGAAACGACATGACGTATGCAGCGATCCGACAATATAAGGAGGGATGAGACGGGATTCAGTAAGAGTCGGACGCAGTATGGGTAAGACGAAGGATCTAAGCGCATTGATCGTGTGCAAATTGTCGGGGCCCGACGAATGGGTCACTCCATCTCGAAAGTCGTGCAGGCAGTGGGATTTTCACGAGTCACTGTGTCACGGGTGCATCGTGAGTACATCGAATCCGGTAAAACCATCCCTGCAAGGGCCAACTGCCGTGAACAACAGCGTGTGGATGAGCGGGATCATCGTCGGCTAGCTCACATTGTAACAGCGGATAGACGGGCCACAGTGCAAGAAATCACTCGGCAATTTAACGCTGGTGCACAAAAACGTGTAAGCAGCCACACCATCCAGAACCATCTTCTCGCTATGGAGTACAGAAGCCATCGTTCCACGAGGGTACAGCTGCTGACCGTACATCACAGGGTGCAAAGATTAGCATGGGCGCGGGAACATCGCCACTGGATCCTAGACATGTGGAAAAATGTTGCCTGGACTGATGAGTCGAGACTCACGTTGGTGCATGCGGATGGCAGGATACGAGTACGGCACAAACCACATGAAGCGATGGTTCCTTCTGGCCAGCAGGGTACTCTTCAAGCTGGTGGGGGTGGTATTCTCGTCTGGGGACTGCTTACGTGGACTGAAATGGTACATGTGGTACATGTGGTACATGTGGCACATGTGGCATCGTCCCTCACAGGTCAACGTTACCGGGATATCCTGGACAACCATTTGCTCCCATTTGTTCGTCTTCAACATCCCACTGGGGACCTCATCCTGCAACAAGACAATGTATCATGCCATCGCTCCCGAATTGTATCCGAATGGTTGGATGAACACTCCACTGACGTGACCTCGCTTCCTTGGCCGGCTAGGTCACCTGAACTCAATCCCGTCCAGCACATCTGGGATGCCATCCAGAGAGACGTTCTAGGCTCTGACTCCCTTCCATCAAATCTTCGTAAATAATGGGAGCTTGTTCAGGGGTCGTGGATCCGTATGACTTCCCAACGCTTCCGGTGTCTTGTCGAGTCCATGCCGAGACGAATTGCCGCCGTCATCAGGGCGAAAGGTGGTGCTGCACGTTACTAGACAGGTATCTCTAATTCAATTGTTCTTCAGTGTAATGTGAATATAACGCCGCTATATGAGCAAGACACAATTCTTCACATTAATTTATTTATGTAAATATTAAACTGCAGCATAGCACTCTATTCAAAATATAAATTTACTGACATTTAACAACACAGGATAGAGGAAACGTTGCACGCGGGGAGGAATTACGATTACGGATGAAATCTTGAAAATAGTGGAAATTTTCAGGAAACAGAAGTCTGGAAGAGCAAAGTTTTGCTGTTAAATATCATTTTATTCCATGAAATGATATTTAACAAAATATAATTTTATTCCATAATATTACATTCCTAGTGTTGCTGTCAAATATGATTTTATTTCATAAAATGAAATAAAATGATATTTGACAGAAACATTTTATTTCATAAAATAATATTAAACAGCAACACTAGGCATATGAAACATCGCAAGAAAAAGAAATTATGATCTTCTCTCAGTTTAACTTCCGTTTTCGAAAGTTTTGAGAGATATAATCATTGGCGCTAAAGTGCCGTATTTTCACTGCTGTTATGTAGTAGCTCATTCAAAATACTTGAAAATTACATTTCTCTGGAGTGGGAATCGAATCTGCACGTACCGATTACCGGTCGACCATGCTATCAGTTAAATCACCCAGGACAAGGAAGTTCCAACCAACTGAAGCTAAGCAGATGTAACTTAGAAAACTGAGAACGTTTCAGATTTGTGCTAGTCGAAGCAACTATAAGCTTCATCGTAGCTTCCCAACGACCCTTTTCTCACATACGGGGTCGGATGTAGGTTTTCTAAGTTCCAGTGCTTCATAGAACATCATATATGTACATGGGAAACGAGTTTCCCCGAAGAAATAATTCTTTTCAAATACATGGAAGGCGATACAAATGTAATCATTCGCACTGATGTGTCGTATTTTCATGCTTGACCGAGCATGAAAATACGGCACATCAATTCGAGCATGCTCGACCGAGCATGAAAATACGGCACATCAATTCGAGCATGCTCGACCGAAAATTGGGAGATGCGGGTTTGATCTCCGCACATGGACAACAGTGAAAGTACAATGGGAAACAACGACAACTATATGGACAACAATGAAAATACGGCACACCGATGGCAATGATTACATTTGTATCGCCTTCCATGTATTTGAGAAGAATTATTTCTTCGGGGAAATTCGTTTCCCATTTATGTATGATGTTTTGAAAGATGAAAATACCGTCTTCTGACAGAAAACGTCTTCCCCCTACACTTATCACACCCAATTTCCCGCTTCAATTTTTAATGACCCAAACGATGACGAAAACATAGGAATTCCGCGAATCCAACAGAAGAATCTCATGTGTGTAAACGGCATCATACCGTATGGCGCGCAGTACAAAGCACCGTATGTGTTACAACAGCAGAGGTCGCCGCGGCTGACCTAGTGGTCATCGTTCATGACTGCCACGGAGAAGACCTCGGGTTCGATCCCAGGCAGGTACGAACGCTCGAACCACTAAATATCCGCCGTGCGTCGGATGGGCACGTTAAGCCGTCGGACCCCGGGTACTGGCCCCCCGGAAATAAATAAGGGCGTCTTTCTTCCCCTTTCTACCTCGCTTCCGTGTCACTTTCCTATCGGGCACTCTAGCCCAAATCTCCTAGCTTCCTATTTCTAAGGGTTGTTTAAGACCTGGTGTCAGACACTCCCTTCCTAAAATCCTCTACATATGATCTGATCTGATCTGAACAGCAGAGGTCCTTACATGATCGCTCTCCGCAGCGAACCAAGAAAATGATTCTCTAGTGTGTTCTAGAGAAACGGACCTTAAACGATTTGGAAAAGGTTTACGTGGCCCGACGAATCGCATTTTCAACTGCACCATGTCTATGGGAGGGAAATAATTTAAAGACAACAGCGTGATGACATGGATCCATCGCGCATGCCCGCCAGGTTAGAAGGATGCTGTAGAAAAAATTAGAATTTGTTGTCAAAGTTTGCAATTACCCTGCATTTACAGCTAGCTGTCCAGTTTGGATTTTCTTTACCCATTTTTACATATATTTATTCACAGAACTTATGCCAAAATGGCGTTTGCAACAGTGCAATTTTTTTTTTTTTGCAAATTTTTCCATGTGTATATTCACTGAAATTTCCGAAAAGTTACAGCATTTTTGCTATACATTTTTACAGCAATTTATTAATTGTAACTCTCTTACCAAAACGCCGTTTAAACAACTCCATATCTGAAAAATTATGAGTGTAACATCACAATGTGAGACGTTCTTGAGCGCCTTAATCAAGATTCATAAACTTTATGTCACTTAAAAAATATAACCGAACGGAGGACGCCTTTTTGCTTACTTTAACTAAAACTGCATTACCCAAACACAAAATAGTGTTACCGAAATACATCGGCTCAAAGCAGGACGAAAAGATCGCAAAGTACTGCGAAATTACTGCTTTTATTCATGCACATCAAATAACTTTCTTGAATAAAATAACGCCGTCCCGCACGCCGCAGTGGTTTAAGCTCTGGCTTGTGACCATTCGTCCGAGAAGGGTCCGAGTTCGAATACCGGTGAGGCACGGATGTTGTGTTTGTCTTACGGCACTGACTCTCTCCCTTTCCTGGAACCAGTAGCCCTAAATTAGTAACGGGCGACTACTGCCCATTGATTTGCTCCCGGTGGTCGTTAAACCTTCAACCAAAAAATAAAATAAAATAACAAATGCAATAACAATTCATAAGCTCTTACACCGTTGACTGGAAAAGTAGCCAAAGATCAAAACAGCTTTCTCAAGTGGAAGAAGAACATACGTAGAATTTCTGTTTCCCAGATGCACGACGTCCGTGCGCATGCGTCAGTCACTCGCTAACTGGAACAAGCCAAGCAAATTTTTTTGCTGTGGCCTCTATAAAAGACGAGCATAATTACGAGGTGAGTGCTCAAGTGCCAGGAGAAAGCTCAATGTCTCCTTCTCTTCCCCAAAGTCAACACTAGCAGATGACAACAAGCGATGTATGAGAAAAAAAAGAACTATATGAGCTCTATACGAAGTAATAAACTGCCTTCAGATAAGAAAAATGATATTGAAAACAGTAGCGTGCAGTTGTATGCAACGCATGCCCAGATTATGTACAAAAATTTGTTCTGTGATAAAAAAATTACACAAAGAAAATGTTTGTGCTGCACTTTTTCACACGAAAATTTAAACTGTGTTCCAATGGTTTTGGAAGAATTTTATTTAAAACAAAATTTACATATTTGTGCGTATTTTTAGTAGGAATTGATGGGCCAAGCACGAATGAAACTGCTGCTTTTGCATCGTCAACTCTACATGAGATTGTGCCGTGTAGGGAAGGCGAAAAAGATAGGGAGAAAAAATGGCAACAACAGCAACTAAGAAAAGTTTTGTGATGCATATTCTCCAGTTGCATCTGTGGGTTGGAGTCCATTCGCTTTGTATCACCTGTTTATTCCTACTTCGGATGTGGCTTCGTTAACTGCTGTGAAAAAACGTGTGGATATGGGAGATAGCCTGCTGCATCAACTAAAATGAAAAGGAGAACTTCTGACTGTGACTTTGTCCCTGACTTGCGGTCCAGTGTGTAACTTCAGAGTGATATTTTTTGACACACTTGAAAAGTTGTATGCCTATAGTTTTGATGCTATGCGCCTTTCTCGACAGCAATAAAGTAAATTGCAAGTAAAATTTTTCGATGTAACGAAAATGGCTAACGGAAGTGGTCAAAAACATTGTGGAAATCTGTTTTTCGAATGGTGTACCATGAAGTGAAGCAACAATAAGGAAGAGATGCTAAGTTTTCGGCCTCACCAAGAAGGAAGTGGGCTAAAGCCATGAAACTTATAGACTATTCCACATATTCACCCCGAAGTTGAACACACTTGGCACAGCCTGATAAGTTCTCGGCCTCACCAAGAAGCAAGTCGGCTAGAGCCATGAAACTCACAGACTATTCCACATATTCACCCCGAAGTTCAACACACTTGGCACAGCCTGATAAGTTCTCGGCCTCACCAAGAAGGAAATGGGCTACAGCCATGAAACGTACAGACTATTCCACATATTCACCCCGAAGTTCAACACACTTGGCACAGATTGATAAGTTTTCGGCCTCACCAAGAAGGAAATGGGCTACAGCCATGAAACTTACAAACTATTCCACATATTCACCCCGAAGTTCAACACACTTGGCACAGCCTGATAAGTTCTCGGCCTCACCAAGAAGGAAGTCGGCTAGAGCCATGAAACTCACAGACTATTCCACATATTCACCCAGAAGATCAACACACTTGGCACAGCCCGATAATTCTCGGCCTCACCAAGAAGGAAATGGGCTACAGCCATGAAACGTACAGACTATTCCACATATTCACCCCGAAGTTCAACACACTTGGCACAGCCTGATAAGTTTTCGGCCTCACCAAGAAGGAAATGGGCTACAGCCATGAAACTTACAGACTATTCCACATATTCACCCCGAAGTTCAACACAGTTGGCACAGCCTGATAAGTTCTTGGCCTCACCAAGAAGGAAGTCGGCTAAAGCCATGAAACTCACAGACTATTCCACATATTCACCCCGAAGATCAACACACTTGGCACAGCCTGATAAGTTTTCGGCCTCACCAAGAAGGAAATGGGCTACAGTCATGAAACGTACAGACTATTCCACATATTCACCCCGAAGTTCAACACACTTGGCACAGCCTGATAAGTTTTCGGCCTCACCAAGAAGGAAATGGGGTAGAGCCATGAAACTTACAGACTATTCCACATATTCACCCCGAAGTTCAACACACTTGGCACAGCCTGATAAGTTTTCGGCCTCACCAAGAAGGAAATGGGGTAGAGCCATGAAACTTACAGACTATTGCTCATATTCACCCAAAGTTCAACCAACACACTTGGCACAGCCTGATAAGTTCTCGGCATCACCAAAAAGGAAATGGGCTAGAGCCATGAAACCTACAAACTATTCCACATATTCACCCCAAAGTTCTACACACTTGGCACAGCGTTTCTGAAGTTTCTTTAACACTTCCAAAAGAAATTCTCAGATCTGATCACTCAAATACTGCTCTGTCGCCGATATCACCTCTGAATCATTCGAAAAATTCTTCCCTTTCTTTCAAACTTTTTTTTTTTTTTTTTTTGATTGGAGGTTTAACGACCACCGTGAGCAACTCAATGGGCTATAAGCAGTCGCCCGTCCCTAATTTAGGGTCACTGGTTCCAGGGAAGGGAGAGAGCCAGTGCCGTAAGACAAACACAACATCCATGCCTCACCGGTATTCGAACCCAGACCCCAGACGGACGAATGATCAGAGGCCAGCGCCTTAGACCACTGCGCCACCGGGGCGGCCAAACTTTTTTTAAGGTATGGGAACAGGAAATAGTCCGATGGAGCAAGGTCTGATGAGTAGGGTGGATGGTCTTCGGACTTAAACTCAAACATCGATCAAAACATCCATTGTCTTGCCAGCCTTGTGAGCCGACGCATTGTCCTGCAAAAAAGAGAACACCTTTCAGCAGTTTTCCTCGCCTTTTTTTCTTCAAAGCCTCCTTTAATTCACACAGCAAGTTGGAATAATATTCAGCATTTATTGTTTGACCCTTCGAGAGATAGTCAGTCAGTAAAACGCCTCCCGAATCCCCCTCCCCCAAAACCCCCCGGTGTCATGACTTTTGCTGCAGACCTTTGAGTCTTGAATTTCTTTGGCCGTGTAGAACCCAACTGCCGCCACTGTAGGGACTGTTGTTTCGACTCTGGATCGTAGTGATGTAACCACGTTTCATCAACAGTGACAAGTCTCTGCAAAAAAAAAATTATCACCAGATCGCTCAAAATGCTGCAAAACCGATTTGGAATTGTCCACTTGTTTTCGTTTTTCATCGGCGTTCAAACATCTGGGCACCCACTTCGCTGACATCTGCATATCCAAGAGCTCATGAATTATGAACCCAATAAGTTCCCTGGATATCTCCAGTGTCTCAGGTTTTGGTTTAGCCGCGATTCGCCGATCTGGCAAAATCAAGTCATGAAAACGATCAACAATTTCGGGTGTTATCGCTGTTGAAGGCCTACCAGATCTTGCTGCATCTTCGGTCTCAAAGTCTCCACACTGAAAGTTGTCACACCGTTTCTTCACCGTGGAATATGAAGGGCACTTATCACGCAATGTTAGCATCACACACTCATAGATTTCCTTTGCAGTTTTCATCTGCAGAAATTTCATGACATCCCGGAGTTCCACATCCGAAAATTCAACACTTTGCATTGACATAATTCAGTACAGGACGCCAAACATCTGCAAAAAAAAAAAAGAGCTATTAGTCTGAAAATTGACACTTACAATACAAAAGAACACTGTTTCAGGCTGCAGTGACAAAGTAATGCTACAATTACAGGAAGTGGGTTTGGCCGAGAACATTTCAGCATCCCCTCGTAGTTAATTTAATTGTTGCTCAGCACTGTATTTTATTACACTATTGTCGAAAATTATTTCATCACGTTTTACATAAACGTAAAATTATCTCATTACAATATGTGTAAATTACGAGAACCTGATCCCCAATGTGACAAAAGCCATTATAAAAATGCATTTTGATGCAATGCGTCTTTCCCGATAGCAGCAAAGTATGGGTCGCAGCAAAATTCGGCTTCCCCTCGATTCTTACCCCCCCTCCCCTCTCCCAGCCACGTGGGGTTACCTGCTATTAACGTGAGCTTTAAAATGATGTATAACACGATGGCGTGTAACCTGTTGATATCCTAGACTAAAAGTTACCAATCCCCCATACCAACATACTTGCGATTGAGCTTTTCGTTCTATCCTAAGGTCAGATTTTAGCTTGCGCATGCGCAGATGGGCTTTCGTAGCTACATCCCATTTCGTAAGTGTCAGCATCATTTCTTACATTCGTCTAAATCTGGATAATATATGATTATTTCCGTGGCAATTAATACGTAATTCCAGCAGGGCAGTGAGCCATACTAAATCGCCCACGCTGTCTTGGACTTGTTGCAGGAAAGATTTAGACTTTTCTCTGCTTCACTGATCACTTCAGTCTCCAGATGTTAACCCTATGAAATGTTTATGGGATGAAGTCGAAAGGGACATCGGACGTGTGGGTCCACTAACATCCAATCTGTGCGAAACACGTAGATTCAAAGCTGTGTTTTCGAAATGCCAGTGTTTCAACAGAATGTAACCAAAAGTTCGTGGAATAAGTAAAGAGGCAAACTGTTGTTGTTTTGAAGGTCAAAGATCGTCAAATACATGATTGGGCAGAAGTCCTTAGAGCATACTCAGTATTATCATAGTCATAAACCATTCCCAATCCACTACTGGATGATGGTCTCCCAAAGTCTCTTCCACAACTCACTGTCTTGAGCAACTCTCTTCCAGCGACGTCCAGTGGGCAACCGTCTAAATGCTGGCCATTCGTCTGAGATGGGTGGGGTTCGAACCCCGTAAAGCATGCATATTGTGTTTGTCTTATGGCACTGGCTCTGAAACCAGTGGCCCTAAATTAGGGGCAGGTGACTGTTTATAGCCCATCGAGCTGCTCACGGTGGTCGCTAAATATTCAAACAAACAAACAAACAAAACATCATCCATGTCACCCTGGCATGCACTCGAGTTTCATTCACCCATCTGACGTGGTCTGCTTTTCGGTCCTTCCCTGTTCCTTGGTATTCAGTCCAATAGTATTTCTTCTAAAAATATGTCCGCCCCATTACCACTGGAGGGTTTTAATTTGTGGTTGATGATGATAATATACATAAATATCTTATATATATACAGATAAGCCATTACATTATGGCCACCTACCTAATAAGCTGTAGGACCCCCTTTAGCTCGCAAACTTGGCGAAGCATCGATTCAATGAGGTGGCGATAGGAATCCTGCGGTATCTGGTACCATAATGTCAATATCAGGTCCTCCAGCTATTGACATTACGGTCAATAGCTGGAATACTTGCAGTTCCCGTACATTTCTGGACCTCCAGTTCCCGTACAATGGTGATTTAGCGCGAATCCGCTTTTCTAAGTCGAACCACAAATGTTCGATTGGGTTCATGTCAGGTAAATTTGGAGGCCAGGGCATTAACAGAAAGTCACCAGCATGTTCCTCGAAGCACCCCTTAACGATTCTGGCAGTGAGACATGGCGCATTATCCAATTGGTAATGGCCATCACCAGACCAGCATGGAATACAGTTGCCATGAATGGGTGAACTTGGTATGCAATGATGTTCAGGTACCTGAGAGCTGTCAGGGATTGTGATATTGGGATATTGGGGCCTTAAGTGTCCCAAAAAAAAAAAACATCACCCACAGTATATAACACCGCTGCCGCCGGCCTATTCCGCCCAACAGTGCATAGCCTTCGTTGGTAATAGGGGTATTCGCGCTCGGCTATCTACGTGATGCACCTGGAACCTTGATTCGACAGACCAGGCCACTTTCTTACAATCATTCAAATTCCGATCTCGACGTTCCTGGGCCCATTTCATGCGTTGTTGGCGATAACGTTCAGTGAGAATGGGGACCCGGCTGGGTCTTCGGCTACGCAAACCCATGCGCAGAAGACTGCGATGAACTGTGGGCTGTGACACATTACCCTGATCACACTATTGTAGCTGCGGATTATTTGTCGCACTGTGGCCCTGCGGTCGTTGTGAATAATGCGCGGAAGTCTTCTTTGATATGTACTCACAACAGCGGTATTTGTAAACCACCGACAAGCCGCGCCGTTTCGGAGATCGTAGTTCCGAAGCGCCGTGCCATCGCAATTTGTCTTTTATCAAATCCGATAAATCGGCAGCTTTTCCCAGATATACATATATACACTATATTGACAAAAGTCACCGGACACCTAGAAGAGAAACACAACATAGCATTTATTGGCATACATTAGTACGGTGTCGGTCCACCTTTGGCCTTAATGCATGCGCTGACCCTCCGAAACATGCTTTCGACAAGGTTTTGGAACGCAGCGATAGGTATGCGCCTCCAATCAGTACGTGATGCTGCTGCTGACTGTTGCTTAGTAGCAGATCTTGGTTTCAAACTTCTTATGTGGCACTGTAATAATCCCATAGGTGCTATATGGGATTAAGATCAGAGTTCTGTGCTGGCCAGTCCACACACGATATGGGATTATCGTAAAACCACGCCGTAACAGTCCTTGCTATATGGCTCGGTGCATTATCTTGCCGCCACTAAAAGGGCTCAGTTCCATAGTATTGCCACAGAGTTGGTAGGGCATAATTGTCCAGAATATCGAGGTAAACAGGCTGGTTAACAGGTTTGTCCACGATAGCCAATGGGCCGGGACCATACCACGAAAAACACCCCCACACTAATACACTGCCAGCTCCAAACTTGACCGTAGGAATAATACACTGTATTAAACAGCGTTCCCTTGGCTGCAGCCATACCCACTCCCAGCCATCAGACTGATGGATCGTGTATCTGGATTCATCAGTCCATAGGACCCGTTTCCATTGATCTACGGTCTACGATAAATGTTCTTTACACCGTGCTAAACGACGAGTAGCATTCCGAGTGGAGATGAAAGGCTTATGAGCAGCCACACAACCACGGTAACCCATGAAATGAAGTTCTCTACGAATGGTACGTGTATATACCGAGATTCCAGCATTTTTACTCCCCTGTACACTTAGTTCTTGAGCAATGCTCCGTCGATTAGCCGTAATGACTCTCCTGAATCTTCGACGTCCTCTATCACTGATTTTCTTTGGCCGGCCGGTACGTTTTGCTACTTCAGGCACGCCATGTGTCTTCCACTTATTCAGTACATCCAAAACAGTTGACTTGGGTATGTTTAAACGCCTCTCGGTTTCTCCTATGGACAACCCACTAATATAACACCCAACAATATTTTCCTTTCTCAAAGTCAGTTCTCTCCCGCCGCAACATTTTCACTCAACCTCACCCTGCGATATGATCGCGGTCAGCTGCAAGCTTGTTTATATACCGTTTGCAGTTGTACCGAGCATCTTAACAACGCAGCTGAAACGTTTGTACTGAATAGAAGGGCATACCTATTCATCTTAACAACGCAGCGGATCCATTATGTACTGAATGGTAAAGCATACCTATTGCCGTGTTCCAAAACCTTGTCCAAAGCATGTATCGATGGGTTAGTGCATGCATTAAGGCCAAAGGTGGTTTCAGAATCATTTTAATGTAAAAAAACAGTAGAGACGAGCAACATGGAATCTTCTCAAAGAAAAAAAAAAGAACAGGAATGATACAAACTGATAAAAGCGATGATACGTACATTGAATGAGTAATGACAAATTTACAAAGTGATGCAAACAGAGCGATGCTTGAGGAAGAACAAAATGATCACAGGCGGGGCACCGCAGTTGCGAAAAGAACAACAAAAAGTTAATGCAAAGTCTTAACTCACCGTGAGATGTAACGGACTTGGTGTAACAGCGAACCACGGGTTCACTGGTGACCACGTAGCATAGAAGGACCTTTCACGGCATGCGGAGATGGCAGACTGATACTCCTGCTGTACCACCGTGCACAGAGTAACGGTAAGTTTGGTGAAAGGTGAAGTCCCAAGTGCGCCATCTATGAAAAAGTGTCGAGGAGGGGCAGTTAGTCTCTTGCAGAAGGATTAAGTCGGCCTCAAGAGGCGAGAGATCTTCCAGAACGACAGCGTTAGCAAGGAGGTTAGCAAACCCCCTACAATTCAGAGTGGCGACCTTGAATGGGTAAGTCCGATGTCGGATGGCAGCTTTCTGGAATGTGTCGAAGCGATTGATGATACCACGACACCACAAGACGTAGGCGGGTTGCTTGGCATTATGCCGGAGGAATTTGAGGATGGAGGTTGCTTGGTAGAAGACCTTGGGAAGAACTGCTTCAAACTGATGTAAAAAGATGAGAGAAGCCTCCCGATTTGTTTTATGAGTGCGAAACTCGTAAAGATCTTCAAAGGAGACAGGTTCTGAAGGAAGAGAGGCATTGGTAAGCAGAGTCGAGAAATCTTCAAACGTCGGCAGAGGACCCTTGGACGTTGAAGAGGAAGAGCTAGAACGTGACAGGGGTGACTTGGAGCCTGCTAGACGGGTGGAACGATGTGGGCGGCTAGTCGGAAAAGGTGACTTCTTCTTTTTCCTCCGGGCTTCGGTACTGGTAGTAGAGCGACGCTTGCCGTGGATCGATGACACACGAGATGTGGAATCAGCGGAAAGTTCCACCTCATCGCCGGGAGCAAAAGTGCCGACGGGGAATGAAGCTTGAAGATCAGCCGTGTTATCCTCTGATGGAGAAAGAACACGGGAAGGCAAGGAGGAGCCAAGCGGAGGAAAATCCGACAGAGTGGAGAAAGAAACATCGGAAGGCGCGTGTTGATCGAAGGCTTTAATGAGATTTTCGGCTGAACTGGGTACAGAAAGTGCAGACGCAGGAGGCATGGCAGCAGAAACGTAGGAAGAGGTAGAATGCTGCTTTGGAGCTGCAGGAGTCAGTGGCTCTGCATGGGGGCATTGAGCTTGCTGATGGCCGTAAACATTGCAGCGTGAGCAATGCGCAGAGGTAAGGAGCTCAATCCGGCGGCGCTCGTTACCGCAACGAACATCAAGGAACCGTGGAAACTTTATAAGATACTCTTCCGACGGGAAGATGATGTGAGAGGTTCTAAGGAAGCCACAGATATGTTTATTATCGGGGTCAGAGGCGGAAGATGAGAGAGTCTTCACTGGGCCGAGTACTCTGTCGCATCGACTAAGTGCAGCGCACAGCATATCATCAGAGATCTCCGGGGGTACCGGATGTAGTGAGACCAGAACAGGACGATGAGCGATGGATTCGGCTAAGAGGTGACGATCGCCAATTGATAGGCCACGAGACAAGACAAGCTCGGCATATTCTTTCTTCGAAAAATAAACAATCACAGTTCGTAGCTTTCGGGTGAGGTGGGTAATGGCACCAGAAGGAAGCATCTTCTTGAGAGCGGAGCTGTACTGCTTCAAAGGAGTGTTGGGCAGCGCATCAAAACACACCCCCAACTCGAGGGTTGAATGAAGACGTTGACGAGCAGGAGAGTTCTCGAGAATGTCTAATAAGATGGCGTCACCATTGAGAGTAACGTAAGAATCCATAGGGTGCAGACTAGACGAGGAGGAAGCCGGTGGAATACCAGAGGCAGCCGCAGAAAACGTGCGTGCAGAAGCGCCTCCTCTGGTAGGCTTGACACAATATGAGACAATGTACTGGAAGCAGAGGCAGTAGAAACTGTAGAGGGCAGATTAGCGATGCCAACAGAGACGTCCATGAATTCATCATCGTCAGCATAGGCCAGAGACGTCACATCTACGTTCTAAATGGCAGAGTCGGAGACCTGAGCAGGAGAGGACGTGACAGGAGGAAAATTAAGAGCCTCTCCACTAGCAAGCGAAGATGATTGATCGCTTGCGTCTGTCGTTGAATAGGCTACGCGAGGAGCTGCAGCGATGCGGGCGGGAACAGCGCCCTCATCGGCAGATGTCGTAAGCAATGGCAAGGATTAACGAAGAAAAGGACCAGTTCGTTGCGGAAATTAAAACAGTGACAATGAAACAAAATAAGCACTCACCAACTCGTGAGGGATCTTAAACGAAAGCACAGACCTTTAACTTCGGTATACACACAGAAGAACAATGATGGGACACACAAACAGGTACGTGAAGCACCCAAACAAGGAGCTCGTGAAGACACGTGTAGGCCAAAGCTGCACCGACACCGTAGTAATGTATGTCAATCAATGCTATACTGTGTTTCTTTTCCAGGCGTCCGGTGACTTTTGTCTATATAGTGTATACGGTATATGTATATACGTATATATACCATATTATCATCAACCATGCTGTATGATGATGTTCTCCCCGATTCTCTTCGACAACTCCCTATCCTGGGCAATTCTCAAAAATCAACCACCAATTTCCGCGTTATTTCTTGTGGGTCTTCTCCCTTGGTATTTAACATAGTAATTCAGTAGCCCAAGAGTGAGGTCAGTTCTTCTAGCAATGCGTCGAGCCGATTGCTGCTTGAGGGTTGTTACTCTGCTTATGATGTCATCCGCTCTTATCATTTTCTTGACCCATGAGTTGCTCTCTTTAGTCTTTTTTGGTTACACAAAACTTGCAACTCTCCATGTTTATTTGAGTTGTTCGTGCCTCCGTATGTCTTATTTTAATTAAAGTCTATGTCCCTGATTCATAATAACAACTGGAAAGATTAATTGATTAAACACTTTACTTTTAAGACATAATGGCTACCCCGGTGGACAAGTAGGATGAAGCATTGGCTTCTAATAATTCGTCCCAGATGGGGTCGGATTCGAATCCCGGTCAGGCATAGATGGTGTGTTTGTCTTATGGCCTTGGCCCTCTCATTTTGGAAACAGCTGCCTAAAATCAGGGACTGGCGACATTTATAATCCATTGATTTGCTTCTCGCGGTGGTCCTTAACCTTCCCCCTCCTTAAAAAATGTGAAGACACGAGTTTTTCCGTGACGAAGATGGAATTCCCGCCCTCTCACTCCGGAGCAAGTTGCTCTCCCAACTAAGCTACACGGACGGTATACTATACCGCTGCAGATTTGTCGTCTTGACATTTGCTTTATTTTTTTTCCATTTTTCATTTCATTTATTAATCTTGCTGTTACATATTAAAATTAATAATTCTGAACAGTTAAGCATAAGCATATACACTGAAGAGCAATTGTATTAGAGACAGCTGGCGTTATGCAAATGTGGCGCTGTGGGCGGCCCTGTTAACGGAAACGTCATGACTTATGCAGTGATCCGACAATATAAGGAGTGATGCGACGGGAATCAGTAAGAGTCAGACGCAGTATGGGTAAGACGAAGGATCTAAGCGCATTTGATCGTGGGCAAATTGTCGGGGCCCGACGAATGGGTCACTCTATCTCGGAAGTAATGCAGGCAGTGGGATTTTCACAAGCCACGGTGTCACGCCTGCACCACGAGTACATCGAATCCGGTAAAATCATCCCTGCAAGGGCCAACTGCCGTGGACAACAGCGTGTGGATGAGCGAGGTCATCGTCGGCTAGCTCGCATTGTAACAGCGGATAGACGGGCCACAGTGCAAGAAATCACTCGGCAATTTAACGCTGGTGCACAAAAACGTGTAAGCAGCCACACCATCCAGAACCATCTCATCGCTATGGAGTACAGAAGCCATCTTCCCACGAGAGTACCGCTGCTGACCGCACATCACAGGATGCAAAGATTAGCATGGGCACGGGAACATCGCCACTGGACCCTAGACATGTGGAAAAATGTTGTCCGGACTGATAAGTCGATATTCACGTTGGTAAATGTGGATGGCAGAATACGAGTACGGCGCAAACCACATGAAGCGATGGATCCTTCTTGCCAGCAGGGTACTCTTCAAGCTGGTGAAGGTGGCCTTCTCGTCTGGGGACTGTTTACGTGGACTGAAATCGGACCCCTGGTACGTGTGACATCATCCCTCACAGGTCAACGTTACCGGGATACCCTGGACGACCATTTGCTCCCGTTTGGGCGTCTTCAACATCCCACTGGGGACATCATCCTGCAAGAAGACAATGCACCGTGCCATCGCTCCCGAATTGTATCCGAATGGTTGGATGAACACTCCACCTACGTGACATCGCTTTCCTTGGCCAGCTAGGTTACCTGACCTCAATCCCATCGAGCACATCTGAGATGACATCGAAAGAGATGTTCGAAGCTCTGACCCCCTCCATCAAATCTTCGCGAACTGTGGGAGCTTGTTCAGGGGTCGTGGATCCGTATGGCTTTCCAACGCTTCCTGTGTCTTGCCGAGTCCATGCCGAGACGAATCGCCGCCGTCATCAAGGCGAAAGGTGCTGTTACACGTTGTAACGTACCAGGAGATGTGACGTACCTGCCAGAAGGACGCACACGACATAAAGGCAGATAGGAATCAGAACAAATGTCCGCGTAGCTTAATTGGTAGAGCAACTTGTTCCGGAGTAAGCGGCCTCGGGTTCGAATCCCGGCGTAGACCAGAAATGACGGAGAAATTTACTTCGTTATAATGGCGCCCGAACTACCCGGATGACCCGACCGTTCAAAATCTCGCATTGGTGTGATGTTATTTCCACACCGCGAGATAGGAAAAATAAGAGAATCCTTTCTCCAGCACTTCGAAAAAAAAAAAAATAAAATAAGGGGGAGATGATGTAACGTACCAGGAGATGTGACGTACCTGCCAGAAGGACGCACACGAAATAAAGGCAGATAGCAATTAGAATCAATGTCCGCGTAGCTTAATTGGTAGAGCAACTTGTTCCGGAATAAGCGGCCTCGGGTTCGAATCCCGGCGTAGACCAAAATGACGGAGAAATTTACTTCGTTATAACGTTACTAGACAGGTATCTCTAATTCAATTGCTCTTAAGTATACAGCAGGGAAGATCAAGGAAAAGGCTTCGAAGAGACCTGAGCAGCCATGATCTTCCTTGGTTTAAGTCAAGACAAGAACATTCATATAACAAGAACAAAGTCGAAAAACAAAACAAATATCAAATTAAATATCCAAGCATGATATTATGACATTGACAGCATATCAAGGGGAAAATAACATTAAAGCAATGAAAAGCATGAGTTGTCCTTCCTCCTATACCCAATCCTCATTGTATAGATCCCCCGTCAATTGGTAACCGAATCCTCACCTTGTAAAGTTCTCGCCTTCCCCCCTCAGTCGAATAATCCCTGCATCAATCCACCTCCCATCTTGCATTAATGAATGGATATCAGTTATTAAGTAAATAGTATTTTAATTTATTTTTAAGCAAATTAAAGTAATTAATAAATATTAATTCTGCAGGCAAAGAGTCCCAAAACTCCGGACTGGAATAAGGCTTTGTTTAATAGATTGTGCTCTAGGTGTAGTAAATCTCAACAAAGCTTGGTTATGAATATTATAACGGTACGTAGCACGTCACAACATTTTTTTTTTTTTTTTTTTGAAGCGAAGAACGAATTTTTATTTATTCAAGATCATGTGTGGAACAAACATCATACATTTTCCAAAGAACCCAACTGCCAGTGCATCCACTTATACACTGCTGGACAATTGCTAAGGACGGATCATAAACGGCTATATAGCGCAAAAAACAGTAAGTGTAGTTGGATGCCAAGTGAAATAAAATAATGTCAGAATGCCAGGACATTACAAGAAAGACAATTTATTGTGCTCTGAAATCCAGAAGGCTTTGGAACGTGTTCAAGGGACAAACAGGCCATTTTGTGCAGAATACGTAAACGTGAAAAAAATGCAATTACCATCCGCAGGCGTTCCGGCGTAAGATGTCAATACGGGATATGACCACCATTTAGGGCGATGCAAGATTCCACACGTCGTGTTATGCTTTGCACAACATTATCAAGCAGCTGTTGGGGTAATTTATCCCATTCCTTGGTCAGTGCACAGATGAGGGTGTCCATGTTCATTGGAGGGCATTGGCGACCAGCAAGACTCCTCCCCAAAGCATCCCACACATTTTCAATAGTATTCAGATCTGGAGAATGTGCTGGCCATACGAGGCGTTGAATATCCTCGCTCTCAAGACACTCCTGGACAGCGACTGTTCGATGACATGTTGCGTTGTCGTCCATGAAAATGAATCTATCACCGACAGCACCACGGAACATGCGAACATGAGGTAGCAGAACATCATTAATGTATCGTTGGCCAGTCATAGTCCCAGTTGGAAGCACATAGAGGGACGTACGGCCATTTATCATGATGCCAGCCCATACCATGACACTACATGTCGGATATCGGTCCCTTTCCTGCATGTTTGCTGGACAATATGCAGTACCACTATCACGCCAGATCAGTTGTCGTCGACAATCAGACGATAGACTGTATCTACTCTCATCTGAGAAGAGGACAGCAGACCAGTCATTATCAGTCCAATTGCGATGTTGATGGCACCATTGCAAACGGGCGGTACGGTGACGTCTGGACAATGGGATGCACACAACAGGACGGCGGGAGTACAGTCCTCCTTCATGCAAACGTCTGGCGACAGTTTTTCGGGAGATCCGCTTGCCAGTAGCAGCCATAAACTGATTTGCTACCTCACTAGCTGTGCTGCGCCGGTGTCTTTTTGTTGATAGCACTGTGTAACGATCTTCTGCAGGTGTCGTACTGCGAACACGACCTCTCCCGTGACGTTTGCTACGCTCTCCATTTGTTTGAAATGATTTCCAAAGCCTTGAAACAAGAGTGTGGCTGGCGTCGAACTCCCTGGCAACATCTGTTATTTTTCGCCCATCTTCAATCTTGCCAATAATACGGCCACGCGTAAAATCATCTAGGTGATGTCGGGAAGACATACTGAAAATTGCAAGTTCGTCAATCGATTCTTTCCCTTTCAACTTTGCGTTTGAACAACAACGGTCAATACGCGTCAAATCCTTTATATCTCTTATCAGCGCTATGACGTCACGAACAAGTTCGGTAATCCAAAATTTGCATACGCACAACACGTCTTACTGTATCCCGCACTTATGCTAATTTCCACATTTTCCTGCCTTCCATTTTATGGTTGCTATCGTTGCTATTGTCATCCGTCCTTAGCAATTGTCCGGCAGTGTACGTTCGGACGCCAATATGAAGACACAAGCTTGTCCGTTTCGAATCTACGCCACCTCACTCCGGAGTAAGCTACTCTCCCAACTAAGCTATACGGACGGTATGTACCGCTGCAGATTTGTCGTCTTGATACGTGCTTAAGGGAGGGATTCTCATTTTTTAAGCTGAAATTACCGCTTTGTTTTGTGTTTATTGACGAAACTAGGCAATCAATTGATTCCAAAGTAGGTACATCTATTTATTATCGTCTCAGGTACCTACAAAACAATTTTTATAAGTTTCGTAAGGAATCACACCCGCAAATCCCCTTCAAGCATGACACTCCGCGAAGATTGGCGGTCACTGATTGGAATGATTTCTCCACTCCAGGTGATCTGAAACAAAAAAAAAAAAAAACTCGAACTGCGTTTTAGTCTATACACAAGTAGTTATCGTTTGATGAACCAGAAAAAAAAATATGTATATATTTGAGGAAATGGTGACTTGTCAAACTCAAATTCTCAATTTAGCTCAAAAAATTGGCAATGTTTTTCGCTATTAAAAAAAATATACATAACGTATCGCGTTTCTAGTTCATCAAACGATAAAAGAATGTTTGCTGAACATGCAGTTTTAGATTTGAAGTCGATCGGTCCAATAGTGTTTGAAATATCATGCCAACCATTCGTGAAAAGGCTGTTTCGAGAAAAACGCGTTTAAAGTACAGTTTATGGAGGCATATCGAGTACTTACAGTATTGTCCTGCTATACCAGTGTCAAAAAGTGGTTTTTCCTCTGCTACGTATAACTCGTTTAGAGATATTTGCTCGCTTCAACGCCTTGTACGAGCCTCTTTTGTAGCCTCGAGGCTGCGTCTCGACGATCTCTGCGGATGCTATTGGTCCCGCTAGTTGGCAAATATCTTCGTTTGCTCGCCAATAACAATTCCTGTCGTTGTCATCCTTTTCAGGACGGCAGAAAAGCCTTCATTAAAAAATGACTGCTGTTACATAAGCTGCCATTTCGATGGTTTTTGAGCCACAGTGAAGATGTTTGGGCGTGAACCGCCAAACAGTAGAATTGAAACTTTCATTGCTGTTTTGAGTGCCACTACCCAAACACCTTTCTAGCAACTCTCTTGATGACAAATGATCAAATGTAGAGGATTTTAGGAAGGGAGTGTCTGACACCAGGTCTTAAAGAACCCTTAGAAATAGGAAGCTAGGAGATTTGGGCTAGAGTGCCCGATAGGAAAGATACACGGAACCTAGGTAGAAAGGAGGAGGAAGACGCCCTTATTTATTACCTGGGGGCCAGTATCCGGGGTCCGACGGCTTAACGTGCCCATCCGACACACGGTGGATATTTAGTGGATCCAGCGTTCGTACCTGCCTGGGATCGAACCTGAGGTCTTCTCCATGGCAGTCACGAACGTTGCCCACTAGGCAACCCGTGGGTCTCTTGATGACAAATCGTTGTAAATCGGCTTTATAGCATTTTCGACATTTTTATGAAGTGGCGGTTCGTGATTGAATTTGTCTAGAGTTTTCTCAGCTTCGGCTTTGAGCCAGTTGCACCAATTCTGTGACCCCACTGGACAATAACAGATTATAACTTAGCCAATTTTGCGAATTTCGACTTGAAATTTGTTACACATGTTCTTAAGACTTGAAATAATAAAATAACGCAAAATAGAAAAAAAAACCCGATTTTTTTCACGTAAAAATGAGAATCCCCCCTTAACCTCCGTAGTACGTCACAGAGAAAAAAACATAATAGTAAATTGCTCTTGAAAATCGCACTGTGTCTCTCAAGTACACACCAGAAAAGTCTTATATGGCTATTAATTTCCTCTCCGAATTGGATCGTGCTTGATGATCGTACCGTTTTTAAAACAAAAAAAGTAACGCGTAATATGAGACTTAATGGAATACAGAATTCGTACAACATTAGATATCCTGTTTAAAAAGCCCATTGGAGATGAACGTTTTGTTGCGCAAGGGGACTGCGGGTAATGCAGGTTCGTGTGAATATATGAAAAGAAAAGTTCCCTGTATGCATGAAAGGAATATGAATATGTGAAAGAAAGTAACTTATTTTTGACATAGTGGCCCTGCTAAGCATAAATGCATCCACTTGCAAATACCAGCATTTTTTCTTATGTTAGAAAGTACATTGTCTTACACTGTAGAAGAACCGCCTCAGAAAAAAAAGAAAAAGAAAACTAAAGCTATAGATATATCGCGTGGACACAAAACAAAAAGCTTAGACACCGGAAAATTTTAATATTCATAGCTTTATCAGAATGCTTTCAGATCGTTCAATAAAAATTTCATGAACATTTTCTTTAAAGGATCTGTGCTCGAAATATTTCATTGACCATGTAAGTGTTTTCCACTCTGTACACAATGAAAAAACCTCTCCCCTCCAGGTACGCAAAATATAACTTTTTGCTGCCCTTCTGGGAATAAAAGTCACATAACATCTTTCCAAGATAAAAAGGTATTAGCTTAGTTTTGATTGACAGAGAGGGAGGAGCTATTATGGAAGGATATTGTGATAGGCTGCGTGGAATATTTCAGATAAAGCTAAGCTTTTAGGAGTTTCTTGCAAAAGCAATGTGACCGAAGCTTGCGTCACGTCACTTTTGTTTGCTTAAAGCTCCGCAATAGCCCTCCCTGTTTTGATGATTTCTTTTAACTGAACACTGTGAGAATTGGGTATTAAAAACATTCTCTGAATTTCATTTATGAAATAATTTCCCCTCATTCTCTTGTAGAAAGTGGTTGTTTAGCTCTTTTTTTTTTCTTTGATTGGAGGCTTAACGACCACCGTGAGCAACTCAATGGGCTATAAGCAGTCGCCCGTCCCTAGTTTAGGGTCACTGGTTCCAGAGAAGGGACAGAGGCAGTGCCGTAAGACAAACACAACATCCATGCCTCACCGTGATTCGAACCCGGACCCCTTTCGGACGAATGATCAGAAGCCATCGCTTAGACCACTGTGCCACCTTTAGCTCTTTTGAAAACACCTGCCAAACGAACCTTTAACAATTGCTCTCACATTTGGAGAATTGCAGCCAAATCGGTGCAGAGAAAAGCTAATTGGACTGATTAACAGCTCGGCGATCACTAATTTTCTTCGATTATTTTCTTAAGAAGATATTTGAGCTGGCAGCATGGGCGCCCGCATAATTCTTTCGAGGGGGGGGTCAAAGCAAAGTTCCAGTACACAAGACCTCTCTCAGCTCTCATCAGTCATTCAAAATAAAATACAGAAAATATGGCCTCGGTCTCACTGCGTAAAAGGAAATACGCAATCCAGTAAAAAAATTATGACCACCCCTGATGTAAGAAGGAACCTTAACCAGCAGACGGATGGTGTGCGCGTAGCAACATACACAGTCGTATCAGAATAATATGACCACCTACCTAATAATGGGAATAACTACCCTTGGCGCGGATGGCAGCGGCATGACACAAGTACTCCATGAGGCCCTGAAAGGTTCCCCCAGGCACACGTGCCCATTCGGACTGCAATAGAGCACGACGTCCGGGAGATGACTTGGTTGTGGGTCGGCACGTCGAACCTGTCAATACAAACAGTCCCACAAGTGCTCTATGGGATTGAGGTCGGGCGATTTTGCCGGCCAAGGGAGAACGGAGACATCGCTGTTGTGTTCCTGGAACCATTCACGCACCCCCTTAGAGGCATAACGTGGTGCATTGTCCTGTTAGTAGACACCATCACCACCAGGATAAACGTCCAACATGAAGGGATACATGTGGTCAGCGAGGATGGACAGGTAGCCATTGGCGTTCAGAGGCCCATCCAGTGGTACCAGTTGTCCTAGGTAATATCAGGAAAACATCTCTTAAAATGCACGCCTGTACTTGACTGACAAGCATGTCTGGGTATGGGTTCTCGTTGGTCTGACGCCGTATCCGCCACCGCCTGACACTTCTCATACACCTCGATTCGTCGGAGAAGGCAACCTTTTCCCATTCTTCCACTTTCCAATGACGGTAGTTCTATACGAACTGCAGGCGTTGTTGCCAGTGGACCTACGTTAACATGGACGCCTTGACGCAGCGTTGACTTCGGAGACCCATGCGTAACAGGGTTCACTCTACTGTTATCTGGGACACGTGCCTGGGTGCCCCAGCGTTCATTTGCGTGGTCAATTGCTGCACTGTTGCGCGTTGATTGCCCTTTACCAATCTCCGGAGGCGACGTTCTTCTTTGGGGTTGATGGCCTTTGGGGCTCCACAGTTATGACGTCACGAGGTACTCGATGTGCCAGCGGTCCATTCTTGGTACACCCTTACTACAGTACCTCACGAACAGCCCATGAAGTCTGCTGTTTCTGAGATGCTTCCACCCTGGGCGCGGTAACCGGTGATCATAACTTTTTGAACGTCCGTCAAATCACTACCTCTGCCCACTGTGCTCACGTGACACACTATGGCTCATCTGTTCTGGCGGGCCGTTTATATTTACGAGCCGGTCCCGCAGGACGCACATGAGATAAAGGCAGATAGTACTCGGAGCCGCGAGTTGTGGGTTCGAATCCCGTCCCTGGCATCAAAATGGTAGAGGAATTTACTTCGTCGTAGTGCACTGTAAACAATTTTCTGAAATTCACGAGCCACTTTCCATGGTTTCTTTCGTGAATCAACGAAGAATATTTCTGAAATGACAGAAAGAAACCTGAATTTCACGGATTTTTCTTACGACAGGAAAATTTTGAATTTTCAGAAACCTTTCCGCAATTCCTTTCTTATACTGAAGGCAAATTTCCTTTTTTAAGATGTGTTAACGGAAAATTTTTAATTTTCAAAAATCTTTCCGCAGTTCATTTCTTATATTGATGGAAAATTCCCGTTTTTAAAATGTGTTAACGGAAAATTCTGAATTTTCAGAAACCTTTCCGCAATTTCTTTCTTATATTGACAGTGAATTTCCGTTTTTAAGACGTGTTAATGGAAAATTCTGAGTTTTCAGAAACTGTTCCGCAATTCCTTTCTTATACTGACGGTAAATTTACGCTTTTAAGATGTGTTAACGGGAAATTCTTAATTTTCGAAAACCTTTCCGCAGTTCCTTTAGCATATTAACGGGAAAATTCCGTTCTCACTCTTTTCGTACCCATATGACGAAAACATTCTGTTAATAGGAGAGATTCGGGAGTACTTGAGGTTTGATTAACTGTTAAATTTCAATTGTATGAGGAAGTATTAATTTTGAAATTCTGTAGCGAAATCGGATAATGTGGCTAGCATATCGCATGAATTTGCACCAGCTATTTCTTATACATTGTGTTATTGTAAGAAACCGGGTACTTCATACTTACTGTACATGTGGTTATACACTGTCTATGTATCAGTCTTTGGATCCCTTTAAAACAAAAGCTATTATAGCTATCGAGAGCGAATTTGATATCTAGAAGGTCTGTGAAATAATACTACAAAACAGTACATTTCCCCATTTGTTAAAGATAATTGAAAGTTACTGTCAGTTAAAAATGAGATCTCAAGTTCCAAAGCATTCTGTTGCTTCGAAAAATCCCGATAACAAAACATACTTAACTAAATGCAAGCCCATCAATAATGACGGGGGAAAATAAAATTTATAAAACAGAAATTATTGATATTTATTTATTGAGTTTTTGAATTCCACGTCAATAGATGGCGACGTTGGCTCACAGATTTCTGAAAATTTCCCAAGCAGTCGTTATGGAATTTGATACGACGGGCTGCCTGTTTGTAATGTGTTTTGTAAAACCTTTAGTCACTATTTTGTCAACACTTCCTTGTACACAACATTGTTCGCATACATTGACTGTGAACCCTGTATCAATTTCCACTGTTCTTTTCCGTGAACTATTTTTATCATGACGTCGTCAGATCGTCGTACTTTTGACTTTTTTTTTTTTTTTTTTTTTTTTTTTTTTTTTTTGGATTGGAGGTTTAACGACCACCGTGAGCAACTCAATGGGCTATAAGCAGTCGCCCGTCCCTAATTTAGGGTCACTGGTTCCAGGGAAGGGAGAGAGCCAGTGCCGTAAGACAAACACAACATCCATGCCTGACCGGGATTCGAACCCGGACCCCTTACGGACGAATGATCAGAGGCCAACGCCTTAGACCACTGCGCCACCGGGGCGGCACTTTTGACTTTGCCACATACAGATGGCTAAACACCGGTTCAGGTAGTAAACCAAAATTCCTGATGTAAAGTTTTTCGTAGCCGCCCCGGTGGCGCAGTGGTCTAAGCGATGGCCTCTGATCATTCGTCCGAAAGGGGTCCGGGTTCGAATCCCGTGAGGCATGGATGTTGTGTTTGTCTTACGGCACTGGCTCGCGCCCTTCCTTGGAACCAGTGACCATAAATTAGGGACGGGCGACTGCTAATAGCCCACTGAGTTGCTCACGGTGGTCGTTAAATTAAACCTACAGCCAAAAAAAAAAAAAAAAAAAAAAATGGAGTTGACCGTGTGACGTAACGCATCTCTGACGTCTGAGGACATATGGGTATGATTTGGATTAGATGACGTCATACCAGCAGCTGTGTTCTTTGTTGCAAAAAAACAATGTAGTATACACGTGAACTGCGCGCATGTTGGTGATGACGTCACCTACACAAAAACATGAATATCTACGAGTGACGTCACAAACCTTTGTTACTGGGTTGTTGCTGTGACGACTTAAAAAGTGGCACGGAGGAGGAGGGCTCTAGCAGATTATATATCAGGATTTGTGATAAGTCCACCTACAGAAAAAATAAAATGATCACAAACGTATTAAAAAAAATAATAAGCTCCACCCGCAAATAAAATTACGAAATTATTCGCATTAATGCTGGAAAAAATCAGCATCGCACAATTAAATCAGTGACGGAAGAAATAAGAAATAATCCTCATAATACATGGGGAATCGACAGAGTATTCAAAGCAAACACAACATAAATTCTGAATATGCTTGAACCACATTACTGGTCGTCCATGTAACTCTCTCAGAAAATTTAAAAAATCCATCGCCCTGGATCGGAAATCGAGTGCACATCGCCCGATTTCCATTCGAGTATGCTAATCTGAGGATGTTCAGAGTCCTAAGCTATGTTTGCTTAGTCTCAGTTGCTTGGAACACCACTGTCCTGGGTGGTGTTACGGTTAGCATACTACAACGGAAATCGGGAGAAGCGTTTTCTATTCCCGCTCCAGGCCAATAAAGTTTTCTGAGAGAGTTACGGGGATGATCAGTAATGTGGTACAAGCATATTCAGAGTTTACACTATATTGACAAAAGTCACCGGACATGAGAAACACAACATAGCATTTATTGACATATTTTGTACAATGTCGGTCCACTTTTGGCCTTAATGCATGCACTGATCCTTCGAGACATGCTTTCGACAAGATTTTGAAACACAGCGATAGGTATGCGCTTCCATTCAGTACATAATGTTTCCGGTAACTGTTGCTTAGTTGTAGGCCTTGGTTCCAAACTTCTTATGCGGCGCTCTAATTCATCCCATAGGTGCTGTATGGGATTAAGATCAGGGCTCTGTGCTGGTCAGCCTACACAAAACAGGAAATTATAGTCTAATCACGTCGTAACAATCCTTGCTTTATGGCTCGGTACATTATCCCTCTGGTACCAACAAGGCTGGGTTGCACAGTATTGCCACAGAGTTGGTAGGGCATAATTGTCCCGAATATCGAGGTAGACGTGCTGGTTAACAGGTTTGTCCACGATAACCAATGGGCCGAGACCATACCACGAAAAACACCCCCACACGAGTACACTGACAACTCTAAACTTGACCGTAGGAGCAGTACACTGTGGTAAATAGCGTTCCCCCGGCTGATGCCATACCCACACACGGCCATCAGACTGATGGATCGTGTATCTGGATTCATCATTCCATAAGACCCGTTTCCATTGATCTACGGTCCACGATAAATGTTCTTTACACCATGCTAAACGATGAGTAGCATTGCGAGTGGTGATGAAAGGCTTATGTGCAGCTGCACGACCGCAGTAACCCATGGAATGAAGTTCTCTGCGAATGGCACGTGTTCATACTGAAGTTCTAGCACTGTTACTCACCTGTACACTTAGGTCTTGTGCAGTACTCCGTCGATTAGCTGTAACGACTCTTCGTCCTCTATCACTGATTTTCTTTGGTTTGTTGGTACGTTTTGCTGCCTCAGGCACACCATGTGTCTTCCACTTATTCAGCACATCCAAAACAGTTGACTTTGATATGTTTAAACGCCTCTGGGTTTCTCTTATGGACAACCCACTAATATAACAATCAACAATCTTTCCTTTCTCAAAGTCAGTTTTCTCCCGCCCCGACATTTTCACTCAACTTCACAGGGCGCTATGATCACGGTCAGCTGCGGGCTTATTTTTATACCGTTTGCAACTGCGCCGCGCGTCTTAACAACACAGCGGATCCGTTCATTTGCTTTTAAAGGGGTGTCCGGCGACTTTTGTCAATATAGTATATATTCTGTTTGCTTTGAATATTCTGTCCCGCAATTAGTTTTATCTTGAACATGAGCGTGATTCCAAAGGCATTCTGGCTCAGTGGCTAAAGCGAGCAGTGTCTAACCCCAACAACCGGAGCTCGATCTCACCACTGGCGCAAAAAGTATTCTCTGGTGTAAGGGCTGAAAAATTCAGCGTCCTCGATTTTGCAAAATTTTTGTATAAATACGGGAAAACTTGAAACGGGCATTTGTAAAATAAACGGAATTACTGACTAAGGTACATCTCCGAAAACACATGCATTTAAATAAACGGAAACTTTTAAAAACGGAAATTTCGTTAAACAACGGACACCTACAGGCGACTTTGCTGCACGTTGTTTTCAGAAATATTCCGTAAATTCACGCCACTTATTTTCTACAGTGTACGTTTAAAGCAGCGTACACTGATGAGTCATTACATTATAGCCACCACCAGCCTTGAGAAATGAGCGCGCCTGGAGACCGAACGGTGGCGCAGGTGAAGTTCACAGAGCAGTATATATACAACCCGAGGACCGGCTTTCGGTTAGTAGAGTGTTCGGAGTCAGAATAGAAAAAAGCTGCCGATTTGTCGGAGTTTGATAAAGGACAAATTGTGATGGCACGGCTCCTGGGAACTACGATCTCGGAAACGGCGCTGCTTGTGGGTTGTTTACGTGCCACTGCTGTAGTGAGTACGTATCGAAAGTGGTGTACAGATGACCAAACGATGAACCACCTTCCAGCCGTGTGTCGTCGGCAGCTCATTGATGCCGGAGCGGAGCTGAGACTATCGCGCATTGTTCACAGCAACCGCAGAGCCACAGTGCGACATATCACCCGCAGCTACAACAGTGGTGATTAAGGCAATGTGTCACGGCACACAGTTCATCGCAGCCTTCTGCGCAAGGCCCAACCGGGTCTCCATCTGCACGTCATAGACAACAACGCTTGAAATGGGCCCAAGACCATCGAGACTGAACCGTGGATGATGAGAAGAAAGTGGCCTGGTCTGACAAATCAAGATTCCTGGTGCATCACGTAGACAACCGAGCGCGGATACGCCGATTATGGATGTATGCACTGTTGGGCGGAAACCGGCTGGCGGAGGCGGTGTAATGCTGTGGGAGATGTTTTCGTGGGACACTTTAGGCCCCATTATCCCAATAGTACAATCCCTGATAGCTTTCAGGTATCTGAACATCGTTGCGGACCAAGTTCACCCATTCATGGCAACTGTGTTCCCTGCTGGTGATTGTCATTATCAACAGGATAATATGCCATGCTACACTGCCAGAATCGTGAAGGAACATGCTGGTGACTTTCTGTTAATGCCCTGGCCTCCAAATTCACTCAACATGAACCCAATCGAACATTTGTGGTTCATCTTGGGAAAACGGGTTCGCGCTAAATCACTACCACCCCGAAAAGGTACCGGAACTGGAGGACCTGCTGTCGACATTTTGGTACCAGATACCTCAGGATATCTATCACCACCTCATCGAACCGATGCCTCGCCGAGTGGCAGCTGTTTTGCGGGCTAAAGGGGGTGCTAGAGCTTATAAGGTTGGTGGTCCTAATGTAATGGCTCGTTGATGTACATCATTAAACCGTGTGTCACTAAAAAAAAAGCTTGGGTGATGGAAAAAAGAACTAACATCGTATCTAAATTCAGCACAAAAATACATTTTTAAAATCACATATTATTTTTTGTGGGACAGGACGGCCGTAATGCCTCAATATGTTTAAAAAAAGTACTCAACAAGTCTTTTCTATCCGATCTGCATTAGGCAACGTATCCCGGATTGCAGCAGCAAACACTGCCCGCTTTTAGAGTACTAAATATATAATTGTATAGGTTACAAAGTCTTTCCCAGGCACAGCAATAATATGACACAGCAGTTTGTGCAACACGAGAAGCGTTATTGATCTAATGGCCTCGTTCCATCCACCGTAAAAGTGCTTCCATCTAGGCTTACATGGCTCCTGTTTCATTTTAATGAGCCTTGGGACCAGTTCAGATGCGAACTAAGCCTTTTAATTTTAATTGCATTAAATAAAGAGAATAAAATGCCAACATTCATTTATAAAATGCTACTTTGTTAAAAAGAAAATGAGACGAAGGATATTCTTCTACGAAGATCTGTAGACATTTTCCATCACGTTAGTTAATTTATCTTCTCCTAATTTCAGAATATTAATCCGGCTTCCCTCGTGAATAGCGAAAGGTAGGGGAAGCAAACTTTGAAACATGATTTCACTCAAACTTTTAAGGGTAAACTATGGAGTTCTAAGGAAACCTGTTGGGTTCGTCGGAAGTAATTTATGTTTTGCAGTTTAATGTTGTTAGTAAAAATCGCTGGTGCTGATAGAATGCATCCAGTAATTTTTAAGTGCTGATGGGTCATCTGATGTAAACATCACTTCGACGGATGTTTTTAAAATTTATGTTTAATGATATAAATGGTCGGGTGTGAAAAAATTTGATTTTGGCTAATTATGATGTTGGATCGCACGCAGTAGACTATTTAATCCTTTAACCGGCTGGAACGAATTAAATTAGGGTTAGCAAAGTTGGCTGAAATTAGCTCGAACGAATATACACTATATTGACAAAAGCACCGGACACCTAGAAGAGAAACACAACATAGCATTTATTGACGTACGTTAGCACGGTGTCGGTCCAATTTTGGCCTTAGTGCAGGCACTGACCCTTCGAGACATTCTTTCGATAAGGTTTTGGAACACAGCGATAGATATGCGCTTCCATTCAGTACATAATGCTGCCGCTAACTGTTGCTTAGTAATAGGCCTTGTTTCCAAACTTCTTATGCGGCACTATAATTCATCCCATAGATGCTCTATGGGACTAAGCAACAGCTCTGTGCTGTCCAGTCCACACACGATTCGGAATTATAATCAAACTACACCATAACAGTCCTTGCTTTATGGCTCGGTGCATTATCCTGCTGGTACCAACAAGGCTCGATTCCACAGAGTTGGTAGGGCATAATTGTCCAGAATATCGAGGTAGACGTGCTGGTTAACAGGTCTGTCCACGATAACCAATGGGCCGAGACCATATTACGAAAAACAACCCCACGCGAGTACACTGCCAGCTCCAAACTTGACAGTAGGAACAGTACACTGAGGTAAATAGCATTCCCCTGGCTGCCGTCATACCCACACACGGCCATTAGACTGATGGATCGTGTATCTGGATTCATCAGTCTATAGGACGCGTTTCTATAGATCTACGGTCCACGATAAATGTTCTTTACACCCTGCTGAAACTTTTAATACCGTTTGCAGCTGTACCGCGCATCTTAAGAGCGCAGCGGATCCGTTCAATTGTTTTTAAAGAGGTGTCCAGTGACTTTTGTCATTATAGTGTATTCACTGTCTTAGAAGTAGACCCAACGTGGCTAGAACGAGTGAACCTGCACATCAGAAAGCGTTGTTTCCTCCTTAAAGGTTTTATCTTTGAAAGTTCTCCCTTAGGGGGATGGTTGACATACATACATACATACATACATACATACATACATACATACATACATACATACATACATACATGCATACATACATGCATGCATGCATATCACTAAGCTGTTCTCTGAGATTCATAGGTTAGCTCCACAAAGAAATGCGCCGCCCCGGTGACGCATAGGTCTAAGCGCTGGTTTATGACCATTCGTTCGAGAAGGGTCCGGGTTCGAATCCCGTCGGGCGTGGATGTTGTGTTTGTCTTACGGCACTGGCTTCCACCCTTCCCTGGAACCAGTGACCTTAAATTAGAGAAGGGAGGCTGCTTATTATAGCTCATTGAGTTGCTCACTGTGGTCGTTAAACCTTCAATAAAAAAAAATGCAGCTAGCGATCTTGACACACAACTCGGGCTTCACTGACATCGATCACATGACGTACACAAGACCTTCAATACTTCATATTCATAATCTTTTCCTCATGCAGACACTCCTGAATCTGATCCTCCCGTGTCTTCCTTGGCCTTCCTCTAACTTTCCTTTCTGTCACTTGGGCTAAAAACATTTTCTTAGTAAGCATCTCATTATTCATTCTTACAACATGGCCAAAACCACCTAAGAATATTTGTCTAAACCTTGCTAACAACATTTTGCTTCACATTAAGCAACTGCAACACATCTTCATTCCTCACACAATCAGAACATGTCTTGTCACAAACCCCATAAGTAATGCATTTCTCTAGCACACAAACAACTCTTATGTATCTTGTGTAGTACCCAGGTTTTACTGCCATACATCAGAGTAGGAACAGTTACACTTTCATACACAGCCATACAGGCCTCTCTTGAAAACACATCATTCCTGTGAAAACCTCCCAAAGCAGCTATGACTTTCAATGAAGAATTCACTCGCCTACTAATTTCACCATCCAATTTGTTCTCTCTGTCAAACATGTTTCCTAAATACACAAACTCATTCACCTGGTCAATCACTGTGCCATGTAGACTTATATTACATTCAGTGCTAACAGTTCCTCTCTCAAAAACCATAACTTTGTTTTTCCCCTGATTTATACTCAGTTTGAATGTCATGCAAACTTCGTACATCCAGGACAACTTACGTTGCAACTCCCTTTTGCTCTCTGCCAACAGGACAATGTCATCAGAATATAGCAAACTGCACACATGGATATTACCAAGACGTAAACCAGTATTGTCCATCTTGGCATCACGCATGCACGCATCTATAAATACAGTATATTAAACAGCCATGGTAACATTACACAACATTGTCTATCTCCTGCCCCAATAGAAAACCATTTTATAAAACACTATTCACTCGTACAGAAGATCTGCTCCCAGCATACATGGCTTTTACACTATTCCTAGGAACATCATATTTATTCAATACCTTCCACAAAAGTATCCTATTTACTCTGTCGTAAGCTTTCTCTAAATCTATGAAAGCAGCAAAAACGTTCTTACCAACACCTCAATACTTTTCGATCATCATGCGTAATGTAAAAATTTGGTTAGTGCAGCCTTCAGCAGGCATAAAACCACTCTATGGCACCTGGATGACAGCTGTCAGGTATCTGAACATCGTTGAGAACCAAGTTCACCCATTCATGGCAACTGTATTCCATGCTGGTCTGGTGATGGCTATTACCAATAGCATAATGCGCCATGTCTCACTGCCAGAATCGTGAAGGGATGTTTCAAGGAACATGCTGGTGACTTTCTGTTAATGCCCTGCGGTCTCCAAATTCACTTGACATGAACAGAATTGAACATTTGTGGTTCGACTTGGAAAAGCGAGTTCGCGCTAAATCACCACCACTCCGAAATGTACTGGAACTGGAGGACCTGCTGTTGACATTATGATACTAGATACTCCAATATACCTATCGCCATCTCATAGAATCGTTGCCTCGCCGAATGGCCGCTGTTTTGCGGGCTAAAGGAGGTCCTACAGCTTATTGGGTTTGGGTTGGAGGTTTAACGACCACCGTGAGCAACTCAATGGGCTATAAGCAGTCGCCCGTCTCTAATTTAGGGTCACTGGTTCCAGGGAAGGGAGAGAGCCAGTGCCGTAAGACAAACACAACATCCATGCCTCACCAGGATTCGAACCCGGACTCCTTTCGGACGAATGATCAGAGGCCATCGCTTAGACCACTGCGCCACCGGGGCGGCCCTACAGCTTATTAGGTAGGTGGTCATAATACAATGACTCATCGGTGTAATAACAAACGCATTAAAATTGATTAAATATTTGCTGATATTTATCTGGCAAACTTATTTTTTTAGAGAGTAGTATTTCAATAACAAGCGGCAGTTTAATAACTCTGTTACGGCATAAAATAGTTATGCGTGTAATATTTAAATTAAAGTACTTCCTCTGGGAAACAAATAATTTTAGATAATCAGCTCGGGAAGGAATATGAGCCGCCCCGGTGGCGCATTGGTCTAAGGCGTTGGCCTCTGATCATTCATCCGTAAGGGGTCCGGGTTCGAATCCCGGTGAGGCATGGATGTTGTGTTTGTCTTACGGCACTGGCTCTCTCCCTTCCCTGGAACCAGTGACCCTAAATTAGGGACGGGCGACTGCTTATAGCCCATTGAGTTGCTCATGGTGGTCGTTAAACCTCCAATCAAAAAAAAAAAAAAAAAAAAAAAAAAAAAGAAGGAATATAAGTTTCCCGGAGCGAGAAATCGGAGAAACACATAGCAACAGCGATTATTCGAATAGGGGATTAGGTCAACATCTGCTCTCAGTTCGGATCCGCAAATTGTTTGTTTCGTGGAATTTAAAACAAAACGAAGAAGCCCTAAGAGTGTAGGTATCATTCCGCCTAGCATTATTGATCCCTTTCTGTTTGGCACCTGGTGAGGAGATGTTGTTACACCACTATAATGCATGTCTCGTCGGATGTATGTTCTTAATTATTCCACGTCAGTCAAATTTGTCTCATGATTCGAATACAAGTACTATTTTGCTTTGTCTCTCCCCTTCCCTTTTTCTCCTCGCGGCAGTGACAATGCAAACTAAGAACAAAAGCAGAACCACAATTAGATCCTTCATTTTCTTCCGCAAAACGCGGCGGTGTCTTTCAACAAAACTTTGCATCTGTTGAACCGAATGATTAGTTCCCAGACAGATTAATGCTTAGTTTTAATGATGCGTTTAGCGCTCCTCGCGTGTGTCGGAAGGTATTTACTGAACGTTTATCGATCACTGAACGACACAAAGGCTGAGCAGATGCAAATATCCTTTTAATTGCGACTACTGTATTATTAGCTGGAATCGGGCTTCTCTTATTCTTTAGAAGTTTTACGATTTTCACAATGCTTAAGGCTTAGGCCACTCTGGGTCGATTGGTACCTGGTGCGAGACGGGATTTTCGAACTTCTGGGTTTGGAACCAGGTTGATTTAGGGACGAAGCACGTTTTTTCAAGACTTTTGTCCCGGTTATCCGTAAGCAGGTGTTCTAATTTAGAAGCACGTCTGGTTTCGGAACCCGGTTAAGTTTTTGACGATGAGCATTTTTTTAGACTTTTGTCCAGGTTATCCGTAAGCAGGTGTTCTAATTTAGAAGCAAGTCTGGGTTGGGAACCCGATTGAGTTACGGACGATGAGCACTTATAACGAAGTGAATTTCTCCGTCATTTTTATCCGCGCCGGGGTTCGAACCCGGGTCCACTCATTCCGGAATAAGTTGCTCTACCAATTAAGCTACGCGGACATTGATTCTAATTGCTATCTGCCTTTATATCGTGTGCGTCCTTCTGGCAGGTACGTCACATCTCCTGGTACGTTACATCATCTCCCCCTTATTTTTCTTTCGAAGTGCTGCTCATATTTTTCCTATCTCGCGGTGTGGAAATAACATCACACCAATGCGAGATTTTGAACGGTCGGGTCATCCGGATAGTTCGGGCGCCATTATAACGAAGTGAATTTCTCCGTCATTTTTGGTCTACGCCGGGATTCGAACCCGAGACCGCTTATTCCGGAATAAGTTGCTCTACCAATTAAGCTACGCGGACATTGATTCTAATTGCTATCTGCCTTTATATCGTGTGCGTCCTTCTGGCAGGTACGTCACATCTCCTGGTACGTTACACACTTTCTTAGAAAACTTCTGTCCCGGTTATCTGTAAGCAGGTGTTCTAATTTAGAAGCAAGTCTGAGTTCGGAACCCGGTTGAGTTATGGACAATGAGCACATTCTTAGAAGACTTCTGTCCCGGTTATCCATAAGCAAGTATTCTAATTTAGAAGCAAGTCTGAGTTCGGAACCCGGTTGAATTATGGACGATGAGCACATTCTTAGAAGACTTCTGTCCCGGTTATCCGTAAGCCGGTGTTCTGATTTAGAAGCAAGTCTGAGTTCGGAACCCGGTTGAGTTATGGACGATGAGCACATTCTTAGAAGACTTCTGTCCCGGTTATCCGTAAGCCGGTGTTCTGATTTAGAAGCAAGTCTGGGTTCGGAACCCGGTTGAGTTATGGACGATGAGCACATTCTTAGAAGATTTCTGTCCCTGTTATACGTTAGCAGGTATTCTAATTTAGAAGCAATCGATCCTCCCAATGCTCATATGAGCATTTAAACTGCGTAACATACTGTGTGACATGACGCAGATGACGTAATACTGAGGTGACGCAAATCATATCGACAGTGACGCTGTGATAAACCTGCCGGCGTAGTTTATTCAGGAGAACAGCCGTGCCGGAGCAGGATGACGTGGTTTCGAATTTAACCACCAGCAAACGGTTATACTGTATGTTGTAAATGGAAAGAAAAATCTTAGTTTCAGGAGGAACTGTGTTGTCCTCCGGCTATAATCATTATCTTTGGAGAAGGGACGAAATTAAAGACGTAAATCACATGCATCACACGTGTGATGAAGTCATATAAATTGGTATGCCAATAAAAAACGAATTTTTGTAAAAGCTTCTGTAAGGTTTAGCGCGACGTTCGCGTAGCTTAAGCAACAGTGAAATGTAATACTGTTGCGTATATATATGAAAAGTGTAAAAAAATATTGCTGCGCAAGAGTGTAATGAAATATATTGCGCAAAAGTAAAACGAAATTTTGCTGCGTGATTTGATCTTGCGGTATTGCACATTAGACCGCAAGATCAAATTTCAACAGTTCGAAAGCTTTAAAAAATTAACTAATTAATTAAAATTTTGAAAATTTATTTAAAAAAAGGTGGGGGGGGGGGCTTTGAGGTGCACACCCTCACGCGCTTCTGCAATTTTCTGCCAATATTCAAATCTCTACGTTCAGTAATTTCTCCTGTAAGCAGTGTAAGATAGACATACACGATAATTTTATTATTCTGGACAGTAGTGCAATCAGTGGGGATGGCCCAGGGGCTCGAGCCCTTCCCGTGAAGTATCATTTCTCCCTCCTTCTTTGTAATTGGCTGTTTACTTTTTAAAATATTGCATTTGTGCATGTTTTTAAATACACATGGTGTCCGAATAATGACTGTGCACTGAATGTAGGAATTGCAGTAAGAAATTTTGAATGGAATTACAGTAGAAGTGACCCTCCACGTGGAAGTGTTCTGTGTCTGGTAACCTTCATGTCCCTCCACCCGGAGGCGCATGGAGCTGTCATTCCGAGCGAAGGTCATTCCCGAGCGCTTGGTTGACGGAGGCATACGGATCGATTGATCACTCGTCTCCGCACAAGGACAGTGGTGCTGACGGTTGGACGTGACTCTCTTTACATTCTGGACGTGACTTTCTTTAAAGATGAGGACTGGTTCACTTGTCCGAGTACATCAACAGACAAAACACTCGGCTGTGGGATACAAAAAATCCCCACGAATTTACGGAAGTGCCTGTCCACAACCAGAAGGTCGGTGTTTGGTGTGCCATGACTCATACGCGCATTGTTGGGCACATTTCCTTCAGTGAAACAATTAACTCAGAACGGTACCATGCCCTGATTATCTAACCATTCATATCCGAACTCACGGAACGGGAAATCAATAAAGGATGGTTCCAGAAAGACAGTTGAACTGCTCACACCACTGGAGCATCAATACAGCTTCTAAAGGAATTTTTCGGAAATCGAGCATCGTCCGGGGACTGTGGCCTGCCCGGTCACCGGATCTGACACTTTTTTCTGTGGGGAGCACTGAAAGGGAAGGTTTACGCCGGTTATCCGTATACACTTCAAGAGCTACGAGCTGCAATAACGATGCACATTCAACAAATCACAGCACACACCCTGAGAAAAGTCTTCACCAACATGCAGAAACGTGTGCAGACATGTCTGGACGTCAGTGGGGCCCATTTTCAACACATCCTGTAGTAACCAGTACGAGTTAGGTAAGTGTTACTTTCAGGGCACAGTTATTTTTCAGACACCCTGTATGTCTCACGAATAATTGGAAACTCATTTTAATATCGTGGAGATGTTTCTATCGCTTCTCAATATTTTGGGAGGTGTTTTCTTCGGGGTATTTTCATTTGCATCTTCAATATTTTGGACCACTCCCATAAAGAAATCGCGGGTGAGCCACTGATTCCAGATAATGCTCCTCAGTGCGCTTGATAGTCAATGATTACCTCGAGAATGTGAACATCCACATAATGGAGCGGCCAGCTGGGTTTCAGAATCTTTATCTTTTAAACATCTTATAAACTTACCGCTGCGCAGCGTAAGCAAGAAAATATGTTTACAACGTTTTAGGCGTAACTAGAACAAGTTAGTAAAATCATGCAATGCATTGATTGTGATACCCTTTCCAACATACCAGAAATCATTACTCAAGTTATCACTCAAGTTATGAGGATAATGGCTGTGGAATAAATCTCGGTCTTGTGCCCTGAACTTTAATCCCATTTCGATGATATTCTACAGAACCGGTTCAGTATACCTCCGAAATAACATGATAAAGTTTTGTCGCAATGGAAGCATTTTTACGTAAGTTATGATGCATAAGGGCTATGGAATTGATCCCGCTCCTGTGCCCTAACCTTTGACCCCATTTCGCTCATTTTCACTACGATTCGTCCCTAGGCAGGCCCCTGCAACATACTAACATTTCATCCAAATCGAAACATTTTTACGTAAGTTATGACGCATAATGGCGATGAAAGTGATTCCGCTCCTATGTCCTGACCTTTAACTCCATTTCGCCCATTTTCAATAGAGTTTGTCCCCAGGAGGTCCCCTATCACATACTAAAATTTCATCGAAATCGAACCTCTTTATGTTAGTTATGACGCATAAAAGCAGTGGAATGGATCCCGCTCCTATGTGCTAACCTTTAACCCCATTTCGTTCACGTTCAATAGGGTTCCTTCCCAGGTGATCCCCTTCCACATACTAAAAGTTCATCGAAATCGAGAGATTTTTACGCGGGTTATCGTGCGGAAGAACATATGCACACAAAGCGTGAAGTAATGAGGCAGATGGGAATCGCGACCATCTGCTCGCAAGAGTGTGACGTCATAAAATTTTAATAGGATCCACACACAACGCGTGACGTAATGCGACAGATGGCGTGACCGCGCGCCGACATATCAAGCGCGAGATTGTGACGTCATAAGATCGTTTCATCGAAATCGAACCATTTTTACGCACGTTATGAAGAATAAAGGCAATGGAATGCATCCCGCTCCTATGTCCTTACCTTTGACCCCACTTCACCCATTTTCAATAGGGTTCATTCCCAGGTGGTTCCCTACAATACACTAAAATTTCACCGACATCGAACCGTATTTATGCAAGTTATGACGCATAAGGGCTATGGAATGAATCCCGCTCCTATGCCGTGACCTTTGACCCCACTCACCCATTTTCAATAGGGGTCATTCCCAGATGGTCCCCTATATTATGCTAAAATTTCATCGACATCGAACCATATTTACGCAAGTTATGACGCATAAGGGCAATGGAAGGGATCTCGCTCCTATGCCGTGACCTTTGACCCCATTTTGTCCATTTTCAATAGGGTTCGTCCTCAGGTAGTCCCCTACCCCATACTAAAATTTAATCGAAATCGAACAGTTTTTACGCGAGTTATCGGGCGGACAGACAGAAGGACAAAGCTGGAGCATATACGCTTCTTCAACTTACGGTTGGAAAACGTAAAAGAGCACAAAAATACAAACTTGGTCCCGAGAATCCAAAGAAAGTTTCAGTAATGGATACACGATCATTGCTGGTTTCTCGTACAATGAGAAATTAAAGTTAAGAGAGCTGAACAGAATGTTAAAATCCATTCAATACATATTACCAAAATAATGTTTTAACTCCTATTTTTAAAAACGAAAACCATTCTTCTATCCACAAAGCCTTCCAAGTCCCCTGATGTATCACCAATGCCTTCGGACTTCTGAATAGAGAGAGCACTTTCTAAACGCAGACCTAAAACCATGATTGGACTGTGGAAGCAATGGAATGGAAGTGGAATAAAATACTATTACCAATTTTAAGAAACGCCCTGTTATCTTGGAAATCTAGATGTAGGTTCATTCCAGAGAAAGGGGCATCAGATAGAACATTTAAGAAAATAATAATTTTATATAAGCATTAATAATATACAGGGGTTGGACAGAATAATGTGAACACCACGCTTAGAGACTTGACTTTTAATGCAGCTGCGTACGTCGCAATACGTAAAGGTACCCATCACTTATAACGAAGTAAATTTCTCCGTCATTTTTGGTCCACGCCGGGGATCGAACCCGAGTCCTCTTATTCCGGAACAAGTCGCTCTACCAACTGAGCTACACAGACGTTCGTTCTTGCTGCTATCTGCCTTTATGTCGTGTGCGTCCTGCAGAGCAGGCACGTCACATCTTCTCCCTCCCCCGAAAGAGGGCCGGGGGCATGGCCCACGGTTCAGCCGTGACCATGAATCGTCGTAGGCAGCCATTCGCTGAAGAACGTGCACTTGAGAACTCCCAGTCAATCTAGTGTGTGGGATGCAGCATCCCATATATTCTCCCACATTATTATTTTTCGAAGCGCTGAAGAAGGGATTCTCTTACTTTTCCTATCTCGTGGTGTGGAAAGAACATCACACCATTGCGAGATCTTTAACAGCCGGGTCATCCGGGAAGTTCGGGCGCCATTATAACGAAGTAAATTTCTCCGCCATTTTTGGTCCACGCCGGGGATCGAACCCAAGTCCTATTATTCCGGAACAAGTCGCTCTACCAACTGAGCTACACAGACGTTCGTTCTTGCTGCTATCTGCCTTTATGTCGTGTGCGTCCTGCAGGGCAGGTACGTCACACACTTTCTGGTTGTAATAGCTTTGTTTAGAACCACAAAGTCTTGTTTAAGTGCATTTAAAGTGTCATGTTGCAAAATTTCTTTCAGGGTGACGACGAAATGAGCGACCTAGCGGACTTCGAAAGAGGGCTAATTGTTGGTGGCGGGCTAGTTGGTGCCTCAGTGACAACAGTCGCCAGGATAGTAAGGGTATCGAGAGCTACTGTGCCTAGCGTCATGACAGCATACCGTGTTCAACTAGCCCATTGATGAGGTTCAGCGTCGTGTTCATGGCAAAACCTCATCTACGAAACACAAGAGCAGCCGGAAAACGACCCTGACGACTGATAGTGACAGGAAAGAATTAAAGGGATTGTTACCCGCAATAGGAAGACCATGGCGGCGAAGCTTAATGCGGAGATCAATCTGCATCTCAACGAAAACAGAGCACAGGGAACTGCTTAAAGAAGATATTCATGGCAGAGCTGCTATTGCAAAACCTCTGGTGACCCGAGTGAATGCCCAACGGCGACGGTAGTGGTGCCAGGAACATACAACGTGGACTGACAATACATGGAAGTGTGTAATGTGGTCGGATAAATCCACATTCACACTATTCCCCACCGCAGGACATGTTTAAGTGTGGAGGACACAATCGGAAGCGTACAACCTAGACTGTTTCTGCTCTGTCATGCTCTGGGCGGTCATATCGTGGTTTTTAGAAGATTCCCTGGTCACCTTCAAGGAACGGATGACTGGAGGGGGTGTGAAACCATTTTGGCCGACCAAGTTCATACAATGGCCCAAGTATTGTTTCCTGCAGGGGTTGCCATCTATCAAGATGAAAACGCCTTTGTTCACTAAGCTCGGAATGTCCAATCATGGTTTGAAGAATATGAGGATGAACTTTTACACCTTCCATGGCCTCCCCAATCAACAGACGTAAACACCATCGAGCCACTGTGGTCTGTGTTGGAAAACAGAGTAAGATCTGGTCATCCTCCTCCTGCATCTCTCAAGGACCTGGAGCAGTTTTTGCATGAAGAATGGAGTAACATTCCACTAAAAACCATCTAGGATTGGCATGCGTCTATTCCAAGGAGGATTCAGGCGGTTTTGAATGCCGAAGGTGGTCCCACAACAGTCTAGTACATAAAACCTTCTTTTCTTAGGTGTTCACGTTATTCTGTCCAACCCTTGTATATTGCTGGAGAAATCGTTCTAAAAATGTGTGAACATTCTCTGTACCTCTGGGTATCCTCTTTCATGGCTCCACTTGCACATCTGGGTATAATCTCCCATGGGTATAATCTCCCAAGAGGAACATTTACTTTCATTGCATCTGCTTCAAAATTTCAAAAATCCTCAAGATTTTGGATTTTAAAGAGTTTTTCAAACCTGTCCAGAAAACGAGTTACTCTGAACCTCAAAACTCAGTTGGAAATTTTAATTCATAGCAAATTTTTCAAACACCTCATGAATCTGCTCTGCCTTACATAGCCAGACCCTACTGACTCGGAGTTTCCGGTTGAACTAACACCAAGCATACCTAAACAAGTTAGTAATATCGTGCAATGTATTGATTATGATACGCTTTCCAACATACCAGAAATCGCGCGCAGACAAACCCTCCTCCCTACCCTGACTATTGATTCGTTCGGCATACACCGGAACAACACACTAAAGTTTTGTCGCAATAGAAGCATTTGTTTACGCTTTCCAACCTTAGGTTGAAGAAGCGCATATGCTCCAGCTTTATCCGTCTGTTTGTCTGTACGTCCGTCTGCACAATAACCCGCGTAAAAATGGTTCGATTTCGATGAAATTTCAGTATATGGCAGGGGACAACCTGGGGACAAACCCTATTGAAAATGGGCGAAATGGATTTAAAGGTCAGGACATAGGAGCGGGATCCATTTCATCGCTCTTATACATCATATCTTACGTAAAAATGCTTCGATTGCGACAAAACTTTAGTATCTTGTTCCGGAGCTATACTGAACCAATTCTGTTTAATATCATCGAAATGGGGTCAAAGATCAAGGCACAGGAGAGAGATTTATTCCACCGCCATTATCCTCATAACTTGACTAAAAATGCTTCTATTGCGACAAAACTTTAGTTTGTTGTTCCGGAGGGATACTGAACCAATTCTGTTTAATATCATCGAAATTGGGGCAAAGATGAAATCATAGGAACGAGATTTATTCCACAGCCATTATCCTCATAACTTGACCAAAAATGCTTCTATTGCGACAAAACTTTAGTTTGTTGTTCCGGAGGGATACTGAACCAATTCGGTTTAATATAATCGAAATGGGGTCAAAGGACAGGGTGCAGGAGCGAGATTTATTCCACAGCCATTATCCTCATAACTTGAATAATGATTTCTGGTATGTTGGAAAGCGTATCATAACCAATGCACTGCATGATTTTGCTAACTTGTTACTCAAGTTATGAGGATAATGGTTGTGGAATAAATCTCACTCCTGTGCCCTGACCTTTGATGACATTTCGATGACATTTAACAGAACCAGTTCAGCATACCTCAGGAAGAACATGATAAAGTTTTGTCGCAATCGAAGCATTTTTACGTAAGTTATGACGCATAAGGGCAATGGAATGGATCCTGCTCCTATGTCCTGACCTTTGACCCCATTTCGCCGATTTTCAATAGGGTTCGTCCCCAGTTGTTCCCTACCATTTTTACGCGAGTTATCTTGCGGACAAATCTGGATCCTATACGCTTCTTCAGCGTACGGTTGCAAAGCGTAAAAAACTATGAACTAAAGAAAGCATCCTTATAGCTCGAATACATATGAAAATAATTACACTGCTCGACATAGAAAACTACCCTGCAGCCCAGTCCTAGGACAACTGCTTTTAAGATAAATATTCATACATAGGGGATGGTGCCCGACTTAGGACGGGGTAAAATTTTTAATTGAAGCAGACTGAAATTATTTCAAATAGACACCTCCTGATTTCTGTAAGGAAATATAATAAAAGCTCATTCATGTAAGGGCTGAAAATGTTTGCAGATGTGATATTGCTCTCTCTGTCTTCTAAAAATTTCAGTTTTTATTGTAAGTTATAGCGTTTTAAATACATCTGGGTATTTATAATAACGCTGATTTCTTTTTATGAAATTACTCTGCAATGCGAAGAAAATTAAATAAAGCATGACATAACACCTGCGTAACAGAACAAACGTCACAGACAGTTGTTCGAGAACGTGCGTGTTGCCACAGATGAGGTAGTTTGTCTTACTAACTTTATTTTATTTTCCGGTATTTTTCCTTGATTTTACGTATCGTGCGATTGCGGTGAGCTTAGTTCCGATTTAGGCCACCGGATAAAAGGAGATGCGCTGCAAGTACTGAATAGCGTCAGAGTTTTCTCCTTGATTTTACGTATCGTGACATAGCGGTGAGCTTAGTACCGATTTAGGCCACCGGATAAAAGGAGATGCGCTGCAAGTACTGATTGGCGCCAGAGTTTTCTCCTTGATTTTACGTATCATGCAATAGCGGGGAGCTTAGTACCGATTTAGGCCACCGGATAAAAGGAGATGCGCTGCAAGTACTCAATAGCGTCAGTTTTCACGTTGATTTTACGTATCGTGACATAGCGGTGACCTTAGTACCGATTTAGGCCACCGGATAAAAGGAGATGCGCTGCAAGTACTCAATAGCGTCAGAGTTTTCTCGTTGATTTTACGTATCGTGACATAGCGGTGAGCTTAGTACCGATTTAGGCCACCGGATAAAAGGAGATGCGCTGCAAGTACTCAATAGCGTCAGTTTTCTCGTTGATTTTACGTATCGTGACATAGCGGTGACCTTAGTACCGATTTAGGCCACCGGATAAAAGGAGATGCGCTGCAAGTACTGAATGGCGCCAGAGTTTTCTCCTTGATTTTACGTATCATGCAATAGCGGGGAGCTTAGTACCGATTTAGGCCACCGGATAAAAGGAGATGCGCTGCAAGTACTCAATAGCGTCAGTTTTCTCGTTGATTTTACGTATCGTGACATAGCGGTGAGCTTAGTACCGATTTAGGCCACCGGATAAAAGGAGATGCGCTGCAAGTACTCAATAGCGTCAGAGTTTTCTCCTTGATTTTACGTATCGTGACATAGCGGTGAGCTTAGTTCCGATTTAGGCCACCGGATAAAAGGAGATGCGCTGCAAGTACTGAATGGCGCCAGAGTTTTCTCCTTGATTTTACGTATCATGCAATAGCGGGGAGCTTAGTACCGATTTAGGCCACCGGATAAAAGGAGATGCGCTGCAAGTACTCAATAGCGTCAGTTTTCTCGTTGATTTTACGTATCGTGACATAGCGGTGACCTTAGTACCGATTTAGGCCACCGGATAAAAGGAGATGCGCTGCAAGTACTCAATAGCGTCAGTTTTCTCGTTGATTTTACGTATCGTGACATAGCGGTGAGCTTAGTACCGATTTAGGCCACCGGATAAAAGGAGATGCGCTGCAAGTACTCAATAGCGTCAGTTTTCTCGTTGATTTTACGTATCGTGACATAGCGGTGACCTTAGTACCGATTTAGGCCACCGGATAAAAGGAGATGCGCTGCAAGTACTGAATGGCGCCAGAGTTTTCTCCTTGATTTTACGTATCATGCAATAGCGGGGAGCTTAGTACCGATTTAGGCCACCGGATAAAAGGAGATGCGCTGCAAGTACTCAATAGCGTCAGTTTTCTCGTTGATTTTACGTATCGTGACATAGCGGTGAGCTTAGTACCGATTTAGGCCACCGGATAAAAGGAGATGCGCTGCAAGTACTCAATAGCGTCAGAGTTTTCTCGTTGATTTTACGTATCGTGACATAGCGGTGAGCTTAGTTCCGATTTAGGCCACCGGATAAAAGGAGATGCGCTGCAAGTACTGAATGGCGCCAGAGTTTTCTCCTTGATTTTACGTATCATGCAATAGCGGGGAGCTTAGTACCGATTTAGGCCACCGGATAAAAGGAGATGCGCTGCAAGTACTCAATAGCGTCAGTTTTCTCGTTGATTTTACGTATCGTGACATAGCGGTGACCTTAGTACCGATTTAGGCCACCGGATAAAAGGAGATGCGCTGCAAGTACTCAATAGCGTCAAAGTTTTCTCGTTGATTTTACGTATCGTGACATAGCGGTGAGCTTAGTACCGATTTAGGCCACCGGATAAAAGGAGATGCGCTGCAAGTACTGATGACGTCAGGGCGTTGACGTCAGAGCCTTAGGAACAGACGTAGCCTATTATGTAGGTTTTATACTCTCAAACAATTTGTCATGCAGTTTTATACTAATTTCCTTCATACCTCAGTCGGAAATAAAAGTAAACGTTCTTCCTGCAGACACAAGGGTATGCCGACTTCCGCTTCAACCACTTCCTTGAAACACCGGAGAGTGAAATCTTGGCAACCACTAAAATCCTGCAAATCCACTAAATAAACAGATTTATCCGACTCTATAAACGTTTTGAATTTACATATTATTGCATATTCTTAACTGACTAGCTCATAGCCCGTGCCATGCACGGGTGAAAAAGATGTGACTGAAATTTTTATAACACGAATCGTAAAATACATATACATAACTTAATAAACGGTTAAATTATTGATGGGCAGTCTATACGATAGGTCACCAACAACTAAATGTTCGTAATATTCCCACGACTGAAGCCTATTATTTAGGTTAATGGATTTTAACCCATGATATGACGGTCACAGTACGTTAAACCCATTTTACTTGTTCCTTTTTATGAAATAAAATGACGCTGATTTCTTTTTAAAAAAATACTCTGCAATGCGAAGAAAATGAAATAAAACACGACATAACACCTACGTAACAGAACAAACGTCGCAGGCAGTTGTTCGAGCACGTGCGTGTTGTCACAGATGAAGTCGTTTGTTTTATGAACTTTGTTTTATTTTCCGGTATGTCTCGTTGATTTTACGTATCGTGCAATAGCGGCGAGCTGAGTTCTGATTTCGGCCACCGGATAAAAGCAGATGGCGCTGCAAGTACTGGTTTACGTCAGAGCGTTAGGGACAGACGTAGCCTATTATATAGGTTTTATGCCACACATGAACGAATGTACAAATTTGAGATGATTTTTACGACATGTAGTTGGGGAAGAAGTGATTTAAGAGAGACTATATGAATGCGATTGGCGAGCAGACAGTACAATGTGGCCTGAGTCAGTAAGTCGTATGCCCGCCGTGCTGGGCTACACTTTGGGCAGCACGGCGTGGCATTGAATAGAAGAGTGTCCGGATAGTGTCCTGAGGTATCGCTCCCCATGGGCAGTTGACCAGTGTTCACGATTCGTTGACATTACGAGGGGTCATGCAGAGTCGTTAAGTTGTCTGCCAATGACCACCGCACATTCTCTGTTGGGGAGAACACTGGGGACCGCGCTGGCCAGGGCAGCGCCTGAACACCTGTTAGGTAATGTCTGCTGATGTTGCAGTGTGTGGTCGGGCGTTATCTTATAGAAACTGGGAATCGAGGATACTATGGAGATACGGCAGCAAAACGGGCTGGCGCACCTCATAAACGTATCGTAACTATTTACCAACTTCGCATACGAGCGGTGAACGGCTGTTGAAACTGATAGCGTTCTAAACCATGGCACCAGCATGATGAGCCGTATGACGCTCATGGATCGCACCAAGATTAGCCCGGTGACCACGCCGTTTCCATATTCTCAATCTGCATTCGTTGGTACTAAGACGGAAGCGGGACTCGTCACAGAATACACATGATCCATTCGTCGAATGTCGTCTCCAGTATGATTGCATGACCTTTTGCTTATGCCACAGCAAAAGGTATGATTGCATGATCTTTAAATTTATTGCCACAGCAAAAGGTATGATTGCATGACCTTTTGCTGGTGGTGGCGGCAATAAATTATATGCCACTATCTCATAGCCCGTGCAGTACACGACTATGAGCAACTAACAAATAATTTACTAGCTCATAGTCGCGCATGGCACAACTCTGAGCTGCACTGTTAAAAAAATGTACTTGCAAATGAGAACCTGAACCTACTCGTTTTTTTCTTTAAGTACAATCGTATCGTAAACGAATACATGACATGCTCAAAAATATAAGTAACCACACGTACTTACAAATAACTGCGTCAATAAATATAAATATAATCTCGTATTACTTCATTTTAGATATTATAGATTTCAAGAGAAATTGTTTAATAAATGTGTAAAGTGACACACATACATAAATAATTAGTACAACAAGTCACTGATATTTAATTTAATTATGCACAAAATATCTTTGTGTACGTTTTTACATCAACTATATTTGTGTCAATCTCTTAAGTAATATACTGTCGCTTCATCATCTGTATTTTGTCATAAAATTGTGCGTTCCATTTGACCAGCATGTGACAATGAGTATATCTATTATCCCAGATGTGTCATCGAATAATATACTTCCAGTTGACTCTATGAATAAATGAGTATGTATAGAGTACACATATTCCAAATTTGAAATCGAGCAGCGGATGGTTTAGTAGTTAGAGATACAGACTACTGATAGAGGGACCCCAGGTTCAAACCTAGCCTGATAGACGTGGTGGTGTGAATTTCTAACGACCGCTGAATATTCGCAGTGCATCGGAGGAACAGGTTAAGTGACGGCCCTGGGTAGGAACACCGCAGTTACACATAAAAGTCTTAATTCCTAATCCCCCCTCCCCCAAATTTCTCTCTGCTTTCTATGTGCAAAAATCGTGCGCTTGTACGGTGGCGCCATCTAGTGTGCTTTCTCTCACTTACAAACTATCTGTCAGAATCGCTAGATTCGCTCTAATTTCCTTCAATTTCTGTGCCTTGCCTAAAAGGGCACAGAAACTGAATGAAGTTAGAGCATATACATTTGAAATGTATGGATTTTTTGAGTACATATAAAAATGAGTAGGCCTACATATATTTCAAATTAGAAATACCAGATATACTCACAATTGATTCCCCGTATGTACTCAAAAATGAGTACGTGTCTTTTCCAAAAATGAGACACAAGTACTCGGGACTATTATAAGCCCAGAATGTACTCAAAAACGAGTACATTCTACTTATTTCTAAGTACAAATTTTTAACAGTGTAGTACACTATAAACGATTGAATATGTAATTATTTTTATATTTAACCGTTTATTATTATAGTTATGTATCATCATCATCATCATTGTCAACCATTATCAATCCACTGCTAGACGAAGGTTATAACGAAGTAAATTTCTCCGTCATTTCTATCAGCGCCGGGGTTCGAACCCGGATCCCCTCATTCCGGAATAAGTCACTCTACCAACTGAGCTACGCGGACGTTAATTCTGCTTGCTATGTGCCTTTATGTCGTGTGCGTCCTGCTGGCAGGTACGTCACATGTCCCCCCTCCCGAAAGAGGGCCGGGGCATGGCCCACGGGTCAGCCGTGACCATGAATCGTAGCAGGCAACCATCCACTGTAGAACGTGCACTTGAGAACTCCCAGTCAATCTGGTGTGTGGAATGCAACGTCACACACTTTTATTTTTCGAAGCGCTGGAGAAGGGATTCTCTGATTTTTCCTATCTCGCGGTGTGGAAATAACATCACACCAATGCGAGATTTTGAACGGTCGGATCATCCGGACAGTTCGGGCGCCATTATAACGAAGTAAATTTCTCCGTCATTTCTGGTCTACGCCGGGATTCGAACCCGAGTCCGCTTATTCCGGAACAAGTCGCTCTACCAACTGAGCTACGCAGACGTTCATTCCGATTGTTATGTGCCTTTATGTCGTGTGCGTCCTACTGGCAGGTACGTCACAAGGTATCCTCAAGTTTCCTCCACAACGGCCTGTCTTGTGCCAGTCTCCTCCATGTCACTCCTGCATACTTTCAAATTTCATCCACCCATCTCCCATGTGGTCTTCTTCTGGGTCTTTTCGTGTCTCTTGGAATCCAATCTAAAATTTCGACTGTCCATCGATGGTCTGTCCTTCTGGCAGTATGTCAAGCCCATTGCCATTTCAGGGATTTTACTCTAATCATGATGTCTTCCACTCTTGTCATTTTTCGGATCCACGAGTCCTCTTCTTATCTCTCCTGGTTACACCAAGCCTGCATCTTTCCATGCTGCTTTGAGTTGTCTGCAGCATTTGTATGTCTCTTTTAGTTAAGGTCCTCGTCTCTGCACCATACGTAAGCACTGGAAGGATGCATTGATCAAACACTTTTCTTTTAAGACATAATGGCATATTGCTGTTGAAAATTATGCTGTTTCTTCCAAAAGCTCTCCAGGCAAGTTTTGTACGCCGATTAATTTCTTCATCAATGTGACCCTCACTTGATATCTGCTGTCCAAGATAAAAGTACGTGTCTGTTATCTCCAGCTTTTCTCCATCAATCGATAAATCTTCATTTCTTGTAAAAGCATTGAACATCACTTTTGTCTTCTGAAAGTTCATTTTTAATCCCCCTTCTTTACTCTTGTCAGCAAGTTCCTGGATCATACTCTGCAGCTCTGATGGGGTAGTTGCAAAAATGACTATGTCATCAGCAAAACGAAGGGGGGTTAGATAATCTCCATTAATCTTTATGCCTTTGTTTTCCCAGTTCAGTGATTGAAAGACATTTTCCAATGTGGCATTAAAGAGCTTCGGAGATATGGTGTCACATTGTCGCACTCCCTTTCCAATTTTTATGTATGTTGTATTTTCAAACAGCCGAACCTTTGCACTTGCATTTTCATAGATGTCATTAATAGTATTAATGTATGCATCTTCAATACAGCAGGATTTCAGAGCCATTGTAACTGCTGATGGTTTCACCGAATCAAAGGCTTTTTCATAGTCGATAAAAGCTATGCACCTTACATCACCTGACCTTTAGTTATGTATATGTACTCGTATTTTACGATTCGTGTTATAAAAACTTCAGTCACGACAATCTTGACTGAAATTTTTATGACACGAATCGTAAAATACGAGTACATAACTATAATAAACGGTTGAATTACTAATGGGCAGTCTATAAGATAGGTCACGAACAACAAAATGTTCGTAATATTCAAATTCAATATTCAGTTGATTCCTTTTTATGAAATTACTCTGCAATTTTATTTCTGTTAATGAAATCACTCTGCAATGCAAAGAAAATGAAATAAGACACGACATAACACCTACGTAACATAAAAAACGTCACAAACAGTTTTCTTGCTCGTGCGTGTTGCCACAAATGAAGTCGTTTGTCTTACTAACTTTATTTTATTTTCCGGTATTTCTACTTGATTTTACGTATCATGCGATAGCGCTGAGCTTAGGTCCGATTTCGACCACCGGATAAAAGCAGATGGCGCTGCAAATACTGAGTGACGTCAGAGCATTAGGGACACACGTAGCCCATTATATAGGTTTTATACTGGCGCCTGAACAGGTATTTAAAATTGCTGACCGTTAGGTTTGAATAATTTGCAAAGAGACTTCCACACAACGTACATACTTCATAAAAATTAATTCTACATAGTCATTCGAGCATGGTTGTCGGCTGACCCGAAACCAGCGATTCCATGCTCTGTCTTTCTCAAGGGGTGATGATCAAGCGTACTACGTGACATGGCATAAATGAAGTACTGCTGAGGTGACGCTTCAGTCAGATCCACAATGAAGCAGCGATAAGCCTATCGGCGTAGTTCAGTTGGGAGAACAGCGACTTTGGATAAGAAGACGTGAATTCGAAGCTTCCACACGCAAAAGTAACCTTCATTTATCTATTAGTAACACGTGTTTACTCTTACTTGCGAGATTTTAATTTCATGTACAGTAGATTGCGGTTAATTCAGATACACTTTGGCCTAATTAAGCGGTTTCCAAATTATGAGGCTTTATCCCAAAGAACTACTTTGGGATGCCCTTCAAAAATTATACCAAATAAACGGCTGCCCCGATTAACCGATGGCCCAGTTAACTGAAATGTACTGTACTACTTCTATGTAGCTTTTTGACGTACGACTACTTCTAACTCCTCCGACAGTATGGGGCGACTTATCGCCGGCCGCCTATGACAAAAATAGGTCTCAATCGAAAACATTATAGCGTTAAAAATACGCATAGTGCAATACATCGTGCGCGCGACGCTCTCGTCCAATATTGCATCATCTCCTGGTTCCTCCAGAAATGTTGCATCGACTCCCCGCTCCCTCCCTGTGAGCGGGGAGATGATGCAATATTTCTGGGTGTGCCGCCGCGTTTGACTCAGTCTATCTCGGCAACCGTGAGCACAACATGACTTTGCGTGAAATCGTTCTAAAGCTCTCGACAAGATCTATTCAAATATACGAAGAACATTTCGCAGTGGTTTGAAGTGAACATTTTAAAAATTGTTTTCTCGTGAATCTGTGAACAACACTTTTGACAATATCCCGGTTTATCTGGACAGCCGTGAGTGCAAAACGACTGTGCGTGGGATCGTTTTAAAGCCGTCGACGAGATCTATTCAAATATATAAAGAACATATCGCAGTGGTTAAAACTAAAATTTTATAAAAATTGTTTTCGTGTGAACGGGTTTAACATTTCGACAATGTCGCGGAATTCGCAGAATGAACACAAGCAAAATTGGAGAAAATCAAAACGAGAGGCAAGAGCAAGTGATGAGGAATGAAAGAAGTCCAAGAAGACAGAGTACCACATTGGGTAATTCGTGTATCGATCTGCTTTCTGTTCGCAATGGATCCAGCAATATTTGTAAAAATTATGTAAGCTTCTTTTCATATCATAGAACTCTGTTGACTATAGCAAATTAAATAAACGCTTATAACGAAGTGAATTTCTCCGTCAATTTTATCCGCGCCGGGGTTCGAACCCAGGTCCACTCATTCCGGAATAAGTTGCTCTACCAATTAAGCTACGCGGACGATTGTTCTGATTCCTATCTGCCTTTATGTCGTGTGCGTCCTGCTGGCAGGTACGTCACATCTCCTCTCCTGGTACGTTACATCATCTCCCCCTTATTTTTTTTTTTTTTTTTTCGAAGTGCTGGAGAAAGGATTCTCTTATTTTTCCTATCTCGCGGTGTGGAAATAACATCACACCAATGCGAGATTTTGAACGGTCGGGTCATCCGGATAGTTCGGGCGCCATTATAACGAAGTGAATTTCTCCGTCATGTTTATCCGCGCCAGGATTCGAACCCGGGTCCACTCATTCCGGAATAAGTTGCTCTACCAATTAAGCTACGCGGACGATTGTTCTGATTCCTATCTGCCTTTATGTCGTGTGCGTCCTGCTGGCAGGTACGTCACATCTCCTCTCCTGGTACGTTACATCATCTCCCCCTTATTATTTTTTTTTTTTTTTTCGAAGTGCTGGAGAAAGGATTCTCTTATTTTTCCTATCTCGCGGTGTGGAAATAACATCACACCAATGCGAGATTTTGAACGGTCGGGTCATCCGGATAGTTCGGGCGCCATTATAACGAAGTGAATTTCTCCGTCATTTTTATCCGCGCCAGGATTCGAACCCGGGTCCACTCATTCCGGAATAAGTTGCTCTACCAATTAAGCTACGCGGACGATTATTCTGATTGCTATCTGCCCTCATGTCGTGTGCGTCCTTCTGGCAGGTACGTCACATCTCCTGGTACGTTACACGCTTTGAAACCATACTCGACTAGCTCATTTCAACTCTCCGATCGACTAGCTCATTTCAACTCTCCGATCAGCAAATCGTAGCCCTACGTTCGAAACTGAAGGCTCATTCAGAACTAAGTCTACCTATATATTTCTTTTTTTTTTTTGGATGAGGGGGGGGGGGGTAACGATCATGAGCAATTTAGTGGGCTATATGCAGTTGTCCGTCCCTAATTTAGGGCCACTGGCTCCAGGGAAGGGAGAGAGCTAGAGACAAACACAACATTCCTCCCTCACCGGGATTCAAACCCGGACCCATCTCGGCCGAATGACCAGAAGTCACCACTACGCCATCGGGGCGGCCTATGTATCTTCCTGCTCTAACATATAGCTCAGCAGTTCTTGAGTTTATTTTACGCCTCATAAACGGATATTTAACGCCACTGTTTATTCAGTGTACATGTAAGCAAAAATAGTTTTTTTTTATTGAACTTTTAGAAGCAGAGATAGCGTCATTACAGATATTTACATTAACGGCTCCTTACGGGAAAGCTAAACACTATATTGAGTAAAAAAAAAGTACATATAAATGTTTTCCGCAGTGGTGTTTGACTGAAAAAGAATTTTTTCAGTTAAATTTTTAGAGGCGAAGATACGATGTTAAGCATATCAAAAACAGAAATACGCCCCCTAATGGCAAAGCAGTTAGTCGCAAAGTATTCCAAAACGCATGCAAAATACGAGGTTTATTTCAAAAGTTTTGCACACTGTGGGTTATCTCTTAAAAAACGAATTTATTTCACAACATACCTTTACAGGCCTTCGAAGTATAATCTCCATGTTTCTTTATGACAGCGGCCCAACGTTTGGGCAAGACTTGTATTCCAGTCAGGACACCTCCATTGTTGAGGCGTCAGATTACTCGGGTCACCTCAACATACCTTTACAGGCCTTCGAAGTAATCTCCATGTTTCTTTATGACAGCGGCCCAACGTTTGGGCAAGTCTTGTATTCCAGCCAGGACACCCCCACTGTTGAGGTGTCGGATTACTAACGTCACCTAAACATACATTTACAGGCCTTCGAAATAATCTCCATGTTTCTTTATGACAGCTGCCCAACGTTTGGGCAAGTCTTGTATTCCAGTCAGGACACCTCCATTGTTGAGGCGTCAGATTACTCGGGTCACCTCAACATACCTTTACAGGCCTTCGAAATAAACTCCATGTTTCTTTATGACAGCGGCCCAACGTTTGGGCAAGTCTTGTATTCCAGTCAGGACACCTCCATTGTTGAGGAGTCGGATTACTCGGGTCACCTCATTTGAAACATCCTGAATCGTACTGAATTGATTCCCGCGGGATGGCTTCATCAGTTTTGGGAATGAGTCATAGTCTGGTGAACTCATGTCAGAATTGAATGGCGCGTGGAGAAGCAATTCCACTTTTCCAGAATGTCCCATCCATACTTTTGCAGAATGTCCCTATAATGAATATAGCTTTTACTACTAAGCTAATTATAATGAATTCAGCTTCTTCTAAGCTAATGCTTCTTCTAATGCTTGTTGTTTGTTAATTATATCATGAATAAACTTTCCTGCTAGTAGTGTAGTAATAATAATGAACAAGCTTATAACTGGTAGTAATGTTGTAGTAGTAATTAAGATGAATAAAGTCTTATGCTGGTGGTTACTAATAACACTAAATGAAATAAACCTAACAGCCAGACAGAGGTCTGACAGTACTATGAACTGAGAAAGACGTACTTACTTAAAACTCTTTTATTAGATAAATTCTTGAATCATCCAACACACACACACTAATCGTATCACAATAATGAAGAAAAAACCTAATCACATAGAACGAAGCTCTCCCTACGCACATCAACAAAAAGCTCTCCCTGCGTATCGTTGAACGCGCCTATTTATACTGGCTACCAATACGTCATGACTTACACTCATTGCCAGATCTCATTCAGCGGGTGAAATAACATCTCATTCAGTAAGAAGATAATTTACATAGTAAAATAAAATAACCAGAGATAATAAAAATCAAAAGGAAAGTGAATCTAGAGTATACGTTACATCCCTTACTGTACGGGCAATATGCGGCCTCGCGTTGTCGTGCAAACTGATGACACCAGCTTGGAGCATGTCGGGCCTTCTTTGGCGAATCTTTGGGGGCAAAATATTTTGCAGAAACTTTCTGTAGTATTCCGCTGTTACAGTGATGCTCTCGGACACTCTGTCTGTTGCTTTCACTCCAACCTTGTCATAGACCATAATCATCATCAGCTTAACCTTGCGATTGTTGGCGGCGGAATTTTTTCTGGGGAAATGATTCTGGATGTTTCCACTGGGTGGACTGTGATTTCAGTTCTGGTTCGAAATCTCGTATCCAGGTTTCGTCTATAACAACAGTTTTGTCCCAAAACTGCCCACCTTCGGTCTCTTACCGCTGAAGCAATTCTTCTGCGATCCCTTTGCGAATTGCTTGCTGCTCTACATTCAGATTATGCGGAACCCATTTAGCAGGCACTTTTCACTTCTGTAAGTTTTCAGTTAGGATTCTGAAAACCAAAGCGGTAGACATGTTTGCTTCACATGCAATCTCTTAACATGTTTTCCGTCTATCTTCTTCCAAAATGCTGTTTACGACAACCACAGAAGTGTCGTTCGTTGCATCTGATGGCCGACCGCTTCTTGGGTCGTCTTGGATGCTTTCCAGACTTTGGCGGAAACGAGAAGTCCGCCGTGACACTGTGCAACGATCCACTACACTAACCCTACAAACTTCACACAAAGCTTTATGAATTTCTGTAGGGGTTTTCCTCGCAAAGTTTTAATTTTAATGTAGGATCGCTGGTCGCTAAGCGAGATCTGACCTGATTCACTTTCTTCCTCCATTTCTAAGCAGAATTTTTCGGAACAGAAAAAAATTAGCCAGCAAACGTATAGACACAGCTTTTTATACTGAAGTCTGACTCACAACTGGCGCAACGATTGGAGCGATTTTGTTATCCTACGGGCAGCGCCTGCGCAGTGTGCAAAAATTTTTGAAATTACCTACGTATTAGTCGTCATGGCATCTATCTCACACAAAAGGAATTTTTGATAACCGATTTTTAGAAGCAGAGATTTCGGGGAAAATGCAACACATATCTACATTTCCTAGGAGTAGCGGATCAAGAAGCACACACACACACACACACACACACACACACACACACACACACCATAAACTTGCTGCGCTGAGCCTTTCCTAAATTAGGGACGGGCGACTGATTAAATATATGTAGCTCATCGAGTTGCTCACGATGGTCGTTAATAGCGTAAAAGCCATTTGCCGGTTGAAGGAATCGATATAGCATTTTTTCTCCGGAGTAGAATGCTTTTCCAATTAAGCTACACCGACGAAATCTGTCGCTGCAACTTTGTCGTCTTGACATGTGCGTTACCTCTGAGGTAGGTACGTCACGTATATTGCTCTCCTTTGGAAAGGGTTGCGACGGAATCGTAGGTTTCCGGGTCAGACGGCTCACCACGCTTGGACGACAGTTCACTAAAGAAGGAATTCTGACTTATTCCAGACAATGTGTGAAACAATCATCACGCAATTTTCGAAGAACGCAACGTCCAGGAGATTCATTTTACGTTCGGGTGCCCGAAATCACTCGGGGCAAGGTGAGGACTGTAGGCAGGCTGTGGCATGATTTCAATACCGCATTTCGTAAGAAACTGTGAAACACAAGCAGCCACATGTGGGCGGGCGTTATCATGGTGTAGGGTCCACTTGCCCACCAGTTCCGGTCGCTTAATCGATATGTGTCGTCGCAGACGCTTCAAGACTGAAATGTAATTCTCAGCATTGACAGTAATTTGTAGAGGACCGGCATGCTGGTAGACTACAACTTTATGATCAAAGAAAATTTTCATCATCACCTTCCCAGCTGATTTGGTTTGGCGGGCTGTTTTCGGAGAGGGCGATCCTGTGTTTTTTCAGACATTCGTTGCGCGCTTCGTGAGGGGGTCGAAATAGTGAACCCATGTTTTATCGGCAGTTTTTACTGTGTTTAGGAAGTTTGCATCCTTTGCAATAATTTGTTTCTACTCATGACACACCTAAACTCTGGCTAGCAGTTGTTCTCGCGTCAGGTGATGAGATACCCATCTCGAACACACACGATGCAGCAGTGATTTGTCACGTAGAATGCGGAATGTCCACGTTTTTGAAATATTAGTCGACGCCTCTATGTCTTCACACGTCATTCGTCGATCTTCTTGTAGAATTGCCCAAACAGTGTTATTAATACGCTCCATAACAACACTTTCAGATCGATCAAGACTAGCAGCGAGTTCTGCTGACAATTTGCTATCGTTTTACCCAAACAATAGCAAAATTTAATCGCACAACGCATTTCACTTCTTAATTCTAAATCACTCACCTCCATAGTTTATAACAAAGCAAATTTCTCCGTCATTTCTGTCCACGCCAGGATTCGAACCCGGATCCCCTCATTCCGGAATAAATCACTCTACCAATTGAGCTACGCGGACGTTTTATTCTGATTCCTATCTGCCTTTATGTCGTGTGCGTCCTTCGGGCAGGTACGTCACATCTCCTGGTACGTTACAAGTTGTATGGCGAAATGCAGGAGTGCCTTAAACAACTGCGCAATAACAGAACCAGAATCGTCTGCCACTGCTAATAACTGTTGCTATAGATACTTCCTAATTCACTTAGTTGTCTGCGTGGTTGTTTTTCCGCTTCGCACTGTTGCCAACTCAAAAAAACGGCCTTTGTATATAAATGAAACCAGACAAGTTCATGATTTTTTTCGTTGTAAGGTGTTTTTCGTTATATCGTACTTCTTTAAAACGAGTTTTGACTGCACCAAATAAAATTTCCTGTTTCGCTCGTTAAATCCGAGACCTCGCTAAATACGAGCTCGTTGTAAACGGTTTGCGCAGTACATTTTTTTTTCAAAAGACGTGCCAAAAATAAATATTCATGCCAACTTCTAAAACCCGGTGTGTCAAAAAACAGGCAGAGTAACACCACGGGTGAACAACGTTTCTGTTTGCCTACTTACGTATGTCGAACGGCATCCTAAGATTAAAAACGTAGCATTATTCAGCGACAAAAATTCTTGTTATTACGTTAAGTTGCGAAAGGATTTATGTAGAACGAACCCGCTAATTAAAAACGATGACTTTTTTCCTCCATTGCAACACAATCTTTCTTTTGCTAATCAAAACGATTCGATATCGATGATCGAAAACGAAAACTTCTGCATTAACTCGTGGTAGCCGAAACTCTTTGCTTCATTTTTCTGTGGAACTAAAAACCCTTCATCCGCATTCTGCAGAGATATCGGAAAGAGAAATGAGAACAAAGGCTTCTCAATTAGAGCCGCGGAACTTTTTCGCATTTCTTCCTTTTGTATTAATTTCCTCGAATGTCCTCACAAGTTAATTAAAATTCTGCTAAGAGGAATTATAATTAGTTTCTCTGGGAAGAAATCTCAGACCCTGATTTATTTGCCCGGGAAACAGATGTCGACTGCAGGAATGAAGAGTGCCGCGTGTATGCCTGACACAAGTCTCCGAATCGCAGTGAATTCAATCGTTATCTAAATTGCCATTCAAGCTTTTGTCTCGCGAAGGTTACAAAGGTAACATCTGATTAAAGAGCTGTTAGAATATCTTCAAACGGAAATAGTAAAATAATTTATACCGAAAATTACAATAGTCATAAGGTATCATATCTTTGCACGAAACATAAACGAATCGGTAGGAAAAAGTACGAGTGTTATTGAAACCCCTGCTCCTTGTGGAAAAGGGAATTACTCAAAAAGAAAAACAAGGGTGATCCCGCATTTCTCGCTTTAATCAGCACGTCGTTTGGTCCCAAGTGGTAACGCTCAACTATTTATTACGAATGAAAATAAAATATTCCTCATGGGGAATCGAGTCAGCTAAAAGAAGAATTAATTCAATCGGGGTTTTAGATATGGTCGCGAATAGAGAAAAGTGTTAATGTACACCTTCTAGCAGAAAACTGCGAATCCCTGAAAGCAGAAAATGTACGTGAATATCATCATAACGAGATATCATCACACCATCAACCATTCGCAAACCATTGCTGGATGAAGGTCTCCCCAAGTCCTGTCCACAATTCCCTGTTTTAAGCAACTCTCACTCATGTCAGTCCAGCATAGATTCTAAACTTTTCCAGACTTACACTAGAGGCCGAAATTGTGGAAACCTTTAGGAAAATTTGGAAACCTTTGCGAAAACATTTGGAAACCTTTAGGAAAACATTTGGAAACCTTTACGAAAACATTTGGAAACCTTTAGGAAAACATTTGGAAACCTTTAGGAAAACATTTGGAAACCTTTAGGAAAACTTTTCTAGACATATACTAGTGGCCGAAATTGTGGAAACATTCAGGAACATTTTCTAGACTTATACTAGTGGCCGAAATTGTGGAAACCTTTAGGAAAACATTAAGAAACCTTCAGGAATTGTGGAAACCTTTAGGAAAATTTAGAAACCGTCAGGAAAACATTTGGAAACCTTTAGGAATTGTGGAAACCTTTAGGAAAACTTTTCTAGACTTACACTAGTGGCCGAAATTGTGGAAACCTTTAGGAAAATTTGGAAAATTGTAAGAAAACATTTGGAAACCTTTAGAAAAACGTTTCTAGAATTATACTAGTGGACGAAATTGTGGAAACCTTTAGGAAAATTTGTATATCTAAGGTTTGATATCTAATAACATCAATCTTTTAAAGGATAACACCATAAAATTACATATCATTAGAAAGATAATTCAATGAATAATGTAACTGAATAAACTGTGTTGAATTTTCTTCATTCTATCGAAAGTTATAGCCAAATAACCAGAAAAAGAAAACCCAACTGCCTTATGTAACAGGACGTGGATTCCCTTATCTCAAAACTGACAAATGAGACTAATTATTCTGAGAGCCAATCAGGTGTTATTATGATACAGCATGGAGCCAGTAAGGTGTCACTATGAGTCAGCTCTCATTTCCAGGTTTTCTTCTTCTTCTTGGTTACTCAGTCCAAGGACTGGTAGTTCAGTAAATATACTTTGTCTCTCCATCACTCTCTATTCTCCGCCGCTCTGTTTAAGTCATGGAATCTCCTGGTATTAGTGTCTTGGAGTAGCTGTGCCACAAAACTATTCCTTACCAGGATATCCTGGACGACCATTTTCTCCCGTTTGTGCGTCTTCAACATCCCACTGGGGACCTCATCACTGGAGTCCAGCAGAGGCGGTGTAATGCTCTGGAGATGTTTCCTTGGGACACTTTAGGCCCCGTTATCCCAATAACACAATCCTTGACAGCCGTCAGGTACCTGAACAGCGTTGAGGACCAAGTTTCCCCATTCATGACAACTGTGTTCCCTGCTGGTGATGGCCATTACCAACAGGATAATGCGCCATGCCATACTACCAAAATCGTCAAGGAGTAGTTCGAAGAACATACTGGTGACTTTCTGTTAATGTCCTAGCCTCCAAATTCACCTGAGATGAACCCAATCGAACATTTGTGGTTCAACTTAGAAAAGCAGGTTCTTACTGAATCCCCATCACCCCGAAAATGTACGAGAACTGGAGGACCTGCTGTTGACATTATGGTACAAGATACCCGAGGATACACCTAATCGAATCGATGCCTCTCTGAGTGACCGCTGTTTTGCGGGCTAAAGTGGGTCCTACAGCTTATTCTGTAGGTGGTCATAATGCAATAACTCATCGGTGTACATCACTGAAATACTTCAGCCAAAACCGAAGCCTGCGGCACATGACTATTTCCAGGATAATGAAGCCCATACACTGTATTGACAAAAGTCACCGGACACCCCTTCAAAAGCAAACGAACGGATCCGCTGCATACATATCTCTTTTTATACCGTTTGCAGCTGTACCGCTGCAAACGGTATAAAAAGAGACCTGCAGCTGACCGCGATCACATCGAACGGCGAGGTTGAGTGAAAATGTCGCGGCGGGGGAGAGAACTGACTTTGAGAAAGGAAAAATTGTTGGGTGCTATATTAGTGGGTTGTCCATAAGGAAAACCGAGAGGCGTTTAAACATACCCAAGTCAACTCTTTTGGATGTACTGAATAAGTGGAAGACACATGACGTGCCTGAATCAGCAAAACGTACCGGCAGGCCAAAGAAAATCAGTGATAGAGGACGTCGAAGCCTCAGGAGAGTCGTTATAGCTAATCGGCGGAGTACTGCACAGGACCTAAGTGTACAGGTGAGTAAAAATGCTGAAACCTCGGTATGTACAGGTACCATTCTCAGAGAACTTCATTCCATGGGTTACCGTGGTCGTACGGCCGCTCATAAGCCTTTCATCTCCACTCGGAATGCTACTCGTCGTGCAGCATGGTGTAAAGAACATTTATCGTGGACCGTAGATCAATGGAAGCGGGTTCTATGGACTGATGAATCCAGATACACGATCCATCAGTCTAATGGCCGTGTGTGGGTATGGTGGCAGCCGGAGGAACGCTTGTTTACCACAGTGTACTGTTCCTAGGTTCACGTTTGGAGCTGGCAGTGCACTCGTGTGGGGGTGGTTTTCGTGGTACGGTCCCGGCTTATTGGTATCGTGGACAAACCTGTTAACCAGCACACCTACCTCGATATTCTGGACAATTATGCCCCTACCAACTCTGTGGCAATACTACATAACCGAGCCTTGTTGGTACCAGGAGGATAATGCACCGAGCCATAAAGCAAGGACTGTTACGGCGTGGTTTGACGATAATTCCGTATCGTGTGTGTACTGGCCAGCACAGAACCCTGATCTTAATTCCATAGAGTACCTATGGGATGAATTACAGCGCCGCATAAGAAGTTTGGAACCAAGGCCTACTACTAAGCAACAGTTAGCGGCAGCATTATGCACTGCATGGAAGATCATACCTATCGCTGCGTTCCGAAACCTTGTCGAAAGCATGTCTCGAAGGGTCAGTGCATGCATTAAGGCCAAAGGTGGACCGACACTATAGTAATGCATGTCAATATTGCTATGTTGTGTTTTCTTCTAGGTGTCTGGTGATTTTTGTCAATATAGTGTATATTTCAACAGGGTTTAGTTGATCGTCATGTTGCTTCTGTGTGCAAAAAGGGGTTTCAGGAAAATCCTATAACACTACTAGAATGCCCAGATAATAGGCATTGGATTAATCGTACCATTGGGGGAATCGTACCTTTGGACCAATTAATTGTCCACTGAACGAATCTTCATTGGACGAGTCGTCGTTTGACGAATCGTTCCAGACCTGTGCGTATTTTATGTACAGTATAGTTCTATAGGTTTATCCTGTATCCCATGTATGTGTATACCAGGTTTTATTTTGTAATTATTATCCGGTAGCTTTTCATCACTATGAAGGTACTTCATTTGAGAGCAAAAGGGTGACATTTTGATGGTGCAGAATTATTCCATCTAAGGCTTCGTCTACAGTAAGAACGACATTTGGATGCATTGAAAGAAGAGTCATACTATTTAGTCATTGTTGTCCAGTTTTGTTCCTTAAAACGGAATTAACCTCCTTTGTTATCGAAAAGGGTCATTTATTTGCTGTTGAGACTGAGAGCTAACCTCAAAGCGAGAGTCTGTCAGCATCAGTGACCGATGAAAAAATTGTGAAAGCTGAAACATTATTGAAATACGATAGGCGTTTATCGATTTGTGATTTGTCACGACGCAGTTGAATGTTGATGTAGCAAGATGTCATGAAATTGTACAGTTGCACCTGAATATGTCTCATGTTTGTGCAAGATGGGTGCCACGCGATCTTACTGAAAAACAAAACATGATCTAACTGAAGAACGAAACATTGATCTTACTGAACTTTGTCATGCTTTTCTTCAAAGAGTGGAAACTGATTCTGACTTTCTGAATCAAATAGTCACCGTATACGAGTCTTGGATAAAACATTTTGCTACAGAATCAAAACAACAGTCAAGCGTATGGAAGTACATTAATTCACCAACTCCAAACCCCGAGAAATCCCAGGTTTGTGATTTTTCAAAGGAATTGATATTGATTTTGTTTTTTGACGCCAGTGAGATAGTATTGCTGCACTGGGTGCCAGAGAAACAAACTTTTCACTCACAATATTATGATCTCATTGTGCGAGTTCACCTGAAGGAAGCAATGCGCAGGAAAAGACGGGAACTGCTTGATCAAGAATGGTTTCTTCTTCAAAATAATGCGAGGCAGCATGTGGTCTAAGTAGCAATGTAAGCTTTGGAGAAAACTGGTGGCCAACGTCTATCACATCCTCCATACAGGCCATTCCCCACACCCTGCAATTTCTGGGCTTCTTCAACACTTCAGAAAGAGTTGAGAGGAAGGAAGTTTAAGACAAATGAGGAAGTGAAGTCTGCCACATCCCCTACCTTAAAGAGACTTTCACAAAAAAGGACTGTAACACGTATTTCAGAAGTTTGTAGACATCTGTAAACGGTGTATTTCATGTGAAAGTCGCTATTTCGAAAAAGAAGCCCATATTAGACCTCCAAGTGACACAGACTCAAAACAGTGACCTCAGTCAATGTACTTTCGGAACAGCCTACGCAAATACATACGTGTTTTATAAATTCTTAGAGTGTATAAGGAATCACTATTGGAGGAAGAACAATACAAAGTATTAGATTTGCGGATGATCAAGCAATATTAGCTAATATTGAAGATGAACTACAGCATCTAATGCGAAAATTTGAATGTCTACGCAAAAATATGGTATGAAAATTAACACTAAGGAAACGAAAACGATGAGAGCCTCCAGGAAGCCAGGAAATGTACAGGTGATGATGTATGGAGATAATGTATTAATACAGCAAGTGAGACTATACAAATACATCTGTAGTATAATCCAAGAAAATGGAAAATGTGACATGGAAATAAAAGAAAGAATTAATAAAGTTAAATATGCATTTTATAACAAGAAAAATTTGCTTATTAATAAAATGAATAAAATTTTAAAGAAAGGCTTATTAAATGCTTTATTTGGAGTATAACTTTTTATGGGGCCGAAACGCCGACAATTGGGAAGAAAGAAACTAAAATGTTGGAGGCATTTGAAATGTGGCTACGGAGGAGAAGGAAAAAATGAAGTGGATTGAGAAAATTACCAATGATGAAGTATTGCAAAGAGTTAAAGAAGAAAGGAATTTCCTAAATGCCATAAGAAAAAGAAAACATAACTGGATGGGACATGTGTTAAGAGGACACTGCATATTGAGAAGAATGACAGAAGGGAAAATTGAAGGAAAGCGACCGACAGGAAGGTGACGACTAATGATGCTTGATGATATACACTGAAGAGTAATTCAATTCGAGATACCTGTCTAGTAACGTGTAGCACCAACTTTCGTCCTGATGACGGCGGCAATTCGTCTCGACATGGATTCGACAAGACACCGGAAGCGTTGGGTAGCCATACGGATCCATGACCCCTGAACAAGCTCCCACAGTTCACGAAGATTTGATGGAGGGGAGTCAGAGCCCCGAATATATCTCTCGATGGCATCCCAGATGTGCTCGATGGGATTGAGGTCAGGTGACCTAGCTGGCCAAGGAAGCGAGGTCACGTCGGTGGAGTGTTCATCCAACCATTCGGATACAATTCGGGAGCGATGGCACGATGCATTGTCTTGTTGCAGGATGAGGTCCCCAGAAGGATGTTGAAGACGCACAAACGGGAGCAAATGGTCATCCAGGATATCCCGGTAACGTTGACCTGTGAGGGACGATGTCACACGTACCAGGGGGACCCATTTCAGTCCACGTAAACAGTCCCCAGACGAGAATGCCTCCCCACCAGCTTGAAGAGTACCCTGCTGGCAAGAAGGATACATTCCTTCATGTGGTTTGCGCCGTACTCGTATACTGCCATCAGCATGTACCAACGTGAATCTCGATTCATCAGTCCAGGGACATTTTCCCACATGTCTAGGGTCCAGCGGCGATGTTCCCGCGCCCATGCTAATCTTTGCATCCTGTTGATGTGCAGTCAGCAGCGGTACCCTCGTGGGACGATGGCTTCTGTACCCAATAGCGATGAGATGGTTCTGGTTGGTGTGGCTGGTTACTCGCTTTTGTGCACCAGCGTTAAATTGCCGAGTGATTTCTTACACTGTGGCCCGTCTATCCGCTGTTACAATGCAAGCTAGCCGACGATGACCCCGCTCATCCACACGCTGTTGTCCACGACAGTTGGCCCTGGCAGGGATGATTTTACCGGATTCGATGCGCTCACGGTGCACCCGTGACACAGTGGCTCGTGAAAATCCCAGTGCCTGCACGACTTCCGAGATGGAGTGACCCATTCGTCGGGCCCCGACTATTTTCCCACGATCAAATGCGCTTATATCCTTGGTCTTACCCATACTGCGTCCGGCTCTTACTGATTCCAGTCGCATCACTCCGTATATTGTCGGATCGCTGCATACGTCATGTCGTTTCCGTTTACAGGACCGCCCACAGCACCACATTTGCATAACGCCAGCTGTCTCTAATTCAATTACTCTTCATTATAATAGGCACAAGAAGCTATCAAGAATTGAAGGAGGACGCAAGGCATAGAGGGAACTGGAGGAAGAGAACTTGCGGAGTTACCGTTGGACTTGTCAAGAGACAGAAAACTAATGATAATGAGAGTGTATAAATTCGATACATAAAAGTACGCATATCCTTAAGTAGAAAATAAGCGAAACAAACTAAATAAAAAAATCATCAAAAAACGTATGTATACTCATTGTCATAAAAATCCGCGCACCAAGAAAAACCGTGCAATTAACGCAAAACTCGGCGAATAGCTACGGGGCGGACAGACATGCAAATGATTAAAGTTTCGTGCGATTTCGCATGCCCACGCGTCCAAAACCGGCTCTGCAATCGCAATCCTTGGGGCTTATAAGGTGCCGCACAGGGACTCCACATTTGTGCCGAAGTGCACGGTAAGAGTCAGGTGAGATCCCTGAGTGATAGACATGCCATAGAGCCGCCGTAGATGTGCATACGGACAACTGACGGAATTTGAACGATGCTGCATCGTCGGGATGAGAGAGGCAGGGTGGCCGGTGCACCCAATCGGCCGCCATTTGGGCTGGTCGGACAGTACGGTGCGATCGTGCTGGGAGCAATGGACACCGCGGACTGTCTCTGGACGACCCAGACACAGCACCAGCAGAGAGGACCGTGGGATCCTGAGAGCGGCACGCACAGATGCAGTGACGTCCTTGTCCACTATCCAGAGACATGTGGCGGCTGTGCAAAGGATTCCTGTGCCCTCCAGAACCATTTCCAGAAGCCTGGCATAGGCGAATCTGCACTCTCGAAAACACTTCTTTTTCTGCCATTAACACCTGATAATCGTCGGCGTCGATTGCATTGGTGTCAGCAGTGAGCAGCGTGAAATGCTACGGACTGGCAACGTATAGTGTTCAGCGACGAATCCCGCTTCTGTATGGGAACGGACGACCACAGTGTCAGAGTGTGGAGAACCGCAGGTGAGCGCTACAATCCCAACTTCACTGTACAGCAGCACACGTCCCGAACTGCTGGCGTGATGGTCTGGAGGAGCCATCGCGTATGACAGCCCTACTTCCCTCGCAGGGATCCGAGGGACACTGACAGCCCAGCATTACGTACAGGAGATCCTGCGGCCATATGTGGTGCCATTCCTGATGGGGCGGTCCGGAGCCATTTTCCAACAAGACAACGCCTGACCTTACACGGCTCGGGTTCACCAGGACTTTCTACTTCATGCTTCGACGCTTCCTTGGCCTGCCAAATCGTCTGATCTATCGCTCATCGAGCACGTGGGGGACCAGATGGGACGCCAACTTTCTCCATGTCCCACTGTTCGTGATTTAGAGCTCCAGTGTCAAGAAGTGTGGGCCAATCTATCCCGGGATAACATACGGCGTCTCTTTGACTCCATGCCGGACCGTATCACCGCATGTATCCGACCACAAGGCGGTCCGACGCGGTACGAACGCTGACCGGAATATGTACCGTAGGTCCGCGGGAAATCGTCCTGCTGCTGCGACATTGTAATCACTTCTGTCCTTGGTGTGTGTCATCTCACTACTAAATTCTCATTTCAATCCGAAGCCTCCTTCTTGGTGCGCGTATTTTTATGACAATAAGTGTATTTTAAAATATTCTAAAGAAATCATGCATTTAATTTCAGTGCATACTGTATTTTTGCCTTTTTTGCTACTTAGATGCATACCTATTTTATCAATTCTTAGAGTGTATAAATTCGATGCATAAACGTAACGTATATCTTAAAGTAGAAAATACACGAAACAAACTAAATTTTGGATTAATTAGGAGCTAATTTTTGATTAATCATGGATTAAAAAGCGCATTAACCCCTAAGCGGCGATGTACCTGAACCACATAGTGCCCAAATTTTTCTGCGGTCCCCAAAAAGAAGCGTTCACCTAGCGGTCGGATTTTACCAAAGCTACGGCAAAACAATTCCTTCCTCCCTCTCACATCGGCAGTTGCGCCTATAAACCTGGCAATGATGATAAGCGTGCCCTTCCCGTCCTTTATTCTCTGCTTCATGACTCAAGGTAAGGATAGGGGTAACGCCACTGGGTAGAAATAAGTGACTCAAATATCTTCCCTCCCACTTTTTTTTTTTTTTTAGGTTCATAGCCATTGTTATAGCCCTTTTAGCAGCTAATCAATCAAAAAGAGTTACTATTAATTATCTCCCTACGTGTCTACTTCACTCGTTCCAGCCGCGTTCAGCTCACTTCTTAGACAGCGAATTCATTCGTTCGAGATGATTTCTGCCCATTTTGCTAACCCCGAGTTAAATTATTCCGGCCTGTTTTGAAGTATAAAAAATTGCAAGAGTAGGCCACTAGTTCTTTTAGTGGGCTACTAAAATTTTTGCCGTTATTTGAATGGCTGATTTACAATCTCTCACAGGAAAACTGGATCATTTTGAACAGGGTTGGATTGGCCAGTTGGGCACTCGCGCGGTTGCGCGGGTTGACCAATGCTAGAGAGTTTTTGTTTTGTTTTTCAAAATCGCATTATTCGAATTTGGTAAGCAATACGTCTTCTCATAGGATTGTTGCTTCTGTGTGTGTAGGGGGGGGGGGTGTAATTTGAGACCGTTGGTGAAAGTTTTTTATGCTGACATCTCTTGAAATTATATTATGCTAACCAAGGTTTTATACACTGGTGTGCAAAAATTAAGGACGAAGAGGAGAAATTAGCATAACAGCGGAACGAGCAGGCAGAACGGACCGAAATACCACTCAGAAGGTAGACTAGGGTCCGGTACGGTAGGGCATGCGCATATATGCAGCATGACGTAGGGGGGAGGGGGTAGTGTCGGAAGGGTATAAAGCACACGGGCGGTGTACGCTCAGCAATTCGGTGAAAGCTATTGCACGGTGTACATCGGTTTGAACGACGTCGAGTTGCTGCCACCGTGTGACATGGCCAACAGGCAATCCAGTAGACGACATCTGGATGACTTTACCCGCGGTCGTGTCATTGGGAAGTTGGAAGAAGGTCGAAGTGTGACTAGTGTGGCCGAGGAGTTCGGGATCGCTCAAAGCATCGTTTCACGAGCTTGGAGAGCATTTCAAACGACAGGCACAGCTGTCCGAGAGTTTAGCAGTGGTTGTCCACGAGCAAACACGGTGGCGGACGACCGGTATATTGTCCTACGGGCGATAAGAGACAGACGGCAGACAGCGGGAGAAATCGCAAGCCACATGCAACAGACAACTGGGCGTCCATTATCGCGTTTTACCGTGGCCAGAAGGCTGCACAAAGGTGGTTTATTTGCACGACGACCAGTACGGTGTGTGCCATTAACTCCTGCTCATCGGAGACGGTGGTTTCTGTGGTGCCAGGAACACAAGAACTGGACACATCAGCAATGGGGTCGAGTTCTCCTTACGGATGAGAGCCGATTTAGTCTGACGAGCGATTCTGGACGTATACACATCTGGAAAGAGCAGGGAACACGCAATCACACCTCCAACACCATCGAAAGGGACCGGTTTGGAGGTGGCGGAGTTCTCGTTTGGGGCGGTATCCTGCTTGGTAGCCGTACTGACCTCCACATCTTCCAAGGAGGTTCAGTCACTGGTGTCCGCTATAGTACCGAGGTTCTCCTGCCTCACGTGCGTCTGTTTAGAGGTGCTGTCAGTCCTGAGTTCCTCTTCATGGACGACAACGTTACACCTCATCGTACAGTGGCTGTCACAGAGCTGTTGGAGAGTGAAGATATTCAACGCATTGATTGGCCCGCAAGGTCCCTGAACCTAAATCCAATCGAACACGTGTGGGACCTTCTCGGGAGACGCTTGGCAGCACGTCTCCAGCCACCAGCAACGATTCCGCAGCTGCGATTGGCGCTACAAAAGAAATGGGCCACGATGCCTCAACAGCTCCTTAACAACCTCGTCCTTAGCATGGACAGACGTTGTAAATCTTGCAAAGCAGTCAGGGGGGATCATATTCCCTACTAAAGACTGGATTTTTCTTGGCAGCCGCCTGTCACATGGACGTTTCTGTCTTCTGTCCAGTTGTGCTCGAAGCTACCTTTTCAATAAGTGCCTTTGTATCCTTTGGATTCCTTGTTTGGACGGTTTGGCTCACTTGTCCCGTATTCTTACATCTTGGAGATCTTATGGTATGATTTGAGTCGATGTGGAGCACTTCTGCACGACGTTACATTCGAAAAACCGTCTCGTCCTTAATTTTTGTACGCCAGTGTATTACTGTAAATGTGAGATCTTCTTCTACCCCCACATTCCATGACTAGGTTGCTGATGCTCAATATGGAGTTTCACCTCTGACTCTTTCATTCTCATACACTCCGTAAGGTTTCTAGTGGAATGCTGTTATAACGAACCGTCTACCTCACATTTCCCCCATTCTACATACACTATATATTGACAAAAGCCACCGGACCCCTAGAAGAGAAACACAACATAGCATTTATTTACATATAGTACGGTGTCGGTTCATCTTTGGCCTTAATGCATGTACTGACCCTTCGAGACATGCTTTCGGCAATGCTTTGGAACACAGCGATAGGTATGCGCTTACATTCAGTACATAATGCTACCGCTAACTGCTGCTTAGTAGCAGGCCTTGGTTCCAAACTTCTTATGCGGCGCTCTAATTCATCCCATCGGATCTCTATGGGGTTAATATCAGGGCTCTGTGCTGTCCGGTTTATACACGATACGGAATTATCGTCAAACCACGCCGTAACAGTCTGTGCTTTATGGCTCGGTGGTGCATTATCTTGCTGGTAATAACAAGGCTCGGTTCCATAGTATTGCTACATAGTTGGCAGGGCATAATTGTCCAGAATATCGAGGTAGACGGGCTGGTTAGCAGGTTTGTTCACAATAACCAATGAACAGGCGCCATACCACGAAAAACACTCCCACACGAGTACACTGCCAGCTCCAAACTTAACCGTAGGAACAGTACACTGTGGTAAATAGCGTTCCCCCGGCTACCGCCATACCCACACACGGCCATCAGACTGATGGATCGTGTATCTGGATTAATCAGTTCACAAGACCCGTTTCCATTGATCTATGCTCTACGATAAAAGTTCTTTACACCATGCTAAACGACGAGTAGCATTCCTAGTGGAGATGAAAAGTTTATGAGCAGCCGTACGATCACAGTAACCCATGGAATGAAATTCTCTGCAAATGTAAGTGTACATACCGAGATTCCAGCATTTTCACTCACCTGTACACTAAGGTCTTGGGCTGTACTCCGTCGATTAGCTGTAACGACCCTCCTGAGCCTTCGACGTCCTCTATCACATTTTTTTCCGGTAATAAATTAGGGCGTCTGCCTCCCCTTTCTACTTCGCTTCCGTGTCACTTTCCTATCGGGCACTCTAGCTCAAATTCCCTAGCTTCCTATTTCTAAGGGTTGTTTAAGACCTGGGGTCAGACACTCCCTTCCTAAAATCCTCTACATATGATCAGATCTGATCGTCCTCTATCACTGATTTTCTTTGGTTTACCGGTAGGTTTTGCTGCTTCAGGCACACCATGTGTCTTCCACTTATTCAGTACATCCAAAACAGTTGACTTGGTTATGTTTAAACACCTCCCGGTTTCTGGTTTGGTTTCGCCGCGACATTTTCACTCAACCTCACAGTGCGATATGATCGCGGTCAGCTGCAGGCCTATTTTTATACCCTTTGCAGCTGCACCGCGCATCTTAACAACGCAGCGGATACGTTCATATTCTTTTGAAGGGTATCCGGTGACTTTTGTCTATATATATGAGCCGACCTAGGTCGATCGCATGGGCCGATTAGTGTATGTATATACTCGAACCTTGATTTTGAAGAAGGAACTGTACGCAAAGTAGTCTTAGTGGTAAAAAGTATGGGTTGAAAAGAAGAATTATTGCCATCGAATTCTCAGAAGCAATGACATATATAAAAGAAAAATAAATCCAATATCATTTGCGTTTACGCCCCTAGCGCAGAAGTTAAGTATCGAAAGAGGACGAGAAAGCATAGTTAATCATTCTTACCGATTTAATGCAAAAATAATTTTTCAAAGCGAACAAATTGGTGGGTGTATGGTGTCCACAGACAGACTATCAGACATAGTGATACCATAAATGCGATTCGTTTTTTTTTTCAAAATACGTGCTAACACTCTTTTGATTTAGTTCTGATCGTTTGAGACAATACCTTGACAACCCTTGCCTGTGGCCAAAGGGAAATAAATCCGCAGTTCTATTGAAATGAAACACGTGCTCTCGGGGGGAAAAGAAAAAAATATCGCAATTGTGGTAGCATAGTATCGTGAGCTTCATTTACTGCATCTGTGAAACAAAGATAAAATAACAATTTCGACCGAGATGAGGAAACCGATTCTGTCTTTAAAACAAGGTACAGGTATGCAATATGATAGATTTGTTGCAGTCCCTCGATGGGAAATCTAAGTGAGGTTTTTAATTAAAAGTAAATTGATTGCGTAAAGATATTTCACGGAATAACTCATTTTAATTAAATTCCAGGAAGTGATTAAATGAAGTTATTCCCAGGAAATTACTACTGGCGCAAAGAAAGAGGAGATTATGTTATTATTTACCGAACGAAAAGTATCAGTCGTCCCATAAAAAATATTATTTGCCGTTTCCGAATCATAAGCAGCAGATGGCATAAATTAAAACACACACACAGACACACGCACACGCAAATGATATTAAGCCCAATATTCATACCATCAGAATTGGTGATATTTTACCACTTGACTAAAAATCGTTTTTTCCAGATTGATAAAAATTCGAAAAGTTTGTGGCGGTCTTTCTCCTAAGTTTCTCCGTCGAGATATTCTTGAAATGTTGAAGAAAGTAAAATTTCCGTGGGCCAAATTTAGATACACACGGCGGACAGAGAGCGTTACTTACCAGAGAAAGTGTGATTTCATGGACTTTGGTTTGTCAGCCCTGCCGTAGCCCGCTTTGTAATGTTTTCTTTTTTCTCATGAAATCAGTGATTTATTATTAGCACGTTTTTTTTTGGAAAAAAAAAGATCGTGCTTATGTTATCGGTTTGTCCGTCCGTCCGTCTGTAGACACCATATCTCTTCAAATATTAGTCCGATTTGAAAAATTCTTTTTGCATTGGGAAGCTTGAAAGCTTGAAATGTGCGAATGGTGATCCTTTATTTCGTTTTTTTTTTACGATGTACAGTTTTGCCGCTAGAGGGCGTAAATGCAGATGATGTCGAATTCAAAATACATTTTATTACATATATTTGCTTTTAAGCATCCGATTGAAAAATTTCATTTATCTTTCGATTCTATTTATGTCGAAGAGTATTTTAGGTATAGTTACTTTTTCAAGTTACGCATAGATTTTCCGCTAGGGGGCGTAAAAGTAAATTACGTTTTCCCCGATACCTCTGCTTCTAAAACTCCGATTTGAAAAATGTTTTCTTCAGCGGATACAGCTCCTCATGGAAAATCTTTTGAATATAATTTCTAAGTCTTGGTAAAGAATACTTTGTCCACCATGGGGCGTAAGTGTTAATTTTTACTTCTGATGTATTTGCCATAAACTCTGAGCTTCTAAAATCTCTGTTGAAAAAATTCGTTCGTAGACTGGTACTACTCACGTCGACAAACCTTTTCGGAATATATTCTTCTTAAAATATTGCATGGTTTCTCCGCTAGGGGGCTTAGAAATATATCTTTTTTTTTCAATATCGCTGCTTCTAATGGTCTGATTTGAAAAATTCTTTCTTTACTGGATAGAGTTACCGGTGTGACTTGTTTTCCATATAATTTTAAAATTTTGAAGTAATTCATAGACTTTCCGCTAGGAGGCGTAACAGCTCCTGATGGGAAATCCTTTACACATAATTTCTAATTTTTGGTAAAAAATGGTTTGACCACCAGGGAGCGTAAGTCTTAATTTCCGCTTCTGATGTATTTGCAGCAAAATCTGAGCTTCTGATATCTCGATTGAAAAACATTCGTTTGTGGACCGATACTACTCACGTCGACAGACCTTTTAGGAATATTTTCTTCTTAAAATAATGCATGGTTTCTACGCCAAGAGGCGTAGCTGTATAACGTGTTTTTGTTAATATCTCTATTTCTAGGAGTCCGATTTGAAAAATTCCTTCTTTGTTGGATAGTGTTTCTGATGCGAAATGTTTTCTTCATATAAATTTAAATTGTTCAAGTAAATCATAGACTTTCCGCTAGGGGCGCAAAGGTAAATTTTGTTTTCTCCAATATTTCTGCTTCTAAAACTCCGATTCGAACAATTCTTCTTGTATCGCATACATCTCGTGATGGAAAATGTTTTTCATGTATTTTCTAGTATTTGGTAAAGAATGGTTTGGCCACCAGGGAGCATAAGTGTTAATTTCTGCTTGTGGTGTATTTGCAGCAAAACATGGGCTCCTGAAAACTCGAGTAAACATTTTTTTTTCTTGGACCGATACCGCTCACATCGAAAAACCTTTGCAGAATTCTTCCTTGCTAAAATAAAGCATGGTTTTCCCGCTAGGAGGCGCAGATGCGTATCTTATATTTGTCCATATCTCTGCTTCGAAGAGTCCGATTTGAAAAATTTTTTCTTTGCTGGAGAGCGTTTCCACTGCGAAATGTTTTTCATATTAATTCAAAATTTTCGTAACTCATAAGTCTGCAACCAGAGGGCGTAATTTCACGATTCCGTTTACAGCAGTATCTGCGGGATTAAAAACCCGATTGAAAAACTTCTTTCTTCTGTCAGATATTACTGTTTTCCAGACTGGTTCCATTGACTTTGTATAGGTTTCATAAATTTAATTTGCGTCAGGACGGATTCAAAAGACGTACTCATTACACCCGAGAATTCGGTGTCATCTTTCTTGGGTTTTTTCTTGAAGCAGCCACTATAACTTCCCTTCCCTCACTCTCTGCAGCATGACGCCGTTTATACAGTACTTACCGAAATCAAATCTTTTTCCGTCTTCAACTTGAATATTCTACAGCCGGGAATTCTATACAACTCGGCAAATTTCATACTACCTGGCGCACAACAACCGGCTGGGTGTCGGTGCACCAAAACCGTATCCGCCTCCGTATCAGTTAATGTCAACTTCTTCATTCAACTACAATTTTCATTTATAGTTCTATCAAATTTATCGCTCAACGATAATTTGACTCAAACTACATCTTCCACTTGAAGCTCTTTCATCTCATCACTTTTTTAACCAACTGATGCATGCTGATTTCTCGTTCCGCGTGTGTGTTGCCGCACCATATTTCTTCCTACTCTTGCCAAACTTTTGTGCTTCATGTAATGTGCTACTTAACCGCTGTTCGTCTTTCAGCCTTCGTCTTGGTATGTGAAATATCTTTCATTACCTGTTAAGTACAGGTTCTTTACGAACTCTTTTATTTTTAGGTGCTTGTGTACAAACTTTGCTCCTTGGAAATTTACGACTCTCCAGAAATTCTTTCTCTTCATCAGTAAGACATTACTCTGAGCTCTATTTGTGAACTTTTTAGCACGTCTTTTTAAAAAAAGATCGCGCTTATGCTAACGGTTTGTCCGTATATAGACATCATGTCTCTGCAACTATTAGTCCAATTTGAAAAATTATTTTTGCATTGGGAAACTTGAAATACGCGAATGAGGATCCTACATTTTCTTACGATGTACAATTTCACAGCCAGAGGGCGTAAATGCAGATGATATCGAATTCAAGATACATTTTATTCCACATATTTGCTTCTAAACATACGACTGAAAAAATTCTTTCACCTTTGGATTCCATTTATGTCGGAGAGTGGTTTAGGTATAGTCACTTTTTCAAGTTACGCACAGATTTTCCGCTAGGGAGCCTAAATTAAACTGCAATTTCCCCGATATCTCTACTTCTAAAACTCCGATTTGAAAAAAACATCTTTTCTTCAGAGGATACAGCTCCTGATTGAAAATCTTTTGCATATAATTTCTAATTTTTGGTAAAGAACGGTTTGGCCACCAGGGGGCATAAGTGTTACTTTCTGCTTCTGATGTATTTGCCACAAAATATGAGCATCTAAAGTCTCGATTGAAAAACATTGTTCGCGGACCGGTGCCCCTCGCGTCGATAAACCTTTTCGGAATATTTTCTTCTTAGAATGTTGCATGGTTTCCCCGCCAGGGGCGTAGAAAACCTCTAACTGTTGAGGCTTTATCTCAGTTATGGAAATGCCGTCATATTCTTGTATTCTCCTTCTTCCTTGTATTGAACGCAATACTGACAACCTTGTCAGTGTGATTTCGCAACTTAAGGAATTTGTTTTCACAACTCTAGGTCAATCAATCCTCCTCTGATGAATTCCACTCAGTCTGAAAGAGATAAATGGCATAGCTTGATGCTCTTCACCATCACGAGGATATTGAGGGTTTACAGCCTGTAACGTACGAGGAGATGTGACGTACCTGCCCGAAGGACGCACACGACATAAAGGCAGATAGGAATCAGAATAAAACGTCCGCGTAGCACAATTGGTAGAGCAACTTGTTCCGGAATGAAGGGATCCGGGTTCGAGTCCCTGTTCGGGCGCCATTATAACGAAGTAAATTTCTCCGTCATTTCTGTCCACGCCAGGATTCGAACCCGGATCCCCTCATTCCGGAATAAGTCACTCTACCAATTGAGCTACGCGGACGTTTTATTCTGATTCCTATCTGCCTTTATATGTCGTGTGCGTCCTTCGGGCAGGTACGTCACTTCTCCTGGTACGTTACATCATCTCCCCTTATTTTTTTTTTTTTTCGAAGTGCTGGAGAAGGGATTCTCTTATTTTTCCTATCTCGCGGTGTGGAAAGAACATCACACCAATGCGAGATTTTGAACGGTCGGGTCATCCGGATAGTTCGGGCGCCATTATAACGAAGTAAATTTCTCCGTCATTTCTGTCCACGCCAGGATTCGAACCCGGATCCCCTCATTCCGGAATAAGTCACTCTACCAATTGAGCTACGCGGACGTTTTATTCTGATTCCTATCTGCCTTTATGTCGTGTGCGTCCTTCGGGCAGGTACGTCACTTCTCCTGGTACGTTACATCATCTCCCCCTTATTTTTTTTTTTTTTTTTCGAAGTGCTGGAGAAGGGATTCTCTTATTTTTCCTATCTCGCGGTGTGGAAAGAACATCACACCAATGCGAGATTTTGAACGGTCGGGTCATCCGGATAGTTCGGGCGCCATTATAACGAAGTAAATTTCTCCGTCATTTCTGTCCACGCCAGGATTCGAACCCGGATCCCCTCATTCCGGAATAAGTCACTCTACCAATTGAGCTACACGGACGTTTTATTCTGATTCCTATCTGCCTTTATGTCGTGTGCGTCCTTCTGGCAGGTACGTCACATCTTCTGGTACGTTACAAGCCTGCAGATGATGTCCAGTTTTGTGATCGTTTCTTGTAACTGCCGCCAAGGAATTCCCTCCAGGTGGACGAACTCACTGACCCTTGAAGACCTTACTCCAAGGAGTGCCGACTTCATCCTACTTCAGGTGACCCGGGTGTTCACTTAGTACAGATTTTCGTCGTTGGCGAAAGTGACCGTTTCAGCTTTTTCCCAATTTCTCTACACTTGAGCTTTCTGGTTTCACCACTGCTGTTGACATTCGTATCCTTCCATAGGTGCGTGATATTCTTGATCACTCAACTCCGTCACGACATTATCAACATCCACAACTTACCAATTTTAATAAAGTTTTTCATTTATTCAATGTATACATGTATACAACCTTTGCCCGAAAAGTTCCAGGACTGACGCAATAAAAAATATAAAAAATACCATACCCACAAATAATGTTGGTCACCTTCAAAATACCACCCTTCTGAATCAACACACAGTTTCCAGGGTTTATGAAGATCCTGAAAACAGTTCCGGAACGCACTTTCCGGGATGTCCGCAAGTTGTTTCTGTCACGGCTGCTTGGATAAATCTTATGTTCGCATGATACTATCTTTTTAGTGACCGTTTTATCCTGGGGTCCAGTAAGAAGTCACAGGGCGATAAATCAGAGGAATACGGCGCTTGTGGCTACGCAGTGATTTGATGGTGAGCCAGGAACTGTTGGACTGACAACGCGGTATGTGGTCTTGCGTTATCATGGAGAAAAAACCAATTTCCAGATTCCCATAACTACAGACGACGGCGACGAATATTGCTGCGTAAACGTCATAAGTCTTACTTGTAGAATTCCTGATTTACCGTTTGACCCACTGGTACGCATCGTTTTTGTCTTTGATGGTTGCATGCGGGCATCCTCGGTCGATGGTGAATGGGTACCTCTCCGCTCAGCGCTTTGTCGCTTGGTTTGAGTCCCGCTTTTGTCTTGGAGAAGACGACCGCCGAATCCATGTGTGGAGGCACCGTGGTGAGCGCCACGATGGACGGTTTGCTGTCGAGCGCCACATGTCCAGAAGGCCTGGTGTCATGGTGTGGGGTGCGATTGCCTACGATGCCAGATCACCTTTGGTGTTCATCCCAGACACTTTGACAGCACAACGTTACGTTAATGAGGTCCTTCAACCAGTGGCCCTACCTTTTCTGAATGCTCACTCCGGTGCGATTTTCCAACAGGACAACGCTCGTCCGCATATTGCTGCTATCTAGAGAGCTTGCCTTCAAGGCACTGACACTCTGACAGGGCCAGCCGCATCGCCAAACCTATCACCGATTGAAAATGTGTGAGGTGCTATTGGACGCGTTATCTACACTCCATCCCTACCGCACAATCTGCAGGAACTGCGTGAAAAGATTCAAGCAGCATGGGATGGTTTATTGCAGGGCACCATTAGAAACCTGTACAACTCCATGCCGAAACGTCTGGCATGCTGGGTGAGCAAAAACATGGCTGCCCAACTTCATACTGAAAGACACTACTTATTGGCGTGTAGCTAAATAAATATTGCCCGTATCAGTCTCAATGTTTAATCTTTTATTGTTCCTGGTAAACTTTACCTTCCTCCCGAATAGCATTGCAATTCGACACGTCCTTCTGGATGCAACTATTTTTTTGACAATGAGTGTAGATAAAAAAATCAAGTTTTTTATTAATTTAGACATTATCGATGTAATCGTTTTATCTATAGCGTGTTCAAATGACGTCATCGCGTCCTGTTTTTCACCACCACAATACGTTTCATGATCTGACAAGAAATGCATCTATTTCAAAACAACATAATTTCCTTTGTCTGAACGTTTGTCCCACTTCGGTGGCGCACTGGAGAGAGCGCATGCTCGTTTTAATTGTCGAATCCCTGCCTCAAAAAATATACTTTTTTTTATTGTTATAATGTTCATGAGACATACCTCTCTTAGTGACCAACCCTATAATGAATAAAATTCGCCGGCTGGACGTGTAGTGCCGGAAAGCTTACGTTAAGTCACGTTAGGGTTATTGAAAGGTTACTTGACGTAGCTAAAGTGTGCTTAATCTTCAAAGTGCTAGAGTTTGTTTAGGTAAGACACACACGTGCAATAAATTCCAAGAATATGGAATTTATTTTTACTCAGCGTTCCTCATTATCTTGAATATCAGTAATATAACTTCGGTTTTAGTACATTAGTACCTTGAAGGCTCCTTATTAGAGCGGTAAACACAATATACCCTGAACTTAACGTAAACACTCAATGAAATAGACTTAACGGCCAGACTGAGGTCTGACAATAAAATGAACTAAGAAAACGTACTCACTTTTAACCTTTTATTGGGGAGCTCCTGGTATTACTCAAATGCACACTCCAAAATAACACAACTACTGATAGCCCGAACTTTCGTACTATCGTAGAAACGTAGGTAAATCGCATATCAATAATCAGGAAGAACCCATCACATATAAAACGAAGCGCTGGAGAAGGGATTCTCTGATTTTTCCTATCTCGCGGTGTGGAAAGAACATCACACCATTGTGAGATTTTGAACGGTCGGGTCATCCGGATAGTTCGGGCGCCATTATAACGAAGTAAATTTCTCCGTCACTTTTGGTCTACGCCGGGATTCGAACCCGGATCCCCTCATTCCGGAATAAGTCACTCTACCAATTGAGCTACGCGGACGTTTGTTCTGACCCCTATCTGCCTTCATGTCGTGTGCGTCCTGCTGGCAGGTACGTCACAACCCTTATGACGTAGAAGTCTTGTCTTACTTCTACGTTAACTTAAAACATCAACATACTAAGAAATAGTTCCTAAATGACAGAAACCTTAACGGCCAGACGAAACTTGTAAACAACAGAAGTCAAACTTACGGAAAAGATGCTTTATTCAGGATGTAGCAAACACATCGTAGCATAGCATATTGCACTAAACTCGCAACACACCACACAACGCTCTTTTCACAACGCTCCTTTCAATAATCAGTTTTCAATCCAACGCTCTCAAGCAATAGATTAGTCGTCATTTTGATCTCTTGTTCTTATCAAACCTCAGGCATACGTCACGTTCATTCAACCTCAATTGTGTTGCCAAACGTATTCGTTTGAGAGAAAGATATCACGTTGAGAGTGAAGAATAACAGAATAAACTCGAGATTTATATAGGGAAAGAAACTAAAAAGGAAAGTTAATTTAGAATGTACGTCACACCCTATTTGACAACCAACCCTCATTACGACCGTTTTTCTGTGGAACCGATTTCAAACCCCACAGCGCTAATGCTATTCTTCCCCTTATTAAAAGACCACTCACCACCTCTTAACGACCATCTTTGCGTAAGGACCACTGTAAAAAAAAAAAAAACAACAAAAAAAAAAACTGCGTTGTCTGGATTACCATTTCCACTGAAAATTTCATCTCTATCCTGGAACCATGAAACAGTTAATTAAGCAAATATGCATTGGTGTGGAGGGGTCACTTTAAATGGCTGTGAAGTTTCTCCTGCACAAAACTGAGTGTAGGGGGAGGGTGACGGAGTTCTCGGTGTTGACAGGCAATTCTAATGACTTACGTAGTAATGTAAAGAATGATAGAGACCCCCACCCCGTCTCCACACTTCCAACAAAGGCTGAAAAAGGGAGTAACAGTTAGAACTCATCTTTACTTCACTCCCCTTTTTGGCTGGACAGAGGACACTTAAGAGCGATGGGGTTAGGGGATGGATTCCACATTTTGTAGTCGTAAGCTGCCTTCAGGGTGTCGTGTTGACCTTTTTAGTCAAAGCGAAAGCAATCCTTGTGCTGCATGTTTATGCTACAACTGAAATCCCCTTAGTCAGAACATAGACGTAACTAGGTATTTCTGCACCAGGGGAAAACCGTAAAGTACTGCGTCCCCCATCTGTCTTTCAAGGCACTACTAATTTAATAGCTGTATATATAACTATTAAATTACTAAATATGCATATTATATCAGTAATAATGTCGGGAAGTGTAATACTCTTCTTGACAAAACAAAATTAACGTCATACTCCAAAGTTATCTCTACGCGGTAGGTACAATCTAACTGCGACCATTTGTGTAGTTTTTTGCAACTGCTTGGGAGTTCGGACCTACTGTACCACATAAAAAGCACCTAATTCAGTTCGTAGTAGTGGCTGGCAGCCATACAAATGGTCAAATAGACCCCAGAAGATTTTCAACAATGTGAACAGTATCCTTTTTCTTGCAACGTACGTACAGTCCATCCAACTAAAGAAAACCAGCGGGCCCCATTGTTTGTGAAATTCACAAATTTGCAGGTGACGCGATTGAACCCGCGTTTCTTCGCTCCGGAATGTCACGTCATTTCCCTCTAAATTTTTTGAAGCGAAGTAAGAATTTTTTCATTAATTCCAGACGATGTGTATGACGAACATTACACATTTTTCGTAGAACCCAACGTCCAGTAGATCCATTTTTACGTTCGGGTGCCAATGTGAAATTCACACATTTTCCGGTGACGCAGATCGAATGCACATCTTCTCGCTCCGGCGTGAGTCGTTCTAACCAACTAAACTACACCGACGGAATGTATCGCTGCAGATTTGTCGTCTCGACACGTGCTTTAGCTCCGTAGTACGTCACATGTTGCTGACGATAGTTCTTTTTTAGTTCGACGGACCATATAACCGCTTCTTCATTTATGAATGTGAACAGTTAGAATCCTCTGAACATTTTAAGGAAGAAATTCGAATTTTTACGTAAAACTTGTGTAAAATTACAGTTCAGTTTCAATTTTAATCAGACTGCAAGCAGTGTTTTTTTTTTTTTTGCGCCCTCTCTTAAGCTGCGCCCGGGTCAGCTGTCCCGCACTGATTAAGCCTCCGGTCGGAGAGACTGATCTCTCTCTCTCTCTCTCTCTCTCTCTCTCTCTCTCTCTCTCTCTCTCTCTGTCTCTCTCTCCCTCTTTCTTTCTTTCTTTCTCTCTCCCTCTCTCTCTCTTTTCCGCCCTCTCCCTCTCTTTTCCCGTCTCTCTCTATATATATTTCTCTCCCCCTCTCCCTTCTCTCTCTCTCTCCCTCTTTCTTTCTCTCTCCCTCTCTCTCGTTTTTGCCCTCTCCCTCTCTTTCCCTGTCTTTCTCTCTCTCTCTGTCTCTCTTTCCATCTCGCTCTCTCCCAGTCTCTCTCCCTCTCTCTCTTTTTTGCCCTCTACCTCTCCTTCCCTGTCTCTCTCTCCTCTCCCTTCTCTCTCTCTCCCACTTTCTTTCTCTCTCCCTCTCTCTCTCCCTCATTCTTTCTCTCTCCCTCTCTCTCTCTTTCGCCCTCTCCCTCTCTTTCCCTGTCTTTCTCTCTCTGTCTCTCTTTCCATCTCCCTCTTTCTCTCTTCCCCTTTCTCTCTCTCTCTCTCTCTCTCTCTCTCTCACTCTTTCTTTCTCTCTCTCCCTCTCTCTCTCTCTAGCAACCTCTTTCTTTGGCTCTTTCTTCCTATAAGATCATGTCACGCAAGATAGTTGTTCTGAATTTAGAGGATAGAATAAAAGTGATCAACTACAGGATCAAAATGGAGTTTCTGAGAGAAAACTGGCTGATATGTTTTAGTGTGGAAAGGCACAAATAAACAGCATTTTGAAAAATAAGGAAGATTTTTCAAAAGAATGGGAGGAAAACAAAAGACGTGGTCAAAAGAGAAAGCGAAAGGAAAAATTCGAGAATGTGAACGATTTACTTCTGGAATGGTTGCAGTGTGCCAGGGCCAAAAAAAAATTGCCATTAGTGGTCCTATAATGAGAGGAAAAGCAACTCAAATTGCAAAGGAATTTGGGGTTGAAGATTTTCGGCTAGTAATGGCAGTCTCGACGGATTTCGTGTCCTTCATAACATTGTTTTTCGAGCTATAGCTGGCGAATCAGCTGATGTCGATGAAGAACTATGCTATGATGAGAAATCACGACTATCGTCAATTATTAAATTATTCAAGAGTATTTTTTCTCCCCAGGCACTCCTACAGAATCTCTGAATGAAATTTCAGATGAGGAAATTATGACTGTCCTGAAGGGTGAATAATTGAGAAACTATTCTGTGAGCTGAAAGAAAACTTAGAAAAAATCGTGCTCAAAGAAAAGTCTGATAAACTTAAACAGACGACATTGCATTCGTTTTACAAGTGAATTTTTTTTATAACCACTATAGGTACCTTCCAAATGTGTAACTGTACTTCGTATACTGTAGTATTTTTTTATTTATACACATATATACATACTGTACTGTGATTAAACAGGAATGCATCATGTTTAGAATGTAGCAAATCGGATTACGTAATTTATAAAAGTTGTGCAGTAATTTACAAAGGTTTGATCTCGAAACTGTTCATTGGATGTTGCGCTAAAACCTTCTCCTATTTAACTATCACCCCTCTGAACGACCGTTTTTTACGCTTTCCAACCGTAGGTTGAAGAAGCGTATATGCTCCAGCTTTGTCCGTCCATCCGTCCGCACGATAACTCGCGTAAAAATGGTTCGATTTCGGTGAAATTTTAGTATGTGGTAGGGGACAACCTGGAAAGGAACCCTATTGAAAATGAGCGAAATGGGGTCAAAGGTCAGGACATAGCAGTGGGATCCATTCCATCGCCCTTGCGAGTCATAACTTACGTAAATACGCTTCGATTGCGACACAACTTTAGTATGTTGTTCCGGAGGTATACTGAACCAGTTCTGTTGAATATCATCGAAATGGGGTCAAAGGTCAGGGCACAGGAGCGAGATTTATTCAACATATTTTATCCTGATAACTTGACTAAAGATGCTTCTACTGAGACAAAACTTTAGTATGTTCTTCCGTAGAAATACTAAACCAATTCTGTTTAATATCGTCGAAATGGAGCGAGATTCATTCCACAGCCATTATCCTCATAACTTGACTAAAAATGCTTCTATTGCGACAAAACGTTAGTATGTTATTCCGGAGGTATGCTGCACCAATTCTGTTTAATATCATCGAAATAGGGTCACAGATCAGGGCACAGGAGCGAGATATATTCCACAGCCATTATCCTCATAACTTGACTAAAAATGCTTCTAATACGACAAAACTTTAGTATTGTTCCGGAGGTATACTGAACCAATTCTGTTTAATATCATCGAAATGGGGTCAAAGGTCAGGGCAAAGGAGCGAGATTCATTCCACAGCCATTATCCTCATAACTTGACTAAAAATGCTTCTATTACGGCAAAACTTTAGTATGTTGTTTCGGAGGTATACTGCACAAATTCTGTTTAATATCATCGAAATGGGGTTAAAGGTCAGGGCAAAGGAGCGAGATTTATTCCACAGCCATTATCCTCATAACTTGACTAAAAATGCTTCTATTGCGACAAAACTTTAGTACGTTGTTCCGGAGGTATACTGAACCAGTTCTGACGAATATAATCGAAATGGGGTCAAAGGGGCACAGGAGCGAGATTTATTCCAGAGACATTATCCTGATAACTTGACTAAAGGTGCTTTATTATGACAAAACTTTAGTATGTTGTTCCGGAGAAATACTAAACCAATTCTGTTTAATATCATCGAAATGGAGCGAGATTTATTTCACAGCCATTATCCTCATAACTTGACTAAAAATGCTTCTATTGTGACAAAACTTTAGTATGTTTTCCGGATGTATACTGCACCAATTCTGCCAATTTTGTTTAATATGATCGAAATAGGGTCAAAGGCCAGGGCACAGGAGCGAGATATATTCCACAGACATTATCCTTTTAACTTGACTAAAGATGCTTCTGTTGCGACAAAACTTTAGTATGCTTCGTAGAGCAGAAGTGCATATTGTGCATTAGCCCATCACGGCCTTGCTAAAGCTGTGAGAGCCTCGCTGACCTTCAGGGGTGCTGCAGAGAGTAAGAGACGGCCGCTATTAACCTGTACTCCAGCACAGGTCTTCAGGAAGGGACGTCACGATACTGAACTCTCCTTATCCGGAGGGCGCAAAAAACCAGATGATTAGATTTGGCTTCACCATCGGCGGCTGATGCCATCTCCTCTCTCTTCTAACCTCCTTGGTCCCCGACTCTCCAAAAGATATGGCGAGTCAACTGACTGTGCAACATATTTCCGCCTTTATATATAGGTTCTCGTGTCCGCATGTAGAGCCAGACCTTTATATTTTGTGGGAGACCAGACAAGCCAAAGAATGTTTTTTCATAAAGGAGGCAGTTTTAAATACTCTTAAACAACGGTACTTGAGGTATTGTCTGTCGCGTCAAATTTGACGAGCGCGAACAAACACTAATTCTTTTTTGAAGCACAATAAACAGCCTGAGGGGTAAATTTCTATACACACATTATATATATACACTGAAGTGCCAAAAAACTGGTACAGACGATCTTATGCAAAACACATAGCAACGTCACCTATGCGCGTACTCCGTTGCGTCCGCCAGTGCGTATATAAAGCGATAGACATCCTTGCCAGCTGTCAGAGCTGTTTTCGGCATGAAAATCACAAGTAATAACGATTTAAGCGATTTTAAACGCTGTGTCATAGTTGGCGCTCGTGAGATGGGCCACAGTATTTCGGAGATAGAAACGAAGTTCGGATTTTCACGGACGACCATTGCAAGGGTGTACCGTGACTATAAGAATTCCGGCAAAACTTCCACCCTACGATACCAGTGTGGCCGTATAAAGACATTGGGTGAATGTGACCATTGTCGGCTGTCAAGAATCGTTTCACGCGATAGGCGTGCAGCACTCTCGCAGGTATCATCGGAATTCAATGCTGGAGCCTCAACAAGCATCAGCGTCCGGACTGTGCAACGTTACCTGCATGATATGGGCTTTGGGAGCCGACGCCTAACTCGAGTCCCCTTGATGGGTGCACGACACAGAGCTATGCGTCCGGCTTAGGCTCGGCAACACCGCCACTGGACACTTGATGACTGGAAACAAGTAGCCTGGTCTGACAAGTCGCGTTTCCAACTGTATCGGGCAGATGGAAGGATTCGTGTGTGGCGCAAACCCCATGAAGCCATGGATCCTGCCTGTCAACAGGTAACTGTACCGGCTGGTGGGGCGTTTGTAACGGTATGGGGTGTGTTTAGCTGGACTTCACTGGCACCCCTTGTGCGTTTACAAATGTCTGACCGGCCAATGCTATGTGCGCATCCTTTCTGACGAGATACACCCCTTCATGTCCTGCATTTATGCTGATGGGTTGGGCCTGTTCCAACAGACAATGCACCTCCACACAAGTGTCGAGACGCCGCATTATGGTTACAGGAGCATTAATCTGAGTTTGGGGTGTTGACATTCCTACACAAGTCCCCAGATCTGAACGTGATAGAACACATTTGGGATGCCATGCAACGCTCTATCGAACACAGGAATCCGAGACCTCGGAATACACCCGCATTGTGGAACGCTCTGCAGGAAGTATAGTGTGCATTGCTTACAGCATATTTCCAGAAGCTAGTGGAGCTCATGCCCCGTCGTATTTATGCAGTCCTGTGCTCCCGTGGGGAGCCTACCAAGCATAACTTGAAGAATTTATAACGAAAAGCAAAATTTATGCATATATGCGTACGCGTATTTTCCCAACGAAATACGCCGAAAAATATGAGGGGTTCAAGGAACCCACAATAAAAATCATTCGGGGTTCAAAAAGTGCCTCGAATCCACGAAATCGGCGCCTATGATTTGACCCAAAAATGTTTTCAATATCATTTTATTGCGTTTTTGGCTTTAGAATATGTATATGAATCTCGTTTAGGTATATTTCAACTACAAGAATGAAAAAAACACATATGTAAATAACAAACAAAACAATTGTAAGCAAATGTATGAATCAGTACAAATACGACAGTCGAGTAAATATTACAAACTGTTCTGTGAGTCTTCGTCGGATTGTAGTTCGTCTTCTTCACCACTTTCTTCATCATCATCATCATCCACACCCCATGTCGCTGTTTGACCTGGTCGAAGCATATCGTTGTCTCCTTTGTAAACGTTTTCGACTTCTTTTTATTCAGTGGTCTTGAAGGAGACATAAGTGGGTCGGAAGTTAGCAATAATCGATTAAGTATGTCCATATTGCAATGTTCTCTTGAAAATTTCCGGGCGTAATTCGTCCGGTACAGGCGAAAATGTTTATTCCTGGCTTCTGCTTCTTCCTCTGACAATTGTCCGATAGGCAAAAATGCTTTGGAAATCACTGGTCCTTAATGAACCAATATTTTGTGTATGGTTGGCGTTATTGGATGCCAGGAATACAGCCTCACATATAATTGTGCAGCCTCGGCACAATGATTGTTGAATTTCGCCACGTCTATCTCATGTCCACTTGAGAGGATTTCCAAAATTTTAAATCTATGTATTAATCCTTCGTCAATGCCTGTGATGCTAGATGCCACTGTTGGATCCTGGAAAAACCTAGAAAAACAGCCATATTTAAAAAAAAACACAAAAAATTAGTCTGCGGGATTCCGCGGCTGAAACTGCTTGATATGTGTTCTTTAGGACACATTAAACGATTTGGTGTAACAAAAATAACTTGGAAAGGCTTGGAAGCATAACTAAACCCTTCGCGTTTCGACAAATAACGTGAAGATTTTAATCATTTCGATACTACTTCTACAGCAGTCATACTAACTGAATATTGCAAAGAGATGACTAAAACACGTAATTTTAGATCGTACATACCTTCGGGATCAGAATCAATGATGATAAACTTATACGTATATAACTCTCCGTTTAAGGAAATTCGTCATCTAAATAATAAAGGTAAGCAGCACTTAAAGATAATTATGGGAGATTTCAATGCAAAAATAGGGCAACGGCAACAGAATGAAACTTCAGTAGGTAAATTCGGTCACGGCAACAGAAACCAGCGTGGAAATACTCTCGTAGAGTTTGCAGAGGCAGAAGGGTTTTTCTTCTTGAACTCCTTTTTCAAGAAAAAGCCACACAGGAAATGGACATGGAGACATCCAAATGGGACGACAAGTGAAATTGATTTTATTATGTGTAACAAAAAATTCGTCATAGAAGACTGCAGTGTGCTAAACAAGTTCAACACAGGTAGTGACCATAGATTGGTGAGATGTAAGATGCACCTCAACACTAAACTCGAACGTAGCAAGCTCATAAGACAAACAAAATGTATTGACATAACCAACCTTAAAATACACCATAATACCTTCAAATTGGAACTGAAGAACAGATTCTCTGCTTTAGAAGGCCTAACATCGGAAGAAGTGGATATTTCTGAAGTTAACAGAAAAGTAACCAAAGCTCTTATGGAAACAGCAACAAAATTAGCTGGGTCTAAGAACAAGTTGCATGTGAACAAATTATCAGGAAAAACCAAAATGTTGATGTAAAAAAAAGAAGAGAGATGAGGACAACTAAAGAAGATGTGACTTCCAAAGTGGAATATATAGAGCTATGCAAGACAGTACGAAAAAGTATCACTGAAGACGTAAGGAAATTCAACTGTGAACTAGTAAGGAAAGCAACTGAAAACAACCAAAGCCTAAAGATAGCAAAGGGACATCTCAGAAAGGGAAGAAAACAGATTATGGCGCTGAGAAAAGAAGATGGTTCTGTAACAAAAAATAGAGGCGTAATTTTGACAAGAGTGAAAGATTTCTACTCCAAATTATATGAAAGGGATGATACATACACTCCAGACATCATGAAAGGTACCAGCACCAGAGTTCTTCCAGTCCTCACAGCAGAAGTTACACATGCAATCAAGAACATGAAGCGGGGAAAAGCTCCAGGAGAAGATGGAATTACTGTAGACATCATACAAGAAGCAAGGGGAGAAATCGAAACAGCACTCGCCCAAATTTTCACTCGATGCCTTAATGAAGGGAAGATTCCTGAGGACTGGAACACCGCTAAAATGATCCTGCTACATAAAAAAGGTAACATTGAGGATCTCAGGAACTACAGACCTATCAGCCTCCTATCAGTGGTTTATAAATTCTTCACTAAAGTTCTTTCACACCGTTTGAAGGTAACACTGGACATGGCTCAACCGAGAGAACAAGCTGGATTCAGGAGTGGCTACAGCCCAATAGATCATATCCATGTACTGAGAGAACTAATTGAAAGAGCGAGGGAAAATGAACTTCCATTGTGCATGGCTTTTATCGATTATGAAAAAGCCTTTGATTCGGTGAAACCATCAGCAGTTACAATGGCTCTGAAAACCTGCTGTATTGAAGATGCATATATTAATATTATTAATAACATCTACGAAAATGCAAGTGCAAAGATTCGGCTGTTTGAAAATACAACACACATAAAAATTAGAAAGGGAGTGAGACAAGGTGACACCATATCTCCGAAGCTCTTTAATGCCCCATTGGAAAATGTCTTTCAATCACTGAACTGGGAAAACAAAGGGATAAAGATTAACGGAGATTATCTAATCCACCATTCGTTTTGCTGATGACGTAGTCATTTTTGCAACTACCCCATCAGAGCTGCAGAGTATGATCCAGGAACTGGCTGACAAGAGCAAAGAAGTGGGATTAAAAATGAACTTTCAGAAGACAAAAGTGATGTACAATGCTTTTACAAGAAATGAAGATTTATCGATTGATGGAGAAAAGCTGGAGATTACAGATACGTACGTTTATCTTGGACAGCAGATATCAAGTGAGGGTCACATTGATGAAGAAATTAATCGGCGTACAAAACTTGCCTGGAGAGCTTTTGGAAGAAACAGCATAATTTTCAAGAGCAATATGCCATTATGTCTTAAAAGAAAAGTGTTTGATCAATGCATCCTTCCAGTGCTTACGTATGGTGCAGAGACGTGGACCTTAACTAAAAGAGACATACAAAGGCTGCAGACAACTCAAAAAAGCATGGAGAGGTGCATGCTTGGTGTAACCAGGAGAGATAAGAAGAGGAACTCGTGGATCCGAAAAATGACAAGAGTGGAAGACGCCATGATCAGAGTTAAATCCCTGAAATGGCAATGGGCTGGACATACTGCCAGTAGGACAGACCATCGATGGACAGCCGAAATTTTAGATTGGATTCCAAGGGACAGGAAAAGACCCAGAAGAAGATCACATGGAAGATGGGTGGATGAAATTCGAAAGTATGCGGAAGTGACATGGAGGAGACTGGCACAAGACAGACCGTTGTGGAGGAAACTCGGGGAGACTTTCGTCCAGCAGTGGATTGATAATGGTTGACAATGATGATGATCATGACTCACTACAATCAACACTTAAGGTGGTCCCACCTAAAATCTCTCCCTTATGTTTCCAATGGTAAAACTTCTTTGCATATTTTCTTCGCAATTAATGTATTCCCAAGGACGAAAATTTGCACATCGATAAAATTAACTTATAGCATGGAATGCTCAATACTTGCTAAAACATAAGCATAATTATACAGGGTGATCTATTTAAACCAGTACCATGTGATTTACTTATAACTTTTTTATAAATAACAACAAAATCATACAGTAAGTTGAGAATTATACATGTGGTATTGGAGAATCATTTTATCAAAGCAAATGTTGGAATTGTCCTCAATTTTCTTGTAAACACAGTTGAACACGCCGCACTATATTCAATGATGTCTCATGTAGAGTACGAGCAGTAACATTGCCAATTTCAGTCGTGATTGTTTCACGCAATGCATCCAATGGTCTTGGATGGGTTTTGTAAACTCTATCCTTTAAGTAGCCCCATAAAAAAAAGTCAGGGGAAGTTAAGTCCGGAGATCGGGAGGCCATATGTTTTCTGAAATTAATCTGTCATCAAGGATGCTGGTTATGAGTTCCATTGAGACTTTCGATGTGTGGTCGAATATTTGCTTTTTTTGCTGCCCTTTGACAAGTTCCGTTTGAATGTCCTGTCTGTTGGCTTAATCTGCGCAACGATTTCGTCGGAGATTGAAGTAAACGTTGCCGAACATCGTCCACACGCGTTTGGGGCATCGGAGGGTGATGTCTACCGCTACCGCTGAGAAGAGAACCGGTTTGCTCCAGTTTTTTTGCCATCGACAGAATTGTTGACTTGCTGGGCACTTTTCGAACTCCAAACTCTCTTCGAAATGCTCGTTGCGTTTTGATGACAGAATTGGTTACCTAATACGATTTCACTAAAAAAACAGGCTCTGGAACAGAGTACTGCATGTTTCCAAATGCACGCAAGTGAATGACAACGCAACAACAAAAAAATCACGAGCCGAGTTGCAGTTACGGTTAACAATCTTCTTCACGGTGGCGGTTTTCATTCTCCAGGAGTTGCTGCTTCTATTGAAAAAAAGAAGTTCCTTGCGCGATCCCTTGCAAAAATGTAAGGTTTTTCAGGGTACTGGTTTAAATGGATCACCCTGTATTAAAAATCAATCATTTTCCTTTCAGGCCTGTTCATAGATGTCGCGACCTGCAGTGAAACAAATGTTTGATTGCTCAATTATGGTTATGTTTTAGCAAGTATTAAGTATCCCATGCTATAATTTAAAGTTAGTTTTATCGATGTGCAAATTTTTATCATTGGGAATACATTAATTGCGAAAAAAATATGTAAAGAAGTTTTACTATTGGAAACATAAGGCAGAGATTTTTTTGTTTTTTGTCTTTTTTGTGACGTGCACAAGTGATAACGGCCTTCCGACTGCCGCGTTGAGCGCTGTTGTGTGCGTCCACTCACCAAGCCGGTGAGGGGTGACGTCATATTTCTTCAACTACCGTAAGTTGTAGTTGTTATCCGCTTAAACGGTGTTTCGGAAATGTGAATTTCGGCCAGTTTTTTGTATTAAATACACCTCTGTGCAATGGCGCAATCTCACATGAGTACGGGCGTACGAAGTTAGGTTCGCATTTTCGCTTTCATTTCCGGCTAAGTTTGCACACAAATATGTGAATTTGGTTTTAAGTAAAACTCTTCTAAACCCAGGCACTTAGTTGAAATTTTCACTTAAAAAACTGCAGCGCAAAACTTTTCTTCGTATAGTTCTTCTTTTTTTTTTTCAGAGAGTAAATTTTTTCACACGATTGGGAAGAGGTTTCACTCTACTTTCACATTTGATCATCAGAAACAAAAAGAATACCCGGTTATTAAAAAATTACTCTACATATCTTATTTTACCCCGTCATTTTTGACAGGCTTTTTACCTAGCACCCTAATAACTTTCCCCCTTGTCAATAAATAGTTCCAACGCCCATGATTTATCGACCTGGTAAAATCTGAAGACCTGCTGAAGAATTTGAAGAATTGTTTTTGTTGCTAGGCGGTGGACACTCTCAAAACAAAGACATCTCAGACGGAAAGAGGAAGAGAGCGGGTGTTGGAAGAAGACGATGTTATGTCGTTCTTGGGTTTAGTGCGCAGCCGAATAAACCTGCAGGTTTAAAAGCTCCCCCTCGTGCTTTACGAATCTCGTTAACGATTCCGAATCAGGTCGTGTTTCATAATTAGCGGAGCAGCCATCCTTACTAACGTTAACCAGTTTAAGCCGAAATGGCCGCAATAAAGAGCTTTGCCAGTGAGTCTATTCTGTGGGAATGAAGATCCACCAAGCTGCACGCCCGGCTACTTTCTCAACATAATACGCTATAAAATACGCCGCGCTCTTTTCCATTAGGCATAAACATTCAATATTGAACAACTAACGATTGTATTCTCCTTCGAAGCAGCAAACAGCTTCTTAAAGAAAGTTATTATATTCCTAGAACTTAGCAATTTCTTCAGAGTATCAATTTAATGCGCTGTCTTCACCGCAAAGCGTTGTATTCCTTTTATGTTCCATTTCACATCTTTTGTATTGAGGCATTATTTGCTGTCTGCAGCAGGGGCGCACCCAGAAATTCCGAAGGAAACAGGGGGAGGGGTGGGTGTCCGACTCTGCAAGTAAAAATGTGCTCATGTACGTGTACTTCGGCGGCGTGACTGTTATAATAAATGTTTTGATCTGTGAAAGAATTTAATACATTGTATTCATGAATTATCCAGCTGCAAATGTTGTTTGCATTGTTGTTTTAACTTCTAATAAAAATACATATTTCAGAAAAGGAGTTAACCACAAATGTAATTATTTTATCTATTGCTATATTATAGTTTTAGAGAATGTATTATTTTAGAACAAATTCTATAATGCGTGATTTCAGCAATTATGAAAATTGAAATTCACCAACTAGGAAAATTGGAGAACAGTTAGAGAGTTAGGAATCTCTCGTGTCGGACACCGGTAGAGTTTAAATCATATTACAAAACACTTGGCCTCATGGAAGGGTCCGGACCCGGGGACCCCCCCCCTGTTCTGCAGTTCTGTGCATCACCATTTCGTCTGAAATGCTTTTCATCACTTCCTGGGATTCTACACGCGACAAGCGCTCTGGTAAGGACGACTTGATCATTGATTTCTATCAGTTCTTTTCTCAACTTTCCTTTTAGCTCGCAGACAAATTACCTACAGAGAGAGGGGGAAAGTCATGTTATTCCTAAATTCATGCACTAGTTCACGCGTGTGCCTGAAAACGTAATAATCCCTCGTTGGTCGTGCTATAAGCATCTCTCACGCTTCGCATATAAACAGCGCCATCAGTGGTGTATATAAAAAACTAGATAGGCTAGCTGCAAAGCACAGAGAATGCACAAATAAAAGTCAGTTAGATATACACAAATAAAAGTCAATTATCAACAGTATTAAGACATGTCGATGTTTTTGCAGCGAAAACAACACGTGCGGATTGGCTTCTTTTGACTAAGATAACAGTCTGGGGAGCAAAGACCAACAGAGCTCATCGTAACGCAACAAACTCTACCAGTCTTCGTTTTGTGATGCGAAGACTTTTGCTACGATCGCCAGCTAGCGTTTCCACGGCAACATGAAGGAGCGGGTGATTGTTTTGGGCATGAATGGGCCATTGTTTTGGGCAAGGGTTCGCTCACAAAAAAGAAGACTTAGACTCAAGGTAAGTAGATTGCTATCTACTTACCTTGGCTTAGACTTAGCACTACCGTTGGTCACTCGTATGCTCCCGCCCATAAGAGCGCGTGTTTCGCGAGAGTTGTTTCAGTTGTGCGAAGTGTCAATGAATAAAAAAAGTTATATTATATCTTAAATTCGTGTTGTTGGATTCAAACTGTTTTGATAAATTTTGTGAGAGCTTTCCTGAACATTTGCTGAAATAATTTAAAGAACCGTATGCTTCAAATTTTGGTACAGTTCGACTCAAAAATTAATTGAAGGTTGTAACGTATACCAGGAGATGTGACGTATCTGCCAGAAGGACGCACACGACATAAAGGCAGATAGGAATCAGAATAAAACGTCCGCGTAGCTCAATTGATAGAGTGACTTATTCCGGAATGAGGGGATCCGGGTTCGAATACCGGCGTAGACCAAAAGTGACGGAGAAATTTACTTCGTTATAATGGCGCCCGAACTATCCGGATGACCCGACCGTTCAAAATCTCGCATTGGTGTGATGTTATTTCCACACCGCGGGATAGGAAAAATCAGAGAATCCCTTCTCCAGCACTTCACAAAAAAAAAAAAATAAAAAAAAAAAAAAAAAAAAAAAAAATAAAAAAAATAAGGGGGAGATGATGTAACGTATACCAGGAGATGTGACGTACCTGCCAGAAGGACGCACACGACATAAAGGCAGATAGGAATCAGAATAAAACGTCCGCGTAGCTCAATTGGTAGAGCAACTTATTCCGGAATGAGGGGCCCGGGTTCGAATCCTGGCGCGGATAAAAATGACGGAGAAATTTACTTCGTTATAAGGTGTTTTATTCCCTTGATGAATACAAAAAAAAAAAAAATCACTAAGAGACATTACTTGTTACATGAAGTTAAATAAATTGGACATTGTGTTTAGTGAGGTGTACAAATTAGCAGAACTGATATTAAAATTTCATCAACAACTGCCGAAAGATGTTTTTCCGTATTAAAAAGAATCAAGATATGTCTTAGAGCCACACAGGTACATGTACACTTGAGAAACTTGGTTGTTTTGTCAACAAAGAAGAACATTCTTTTTAAATAGGAAAAAGTACTCGGAAGAAACTATTTGAACACTCAAGTTCACACTAAAGGAAAGAAGAATAGAGTTCATGTACAAATAAAATATTCAAAAGGTAAAGTTTTAAAAATCATAATCCTCATAATTATTTGGTATTATGTTAGCAATAGCTGGAATTTAGAAAAATTACCTCTACTACTTAATAACTGAAAATTAAACTCCCCAATAAAAAAAAAGGGGGAGGGGGAAGGTGAGTTAGCCCAGGTCTCTGACCGCCATTTATTTGGAAGTGACCCTGGAGGAACCACCCCAGCTCTAGCCGGTTTTTAAATCTCCTCAACAATCTCTTACCAGTTCCGATAAGGATTGGGCGTCTTTAATCTTCAAACAGTCTGCCATTTGCTCCCGTGTGCTTCTTGTGAACATTTCTCTCATCAAGCGACCGCTGGCATTTGTGTCACGTGAGAGTTTTTCTCATCAAGCGACCACAGACATTTGTGTTTTTGTATTTCCCTAGATAACGCGGTAAAACCAGTGCGTTTTTCGCCTAATCTGATTTGTAACTGTACATAATAACTATTTATAAAAAAGTCTTGATTCCGTGAAACCATCAGCAGTTACAATGGCTTTCAAATCCTGCGGTACTGAAGATGCTTACATTAGCATTATTAATAACATCTACGAAAATGGAAGTGCAAAGATGCCGCCCCGGTGGCGCAGTGGTCTAAGCGCTGGCTTACGCTTAGACATCGGTGTTGTGTTTGTCTTACGGCACTGGCCCCCTCCTTTTCCTGAAACAAGTGACCCTAAATTAGGGACGGGCGACTGCTTATAGCCCATTGAGTTGCTCACAGCGGTCGTAAAACCTTCAATCAAAAAAAAAAAAAAAGTTAAAAGATTCGGCTATTTGAGTGTACAGCACCAATACAAACCGGAAAGGGAGTGAGAAAAGGTGACTCCATATCACCCAATCTCTTCAGTGCCACATTGCAAAGTGTCTCTCAATCATTGAACTGGGAAAATAAGGGGATAAAGATTAATGCACATTATTTAACTCACCTTCGTTTTACTGATGACGTAGTTATTTTTGCAACTACCCCCTCAGAGTTTCAGAGTATGATCCAGGATTTTGCTGACAAGAGTAAAGAAGTGGGATTAAAAATGAACTTTCAGAAGACAAAACTGATGAACAATCCTGTTTCAAAAAATAAAGATTTTGCGATTGATGGGGAAAAGCTCGAGGTAAACGATACCTACATTTACTTTGGACAACAGAGACCAAGCTGCCACGGTAGCGCAGTAGTGTAGGCGTTGGCTTATGTCTACTCGTCCGAGAAAAGGTCCGGATTCGAATTCCGGTGAGGCATGGATGCTGTGTTTGGTGAGGCATGGTTTAGACTGAATAAAAGCTAAACAATTTCTTTGTTACGTTAACAAAAGTGAGTCTCAGTTACATTTTGATGATGCAATAGTTGTTTCAAATATTCGTTTTATCTGTTGTCTTTTATGTCGCTTTTTCAGACGTGAACCTGGTTGAGCCGTATTTAAAGGAACCTAAACAGAAAATCTATCTTATACGTGCAATGTTAATTCGTTTTATGCAAACTTTCGCAAAGACTTGCGTTCAGGTCATAAAAATTTGAGCGCAGATAAATAAAGTACTTAACTAATGTCAATACATGTACACTGAAGTGCCAGAAAAACTGGTACAGACGATCTTATGCAAAATACATAGCAACGTCACCTATGCGCGTACTCGGTTGCGTCCGCCAGTGCGTATATAAAGCGATAGGCATCCTTGCCAGCTGTCAAAGCTGTTTTCGGCATGAGAATGACAAGTAATAACGATTTAAGCGATTTTGATTTGATTGATTGATTGATTGGAGGTTTAACGACCACCGTGAGCAACTCAATGGGCTATTAGCAGTCGTCCGTCCCTAATTTAGGGTCACTGGTTCCAGGGAAGGGAGAGAGCCAGTGCCGTAAGACAAACACAACTTCCATGCCTCACCGGGATTCGAACCCGGACCCCTTACGGACGAATGATCAGAGGCCAGCGCCTTAGACCACTGCGCCACCGGGGCGGCTAAGCGATTTTCAACGCGGTGTCATAGTTGGCGCTCGTGAGATGGGCCACAGTATTTCGGAGGTAGGAACGAAGTTCGGATTTTCACGGACGACCATTGCAAGGGTGTACCGACTACAAGAATTCCGGCAAAACCTCTAACCTACGATACCACTGTGGCCGTAAAAAGACATTGGGTGAACGTGACCATCGTCGGCTGTCAAGAATCGTTTCACGCGATAGGCGTGCAACACTCTCGCAGGTATAATCGGAATTCAATGCTGGAGCCTCAACAAGCATCAGCGTCCGGACTGTGCAACGTACCCTGCACGATATGGGCTTCGGGAGCCGACGCCCAACTCGAGTTCTCTTGATGGATGCACGACACAGAGCTATGCCCCTCGCTTGAGCTCGGCAACACCGCCACTGGACGCTTGATGACTGGAAACAAGTAGCCTGGTCTGACGAGTCGCGTTTCCAACTGTATCGGGCAGATTTTTTTATTTTTTATTGGAGGTTTAACGACCACCGTGAGCAACGCAATGGGCTATAAGCAGTCGCCCGTCCTTAATTTAGGGTCACTGGTTCCAGGGAACCGGACCCCTTACGGACGAATGATCAGAGGCCAGCGCCTTAGACCACTGCGCCACCGGGGCGGCATCGGGCAGATGGAAGGATTCGTTTGTGGCACAAACCCCATGATGCCAAGGAGCCTTCCTGTCAACAGGGAACTGTACTGGCTGGTGGGTGGTTCGTAATGGTATGTGGTGTGGTTAGCTGAACTTCACTGGCACCACTTGTGCGTTTACAAATGTCTGACCGGCCAACGCTATGTGCGCATCCTTTCTGACGAGGTACACCCCTTCATGTCCTGCATTCATGCTGATGCGTTGGGCCTGTTTCAACAGGACAATGCACCTCCACACAAATTTCGGGACGCCACATTATGGTTAGAGGAGCATTCATCTGAGTTTGACGTGTTCCTATTCCCACCCAAGTCCCCAGATCTGAACGTGATATAACACATTTGGGTTGCTATGCAACGCGCTATCGAACACAAGAATCCGGGACCTCGGAATACACCCGAATTGTGGAACGCTCTGCAGGAAGTATGGTGTGCATTGCATACAGCATATTTTCAGAAGCTAGTGGAGTCCATGCCCCGTCATATTTCTGCAGTCCTGTGCTCCCGTGAGGGATCCACCAAGTATTAGACTGGTGTACCAGTTTTTCTGGCACTTCAGGGTATATATATATATAATGAAACAGGGTGCATAGGAAAGTCCCTTAGCCTAAAATAATTTGCGAACGGAGAGAGGTGCACTTATGCAAGTGAGATAATGGTATATTAAAGCGACTACGCCCGATCGAATGCAACCAATAGCAGCGCCCCTAGTGGCGAAATGAGGAAGTTAGCAATTGCAAATCGAAAACGAAAAGAGATTGAGCAAAATTTCCAGTTACAAAGCTGTAGAGCATCAATTAATTAGTACAAAACAACATTGGTTTCACACTGTACATTTGTTTCAAAACTGTACCTCTCTCCGTTCCCAAGTTATTTCAGCCTAAAGGGACTTTCCTATGCACCCTGTATATTATGCAAATGTGGCGCTGTGGGCGGCCCTGTAAACGGAAACGACATGACGTATGCAGCGATTCGACAATATAGGAAGTGATGCGACTGGCATCAGTAAGAGTCGGACGCAGTATGGGTAAGACGAAGGATCTCAGCCCATTTGATTGTGGGCAAATTGTCGGGGCCCGACGAATGGGTCACTCCATCTCGGAAATCGTGCAGGCACTGGGATTTTCACGAGCCACTGTGTCACGGGTGCACTGTGAGTACATTGAATCCTGTAAAACCATCTCTGCAAGGCCCAACTGCCGTGGACAACAGCGTGTGGATGAGCGGGGTCATCGTCGGCTAGCTCGCATGGTAACAGCGGATAGACGGGCCACAGTGCAAGAAATCACTCGGCAATTTAACGCTGGTGCTCAAAAACGTGTAAGCAGCCACACCATCCAGAACCATCTCCTTGTTATGGGGTACAGGAGCCATCGTCCCACGAGGGTACCGCTGCTGACCGCACATCACAGGGTGCAAAGATTAGCATGGACGCGGGAACATCGCCACTGGACCCTAGACATATGGAATAATGTTGCCTGGACTGATGAGTCGAGATTCACGTTGGTACATGCGGATGGAAGGATACGAGCATGGCGCAAATCACATGAAGCGATGGATTCTTCTTGCCAGCAGGGTACTCTTCAAGCTGGTGGAGGTGGCATTCTCGTCTGGGGACTGTTTACGTGGACTGAAATGGGACTCCTTGGTACGTGTGACATCGTCTCTCACAGGTCCACGTTACCGGGATATCCTGGACGACCATTTGCTCCCGTTTGTGCGTCTTCAACATCCTACTGGGGACCTCATCCTGCAACAAAACAATGCACCGTGCCATCGCTCCCGAATGGTATCTGAATGGTTGGATGAACACTCCACTGACGTGACTTCACTTCCTTGGCCAGCTAGGTTACCTGACCTCAATCCCATCGAGCACATCTGGGATGCCATCGAGAGAGATGTTCGAAGCTCTGACCCCCTCCATCAAATCTTCGCGAACTGTGGGAGCTTGTTCAGGGGTCGTGGATCCGTATGGCTTCCCAACGCTTCCTGTGTCTTGTCGACTCCATGCCGAGACGAATCGCCGCCGTCATCAGGGCGAAAGGTGGCGCTACACGTTACTAGATAGATATCTCTAATTCAATTGCTCTTCAGTGTATATATATATATTTATATACATTCTCGATGGCTTCTGTACCCCATAGCGAGGAGATGGTTCTGGATGGTGTGGCTGCTTACACGTTTTTGTGCACCAGCGTTATATTGCCGAGTGATTTCTTGCACTGTCGCCCGTCTATCCGCTGTTACAATGCGAGCTAGCCGACGATGACCCTCGCTCATCCACACGCTGTTGTCCACGGCAGTTGGCCCTTGCATGGATGGTTTTACCGGATTCGATGTACTCAAGGTGCACCCGTGACACAGTGGCTCGTGAAAATCCTAATGCCCGCACGACTTCCGAGATGGAGTGACCCATTCGTCGCGCCCCAACGATTTGCCCACGATCAAATGCGCTTACATCCTTCGTCTTACCCATACTGCGTCCGACTCTTAGTGATTCCCGTCGCATCACTCCTTATATTGTCGGATCGCTGCATACGTCATGTCGTTTCCGTTTACAGGGCTGCCCACAGCGCCACATTTGCATTACGCCTGCTGAGTCTAATTCAATTGCCATTTAGTGTATATACAGAGATAGAGAGAGAGATGAGAGAGAGAGAGAGAGAGAGAGAGAGAGAGTTGTTCCCCCTACTGGAGGGTCAATTCATGGGGAGCTGTTCGAAGACGTCTGGAGGAGAGATCAAGCTGGTGCAGGTGACGAACGATAATGGATTGGGAAGTCCCCACCTCAGCTGCTAATTATTATGTACAAGTACCTGGGTTCGCTGTCACAACTTCGACCTTTCACTCTCTGGATTTAACAGCAATCTGCGGCTCAGTGAGATAGAGATAGAGAAAGAGAGGGGGGGGCGTAGAGAGAGAGAGAGTTGTTCCACCTACTGGAGGGTAAGTTCATGAGGAACTGTTCGATGACGTCTGGAGGAGAGGCCAAGCTGGGGCAGGTGACGAACGAGAGTGGATTGGGACGTCCCCACCTCAGCTGCTAATTGTTATGTATATCTACCAGGGTTCGTTCTCACAGCTTCCGACAGGGGGTTGTTTTGTTTATTTTTTTATTGGGGTTTAACGACCACCGCGAGCAACTCAATAGGTATAAACAGTCTACCAGTCCTAATTTAGGGCTGCTGGTTCCAGGGAAGAGAGAGAGAGAGAGAGAGAGAGAGAGAGCCAGTGTCGTAAACAAACAGATCATCCATACCTCCCTCGGGATTTAAACTCGGACCCATCTCGGACGAATGATCAGGAGCAAGCGCTTAGACCACTGCACCACCGGGGCAGCCGACCAGATGCCAGTGTTGTGGTTGTGCTGGTCGTTGGACGTCCTAACCTTTTTTTTTTTGGTACTGGTATCTTCAGTATTGAAACACCGGTATCATTTTCGTGCAGTAATATTGTCCTGTCTTTCCTCGCTTTTAGCTACACAAATTTCTCTAGCTGCAGGTTCCGCGTTTAATCACTTTTCCAGTAATGCAGTAGGGGCACCTGAATATCACATTTACCCACCTCCACGCTCTGCTCACCTGATGACATAATGTGGCTCCGTTCCCCATGCCCGTCATCAGCCTCGTGTGTTCTACGTCATCGATATATCCAGTCGACGCTGGCGCTCTCTTTTCGCGCAGAAATTTTGTAGAACGTTTTGCGTAGCTCAAACTTTTGACACTCCCTGGCATAAGTGGAACTGGGGCATGACACCCAAATATAAAATTCACTTCTTCAACAAGATCATGCGAGAATGTTAGTTATACTGAAGACGTTATGTATCTGTGAAGATGATGTTCGTTGCAGAAAGTGCTGGATCCCAAATAGTTGCATATACCAGAAACATTAGTTGCATATACCAGAAACATTAAATTTACCAAAAGGGTGATTTTCTTATTGTGAAAATTACGAATGCGCATCAAATGAATAAGTTTTTCAGATAAAACTAATGTAATCGTGGTTACAGCAAAGCAGGAGAAATAATCAGGATCTAAGCCATTACAAAAATGTGTAACATAGAATAGATTGCACAGGGTATGGTACATGTATAACTTAGTTCAGTAAATTTTAATATCAACATCTGATTGCAATTGTTGCTTCCTAGTTTGCCGAGATGCTGCAAAAGTGTGATGAACAGATCTCAACTGCAACTGTGATATTTATCTTTTCCTTAAGGTGGATCCACCTGAAATCTTTGCCTTGTATTTCCAATGGGTAATGTGACCATTTTTTCTGGACCAAAAATTGGGACCGGTACGACTCAGTTAGTCAAGCTCACGTGACAAACGATTAACCATGATAGTTATTTTTCACCAAAACCCAGGGTCTCAAAATGATTCTCTAAAGTGAATGTTAACCATATTTAATGAGATTCGTTTTTTTAAGTACCAAATTCTCTATATTTAGATTCAGTAAAAATATGTTTTATTTACTTAAAAAATGTGGTACTTTTTATTAAATTATTTTGTGGCTTTATGAATGTAAGTGATAACTTAATTTCCTAAATTAAAATAGCAATGTACATCAACTGCAATTACCTCTCATCAGTGGTGGTGGAATCTCCCGGGCCCGGCCAATAATTTTAGCCTAGATTTTTACTTGGTATATGTGTGATTTTTTGTTGTAATGTGCCTTAGAAAGCTGCTCTAGGTAAGTGGTCAGGTGGTCCTAATCCCTAACAAATCTCCGTAGGCATTGTTTTTCTTCTGTTTGTTCTGGGAAACGGGAAGGAAGGAGGGCAATGGCGTAACTACCACCCTCGCAGCTGCAGGGGGGGGGGCAGGTAACCAAGGGGCGTACTGCAGCTTCCAGTTATAGTTTTTTGAAAAACTTCGAACACGCACAAATACAAACAAACGAATAATTAACCCAAAGGTCCATATTTTCTTTTGAGGTACATTTAGCTTTGACTAAATAAATGTCAAGTTTCACTTTTAAAGCTCTGGATGTCCTACAGATTGAAGCTATTCGACCCTTTGGCGCCAAGTTGTCATACGATCGTTCTCCAATCGCCATCTCTCTCTCTCTCTCTCTCTGCGCTGTTGAGAAAAAGCGCAAGGCCACATGGGGATTCCTCATGGAGGATGTGGGGAAACAGTCAATCAGTCACCTATACTCCGAGTCAACCTAAAAGTGAACCACTATGAAGGGTACGAAACAGCTACCTCCGCTACAAAAAATAGTCCCTTGTGATGTGCCTGCCCAGCAGGACGCACACGACACAAAGGCAGAGAGCAGCGACAACGAACGTCCGCAACCCGGGTCGGCAATTCATGTAAATTCTAACCGCTATTGCCAACTGTGTTGCATAATAATATATATATAATATTTTATTATATTATACAGTATATGCCTCTGTGTGTGTGTGTTACACACCTTCCAATGAAGGCGTGTTGAGCCTTTTTTAAGGGGGAGGGGTGTTGAAGAAATCTGGGGGTGAAAATCCCTGGAGACCGATCCCCTTCTGTCATTTTGATAGATGGTTTTCTATGTGTTAAATTTTTTTGTAGCAGAAAAAGAATGCTGGTATGTAGAAGGAAATAATAAAACATATGTGATGCACGGAAAAGTTCCCCAATGTGTCCAGCCCATAGCCATTTCAGTGATGTTACTCTGATCATAATGTCATCCACTCTTTCCATTTTCCTTATCCACAAGCTCCTCTTCTTATCTTTCTTGGTTATATCAAGCATGCATCTCTCCATACTTCTTTCAGTTGTCTGCAGTCTTTGTATGGTTTTTTTTAGTTAAGATCCACGATTCTGCTCCGTGCGTAAGCACCGGAAGGATGCATTGATTAAACTTTTCTTTTAAGACGTAATGGCATATTGCTCTTGAAAATTATACTGTTTCTTCCAAAAGCTCTCCAACCAAGTTTTATACGCCGATTAATTTCTTCATGAACGTGACTCTCGCTTGACATCTATTTTGTCCTCTGAAAGTCCATTTTTAATCCCACTTCTTTACTCTTCACTTTGTGTCACTCCCTTTTCAATTTTCATCGATGCTGCATCTGGGGCGGATTTATGGGGTCGCGCAGGTCGCAACCGCGAAGGGCCTCGCGTTACGGAGGGTCCGGATTCGTTGTGAAAAGAGAAGTAAAGAAAAAAAGAAGCAAAGAAAAGGAAAAAAGAGTGAAAAAGTTGTGTTGATGAATAAAATATTTTGCGGATTCATAGAAAAACAACCGTGTTTCAAACTTTATATGGTGCTTGTCGTCTGTTCACTACTTAAGAAATGTAAAGTTCGGTCTCTTGCTTGACAAGCTGGTAAAATTTGGCTATCTGTAGAGTAATTTCATTTGTGCGTGCTGTCGACACTGACCACTGGTAACGTCGCAACATAACTTAAAATATCGTCTATAATCTGTACTTCTGTGTTGTCATTCGATCTCTACGTTGTGGTATTATACAGTGCTACTTATTGTTGTGATTACTAACAACTAACCTTTCCCTTTTCCGGCATCGTTACAACCACTGGCGCCAACTACGGAAAGGGGGTGGGTGCTCAGGGGCTGCAGCACCCCATGAAATAATTGGGAGGAGGGGGTGCTCCGCAACCCTCCAAATTTTTGGTATATGTACTGGATTCATACTTAAATATTTAGTTCCACTTTACATAAAATTAAATAAGATAATTGGAATATAGCGCAAATATTTGGTTTCTATAAAAAAAATCAGTATCTTCAAAAAATTGTGTTTTAACCACTGATACCGAATAAACACTTAAGAAATAAGACAACCGAGCAAGCGAGAAATCGGAGGCGTGGGATGTGGTTTGCACCCTACCTTCCTAATTGTTTAAAGCTACCAATTTTATTTTTTTCGCAGTCACGTTCCTTGCACATAAGTAAGTTGTCAGCAGCTCACCATGCACGCAGTGAGCTTTGGTAGGGTCATAAAGCCTTAAATGTCAGAGCGGGAGTAATGAATGACAGTCCGAGAGCACAAGACACACAGCGAGACTGCGAATTATCTTTTCTCGCTCAAAGGATAATTTTGAAGGTTTTTTTTTTTTTTGCTGTTTTTGTTTGCAGTTATTGTTTGTTTGTTTGACATAATTCTGTTGGGGCTTTTTTTTTCTCCCTAGCTTTATAAAACATATAAGTAGTCACCAATAGTAACACCAATCAATCCACGCAGGAGTGATATGCTAAATCGATAACAACCGGTTCACATGGACTGCAAGATGAATGATGGCGGGGTGGGGATGGAGATTTCCAAGTTAAACTTGTTGATCAAAGCAAAAAATTCATTGTGATGTATGCTACGTTATACGTAAATGCTAACAATAACAAGTAAGGAAAATAATACAGTGCAATGATTACGAAGTGCATTCCATTCCAACACTGAACACGTCAGTTTGTTTGCTGCTACTGTCTGTTTTGACTAATGATATATATATACTGTCAATCTCAGCCTTTTTCAACAGGTTTGGTTTTCTGGTAGTCCCCAACAAAATGCTCAAATTTTGTCCAAAAAAGAAAAAAAAGTAGGAGCTCTTGTGCGCACGTTGCAGAAAATTAAATCGAAAGCATTAAAACAGGGTTCAAGAATTTAATTGGTATAAAAAAAATGTAATATCTTTATCATGAAATCATGTATCGGTTTGTTTGCGTGTACACTGAAGACAAGGTCAATTTACGCATCTAAAATTTCAACACTGGAAACGGTACCTGCTTTTTGAATTTCAGCACCCCTCGAAATTTTCAGAAGTCGGCGCCTATTGTTACAACTGTTGTTTCTGTTTCGTTTTGGTATGACTCTTTTCTTTCGGTATGACTCTGCACAGGCTCCTACTGAAGCCTGTGCAGAGTCATACCGGTGATGAGCGAATTGAGCAAAAGCCTCCGGATTCATGAGCTTCGAAAGAAAATGTGCAACTGGAACCTACACAGGACCCACACCTTTCACGTTTAGACAACAACGATAATAACGTTAGTTTAATAAATTTAAATCTTGACTCCATGAACTTAGATTCATGTGAGAAACCATCCCATTTGCCACTGAATGTTTTTAATTGTCAGCTCTCAGCGCCGGACGAAATAATAAACCAAGAGCATGAACCAACAAATCAAGAGGAAGAGCATAGGCCTACCTGTTCAATGAATTCATACTATCCTACTGATGTAGCTTTATGGCCTTCTAACCCCACATCCGATAAGATAGATTACTTTATTAGAAACGAACCAGAAAATAAAGGTGAACTAAAAAAATATGAGGAAAGTATTTTCTGCTTCTGGGAAAACGTATTTCAGGAACATAAATGAAAATCGCTTTTATATGTTGAAGACAAATGGAACAAAATAAAAAAAGAGAATGGTGAATTTTTCCTGAAACTTCTAAGTCTATTTACTGCTATGTGTGTGTAAACTTTTTCCCGACCACACACAATCACATAGGTTTCTTGTTGATGGATTTAGAGATTGGTTCCGTATATAAAAAAAGTTTCATGAAATCTCGAAGTCTCACTTAACAGCCATGGTCAATATGCTTACAAAGAGTAAATTATCTGGGACAGTTGATTCTCAACTAATGACTCAGATTGAAAAAGAGAAGGGCTATTGGAGGCAAGTACTATATCGAGTAGTGGCCACTGTGAAACTACTTGCAAAACTCGGACAATTAATCAGAGGTCACAGGAAACTGAATGCTCTAAAAATGTAAATAAGGGTAGTATTTTTAACTTGTATGGAGTATCTCGCAAAGTTTGATGACTTTCTAAAAGATCATTTTAAAAAGTATGAGCACTGTGGTTCAGGCAGAACAAACTATTTGTCTCACCAGACATATGATGGGATATTAACTGTAATGGCGGCAAAACTTGAGAAGGTTTTTTGTGAGGGGATTAAAAATTCACTGCATTTTTCAATTATAGCCAATTCTACTCCTGACGTAAGTCATTTGGACCTAACTTTTGTTTTGAGGTATGTAAAAGCTGATGGAAAAACTGTTGAGCGATTCTTTGGTTTCTTGCCCATAAAATCTCACAAAGCAGAACATTTGAAAGATACTGTCTTGAAAAAGATTTGAGATCCAGGGCTAGATACAAAAAACTGTTGTAGCCAATGCTATGACAATGCCTTGGACATATTAGGCGTATATGCTGGCATTCAAGCAAAAATAATTGAAAGAAGTCCCACAGCATTTTATGTGCCATGCTCAAGCCATTCTTTCAATTCAGTAGGCAGTAATGCTGCCGAATGCTGCAGATATGCTGAAGCTTTCGTTTTTGCGTAAAACATTGGGAAATTATGTTAAGCATGTTTTTTATATTCAAGAGTAAACAGTTTAAGTAGTTTTAGGAGTTTTGTGCCACAATTTTTTGTTGTTACATATTTATTGGCTTATTTATGTTTTGCATTTTCATATAAATAGGAAAAGGTCATTAGAACTGTCACACGGCAGTTACATGTGTTGTGTGTGTGATCGTGAGGCATTCAAAGAAGCAGGCCTAAAGAATTAAATTTGCATGATAATGATTAACTTTAGCGTAAGTGTTTTGGAATACTTTGTACCAGTATGAATCTAGGGGCAATCATTTTAATTACCATGTGCACATTTGTGTTTTACACAATAAAGTGTAATAATTTTGGTTTTACGGAAAATACCCTTAGGCTCCAAAGAATTTTATTTATTAAAACGTTTGTTAAGCCTACTAAATAATATGGAAATTAAAATTTTCTGCAATTGAAAGCTAATAGATTTTTTCAAAAGGGCCTCGAAGCGAAATTTTTTTTGCGGGGAAGGGGGTGAGTGTTTCCAGTACCCAGCCAGTACTTCACTGTTTCCATATTATGTATTTGTCTGAGCTTCTATAAGTTTTTGATTTGCAAAAAAAGGTTCCCGAGTTTATGTTACAGATATTTCGCCAATGCCTGACAATAAGAACATGAAAATTTGGAATATACCGCGACCGAGAAATGCTTCATTAAAAAATTTATGATGACTATGGCGATTTTCTCCTGCATCATCATGCGAAATAGGCATCGAACACAATTTTTTTTTCATTGGAGGTTTAACGACCACCGTGAGCAACTCAATGGGCTATAAGCAGTCGCCCGTCCCTAATTTAGGGTCACTGGTTCCAGGGAAGGGAGAGACCCAGTGCCGTAAGACAAATACAACATCCATGCCTCACCGGGATTCGAACCCGGACCCTGTTCGGACGAATGATCAGAGGCCAACGCCTTAGACCACTGCGCCACCGGGGCGGCACAGAAAAAAATTGCGTTGGTGTATTTTTTAACCTTGATTTGTTCTTCTAAGAAATTAATTACTTCTTTTTATTAATTCGTTCGCATACTCTATAACGTTATGATTGTTAAAATTGGCCAACAGTAAGGGATAATCAAATAGGGACAACATTGAATCAGGAGCCATGTTGGTCCTCAGAAATCCATTTCTGACGACACATGAATAAGGTCGAGGCTTGAATAAGGTTCATTAGCGGTTTTTTTTTGAATGGAGGTTTACCGACCACCGTGAGTAACGTAATGAGGATGTAGCAAACACGTGACTCTCAGCATGGCAACGAGCCTTGTAACGTAAGTGCAGGACAACCAGCCCCGTTGAAATGATGGCGTCCTACTTTGAAACTTTAACTTCCGAGTGCAAAATGCGATATTTGGAAAAAATTAAAGACATTGAAGGAAAAGTTCCTTATGTGCTGAATGCAAGTATCTTCGAAGGTGATGCGAAAAGTTTTCCGAAAGTGCAAATAGTAAGTATTTTCGATTACTTCGTCTGTGGTCTAAGTGCCTTTACGGCGCAACAGTTCGAAGCATATAATAATTTCTCGTCGTCGGTATTCTTTTACAGGGTAATTTAGTACGATCACAAATTCGTGAGTAATCAGTAATTTATGGAGAAAATAGGTACGCTGCCTTCAGGGCCGGATATACGATGCCTCGCGGGGCCCTGGGAGAAATTTCATTGCGGGGCCCAGATCACAATTTCATTGTGGGTACTAAAAAATAAATCTCCTATTTTAATAAAGTCGTTTCTGAAATTATCGTGCGTGAGGAAGACACACGAACACTACCGTAAAAACAAAATGATTATCTCAAAAAAGTATTTGCTTTAAGCTTAAGAAAAAGACCATAATACGGACTGAAAGTTCAGAGAGAGAGAGGAAGTGAGATGGAGAAAGAGAGAAAATAAGAGGGAGAGAGAAAGAGGAAGAGAGAAAATGAGAGAGAGAGAGAAAGAGAAAGAGAGAAAAAGAGAGGGAAAGAGAGGAAGAGAGAGAGAGAGAAAAAGAGAGGGAGAGAGATAGAGAAAGAGGGAGAAAAAAAGAGAGGGGGGAGAGAAAGTAAAAAGTGTTAAATCTACGATTTTCTTTCCCAGAAGAAGAGGTTTAGGTTGCATTGTGACTCTTATAACAGCTTATTCACATAATGATAAAAAGATACCTGCTTAGCGAATATTTTCTCATTGCGAATATTTTTGTATAGGAAATACATTTGTATAATAAGGATCCCTCTAAAATAAATTGGTATAAACAGTTTCCCCCCCTGATACATGTTCAGTGATTGATTTTTAATGCACAGTGGAGTAACTGACAAATTAGTGACTTTCTAAAATTTTTTATACGCGTTCATATATGAAAGTTGCCTTTTCTTTTTTTCAATTTTTGTAATGTTGGAAAAGCGGCCTGTATATGTACTCCGAAAGTAACTTGGATATTGTTCTTTTTATTTCCTTAAATTTAAATATCAGGTTTTTACACAAATTGTTTTATTTATAAAAGTAGGGACCACAAAATGATGAAATTTAATTTGCTATTTCATGAATGCGGAAAAGATTAAGGTGGCCACAAAAATCATTTCGAATCTGCAAATCCCAGTGTCCGTACGACGAACAGGATTGGATTGGAGGTTTAACGACCACCGTGAGCAACTCAATGGGCTATAAGCAGTCGCCCGTCCCTAATTTAGGGTCACTGGTTCCAGGGAAGGGAGAGAGCCAGTGCCGTAAGACAAACACAACATCCATGCCTCACCGGGATTCGAACCCGGACCCTGTTCGGACGAATGATCAGAGGCCAACGCCTTAGACCACTGCGCCACCGGGGCGGCACAAAAAAAAACTTGCGTTGGTGTATGTTTTAACCTTGATTTGTTCTTCTAAGAAATTAATTACTTCTTTTTATTAATTCGTTCGCATACTCTATAACGTTATGATTGTTAAAATTGGCCAACAGTAAGGGATAATCAAATAGGGACAACATTGAATCAGGAGCCATGTTGGTCCTCAGAAATCCATTTCTGAAGACACATGAATAAGGTCGAGGCTTGAATAAGGTTCATTAGCGGTTTTTTTTTTTGAATGGAGGTTTACCGACCACCGTGAGTAACGTAATGAGGATGTAGCAAACACGTGACTCTCAGCATGGCAACGAGCCTTGTAACGTAAGTGCAGGACAACCAGCCCCGTTGAAATGATGGCGTCCTACTTTGAAACTTTAACTTCCGAGTGCAAAATGCGATATTTGGAAAAAATTAAAGACATTGAAGGAAAAGTTCCTTATGTGCTGAATGCAAGTATCTTCGAAGGTGATGCGAAAAGTTTTCCGAAAGTGCAAATAGTAAGTATTTTCGATTACTTCGTCTGTGGTCTAAGTGCCTTTACGGCGCAACAGTTCGAAGCATATAACAATTTCTCGTCGTCGGTATTCTTTTACAGGGTAATTTAGTACGATCACAAATTCGTGAGTAATCAGTAATTTATGGAGAAAATAGGTACGCTGCCTTCAGGGCCGGATATACGATGCCTCGCGGGGCCCTGGGAGAAATTTCATTGCGGGGCCCAGATCACAATTTCATTGTGGGTACTAAAAAATAAATCTCCTATTTTAATAAAGTCGTTTCTGAAATTATCGTGCGTGAGGAAGACACACGAACACTACCGTAAAAACAAAATGATTATCTCAAAAAAGTATTTGCTTTAAGCTTAAGAAAAAGACCATAATACGGACTGAAAGTTCAGAGAGAGAGAGGAAGTGAGATGGAGAAAGAGAGAAAATAAGAGGGAGAGAGAAAGAGGAAGAGAGAAAATGAGAGAGAAAGAGAAAGAGAGAAAATGAGAGGGAAAGAGAGGAAGAGAGAGAGAGAGAAAAAGAGAGGGAGAGAGATAGAGAAAGAGGGAGAAAAAAAGAGAGGGGGGAGAGAAAGTAAAAAGTGTTAAATCTACGATTTTCTTTCCCAGAAGAAGAGGTTTAGGTTGCATTGTGACTCTTATAACAGCTTATTCACATAATGATAAAAAGATACCTGCTTAGCGAATATTTTCTCATTGCGAATATTTTTGTATAGGAAATACATTTGTATAATAAGGATCCCTCTAAAATAAATTGGTATAAACAGTTTCCCCCCCCCCCCTGATACATGTTCAGTGATTGATTTTTAATGCACAGTGGAGTAACTGACAAATTAGTGACTTTCTAAAATTTTTTATACGCGTTCATATATGAAAGTTGCCTTTTCTTTTTTTTCAATTTTTGTAATGTTGGAAAAGCGGCCTGTATATGTACTCCGAAAGTAACTTGGATATTGTTCTTTTTATTTCCTTAAATTTAAATATCAGGTTTTTACACAAATTGTTTTATTTATAAAAGTAGGGACCACAAAGTGATGAAATTTAATTTGCTATTTCATGAATGCGGAGAAGATTAAGGTGGCCACAAAAATCATTTCGAATCTGCAAATCTCAGTGTCCGTACGACGAACAGGATTGGATTGGAGGTTTAACGACCACCGTGAGCAACTCAATGGGCTATAAGCAGTCGCCCGTCCCTAATTTAGGGTCACTGGTTCCAGGGAAGGGAGAGAGCCAGTGCCGTAAGACAAACACAACATCCATGCCTCACCGGGATTCGAACCCGGACCCTGTTCGGACGAATGATCAGAGGCCAACGCCTTAGACCACTGCGCCACCGGGGCGGCACAAAAAAAATTGCGTTGGTGTATTTTTTAACCTTGATTTGTTCTTCTAAGAAATTAATTACTTCTTTTTATTAATTCGTTCGCATACTCTATAACGTTATGATTGTTAAAATTGGCCAACAGTAAGGGATAATCAAATAGGGACAACATTGAATCAGGAGCCATGTTGGTCCTCAGAAATCCATTTCTGACGACACATGAATAAGGTCGAGGCTTGAATAAGGTTCATTAGCGGTTTTTTTTTGAATGGAGGTTTACCGACCACCGTGAGTAACGTAATGAGGATGTAGCAAACACGTGACTCTCAGCATGGCAACGAGCCTTGTAACGTAAGTGCAGGACAACCAGCCCCGTTGAAATGATGGCGTCCTACTTTGAAACTTTAACTTCCGAGTGCAAAATGCGATATTTGGAAAAAATTAAAGACATTGAAGGAAAAGTTCCTTATGTGCTGAATGCAAGTATCTTCGAAGGTGATGCGAAAAGTTTTCCGAAAGTGCAAATAGTAAGTATTTTCGATTACTTCGTCTGTGGTCTAAGTGCCTTTACGGCGCAACAGTTCGAAGCATATAACAATTTCTCGTCGTCGGTATTCTTTTACAGGGTAATTTAGTACGATCACAAATTCGTGAGTAATCAGTAATTTATGGAGAAAATAGGTACGCTGCCTTCAGGGCCGGATATACGATGCCTCGCGGGGCCCTGGGAGAAATTTCATTGCGGGGCCCAGATCACAATTTCATTGTGGGTACTAAAAATAAATCTCCTATTTTAATAAAGTCGTTTCTGAAATTATCGTGCGTGAGGAAGACACACGAACACTACCGTAAAAACAAAATGATTATCTCAAAAAAGTATTTGCTTTAAGCTTAAGAAAAAGACCATAATACGGACTGAAAGTTCAGAGAGAGAGAGGAAGTGAGATGGAGAAAGAGAGAAAATAAGAGGGAGAGAGAAAGAGGAAGAGAGAAAATGAGAGAGAAAGAGAAAGAGAGAAAATGAGAGGGAAAGAGAGGAAGAGAGAGAGAGAGAAAAAGAGAGGGAGAGAGATAGAGAAAGAGGGAGAAAAAAATAAGGGGGGAGAGAAAGTAAAAAGTGTTAAATCTACGATTTTCTTTCCCAGAAGAAGAGGTTTAGGTTGCATTGTGACTCTTATAACAGCTTATTCACATAATGATAAAAAGATACCTGCTTAGCGAATATTTTCTCATTGCGAATATTTTTGTATAGGAAATACATTTGTATAATAAGGATCCCTCTAAAATAAATTGGTATAAACAGTTTCCCCCCCCCCCCTGATACATGTTCAGTGATTGATTTTTAATGCACAGTGGAGTAACTGACAAATTAGTGACTTTCTAAAATTTTTTATACGCGTTCATATATGAAAGTTGCCTTTTCTTTTTTTCAATTTTTGTAATGTTGGAAAAGCGGCCTGTATATGTACTCCGAAAGTAACTTGGATATTGTTCTTTTTATTTCCTTAAATTTAAATATCAGGTTTTTACACAAATTGTTTTATTTATAAAAGTAGGGACCACAAAATGATGAAATTTAATTTGCTATTTCATGAATGCGGAAAAGATTAAGGTGGCCACAAAAATCATTTCGAATCTGCAAATCTCAGTGTCCGTACGACGAACAGGATTGGATTGGAGGTTTAACGACCACCGTGAGCAACTCAATGGGCTATAAGCAGTCGCCCGTCCCTAATTTAGGGTCACTGGTTCCAGGGAAGGGAGAGAGCCAGTGCCGTAAGACAAACACAACATCCATGCCTCACCGGGATTCGAACCCGGACCCTGTTCGGACGAATGATCAGAGGCCAACGCCTTAGACCACTGCGCCACCGGGGCGGCACAAAAAAAAATTGCGTTGGTGTATTTTTTAACCTTGATTTGTTCTTCTAAGAAATTAATTACTTCTTTTTATTAATTCGTTCGCATACTCTATAACGTTATGATTGTTAAAATTGGCCAACAGTAAGGGATAATCAAATAGGGACAACATTGAATCAGGAGCCATGTTGGTCCTCAGAAATCCATTTCTGACGACACATGAATAAGGTCGAGGCTTGAATAAGGTTCATTAGCGGTTTTTTTTTGAATGGAGGTTTACCGACCACCGTGAGTAACGTAATGAGGATGTAGCAAACACGTGACTCTCAGCATGGCAACGAGCCTTGTAACGTAAGTGCAGGACAACCAGCCCCGTTGAAATGATGGCGTCCTACTTTGAAACTTTAACTTCCGAGTGCAAAATGCGATATTTGGAAAAAATTAAAGACATTGAAGGAAAAGTTCCTTATGTGCTGAATGCAAGTATCTTCGAAGGTGATGCGAAAAGTTTTCCGAAAGTGCAAATAGTAAGTATTTTCGATTACTTCGTCTGTGGTCTAAGTGCCTTTACGGCGCAACAGTTCGAAGCATATAACAATTTCTCGTCGTCGGTATTCTTTTACAGGGTAATTTAGTACGATCACAAATTCGTGAGTAATCAGTAATTTATGGAGAAAATAGGTACGCTGCCTTCAGGGCCGGATATACGATGCCTCGCGGGGCCCTGGGAGAAATTTCATTGCGGGGCCGAGATCACAATTTCATTGTGGGTACTAAAAAATAAATCTCCTATTTTAATAAAGTCGTTTCTGAAATTATCGTGCGTGAGGAAGACACACGAACACTACCGTAAAAACAAAATGATTATCTCAAAAAAGTATTTGCTTTAAGCTTAAGAAAAAGACCATAATACGGACTGAAAGTTCAGAGAGAGAGAGGAAGTGAGATGGAGAAAGAGAGAAAATAAGAGGGACAGAGAAAGAGGAAGAGAGAAAATGAGAGAGAGAGAGAGAAAGAGAAAGAGAGAAAATGAGAGGGAAAGAGAGGAAGAGAGAGAGAGAGAAAAAGAGAGGGAGAGAGATGGAGAAAGAGGGAGAAAAAAAGAGAGGGGGAGAGAAAGTAAAAAGTGTTAAATCTACGATTTTCTTTCCCAGAAGAAGAGGTTTAGGTTGCATTGTGACTCTTATAACAGCTTATTCACATAATGATAAAAAGATACCTGCTTAGCGAATATTTTCTCATTGCGAATATTTTTGTATAGGAAATACATTTGTATAATAAGGATCCCTCTAAAATAAATTGGTATAAACAGTTTTCCCCTCCTGATACATGTTCAGTGATTGATTTTTAATGCACAGTGGAGTAACTGACAAATTAGTGACTTTCTAAAATTTTTTATACGCGTTCATATATGAAAGTTGCCTTTTCTTTTTTTTCAATTTTTGTAATGTTGGAAAAGCGGCCTGTATATGTACTCCGAAAGTAACTTGGATATTGTTCTTTTTATTTCCTTAAATTTAAATATCAGGTTTTTACACAAATTGTTTTATTTATAAAAGTAGGGACCACAAAATGATGAAATTTAATTTGCTATTTCATGAATGCGGAAAAGATTAAGGTGGCCACAAAAATCATTTCGAATCTGCAAATCTCAGTGTCCGTACGACGAACAGGATTGGATTGGAGGTTTAACGACCACCGTGAGCAACTCAATGGGCTATAAGCAGTCGCCCGTCCCTAATTTAGGGTCACTGGTTCCAGGGAGGGAGAGAGCCAGTGCCGTAAGACAAACACAACATCCATGCCTCACCGGGATTCGAACCCGGACCCCGTTCGGACGAATGATCAGAGGCCAACGCTTAGACCACCGCGCCACCGAGGCGGCACGACGAAACAGGGGAGGGGGGATAACGTATTCAAAAATGGGGAGATTGGAAACAAACAAAAAAACTTCAAAAATATATTTTTAAGGGCCTTGCGCCCCAAAAGTTACAAAAAATATAGTTAAATGTTTTTACCGAAAATTATTTTGTTTTCTAAACTGCGGGGCCTCCGCCCCGGTTGCCCTGTGGTCCAACCGGCCCTGGCTGCCTTAATAAGTAAGGTTCTCTTCCCTCCCAGGTGCGTAGACCTGAGTAAAAAAAAGATAGGTTTTCTTTCTTTCCAAGAATCACTGATTTTGGATAAAACTCACCCTTGAAAGGTTCTATGCCTTTTTGAGAGTTTACTCTTCAAAAAATGTCTTTCAAAGCTCTGGAAAAATCATTTCCACGCCTTAAAAATGAATAAATTCATTTTTTTTTCGTAAAATTGTGGTGAAAAAACAAAATAACTTTGCTGGGATTTGTGTCCTATAATCTATTTATCCCTAAATAAATTTAGCAGCATAACACCGGCCTGTAAAAACACCTAGATACCAAAAATAATTTTATTTGGACAATAATTTTAGCCATTATTCGCATTTTTCCGCAAAAGTGTGCTACAGCTCCAGGTAAATATTCAAATGTACTAAAAACAAAATCAAGAGTAGTTTGGGGAGGAAATATCATATAGAACAAAGTAGTAAACCAAAAAACCCCAGCACCGACAGCCAAATAACCTTTAAAGTGAAAAGCAGAAAACTCGCAAAAAAAAAAAAAAAAAAAAAAAAAAGGGCGATTCAGGGGAACGGTGTGCTCGAGCTCTAAAAAATACAGAAGAGCCTAAGATTTGAGCCGCCCGGTGGCGCAGTGGTCTAAGCGATGGCTTCTGATCATTCGTCCAAAAGGGGTCCGGGTTCGAATCCCAATGAGGCATTGATGTTGTGTTTGTCTTACGGCACTGCTCTCCCCCTTCCCTGGAACTGTGACCCTAAATTAGGGATGGGCTACTGTTTTACCATAAATCACTGATTTCTGGATAAAACTAACATTTAAAGGGTTGTCTGCCTTTGAAGAGTCTAATTCTTCAGTAAAAAGTGTTTTCTAAGCTCTGGGAAGCGATCTCCTTTCGTTTGGTATATAAGCGAATTTTTCGGTACTGCCTTTAGAGATAGCAGCTAGTAGCCTGAAAAAGACTTACGGTCTGGATTTCCTCTATTACCGCAATTCATAATGCCAAAAAATCTAGGTATTTTGGCTTCAAATTTTTATAAACACCGATCGCTAAGGATTGCACTTTACACACTAAGTGCAAGACAGCCAGCCATGTTTGTCCTTCAGGAACTTGCAGGGACTGTTGCACTTCACTGAAACTTCTCGATGACGTCGGGGTCACTGGTTCCAGGGAAGGGAAAGATCCAGTGCCATAAGTATAGCGTCTAAGACAAAGTCATCGCTTAGACCACTGCGCCACTGGGGCGGCTCATTAACGTTAGTGCATATCATTGATGGATTTGTGCAAACCATGTTTATAAAGTTATTTGTTAATTTGTTTTAAAATACATCGTTGAGAACAGTTGAATTAAGAATTAGGTTATGAATATTTTGGAGCGATCTAGTTTTTGGTTGTTAGTTATTGTCATTGTCTCGTCGTCTTAATGTCAGTGATCATAACTCATAATCCTCATTTTTGTCTTACGTCTCTGTATGTTGAGTCTAGTCAAGTCGCTTTCTTCTCGCGCGTGTGACTATTTGTTTTGAAAAGTATTTGTGTAACCAAGCAGTTCAGTGTTCGCTTAGATTCTTTTAATTGTCTGGGAAAATTTTCAATAAATTTGTTAAAATGAATGGTACAGACATAGACAGCCTGACGGAAAAGTTAGCATCTTCCACAGTGGACGATGAAATTGAGGTTTCTTTTGCGGGGCGAGGTCTTACTTTGGATACCGAAGAAGATGGTAACGTAACGTCTTTCAATTATTAAATCATCCAGTAACGAATACCTTACAGTTATTATTTCTGTAGCTGTAAAATGTTATAGTTTTTGTTCTTTATTTTTAATAACGGAAGAATGGAGATTTAAAGTTAGTCCGAAAGATAGTTGATATGGTTTGGTCGATTTTCATTTACTGTTATTCATTTTGTAAAATTGTGTGTTTTATATACACCAGCAATAAATTAATGTGCCGTGTCATTCATATTAATAACACAGCTTTTTCTTTTGTGATACTGCAAATGTATTTGACTAATTACCAGTGAAACCGGGTTAATTCCTATTAATAGTGGTGGACATAATTTAACAGTTTCGTGGTTTGCCTTGATTATATATTCTGCAGAGACCTTATAGAACTATTTCTTGTCGAGGGTCGATTATGGAAGCTTAACCATTTTGTTTATTTCTGGGAAATTGGCCTCCCTAATTCTTCTAAGAGATAGACAATGATTCCCCCACGCAGAAAATTAGTCTACCACCTTTTTGGTAAATGTGTAGTTTAGCGTCCTAAATTATTTTGTCGGAAAAATTTCACTGTATTGGAAAAGTGCGATGCACATTTTTGTAAGCATTGAATTTAATGGGGAAAGGTGCAGAAATATAATATTTTAAGAAAACAGGAAGGAATTTTACAGAAGTATTTAACTGGGAGTATGATGGAGTTGAGTAGGAGGCTTAGCAGATCTTAAAGGTGACAACGTGAAGCTTTCGTGCGTCGGAAGGTAGGTCTGGAGAAGCGCGTAGTGAACGTGCGGAAGAATACAAGTGCAGCGGGTGTGCTGTTGGCAACAGTGCGAAATCTTTGAATTAAGCGTTGTTTCTCTAGAATTCGTATCCATTTCAGCCTGGCCTGAGGCTGGAAAAGTTCCTGGTTATATTGTGGCATAAGTACTGTGTCCTGTGATCACCGCAAGAACTATCGTGTGTTACACATTGCATACACATGTAACAGCAATACCTTTTGACACTTTCAGGTTGTCAACTCTGCAAATGTAAACAGTCTATAATCATTTTGGAACTTTAGGCTCACTATTGAAGAATTTCATTTATTGTATATAATTAAAATAGTCTTATTGTTACCAATTTCATCCACCCATCTCCCAAATTTAGCAATAACAAAATTGTCTGTTATTGAACCACATGTAAAAATACTCATAAACCATTAGCAATACTATTAGTTCCTCACAGTAATGCAGTGATAGAAAGGATATTCAGAGTGATTCCGTATCAACTCAACACAATTTGAAGACATTTTTTACCTCACCATCTCAGATTTTAATGAAATTTGGTACATAGGTGGCCTCTATATAAATTAAGAAAAATACCAAATTTCATCATCATATATCCACCGGTTTTGAAAATACAGCTATATAAAATGTCCAAAAACACCCCAAAATCGGAAGATTGATATGTTTTTAAATTGTGATTGTAGCTCCTCTAATTAAGATAGAGAGATGGGAAAGGTATCCTTTGTAGTGTTTTTTATGCTCTTTTATTTGATGTACAACAACCATAGGGGTTAAGATTAAAAAAAAATTCAAATTTTAAAATTTGAATTTTTCAAAATGCAACACTCCAAAAACTTTGAATTTTTTTAAAACAATCTTTATATGTTTGGTATTTGATTGTGTGAGTTGTAACTTGGGATGATAATGGGTTTACTTAAAAAGCTATATTCAAATTTAGCCTAACACAAAAGTTTAATGAAAAAATAAAATAAAAAACATATAAACTGAAAATAAATTTGGGCTAAATCTTAAAAAGTTTCATTAATAACCATAGATATAGTATTTTTGTTATTTCAAACCATTTATTTAAACAATGTTTTATTTTTAATTGATTTGTTTAAAATCTGAGACTACATGGGTTTAAAATTTTTATTAATTTCATTATTCAGAATTTGTAATAATTCACATACAATATAAAAAAATAAACAGACTTTAAAAAGTAATTATAATTACTGCTCAAGAAACACATCAAAATAATAATAACATATGGCATTGAATCGTTTACATTTATGCAAATTATATTCCTAATCTTAAACTTAGCCGCCCCGGTGGCGCAGTGGTCTAAGGCGTTGGCCTCTGATCATTCGTCCGAAAGGGGTCCGGGTTCGAATCCCGGTGAGGCATGGATGTTGTGTTTGTCTTACGGCACTGGCTCTCTCCCTTCCCTGGAACCAGTGACCCTAAATTAGGGACGGGCGACTGCTTATAGCCCATTGAGTTGCTCACGGTGGTCGTTAAACCTCCAATAATAAAAAAAAAAAAATAAAATAAATCTTAAACTTAGATCCTCACTTAAAGCAGAATCACCTAAAATTAAAAAAAAAGTTGCATCATTGTTTTGAAGTAAAATCACACCTGTAGATCCTTGATATAGTCTTTAAAAGCTTCAGTAGTTTGGTGTATTTCTGTTTCAGAGAGATTGTAGAGTCTTCCTGTCGGAGTCGCAGGATTTACTTTACACAAGACGTAACTTACAGGAAGCCATAATACATCTTGTTGGCTAGGGTAGGAAAAGGATGTAGATAAGCCAGCTGGATGTAAAAAAGAGACCTTAACTTCATTCTCACCTTTTCACCGTTCCGCCAACGCCATCACATGGCCCCTTCCCATGTGCTGTTGCTGAAAAATGCCATTCAGCATCAATGTTGAAGTCATCTTGATGGAAACATAAGTTTGTGAAATTTTTCCGATTTTTGTACTGGGCTGCAGACCCGTCAGAGAAATAGTAAATTTTTTTGACGCTGCTGTTACCAAACTTACTTTTCAAGAAGTTAATGAGTTTTGTTTGGAAGCAGTACAGTGCAATTGTGTTGTGCTCTAAACATTCAGAAATTACTACAAAACTTGCATGTTCAGTCTTTTCTTTTTTGTAATAGATGACAAATGGTGGACTGTGGCTTACCCACTGGTCCAGTGATAGCTCTAGGCTTCATCTTGAAGAAAACTATAATTTTCGGCAAAATCACAAATGACGAGAAATTCTGAGTCCTTGAGATTTTCCTTAGTACTATTCATAAAAGAGCTTTGCTGCTTAGCAATTAAGTCATGTCTGACCAAAGCAGACAGTTTTTCACAAAACAAATCAATAAAATCTGAAGTAGATTTTTCTAATGTCTCCAAGTTGCATCTATCAACTGTAATCCATTGGCGAAAAGTTAGTTTTTCAACCAAGTTCTCCTCAAAACCGTATTCCATTACATTTCTTACTTCCTCATTCCCAGGACAGGCGGGACACTTCCCCAAATGACAATCTATGGAAGCAGGGTTGCACAATACTCTTGCAAGACAATGTTTATAGGAAGATAATTGTCCATTTGTTAGTGAACCAATTCTTGCATTTTTCATCATCAGTTTTACATTTTGGTGTGTGGTGCATACACATACCATATGAGTACCACTAGACCCTGCCAGGACACAGTTTTTTGGTCTGAGCTCTGCAAATTTGGAAAAACTGACTTTCGTGCCTGCAGATTTATCTTTGAATGACTTATAAGCTTCTGTCAAATTACATAAAATCAACCTCTTTGACAATTTAACTTTATCTCCGTTTTCAGTCCTAACAGAAACACAATCTTTCATTCTAGGTAAAACCCGACTAATTTCATCACTTTGGTAAAACGATCGTACTACTTCAGAAGAGACTCTTACCTGGTTTTCTATTAAGGCTTTCCAAAATTCCTTTCTCCTTCAGAATTTTTTTTATTGTCTTACCATATAATTAGGAGCATTGAACTCTTGCATGATTTTCCTAACACTCCATGACTGGTAAGCAAGTCAAAATCATCAACTGTTTATCTCTAGTGCAGTTAGAAAAATTACTTTTAGGATTGTCCATAAGAGAGTCATGAAGTATTTCATCCTCGACTCTTTAATATTTGTAAAAAGCTTCCATTTCATAGCAGAACTGATTTTTTGAATTTTTGATTGAAGCATAACATTTAGATTTTAGCTTTTTCTTATTGACAGGTGATTCACCTAATTGGAGCGAGGTATTCAGTGTTTCAATTACTTCTGACATAGATGCCAAATTTTCGTCCATTTTCTGATCAGCACAGGTTTCATTTGCTTCTTGACTAATTTTTAAAGTTTTCAGCTGCTTTCTGCAAGAATCACAAATTTTAGTCTCTTTTGATAAGTCATCAAAATTTTCCAACATCCAGTCTGTCACATTTCTTAGCTTTTTTTTTTTTATCCCTTACTCTATGGTCACTTTTTTAAAATGGATTGAAACATTGTATTACTGCATATCTTGTACTTTCCATTGTTGATAATTTGTGCATAAAATGTAAAATTCATATAGTAAAATAACTGTCTCCCATTACCTGTTCTTTTTATTTTTCCTAAAAAAATCCTGCACAGCTTTAATTTATAAAAGTCTAGTTTCAAAACTGAAAAGGATATACTTTATTCAATTTAAAGTTTTCAACCACAAAAGTTTTCAAACACATATCACTTTTACTGCATGAAACACATCTGATCACCATCAAAACCTAAAGCAGACTGAGGTCTGCAAGGTAGGAATGCAAGTTGCTGCGTGTTGGGTCTTGTTACCAATGATCTAAACAACAGAATTAGTTTTTCAAGTCAGAACATGCAGAGTTTTGTCCAAAACAAAATGTAGCCTACAGTACAACTGCATAGTCCTTTTTTTTTTATATTGTATTGTGAATTATTACAAATTCTGAATAATGAAATTAATATCATTATATCTCATGTGATTCTATCATAAAGTCCACATACCATTACGTGACCACAAGGTTCTTCAGGAAGACGCTTTGACGTCTGTAAATTCCGTTTTACACGTTCTATACAGTGGATACAGTCTGTGGTGGTGCATTAACTTATTCAATTAAAATATAAATCGGTTAAAAGTCCTTAAAATGTTACTCACGGAAGTGCGTGTTCAGTCCGACGTCAGTAGTTATTGAGAGTTTCTTTGTCCAAAGTTGTATCTTGCTTCAATATGGTCAGTTGTTAGGGTTAGCTCGAGAGCCATTTCGTCATAAGTTGTACCCTACTTTGGTTATGTCCAGATGTTAGGGTTAACTCCGTTCTGGCTGTGTCGACATCATATTGGTTTCCAGATAATATTGGTTCTTGAGTTAAGAGTTACTATTTACATACCACTTGAAGTTCCACGTAATACTTGGTCATTAGGGCTATCTCATCAATGCTGCACTCTTGTAGAATTGCTGAGGAAGTCTTCAAGTTAGGTCAGGTTCATAAAAAATTTAAAAGATTCTAGTTAAAATCGTTATATTCACCACCTCATACCGTCCCACAGTCACAATCGCCGGACGCGTGTTTCACCTAGGCTCTACCCTGGCGTTTTCAACGGAGATTTCACACCCTCTGTCGAAATCTGCTATCTGAAAGTCTCGTGTCTACAGTGCGCATGTTCTTCATGTAACCCATTGCCAATGCCATCTGGTGTCAGGTCACATCAACTTTATCTTCATCTATGCCATTCTCACCCTTCCCTTTTTTCTTCCTCCCTCTCCTCTCCCTATTCAATTTCTTCTCAGTTTCGATCAGGTTCCTCCAAGCGTACGAAAGGTCGTATGGACTGTTATTATTGCAGTTAAATGGTTTGGTCTTATTTATTAATACTGCTTCTGCTACTTGTATTGTTCTCATATTATTCTGCTGGTTTAATATTGCAATTCCTTCCCAATAGGGTATACATTGATTATCCAAACAGAAGTCATTAAGTGCTGTTTTATTCTCTCTTCTGCTCCAGTTCTTCATGTGTTCAGTCAATCTGATTTTAATATTTCTTTTTGTACTGCCTATATGTTGGTTGACAATTTTATTTTGATTGTTTATTATTGGTATAGAGTAGACACCCGCTTTTTGTAAGATTGGGGTCTTTCTGTGATAGTTACTAAAAGATTTCGTTATATCTCTCGTTCGTACATCAAAATCTAGATCAAATTTTTTACATGTTTTCTTCATAATCGTTGTGATCTCCGGTATATATGGTAATGATCCATAAAATTTTATTACCTGTTGAGTCTGTGTACTCCTTTGTTGTTTATTTCTAGGGTTGCATCTATTAATAAGGTTATTTATTTTCTTCACATCATATCCGAAGTTTATTGCCGTGTTCTGTATCCAATTCAATTAATTTTTTAGTAGTTGGGTGTTAGATGTATGAGTAAACGCTCTATTAATATATGATCGGAAAGCTGCAAATTTGTATGATGCTGGGTGGTGAGAGTTCTCAGGAATGATATTAATGATGATGTTAGGTTTTCTATGTACTTGGAATTCGATGTTATTTTGTTTATGAGATAGTAATGTGCCTAATATGGTAAGACTCCATCCTTTTCAAATTTTTAAACCCATGTATGAGATAGTAATGTGCCTAATATGGTAAGACTCCATCCTTTTCAAATTTTTAAACCCATGTAGTCTCAGATTTTAAACAAATCAATTAAAAATAAAACATTGTTTAAATAAATGGCTCTAAATAACAAAAATACTATATCTTTTGTTATTAATGAAACTTTTTTAAGATTTAGCCCAAATTTATTTTCAGTTTACATGTTTTTTTATTTTTTTCATTAAACTCTTGTGTTAGGCTAAATTTGAATATAGCTTTTTAAGTACACCCATTATCATCCCAAGTTACAACTCACAAAATCAAATACCAAACATATAAAAATTGTTTTTAAAATGTTTCAAATTTTTTAGAGCGTAGCATTTTGAAAAATTCAAAATTTAAATTTTAAAATTTGAATTTAAAAAAATCTTAACCCCTATGGTTGTTGTGCATCAAATAAAAGAGCATAAAAAATACTACAAAAAGATACCTTTCCCATCTCTCTATCTTAATTAGGGAAGCTGCAATCACAATTTAAAAACATATCAATCTTCCAATTTTGGGGTGTTTTTGGACATTTTATATAGAACTCTGTATTTTCAAAACCGGTGGATATATGACGATGAAATTTGGTATTTTTCTTAATCTATATAGAGGCCACCAATGTACCAAATTTCATTAAAATCTGAGATGGTCAAGTCAAGTCGCTGTGTTGAGTTGATACGGAATGACCCTTCAATATTGTTAGAAAGAATCTTACAGAATTTCGTGCTAGTCTCAGTATTGAAATGTTAAATGCATTGTTGGTTGAAAAAATCAGGATGTCTGCATACAGTGAACGGTATCAGAGAGAATTCAACTGAGGCTTGAAGCAGCAAAACATGCAACTGTTAACCAGTTAAAAGCCCATGTGAGTCATGACGAATGCTAGTAGGGATATGTATGGTAAAACTATGGTAATTTTTTAAAGCTTTGTGACATTGTGGATAAAATAAGACTATAGCAGACTGGAGACTGATCTGACTTTATTAAATCAGTAGCATACCATCATGTGGTTGTGTCATACACTTTTCATGTAGCAAGGTTTGTGTGTTAATTCCACTGTTAAAAATATTGTTAAGTTCAATCAAATGTAGAGCTTTTTCCTAACTCTAGCACTGTAGAACTAAATTTTTTGGCTCCAGTGCCATGGAACTTTCTTTATAATGTAATTGATTTTTTTCTACTTTCTTTTTGAATTTTATTTTGCAGTCAATTGAAATCCCGGTGTTTAATGCTTTCCTCCATTTTCGAGCTGAAACACAATCAGTTATCAAACAAAATTATATTTTACAATAAAAACGAGCACAGAAATATTGCAAGGGGAAAAAAATTGATTACTGATTAAACCTGCAGTTCGTCTAACTTCTGTTTTCGAAAGTTTTGAAAGACGAAATTCTGTCCCCAGCCAGGAAATGCCCCGCCCCTTACACCACCACAACGCATGAACACACCACTTCCAAAAAAATTATCTTCAGTTTTGATGACAACAAAGTCAGAGTTACTCTTCGAATCCGCGAAAGAAACTCGTGCCTAAAGTTTACAAGGAAATTTTTGCTCCGTTGAACTTCCGTTATCGAAAACTCTTGTCTACACTTTCAAGCTGAAATGGAAACATTTATGCAATAAATTGATATTTAATAACTATACTGGACGGAGGAAACTTCGCGGGGAAAAGAAATTACGATCGCAGGAAATTTTTTCACTCCGTTTAGCTTTCGTTTTCGGAAGTTCTGTAAAACTCCCCAGGTGGAAAACGAGCCCCCCCGTTAATCATCCCAAAATAAAACATTGTCTTCAGTTGTTTTTTTTAATCACTCTCAAGTATAACCAAAATGTGTAATTCCGCGAATCTGAGGAACAATCTCATACCTGATTCGTAGCAGTCAGCTCGATATGCAAAATGAACTGCTCATACAGGTCTACGCATGGAAGCCGATTCACGGGCCCATAAACTGATAATGTTTCCCAACATGAACAATGTGTTTGATTACAATTTTCTGAACTCTGAACGTGCCGCCCCGGTGGCGCAGTGGTCTAAGGCGATGGCCTCTGATCATTCGCCCGAAAGGGGTCCGGGTTCAAATCCCGGTGAGACATGGATGTTGTGTTTGTCTTACGGCACTGGCTCTCTCCCTTCCTTGGAACCAGTGACCCTAAATTAGGGATGGGCGACTGCTTATAGCCTATTGAGTTGCTCATGGTGGTCGTTAAACCTCGACTAAAAAAAAAAAAAACTCTGAACGGTCCGTTTCTAAAGCACATATTTTTACAAAGGATACATTTTTAACGCACAAATTTTGCGAGCGATCTAAAAATGGACTCAATGCGAAAAAATACACATTTTTAAATTTTAAAGTGTATTCGGCGTTTCTAAGGCTTTAAATACGCATGCAGAGGCGTTATCGCGGTCTCTGCCGAGAATTATTGTACACATTACAAAATTATATAAAACAAAACATTAAATAGATAGAAAGAAACTGACTGTACTAACTTACAATGTAACTACACAAGTTAATAAATTTCGATGTGAGATCCCTTTGTTGCTTGTTGTACGTCCAAGCGATACTCGATTTCATGCCATGTATTGGTAAGCATCTGAGGAGTTATAGAATTAATAGCAGCTGTGATACGCTGCTTCAGTTCCCGCAAATCAGTACAAGGCGTCTGATAGACACGATCCTTCACATAACCCCACATGAAATATCCAATGGAGTTAGATCTGGAAAGCGAGGAGGCCACGGAATGGGACCACCACGCCCAATCCATCTGTTGGGGAAATACTTATTTAGGCACTTACGTACACACGTTGACCAATGCGGAGGCCTTGTTGGAAAACGATGTCATATCTTTTGGTCTGGGGTATAGCGAAATTTTCTAGCATATCCAAGTAAATGTCACCATTTATGGTTTTTTTGCAGAAGAAAGGGCCAATCACTTCTCTTTTTGATAGGGCACACCACATATTAAGTTTTGAAGAATCACGTTCCACTTCAATAGCAGCATGAGGCGATTCACTGCCCCATATCCTACAGTTGTGATGATTCACAATACCTGATAAATGAAATGTGGATTCATCACTAAAAATTACAGTACTGAGAAAGCTTTTGTTGTTTTCCACTTGATTCAGCATATCCACAGCGAAATCGTATCGCAGAGTGTGATCATTTACATGCATCTTTTGCACTATTTGAATTTTATAAGCATGCAACTTTAATTTCTTGTGCAAGATATCGTGAACTGTTTATTTCGGAATGCACAGTTCTCTGTTTGCTTTATGAACGGATTTCCTGAGGCTTCGTCGGAAACTTTCATTAACTTGGTCAACCGTCTCACCGCTGATGCTAGGCCTACTGGCTCCTTCATGATGTTTCTTTAAACTGTTTCATCCATCGCTTAATTGAATTCGTTGATGGAGGATTACAACCATACTCTAAACGGTACTGTCTTTTAACTTTAATGACAGACTTTAATTCCACAAGCCATAACACACACATCGCCTTCTGCTGTATGGATGACATGACTACTGATTGCGCATTTCTCATACATTCCTCATCAGGCCACACCTAGCGCCATCTATAGGATTCTGGGAATAACAATTCTGCAAAACAAAAATATAGAAACCGTGTTAGCAATACGGAATATAGAAAAACAGACAATGCTCATAGTTTTTTTTTTTTTGTACATAATTTTGTATTGTGTCCAATAATTCTCGGACACCCTGTATATTGAAAGAAGGTTCTCCCTTAATATTTATAGAAAGAGATAGTGTGTCCTTATGTACACTCAGTAGAAAAAAACAAATATTTACAGCAGAGTTGCCAGGTGTCCCGATTTACCTGGATTCCATCCAATTTCGAAAATATTTTCCAGAAAATCCGATTTTTCTTCAAAAAATCCAGTTTTGTGGTTTTCTTCTTCTTATTTTTTTTATGGTAATTTTCCCTCATTAATGATATCAGGGATCATTTTTCTCCAGCGTCAATGCTGGCTATGGAAGTTGGTAATGAATGGAGACAAATGTTTTTTTTTTTTTTTTGTTAATCCACAGTACTTCAAGCTCCAAGCCCTCTGGTGGTAGCAAGACAGTTGCTTGGAAAGTCGAAGTATTGGTTTATGACATCACATCCACGGTGCCTCGTGCAGGGATAGGAATTCTGCGCCAATGTGCGGAAAAACAAAAATCTTGCACCATCTTGCTACAAAAAGGCAGATTGTGCTCCAGAACCGCCGTGCCTCATCATCGGGACTTCGGCACAGTAAATTCTCTGTGCGCACTGTTCCGTTTGACGCTGAGTAAGACCATTATGTGGGAAGAAAGATTTAGACTCGCAAGTACTATGGATTTTACATGGTTGCTATGGAAATCGTCAGTCAACTACGAATATATGTGTTAATGTGTGTGTGTTATTGTGTTCCTCATTTCTTCGGTAATAGTGAAATGTCTGCAGTAATAGTGAAAAGGAGTGACTTTGTATTTTATAAGAATTTTTTCTAACGAAATGCAAGTTTCCCTGTTTCTAATAAACTTCTTCAAAAGTAGTCAATAGAGAACAATCGTTTTCACCCCTTTCCCTTTTATTAAACAAAATTTCATTTCTAGATCGGTATTTAATCTGTCCGTGGGGATTCCGCATGGTTTCCATGCTCCGTAAAATTGTTTCACAGCAAAGTGAGCAACGCTCACTCTGGTATTCTTTTTAGGGTGCTTAAAATTTAAGTAAAGGTCCTTAAAAAGTGCTTAATAACTCCTTAATTTTGATCCTTAAAAATGAGTACGAACCCTGTCTTGACTGAGTATTGTACATCCTTGTGCAAATTAATTGAAACAAAATGCTGTTTTTGTATCTTTTCATTCAATTAAATTTCTTATGCTGAAACATGCCTCAATATAAGAAATATCGTGATTTTTTCAATTAAAAACCTAAGTCATGAAATATCACATATTTTAATCAGGTGACTAACAACCTGCTGTACCTTATTGGTTGGCAAGTTGCCAATAGAACATGCATTGGGTTGGATGCTCTGTCATCAGCATGAAGAGCAAAACCAAATCGATTTCTCTAAATTGAAAAGGCGAATGTGGACGAAAGAAGAAAACAAAGCCAAGAGACGCCACCCACTTGATTTGGGAAAGTAAAGAAAGACCCTCGGAAAACAAGTGATGAACTAAACAAAGATTTGAAAGAGAAAGGAATAGAAATCAGCTCTTCAACTGTACACAGATGACTTCTGGCACATGGTCATAAAGCCTAACAACCTGTGAAAAAACAACTGATGAAAGAGAAAAGATAGCCTGAGTGGGCACTGAAATACAAACACTGGGCCAAGAAACATTGGAGAAAAGTTTTGTTCAGCTATGAAAGTAATTTCTTTGTCTAAAGCCAGCAGAGTCAGCACTTTCAGATGTTACTGGAAGATTAGCTTTGGGATTCCCACATCAACCAAACTGTGAAGCATCCATTAAGAAGACATTTGGGGGACATTTCAGCTACTTCATCGTCAGTAGTTTGCATCCAGTTGACAGTATGATGCGCTCGTGGGCTCGCCACAGTACACCGAATTTCTTCAAAGGAGAGTTGTTCTTTAGACGATGAAGACGTTTCCTTGCTGCACGTCAAAAATGGTGAAGAACTTCGTGCACCAGCTGCGTATAAAGGTATTTGACTGGTCTGGGAACTCGCAGGATATAAATCCAATCGAGAATCTTTGGTCAATTTGCAAGAGTTGTCTTTGTGAAATGGGCTCTACAATCATGAATAAGCTCATCCAAGCCCTGATTTTGAGGTGGTACTGTACAGAGATCCAAAATCAGTACTAACTACTAACTGTTGAAATTTAGTGGACTATTGTGATACCTTATAGTTGTAAATTGCCATTGCAGATTCACATTTTTTATTGTTGTAGTCAGAGTTGCAGAATGTATACGTACACGCGTACACTGTACGCGGTTAGTTTCCAAGTTATTAGCAGATTTTGCATATAGTTTTTGCTTGTAGATTTAAAAAAAATGGAAATGTTACTTATCTACAGCAATTAAAACACTTATTCAAGGCTTTACTCAGATTGATATACTTAATTCTATTTTAACTTGAAGAATTTTCACTTATTTTCCACATCTTCAAAGTTCCTTTGTTTTTACCTAGTTTTTGGCCTCTAGATTTTATCAAGATCTTTTCTCAGTGTATAGGAAATGTATCAAAAATTTCGTTTACACAAAAAGAACTTAAATTTTATTATTGCCAGGTTCCTCTTGCAGTTGCCAGTCATTAAATTCAAATCTTTTCCTTACGTGTTTTGTAAGTCTACTATTTTTAAATTAAGTTGTTGAAAATGCAATTTAAAGATATTTAAGGTTCATTAGGGGAATTGTTTTTCTGGATATAGAAGCTTTCTTTAATTAGTCTCTTGTTTTTATGAGGTTCATAGTCCAATACTTTAATATTTTGCGATAATGGTCTATTTCACAGACATTGTTGCACATTCAATTATAATGTGCTTATTTTGTCCTCAATACAAAACATTTCGTGCCACGAGTCACATATAGAAATATTCAGCCTTCTATGCGTGATAAACACATATATTTTTAATTCGTGATACAACCTTAATTTGTGTTTATCGTGCATAGGCGGCTGGATATGTATTTTGTCCTCATTGGAGTCTGTAATGTTCTAATAATTATTTATTGTTTTATTAATTGATCTTTAAATGATCTTATTCTATTATATTCATGGTTCGCACTTCGCGGGTTTGCAGCAAGTTTTCTGTTTCTATGGTTGTGTACGTAGATACATTTTATTTTTATGCAACTCTGGTTGTAGTGTACTCTGATGGTTTCCTTGTTTTTCTTTTAGCCGTTGAAATAGTTGATGCTATCAAAAAATGTCCTGGTATGACTGCACTACGTCTGGAAGGCAACACCCTAGGGATACCTGGTGCAAAAGCTATTGCTAAAGCCTTGGAAAGTCAACCCAATTTTAGGGTAAGGTATTTATCTCTCTCATTATACTTGAATGGCTGGATTTCATTTTGTGATGTCAGTGATTCTTAAAATGCCCTTCTTGTAAATATGCTTTCTTTAATTGATCAGTTTTACGTGTAATTCGGATGCCAGCAACCCACCCGTAAAAATGGTTGCAGGGTACTTGAGGACTGGTTTTAACTTTAAATGACCTTGGGTTTAGAATCTGCTATGTCCTACACAGCATAGCAGAAGATCACACACTATTTCTTGTGTCGAATACTTAAGGGGATATGTTCAAATTCTTTGCCTATTGCCGCATTTTCTAAATATAATGCTGATGTACTAAAATCAATTTTATAAATGTGCAGCTTTGAAATGTGCTTTAACTAGGTGTGGCTTAAAACACATGTTTTTTTACATACATATGATTAAGCTGTTTTCTGAGATTCAAGGTTAGCTCCTCAAAGAAAGACCATCTGTCAAATAACCATCTAATTGATTCATTTTTTTTTTTTTGACCTTACAAATTTCAGCCGTTCATGATGTTAAAAAAAATGCTTCGTGAATCATTTGTGGCAGACTTTGAGCTGTAAATAATTTGGAGTGTTGACTTTTCATTGATTATTAGCATGGAAGCCTTGTGGGCGCTCAAGTGAAGTCTTGAAAATCTTCTTGTGTCTGTGTTGACGCTAGCACTTCAAATATTTTAACAAGCGCTCGCTGAAGAGAGATAGTGAGAGAGAGAGGGGGGGGGAGAGAGAGAGAGAGAGAGAGAGAGAGAGAGAGCGAGAGAGAGAGGCCCACTTTAACTTTTATCATAAGCAGATTTTGCAAAAAATGTGCTAGACTAATAACTTTTTGTTAATTTGGGGGTTTAATGACCACCATAAGCAACAATGCATTAACAGCAGTTGCCCATCCCTAATTTAGGGCTACTGCTTCCTGGAAAGGGCCAGGGCCATGAGACAAACACACCATTCATGCCTCACCCAGGATTTGAACCCGAACCCATCTTGATCAAATGGTCAGAAGCAGCACTTAGACTTCTGTGCCTCTGGGGTAGCTAGACTAACTTCTCACTGGAACTTGTGATTGAAGAGCAAAAGAGTTATACATCTCTACAATATATAACATTGTGTTTGCTGTTAAAAATTATTATACGTACAGGGAGATTGCAAATGTTCTTTCCTATTGCAAATATTTACTGAAGGAAAAAAGTACACGTCTTATAAATATGAAACAAACATTAATAGGAAGAGCAACTCAAAGGTTTCCTAAACAAGTTCAGCTTCTGCACCTTTTTGTACACTTCAAAACAGTGTTCAGCCTGGATCCAAACATTCTTCAGCAGGGCCAAGTGAATTATGGTAATTGCTTTTGCTATTTGGACCTTTAAGATATCAGAGGTTAGGCAATGGTGGGGCATATTTAAACTTTTTCTTTAGTATTTCAGTAAAAGTTGTGCGATAGGTAGGGTTGGACTAGATATGACTAATCGGCCTTTGCGATCCGATCCAGTTCGGTTGATATATACACTGGCGGAAAGTGAAAAAAGAACACCAAGAAGGAGGCGTCTGATACCAACAAAATTTATACAGCATAATATCGGAATACAGAGGATAACATGATCAAAACATTATGGCAAAATACAGCTGTATTTGCTGGTAAACTGGAAAATAACATTTCCATGTAACATGGTTAGTACGAGGTTGAACCGCCATGAACTGCGTCCCACTGTGCAATTCTGGCATGGAGTCTGTCGTACAGATGTTGGATGTAAGTTTGGGGTATTGAGTTCCAAGCATCCTCAACCTGGACGCATAAATCGTGGATGGTCATGGCTGGCCGTGGAGACCGGATAAGTTGTTGTCCCATAAAATCCCACACGTGCTCAATGGGGGACAAATCCGGTGAACGTGCAGGCCATGGAAGTTGTCTCACACCCTGAAGTGCATGTTGCGTTGCATGTGCCATGTGTGGGCGTGCATTATCTTGCTGGAAAACACCACGATGGACCAACCTTACAAATGGCACAACAATGGGCTGAATGATGTTGTTGATGTAGGAGGTGCTGTTTAACGTACCCGGTACAAACAGTAGTTGCGTACGGGAGTGATAGCTGATCACTCCCCAGACCAGGTGTAGGCCCCGTGTGTCGCTGGCGGATGCAAGAAGAGTGGAGACGCTCTCCTGTGCGTCTGCGAACGCGCATACGGCCATCGGAGGCTCCCAAGCAGAATCTGCTTTCATCGCTGAACACGACAGATCGCTATTGCGTTCTCCAGTGCAGACGTTGGCGACACCACTGCAGCCGTTCCTGACGGTGAGCTGGAGTCAGAGGTACACATGCCAGAGGCACACGTGCACGTAGTCCTGCATCCAGTAGACGGTTGTGGATTGTTCGCACAGTCACCTTTGGTGTAACGGCAGCTCGGATATGCGTCGCAGTGGATGTTCTGCTTGACAACGCCGCTCTTCTTATGCGTCGATCGGTCCGCTAATCAGTCCGTCTGTGACTCCCGGTTCCATGTGTTCTCGTGTGGGAATGTTCCTTGGACCATCTACGCCACCATCTTACCACCACCGATACTTCCTGTCCAGTTCGCTCACAATACGACAATACGACCACCTGGCCTCACGGAGTCTGACTAGACGACCTCGCTCAAAGTCCGATAACTGCTGATATCGTACACGTCTTCCACATCCAGGCATTGCAGCTTCTTCAGGGTCTTCGCACGTGTCCGTACGCTGACGACTGATTACATTCACTTCGCCGTACTCCTTAAATACCACCTACGATAATTTGCATATTATGCCATGCTGTGGCGTAAGCGCTCACCGGTTGGTCCCGAAATTAACATCACACCTACGTAAACTCAACCCCAGTAACATATATGTAAATTTCATGATCGTCCGCCAATTCCTTCTTGGTGTTCTTTTTCACTTTCTGGCATTGTATATATATATATACATTGTATGTGTGTTGTTTTTATTAATTATGTTATCATAGACACTGCCGCTCCTGACTACGGATATTTGGACAAAAATAAGCATTTAAAACTTGCGAAAAATTAAATTCAAATTTTGAATGGGGGTGGTTGTGGTGGGCGTGGGTGGGGTGAATATTATCTGTGTGACCAACTCTAAATCCACTGTGCCTTCGTTGATTACCTGTACTTTCCACGTATTAACTCGATCACCATTACATATAATTTCAAGCAAATACTCTCCCCTCATACTTCCTTAAAAAAAAAGAAAAAAAAGCTGCTTAATTGGTATTTTCTTGCTTTCAAATGAAATTGCAAAAATGTCACAAAATGATTTAAACTCTTGAATATAACATTTTGTCTCACCGGTACAGTAGTTTTTTTATGTATGGTGACCAAAACACATTTAATTTCAATAGACCTGAAAGCATACATTTTTGCTGATTTCCCAATGTAGAATTCTGGTAGCATTATTTTCTCCTATCTTTTTAAGCAAAATCTTTTAAGTAAGACTTGTTTTTTATATGCCATTAATATTATTAATATTTCTCTTTCTTTATAGATATTCATTGCTTTTATTCATTTGAATAGATTCCAAATTATGTAATATGTTATTTTCACATCAAATAATAAACACCTTTATGAACTTTATATTTCTGAGCCAAGAGATAGAGTTTTATATGTGCAGTTTAATTGGTGAAATTTCTAAATTTTAAGTACCGTAGTTTAACTGTGGGGCAGGAACCTGTTTATCTAAAAAGAATTCCGAGATATTCCTAGTTTCTTTCTTTCTTTCTTTTTTTTTTTTTTGTTTGTTTTCTGCTATTACTTCTACTGTCTTGAGTTTGGATGTCATAAATATTTGGACAGTTACTTCAGATGATGTTAGGAATTGGGTTATTCCATGTGTTGGGTGCATCTTATCTTTAAGAAAGTTTATTAATAATTCCTGAAATAAATGAACTGCAACAGTATCATGAATTAGACACTGCAATAATTACAAAACTAATGTATTGCAGTCTTCCTTCATTAACAGTGAAATATGTAACACAGGGGCAGATTGTTGCCTGAGAATTATTCCAATGAAATCCTTGTACTTTGTCTTGAAGTACAAAAGAGTAGTTTTCTGCAAAATCAAATATTACCAGAAACTGTCCTGGTTGTAGCTTTAATTTTAAATCCGCCTGAAACATTGATTGTTGTTTTGCAATAAAGGAATGGTGAAGATGAATTTGTAACTTTTCACAGAATGAATCAAGGAAATCATTGGACGATTTGGTGAGAGTCTGTAATGTAGATCTGTCCACAGATGAAAACTGTTTATACATTATACTATCCACCATATTCTCATCCATCAGGTTTCTTAACCTCTCTTTCAGAATTGACATACGATCAGCTTCCACACATTCTTTATAATCCTCTACGTAACAAGCAGGCTGAGGAGGATTACAAATTATTACAGCCATGCGATCCTTATGGGTCTTCAAAGGAACATTTTCTTCAGACATTAATTCAGCAATTTTCCCACCTACCATCATTAATTTAAAATTTTGGTGGATAGTGCACACACAAATGGAATGTGTTCCACTTGCACCTGCAAGAACGCAGTGTTTTGGGCGAAGTTCACAATATTTTGAAAATCTAATTTTATTAGCCGGGTAGTTTTCCCTAAATAATGCATAAAGTTCCTTCAGATTGCTCAGAACAAGCCTTTTCTGTTTAGAAATTCGATTTCCATTTAGTTGTTTTACAGATACACAATCTTTTTTGCCTGGCATTATTCTACTAACAATGTTGGATTCATAAAATCCTCTCACGGTATTAGCCACATTTTCGGCTAATGACTTTCCAGGTTTTGGATTCGGTGATGATAAAATCCCCTTTTCCTTCACTAATTCTTTGGCCTTTTGCACCATAAAATTAGAAGCTTTAAACTCTCTTTGAATTTGTCTTATGCTCCAACTTTTTGGCAGATTAGTAAGAATTTGCACCTTTTCACTACAGCTTGTGAATGTATGAAATTTTTCTTTGAGTTGACATATCATTTCACTTTCCACAGGTATCACTTGGACCTTGGTATTAGTACAATCTAATTCAAACAACCTTTGCATTGCAATTCCTACCTTCTTAGACTTTTTTGTTGGATATTTCTGTAATTTAAGTTTTTTCTTACTCACTGGTTACTCTCCCAAGATATTCAAACTACGATTTAAAGTGCACACACACACAATGGATAACTCAGCACTGGAATCTAGTTCCCAAGAAGAATCTAGCACATCTTCATGATCTAATTTCATTAATTCATCATCACAATCTTGCAGACCACTTGGTCCAGGTAGTTCTTCTTGGGAACTAGATTGCAGTGCTGAGTTATCTCTTAATGCACACATTTCTTTCCTGCACTTGTCACATATCATTTGGCCAACAAATTCAGCAAATTGTTCACAAATCCACATAGAAGTAGGGTGCAGACTTTTTGTTTTGCAAGAATGTTTCTCCTTCCCCAGATTGTTATATCTGTTTAACCACTGCTTGGTCATTGTTTTTGTTTTTTTCAGAATCCTGTAAGGGACAAAAAAGTTAACTCTTATAAAACCATTTATAAACAATTTTAGTAAAATATAGTGAGTGTAGCAATTTTCATAATAAATATGCTGTAAGCTTACGAGGTTTGGCTTTTTAAACTAAAACCCAAATTGCAAACCAAACCCCTTGGAATCAACCAATCAGCTATAATTCAAAACAAAAGTAAGGTTGAATTACAAACCAAAACCATCTGAATCAACCAATCGGCCATTGGGTGCACAAATAAGTTTTAAAGCGTTTTAAGACAATGCAACATGTAATTTAAGAGAAAACAATACCTTCACGAATCAAAATATGCATTGTCCTTATCTATCACCTTCCGCCATTGGTCGGGCAGCTGACGTATTCCAGCCACAAAGAACACTTCGTCATGTGACGCGATGAAGTCATCAACCCATTTTTGCTCTTCATCACATGTCCGGAACCGTACAGCAGACAAACCATGTTTCATCAATCTGAACAAATGATAGTCTAAAGGGGCTATGTCTGGACTATATGCTGGGTGCTCCAAAACTTCCCAGCCAAGTGTCAATAATGTTTCGTTGACTGATTTCGTGACATGCAGCCTGGCGTCCTGTAGTAATTTCACGGGACGCAATCCTTTGCCTGTGAATGAACATTTCCGACAGATTTCCTGGTTCAGTTGCAGCAATTGTTGTTTGTAACGATCATCAGTAACAGTTTGACCCTGTTCCAATAGTTCATAATAGAGCACATCCTTCATATCCCACCAGATGCACAGCAGAACTTTCTTGGAGTGAATATTGCATTCCAGTGTCGTAGTCGTTGCTTCACCAAGGTCTACCCAGTGTTTTTTGCTTTTCGGATTGTCATACCATATCTACTTTTCATCACCCATAATGATTTTCCACAGAAAAGACTTTCTGTGTTTATTCAACAGATCCAAACACTTATGGTACCTATTTTCCTTCCTTCTGAATCTTTCCCATTGTGCTTAAATGATTGAAAATGGTTTGTTGAGTTGCCCCCAGATGTTCAGCTAGTTCTTTTTGTGTTTGAGATGAATATTCATCTAGCAATGCTTGCAGTTCCTCATGTGCAACCTTCTGTGGGATACCGCTATGTTCTCGATCGCTAACATAAAAATCACCTGCTTTAAACCGTCTAAACCAAAACTTACACATGCTTTCCGATGCAATATTCTCCCCCAGAACAGAACAGATTGATGCAAATGCTTTTGCAGCACTTTTTCCTTGATGCAATTCGTGATGAATGCAGTGTCGAATAAATGCAGTATCACTTGCCATCTTTCACCTACCGATGTGAAAGTGCACTTGACTGTTGGGCAAACTTCTCTATCACATTTTTTGCTCTGGACCAGTTGCATTCACATGAAAGCAACGCAGGGAATGTTGGATATGTAAATTATCGGTATACGTCACAAAAAACTCTTTAAAACTTATTTGTACACCTAATATAATTCAAATGAAAATTAAAGTTACTGTATAGAAATCCAAAATGTAATATATGTATGAATGCCAAGAAAAAAAAAATGGAAGGATTTCATAATTGTCTTTCACATAACCTTATTTACTGCCTAAATTTAAAATTGTTACACATTTAGTTAAGATGAAGTATTCATGAAAAACAACCACATGCTTTTCAATAATTTAAGGTCATGTACAAAGACCTGAAGTTTTTCTACATACATTATATGCTTATTATTATTTTAAAGATCAGTTGAATAGTGTTAAAAAGCATTCATGGGTAAATTGATAACATTGAACAAGATGACATAGTTTAAATTAATGTAAAATGTATATTTTCTGTGTCTAATTATTATTATTATTTTTTTTGGTGTGTGTGATCCCATTGAGTGGCCATTTTGAAAATTGGTATACATGTAGTTACGATGTTGTAGTATTCTACATGTAGTTAGGATGTTGTAGTATTTCTACATGTAGCTACGATGTTGTAGTATTTTACATGTAATTACGATGTTGTAGTATTCAGGGAAAAATATAGTAACAAATATGAAATTCGATTTTAATAATTCAATGTCAAATGCCATGACCTTCAAAATTATTTCTTTCAACAACCTCATGTGTTTGGTATCATTTTAAAGCTTATTTAAAGAACTTTAAAACAACACCAGGATTGTTTCCGTACGTCAATTAGAACAGATGTTATGATAATTTAAATGTTGTCATTGAAGGCTTAATTTGGATTTTTTGGCCATTTTTAAACACATGTAACTCAAAAACAAATATGCCCAGGTGGTTAAAATTTTGTGTGCTTTACTTTCTTAGTAGGTCTAATTAGGTCACCAAATTTCATATAAATCTGAGATGGTGCATGAAAAAATGGCATTTATTTGTGACTGATTTGACATGGAATGACCCGATTTCCTTCAGATGAGTGGCATGGGCCATGTGCGTCACACATTTCAAAAGCAACAAAAAAGTTCACTGCATAGTAGTGCAAATCATGTTGTGTTGAAGTTACATTAGAAGATTGTGAGGCAGAATCATTTCTCTTTTTCTAAATACTTTACTACTAATTAGTAAACGAAACAGTTACCATATTCAATGAAAAGAAGTTATAGTAAGAATATTTTACAACATTAATGTCTGTTCTAAATGAAATGTAAACAAAATAAAGTTTAACAAAACAGATTTTTACAAAGCCAAAAGATCTGTATGGTGGTGTTCCTATCTATATTAATAATTATTGTTTTATTTTGTTAAGCCCCAGTAGATCAGTTCTGCAGTATCAGATGAAACTGCCTGTTTTACAAAAGCAAAAGCTTTGACTATGTTTTACTGGATTTAGCAAAGCAGTTAATGATTTCATTATTTTCAATTAACAGCAGATGTTTTCTTTCGCACATAATGATCATTAATGCTTCTATAAGTTCGTCGCTTAGCAAACTTCTCATTCGCGTCTTAGTATATTTCAGCTTCAAAAAGGTGCATTCGCACACAACTTGTGAAATTGAAAGCATTAGGAGATATTTGTATGCCAGATATAAGTTCTGATAGGAATTGGTTTATAGATTATACACTTATCATATATTCATACAGCATTGCAAATGTCATCTAGCTGCTTAATTATTCGCGTGCTATTTAGACAATCTATATTTTGAGGTTACTCACCTTTATTCCCTAAATCTTTTAGGAGGAAATGTGTAGAGACAAAAACCTCCTAAAAGATTTAAGGAATAAAGGTGAGTAACCTCAAAATATAGATTATACACTTGTTTGACAAAAGTCACCGGACGCCCCTGCAACAGCAAATGAACAGATCCGCTGTGTTGTTAAGATGCACGGTACAGCTGCAGACAATATAAATACAAGCCTGCAGCTGACTGTGATCATATCACACTGTGAGGTTGAGTGAAAATGTCGTGGTGGGAGAGAACTGACTTTGAGAAAGGAAAGATTGTTGGGTGTTATATTAATGAGTTGTCCATAAGAGAAACTGGGAGGCATTTAAACATACCCAAGTCAACTGTTTTGGATGTACTGAATAACTGGAAGATACATGGCGTGCCTGAAGCAGCAAAAGTACCTGCAGACCAGAGAAAATCAGTGATAGAGGACTTCGAAGCCTCAGGAGAGTCCTTACAGCTAATCGACGGAGTACTGCCCTAAACCTCAGTGTACGGGTGAGTAGAAATGCTGGAACCTCGGTATGTACAAGTACCATTCACAGAGAACTTCATTACATGGGTTACCATCAGGGCGCGATTTCACTGATTAGCAACTAGCAAATAGCTAGAGAAAAATCAAATTTGCTAGTGAAAAAAATCGCAGTAGCAAATATTGCTAGTAAGGTAATTTCTTTATTTAAAGTAACCAAAAATCATTATTAATCCACGAAGTTTACACAACAGTTTCTATTATTACTTGTTAAAACAGCGACGATCAGCGATTCTCTTTTGCCAATTTCCTTTCGACACTTAATACCCATCCTCCCCATATCTTTCATCCCTTCCAAACTGTCGTAGAAGCGCATTGAAACTCCTCTCCATCGTGCCCTCATTGGTCTATTACAGAAACTGAACGTGACGTCGGCAATGGTTACTGTGGCAACCCAGAGCTCTGGGATGGATCGGTTGTTTAACCACCTGCTCTGCCACCATCCCTTCTTTTGCCCCACGAACTTTGTCCTCAACTCCTGTTGTACCCTAAGCCAAGCGATTGCTTCGTCTGACTTCTGGTTTTGGAAATTTTCCTTGTATTTTCAAGCTGAAATCAAAATATTTATCCAGTAAAATGTTAATGAGCAATAATACTTGACATCTGCACAAGTGCAATGGACAGAACTGGTAGGCCAGTCTTTAAGTTTAAAGACTGGCCTACCAACCAGCAGTACCTGAGGAAAGTCACGTGCCAAAGGCATTTGCTCGGCCTGTCCTGTTGTGGAGACTCTTCTTAGATGACAACTTGCAAAAATGTAACATTGTGAAAGCAGCATTTTATGTAGATGTCTATCAGAAGGGTACTATCTTGAGCTAGTTCCACTATGTGAAATAAAAATTAGTTGACACAATTTGTATTGACATAATACCCCTGAGTTAAAGCCATTCTGCTTTGGAATGCTTTGGCATGAGGGTTTTCTTGATTACTCAGTTAGATACTGTTTTGATAGAACTTTCATCTTTCTGTTAGACAAGGAACTTTCTCTCAACATTGCACGTAGATGCAGTCAGCACTGAAATTCAACCTGACTAGTTCCAGACACCACCTTTAAAAATTAATATTTATGACTCCTGGATTGGAAGCTGATCAAACATGTAATAAAAATTTAGGAAATTTATTGAGCATTGTGTACTTGAAATTTTTGTAGCATGAATATTAATTTTTTTATTCAAACAATGTATGCATTGTTTTTAATATTCCATGTTTTTTGTTTACAGCGAGCCCTTTGGAAGGATATGTTTACTCGTAGGACTCAAAATGAAATACCTGATGCATTAGTATGTATTATAAATTTTACTGAAAATTTGATAAGTTTTGAAAAGTTGTGTGAATCAGCTGGATTAAAATATTGCTGTAATATAATTGTCCATAATTATTGCTTTAACTGAAAAATGTAAAAGATTATTCTCAGCAATCTGATTGTGTGGTACAGTCTCTTTATTCTGGTTATTTCATTGGATATGCATGCAATATGTATTTCAGCATTTTTGAGTGAGTTTAAAATGATTACTTATGATACACTAGTTTCCTGCCATTCCAGGCAATGGTTCTGTGTCTTTTTGATTGTACTAAATAAATTATTTCAGAGAGGATGTATTTATATTTTGGATATAAGTCGTAAAGATTGAAATCTAACCACAGTAAACTTTGTGTAGAACTTGAAAACGAAAAGTACTGTGTGTGTTTGTGTGCATGTGAGCACGTCAGAGAAAGAAAGAAAGAGACATATATACTATAATCTGTTACAGTAGCAATGTACCTGATGTAATAATTGTGATTTTTCATGCACAAAATTATGGTATTTAAGAATTAATTCCACTTGTGATAGATTATATTCTGGAGGGTGAAAGGTATGCAGTTTAAAAGGGGAAACAATGTGCACGTTTCTTGATTGAATAAACTTCAGAATAAGAATATAAACACCACTGTTCCAAATAAAAAAAAACTTACGGTATTTAAATTAGAAAAACATGTACATTGATTAAAATATTGCAGACTCAACAGAACTCAAAACACTTAAACTGGTATAGAGTTCTTCTTCGTATGTGTAGTACTTTGATAATAAATCCTACAAATAATAATAATAATCCAAAAATGGCAACAGAATGTAAAATAATTCTGAGAATTATGAACTTTCATATCATTTTAACCTGTGATTAATACTGGGGTGTCCAGAAAAAATTTGTTTCTGATGTAGAAATGTGCTTACCCAGAACTTAGTAACAATCAATGCTTGTATTTCAAAGTATGCTCCATTGTGTTCCATAGTTCGTACCAATCTATCTGCAAAGTGCACCACCCCGGCACAGCACCATCAGAGCGGCAGAATCTGGACTTACACGAGTATGCTGTACGCGGATAATTTCCAAATTATTGGGCTGTTGGAAAAGTCATGACGTGTTTTGGCACCCGATGGCGGTTGAGCAGTTTTGGAAGTACTAGAGGCATGCACAGCTCTGTTATCGCTATGGCATTCGACAGGTGCCAGTTCTAGCTGCAGTCTAAAAGGAATAGTGAGCGATTTGGTTGATTTGCGGAGATTTGACATCAAGTTGAAGATGGAAGATCAAACTGTGCATTTTCGCCATATTTTACTGTTTAACTTCTGTAAAGGGAAGAACGCGCGTCAAGCTTGTGAAAAGTTGCGTAAAGTGTACAGTGATAATGCTCAACTTGAACGTCCATGCCAGCGGTGGTTCGCAAAATTCCATGCTGGTGATTTTGACCTTAGCGATGCTCCTCGGTCCGGAAGGCCCACCGAGGTTGATGACGACCAAATCAAAACATTGATCGAGTCAAACCCACGTTACACGACACGAGAAATTGCAGACACATTGCACATCCATCATTCAAAGCATTCACGACCACCTGAAGAAGCTGGGATACGTAAGCAAGCTCGATGTGTGGGTTCCTCATGTGAACTCAAAGAAGCTCAATTGACGGCACGTATAAACATCTGCGATATGCTCATTAAACGTGAGGAAAATGATCCTTTTTTGAAGCGCCTGTTAACTGGTGATGAAAAGTGGATTGCGTACAGCAATGTGCTGCGCAAACGGTCTTGGTCCTGACGTGCTGCTTCGCCTCAAACGACATCCAAAGCAGACATTCATCAGCGGAAGGTTTTGGTCTCAGTGTGGTGGGATTTTAAAGGTGTCTTGTTTTTCAAGCTCCTACCATAGAACCAAACAATAAATTTGAATGTGTACTTTCCGCAATTGGACAATTTGAATGAACCCATCATCCAGAAACGTCCAGAGCTTGTTCATTGTAAAGGTGTTGTGTTCCATCACGACAACACGAGACCACACACAAGTTTGATCACCCGCCAAAAATTATTGGAGCTTGGGTGGGATGTGTTGCAACACCCAGCATACTCGCCTGACCTTGCGCCATCAGACTTCCACTTGTTTCACTCTCTTCAACAGTCCTTGCGTGGTTTAACGTTCAATTCAGATGAGGCTGTAAATCAGCACCTTGTACATTTTTTCGCCACGAAAGACAGGTCCTTCTATGAACGAGGCATTCTGCAGCTCACTGAAAGATGGTAAAAGGTTATTAAAAGAAACGGGCATTATATCATTGATTGATCTTTGTTCTTTCTATCAATAAATGACCTTTGCAAAACATGGCTAAAATACGTCATGACTTTTCCGACAACCCAATTTTAGCAGATTTTGCAGATAGTTTTTGCTTTTAAATTAAAACATAAAAAAAAATATTTACAGGAATCAAAACACTTATGCAAGGCTTTACTCAGATTAACATACTTATTTTATTTTAACTTGAACTTTTAATTGTTTTTCATGTCTTCTGAGTTCATTTGTTTTTACAGATGTTTCTGGCCTCTAGATTTCATCAAGGCCTGTTCTCATTGTATAGAAACAGTATCAAAAGTTTTGTTTACATAGAAAGAATTTAAATTTTATATATATAGGTTCTTTTCGCAGTTGCCAGTTATTAAATTAAAATCTTTTCATTTTGTATTTTGTAAGTCTAGTATTTTTGAAATAAGTTGTTTAACATGCTATTTATAATTTTTGAAGGTTCATTGATGGAACTGTTTTTCTGGATATAAAAACTAATTAGTCTCTTTAATTAGTCTCTTGTTTTTTATGAGGTTCATAGTCCATAACTGCCAAGTGTCCCGGTTTACCCGGATTCTGTCCAGTTTTGAAAATGTTTTCTGCAAATCCGATTTTTTATCTACAAAAAATCCGGTTTTAGGATTTTCTTATTTTTTTCTTTTATTATGTATTCCCCCCCCCCATTAATGTTATCAGCCATCATGCCGCCGCGGTGGCGCAGTGGTCTAAGTGATGGCTTCTGATCATTTGCCCGAAAGGGGTCCGGGTTTGAATCCCGGTGTGGCATGGATGTTGTGTTTGTCTTACAGCACTGGCTCTCTCCCTTCCCTGGAACCAGTGGCCCTAAATTAGAGACAGGCGACTGCTTATAGCCATTGAGTTGCCTCACGGTGGTCATTAAACCTCCAATTAAAAAAATGCAAAAAAAAAACAAAATAAACCAGCCATCATTTTAATATATTGTCAACGCTGGCTGTGGGAATCGGTAATGAATGGAAACAAATGTTCTTCTGTTAATCCACATTTGAATGCCAAGGTCGTATGCCCCACGAGGATAACAAGACAGTTAAAGGCTTGGATAGTTGAAGTACTGGTTTATGATGTCACATCCACGGCGGCTCGGAGCTTCGGTTGGCTGCGCAGTCCACTCGCGCGTAGCCTCATGGGAGTGGAAAGCCCTTTTTTTGCTAACGCTTAGGTTGAATGCTGATTCCGTACTTTGTTTGATCTTTAAAACCAAAAAGTTGTGTTTCACGTTATTACTTATTATTTGCGTTCACAGCCCCAGAATGGGGCCTAAACGTAGGGACCGAAGATTTTTGAAGAAATACTCCGAAGAATTTTACTTTGTAAAACCATCGCGTAAGGGTGAGTTTCATGCATATTACACTTTGTGCAATATTGGTTTCTCATGCTGGTGGTGGAGACATCATCGCACGTGTTGGAATCATTTATGTAACAATGAACAAAAGCAGACAGAATCCGGGTGAGACATAAAGTTCGAATCAGAGACATAAGCCCGAGGGGTCCACCGTAACAGCGGTGAGACATATATAAAGTTCGAATCCTGGTAAGACATAAAGCTCATAAAAAATCATGATAGCACAAAAAGTGTGTGCAACATGGATCGTTTTGTTTCAGTGCGGAATGATTTTCAAACGATTCATGCAGAAGTTCTATTTAACGGATTTTTGTTGGAGCACAACATACCACCAGCGGCAGCTGATCATGTATCCCGATTGTTGTCAGCTGTTTCCTAACTCCCCAGAAGAGAGTAAAAAGGTATGCATGTGGCAGAACAAAAAACTTTGCATCTTGTTCAAGAAATGGCAAAATATCATTTCAAAAATGTCCTCTGTGCTACTAAAAGTGGACCATTTTTCTATTGCAACTGATGGCAGTAATGATGCTGACAATTAGCTTTATCCAATTGTGATAACGTACTTTGATAATCATTGCAAGTGAGATGCATGCTGCTCTCTTTGCCGTGCCTAGAAACCAGTTCAACAGGTGAAAATCTTGCCAAACTTATGTCCGAAGAATTTCAGTATCATGGTATTCCATGGATGAACTGTCTTTCCTTATTGTGTGATAACACTTCTGTTATGGTGGGGAGAAAAAATGGTGTATCTCTGGAAAAAATAGTGTCTCACTCTCTTAAAAATGAAACTCATTAACAAGGTTCGTTATTATTTGTTAATCTTATTTTATACTTAAGTACAATTTTTTTTTGTAAATATTTCTTTATTTGTATTAAGTAATAACTGTAATAAAAAAATAGAGAAATTTATAAAATATTTTATTATTTATAAATTGTAAATATGTGCACCGCTGAATGCACATTTATGTCTTGGTTTTTGATTTTGAAAAGTTGGCAGCTCTGCCTTTGGAACCAGTGACTCTGGGAGAGCAACCACTTGTGTATATCGGCTCAACTCAGCAGAGGTTACAGACGAGGATTCAGGAGCATAAATACTCTGTTAAAAATGGCTCCACATCTGCTGCCTTATCTCGACTGACTGCATCCGGTACTCATTATCCTCTCTGGGAACAGACAACTATTTTAGCCGCTCCACCTCCCCAGGGTGTCACTTTAGTTTATTTATGAAGAGCTTGTTTATTTTTCACCTTTCAAATCAATGCTGTAATGAAAAAGTTCCAGGGTACATTTCACAGACTTGGAAATCATTACTTACCACGCCTGAAATCAAGAAATGGCATTCTTTCTTTTAACATTTGAACATTTTGGTGCTCTTCGTGTGTGTTTTGATATGCCACCTGGACTTTAATCTTCTATGTTAAATAACTTTTTATATTTTATGATTTAGCAACAGTAAATCTTGTGTATAAGGTGCTTCACATTCCATTTTGTCGGTTTTACATCTGATAACAAACTCGTAGCGAGTTCGAAAGTGCTTATGTAGTTTTTAACTGTATGTGTATCTTTTTAACTTGTGGTGTCATTTGGATTAAAGGTGCTATCTTGTGTATCTTTTTAACTTGTGGTGTCATTTGGATTAAAGGTGCTATCTTTGGCCACTGTGCTAGTCATTCTCATCATGTTTTACAGCAACTTATTTATTTAGTCATATGTAGCACGAGTCTTCATTAATTGTTACCTATGACACATGATGTGTTTATTAACCTTGTCTCTGACATGACAAATATTAATTTGTTTTGAGCAGTTTGAATAAGTTTTTAGTTATACAGGCAGGTTGACCATGTGGGCTTACTCTCAGATTGCTCCTGTATAATTTCAGTTAGAGGCTAAAAAGTTTAAAGCAAGCCATTTTTTTTCTCTTTTACTTTTTCAGGAATCAAGTGTTATTTTAGTTTCAAGAAAGATGTTTGTTTTTTGGTTACTGTTAACATTTTAATATGTATTAAATATTCAGAGTTGTAATTGTAGATGACATTACATGTAGAATTTTTTCTTTTGTGCAGCAATACCTGAGCAGTGGGATTTTGTTGGCTAATGCCAAATTAGTTGAACTGGATTTAAGTGACAATGCATTTGGTCCCAGAGGTTTAAGAGGAATTGTTTCACTTCTCAAGTCATCTGCTTGCTTCTCTTTGAAAGAACTTCGTTTGAATAACAATGGTCTTGGCATAGGTGGAGGGACAGTGAGTTTTAACTGCTAAGTTGCTTAGTTCATAATCTATGACATGTAATTCATTTGACTTATTGTGTTGTGTATAAACATGTATTTTGTAATTATTTGACTTATTGTGTTGTGTATAAACATGTTTTTTTCTTTCAAGTGAGCTGTGGCTTTGGGATGGGCAATTGCAGAATAGGAAAATTATGTCACTTGTAGACATGTCCAACTGAAAGGCAGATGCTGAACTTGATAACTTCCAAAACATTGAACTGGTAGTTCTACCAGCAAATACCATGAACATATTACAACCTATGAATAAAGAAGTGATTAGAAGTCTCAAATATAATATAATTTCTGTACATTGATATTGTCAGGAATGATTGAATGCATTGACAAACAAAATCATATGTTATATTTTATTAAGCAGTTTGCATTTTATTCCCCAGTAGTTGTCGTTTTGGTCTTTCGTTGCATGCAATATGCCAACAACAAAAAAAAAAAAAAAAAAAAAAAGAAAAGAAAGAAAGAAAGAAAAGAAAAAGTGTTAAGAAGGGAGGGAGGGGGGCATTATTTTTTCCTTCCAACATTATTGTCCTATTTCTTTAAGGGTAGCTCAAGATGTTAACAATGTATATAGTACCATAGTATAAAATTTCTAATTATCTGTTTTGCTGAAGAATTCCAGATTTGTTCACTTGTAAATTCTTGTGAGAAATACTTGTGAACTCAGGGGATGCAGTTAGAGATTTTCCTTAAATAAAAACAGTTTGGAGCAAAACACTGCATACAGTATTTATGCCCTGCAGTCTGCATTATTAGAGGCATAAGATATTTTTGGTGGTTTTAAAGAATGATGAAAGAAAAAAAAAAAGGATTTCAATGTTACATTCTTTAGTATTACAGGTATCTTGATCCTAGTTGTAAATGCATTTATGGCACTTCTATTCATAGTGATTGTGGAATAACATTTTTACGGGTCTTATAGAGGTTATTTTTCATGAAAGTTGGTTGTCAAATTTTCGAACTGAAGCCTAGTTCGTCATCAGGGCTATGTCACTGGAGTAGTTGCTGCCACTCAATTGGAAGAGTCCATCCACAATTATCGTTAATTGTGGTACTTCTTCTTCTTGCTATTTTGATCCCTTCTTCTAGTTTCCTCTTTACTAAGTTTGACTGGTGGGCGATTATTTTCATTGAGTCCCAATTTATGGAGTGTCCACTTGCTTGTATATGTCTGTCTAGCCCTGTTTTGTTCCCAATGTTCCTAATAGCTGCTTGGTGTTCTTTCATTCGGACCTTAATACTTCTCCCTGTTTCTCCTATATAGCTGAGTCGGCAGTTACAGTCAATGCAGTAAATTACTCCTTCCTGCAATTGGATGTCCAATTCTTTCTGCTTTAAAGCTGGCAGGAATTTCTTTATTTTGTTATTAAGATCTAGAGCAGGCCTGATATTATATTTTGCTCCGATCTTTTTCAGTTTCTCGAAAAGTCCCTTGTGGTACGTAATTTTGCTGGTGAATTTGAAGTTGGTTTTTTTCCTGCTTCTTTTTTGGCACTTGTTTGAATATTTTCTCAACATATGGGGAGGGTAATTGTTTTCTGTCAATATTTCCTTTAATTCTTCTTTGTGAAGATCTTTTTGAGTAGCTGAAGAGACTAGGATTTCAATTTTTTCCAAAAATTGTCTCGCCGTATTCGATTTAATATAATCAGGGTGGAATGAGCAGAAGTCTAACTTCTTCCCTGTGTTGGTGGGTTTTCTAAAAAGCTGAGTGAATATTTCCCCTCTCTTGAGGTCAAGGTTAAATCTAGGTAATTGATGCTATGGTCTTTTTCCTGTTTCAGGGTGTACTGCAAGGTATTCTCTAGTAAGTTAAATTCTTCCAGAATCTGAGAGGGTAGAGATTGGTCCACAGTATCTACTATAATTAGGACATCATCCATGTACCTTACATAGAGAGCAAACAAGGAGGTTTGTATAAGGATTTTTGCCTCTAGTTTACTTATATAATAATTTGCTAGCAGAGGTGCTAGTGGAGAACCCATTGCAAGTCCTGAAGTTTGCCTGTAATATTTCTTTCCAAACTGGAAGAAATTATTCTTGAAGGAAAATAGGAGCAGTACTGCAAGGTATTCTCTAGTAAGTTAAATTCTTACTAGAGAATACCTTGGTATCTTGATGTTTGTCTTGTGTGCTAGTGGTGTGCAATTTTTATACCTTTATTTAGTGTTCTACCTAGAGTTTTTACTGCTGGGTGGCAAGAAATTTAGCTGGGTGGTACTTTAAACAACCCCTTCCTCAATCAAAAAAAAAAAAAAAAAAAAAAAAAAAAAAAGAAAGGATGTTGTTTTGCTTAACATGATTGTACTTATTAAATACTTACTGACAAATCATGTTCAACACAGATTTCAGTCGTTTTCACCAATATTTATGGTGTATGTGGGATTAAGTTTTCCAATCTTACTATTATGCATGTTGTGAAAACATTCATTAAAGGAAATTTAGCTGGGCGGGCTGCCCAGTAAAAAGGCTCTAGGGAAAACACTAACCTTTCTGCAGTAGTAATTTTCTCATGTCTTCCAAGATCAGAGTCATGTTTATATAAATTCAATGCAGTTCTTAAATTGATTCATATAACAGGCCTGTTTGTCTTCTGGGTTTTCAAGTTTTGTGTAGAAATTTGGGAATCCTCAATCATGCCATTTCTGAAAATGCTATGGAGTAATAATTAATTAAAAGTGTCTTTCCAGATTCAAAATTTGGGGGCATGCTGAAAGGAAGGCTACTTTTTATCATTTTGGCAGTTGTATCTTTATCATATATTTTTTTACATAAGATTCAATGCATCCAATGAGCTAATTGCAGAATTGGCAAAAAACAGAACGGATCACACACACACACACACACACACACACACACACACACACACACACACACACACACACACACACACACACACACACTGCTGTATCAAACTTCTTCATTTACAGCGATCTTGACATACAATTAGGGCTTCAGTGACATCCATCACACAACGTTCACAGGATCTTCTATACTTCATACTCAAAATCTTTTTCTCATGCTGACACTCCTAGATCTGATCCTCTGATCCTCCCATGACATCCCTGGCCTTCCCCTGCCTTTCCTTTCTACCACTTGGGCTAAAAATATTTTCTTAGTAAGCATCTCATCATTCATTCTTTCAACATGGCCAAACCACCTAAGAATATTTGTCTCCACCTTGCTACCAACATTTTGCTTCATATTACACAACTGCAACACATCTTCATTCCTCACACAATCAGAACATGTCTTGTCACAAACCCCCATAAGTAATGCATTTCTCTAGCACACAAACAACTCTTATGTATCTTCTGTAGTACCCATGTTTCACTGCCATACATCAGAGTAGGAACAGTTACACTTTCATACACAGCCATGCAGGCCTCTCTTGAAAACACATCATTCCTGTGAATACCTCCCAAAGCAGCTATGACTTTCAATGAAGAGTTCACTCGCCTACTAATTTCACCATCCAATTTGTTCTCTCTGTCAAACATGCTTCCTAAATACACAAACTCATTCACTTGGTCAATCACTGAGCCATTCAGACATATATTACATTCAGTACTAATAGTTCCTCTCTCAAAAACCATAACTTTGGTTTTTCCCTTATTTATACTCAGTTTGAATTTCATGCAAACTTCGTACATCCGAGTCAACTCACTTTTGCTCTCTGCCAACAGGACAGTGTCATCAGCAAGCAGTCTGCACACACGGATATCACCAAGACATAAACCAGTATTATGTATTTTGGCATCATGCATGCATGCATCCATGGTGGCATTACACAACCTTGTCTGACTCCTGTCCCAACTGATCTCCATAGTTTGCCTAAATCTTCTGAAGTGCAAAATTCGGCTTCAAGAATACAATTTTTGAAGTCACATTTCATAATTTTTGAGAGAGATTTCTAATGTACTGGATTGGTACTAAAAAAGGTGCAAAGTTAAATTTTACAGGCATTAGTTACTTGTTGAGTAGCTAGTTAATTATTATGTGTGCGTGTGTAATGTAGAATACAGATACACATTGTTTATATATTACATTATACAATATAAGAAATAATATGTATTGTTTATATATGTAGCACTGAAATAAGGGTTTTTTTGTTTCATCTTGCAATCACCCCTGATATAATGTCTCCCATGAAATTGAAAAGTTCCAATGTTGCAGCACCCCTGTAAAGATTCATTTGCAGAACTGCTTTTAACTGCACCCTTCTTTATAAGAAATCTGACTTTATTACTGCTCTAGATTCAACAGATCAATTCTTACAACTATGCTGGCTGGTATAAGCTGCTGTTTTTTACAACTTCCCAACAGAATTATCTCATGTTGTGCATGCAACGAATTAACAACATGAGATAATAATAATTTTCTGTAGGAAACTAGTGATTTGGTGCACTTTCCCTTTCCATGGGAAACTCCATTCACTTAGTTGATGAACTTTTCACAAATTTTCTGCATCAAAATGCTATGCAACTTGTTTCATTTCAATGTGATGCAAACTCAATAATTTTGCTGTTTTATTTTTCTAGTGTTCCTGTCTATAAGGACTTCTAGCTAATTGAAAATGTGATGTATTGTATCATTTTCTGTGTGTATTGCAAGTGTTGTGAGGCTATAAAATTTCTTGTGATTATATGTTTCTAATATCTTTTTGTAAAGGGAAATAAATATTTTAAGATTTGGGAAGAACTGCTACAGAAATTAGCATAGGTCTTTAAAAGTTGAAGTACTATGCAATTTCTTTTTTAAAAACCATGACTCATTTTGTGCATTTGTCATGCTCTGCTTGCATGTGTGTAACAAAGTACACAGGAGCATATGGGCAGCAACAAAGTTTCTAACTTAGGTCATTCCACGCCAAATCGTCAGATGCTATCTACCGCCCCATTTCAGATTCTTATAATTTTTTTTTCATGAAAAGATTACCCCAATGTATGAAAATTCTGAAAGTTTCATTTTTTACTTCCCATAGATTATAAGATATTAATTTTTGAATTCTGGTGCATGGCAAGCTTTCATTGCGTGAAAACGAAAATATCTCTGTTGTTTGGATCAAAAGAAGTACCAAAATCACCAGTCCTTCGTAATTTTCCCCCATGGAATCGATTGGTGCAATGCACGAATTTCTATCTTCTTTAGTTTTTGAGTTATGTGCAATGAGAGAGCCTTTCTTCGAAACGTAAAAAAGCAATGTAGTACAGCACTTAGAAAGTCGCAATTGTTTTCGCTTTTAAAGAAAAGTTTAATCTAACAAATGAAGAGAAAAACACCATGGGCTTTTGTGTGCGCGCTGAGAAAAGAATTTTTAAATATGGTGCACGGCTTGTATTTTGCCTCTGTGAAACAACGGGTGGCAAATTGCGTCGTGCAGCCATCCAAACGGCTGCGGGAGTCCATGTTAACCTTCAAACCGGCAGCTGATCAAGCATTGCACGCGTCGGTCAGATTTTACCTCCGCACTATCATTTGATGTGATGACTGAAGGAGGAAGCATGGTGAATTACTGTTATGTTTAAAGGTATTTCAAATAATATAACTAAAATATTATTAAATTGTCATTTCACGCTAAATCGTCAGATGCTATCCACCACATTCTAAGCCATTCGACGACGAGGAAAACTAATATAAACCATTTTCTCCGTATAGTTTATACATCAATTACGCATATAAATCATGCAACGGATGTCGTAAATATATTGGCTTTCTTAGCCATTCAGTGATGAGAAGAACTAATATAAACTTTTTTCTCCCCATATAGCTTACCAATATACAGTACTAAACGCATATAAATTATGTAATGGACGTTGAATACCGTTTTTTGGGATATTGATTAACGATATCTACAAGTCACGCAATATCAGACAGAATTTTTAGACATGAAGTAGTTCTACTTCAGGAATTAATAAATTGTCTAGTTTTCCCGCACCTGCCATAAAACAAAATGCTCAAGGAATGACAACTTGAAAAATTATATATCTCTGTGCCTATTCTTGCGAGGTAGATAAGAGAGGTACTACGTTTTAGTTAACGTCAGATACCTGATGATCACAGATGACATTTTAGCAAGGCTAAGCGTAGTTAGAAAAAATTTTATCGATTATTTTCCGGTAGATCTGGTATTTAAATGAACGAGTAAATCTCGCAGTTGTCATGACTTTTTTATTTCAGTTATTTAAAGATTACGCGTGGTGGGAGCTCATGAAACTCTCAAGAGCTCGTATGAAACAAAACGCACCACAACACCCTAAAATAAGAAAAACCCAGTTTAACAGTTATGGTGTCGCCCAAAAATAGGGAAATACACTTTGACAGTTATACTGAACGTAAAAATTTTATGCCTCCTAATCACATCCCAGTGTCGGAGTGGTAGTAATTGGATTTATTTCCTTTCTTCTTATTTGTTTATTTATTTATTTATTATTATTTTTTGATTACTCATGTTCTTAAATTTAGAAGCAATGGAAAACACTTCGAACGCATGAGTATGTTTCGTTAATGTAATATCCAATGTATCGCAATTATTGATTACCAATATACGAGCTGTATATTAAACAAGTATGGATTGCTACTATTTAGCGATCATCATTTGTCCACTCTGTTTTATGTGCTTCTGTTTCTCCTTTGCCGTTTCAACACCGTTTTTGTCCTCATATTGATAAGTTACTAAAAGCTGCATCTTGCATTAGTTTTTTTTTAACGCATTACGCCACAATGCACAAAAATGCTGAAAAACTAGGCAGCAACTTTCAAATTGCAAGAGAATAAAAGAGAGCTGAAAAAATACATTGGAGAGTTTTCCACTTGGTGGTGAACTAAAGCCGCTGTTTGCCAGAGGTCGTAAATTAGAATCCGTGTGAGTAACTCTAGGTGGGGCCGCAGTCGATTGCCTAAGAAAAGTTACGGAGGGTTGTACATTAGACGTGTCACCGAATATTCATTGTTGATCCTGGGTCACTTTGCTCTCCCCCTCCCCTGCTGGGATGTTAATTCCCGATTGCCGTTCATGATGGAGTTTGGGGTAAAATCCTTACGTTGCAACCATTTACTTTTTCTTGTTTTTAATGGGTTGTTGAGTACTGTGTTTAAAAAAATATATATATATATATATTGTGCATGGCTTTTATCGATTATGAAAAAGCCTTTGATTCGGTGAAACCATCAGCAGTTACAATGGCTCTGAAAACCTGCGGTATTGAAGATGCATACATTAATATTATTAATAACATCTACGAAAATGCAAGTGCAAAGATTCGGCTGTTTGAAAATACAACACACATAAAAATTGGAAAGGGAGTAAGACAAGGTGACACCATATCTCCGAAGCTCTTTAATGCCACATTGGAGGGTGTTTTTCAGTCACTGAGCTGGGAAAACAAAGGGATAAAGATTAACGGAGATTATCTAACCCACCTTCGTTTTGCTGATGACGTAGTCATTTTTGCAACTACCCCTTCAGAGCTGCAGAGTATGATCGAGGAACTTGCTGACAAGAGTAAAGAAGTGGGATTAAAAATGAACTTTCAGAAGACAAAAGTGATGTTCAATGCTTTTACAAGAAATGAAGATTTATCGATTGATGGAGAAAAGCTGGAGATAACAGATACGTACGTTTATCTTGGACAGCAGATATCAAGTGAGGGTCACATTGATGAAGAAATTAATCGGCGTACAAAACTTGCCTGGAGAGCTTTTGGAAGAAACAGCATAATTTTCAAGAGCAATATGCCATTATGTCTTAAAAGAAAAGTGTTTGATCAATGCATCCTTCCAGTGCTTACGTACGGTGCAGAGACGTGGACCTTAACTAAAAGAGACATACAAAGGCTGCAGACAACTCAAAGCAGCATGGAGAGGTGCATGCTTGGTGTAACCAGGAAAGATAAGAAGAGGAACTCGTGGATGCGAAAAATGACAAGAGTGGAAGACATCATGATCAGAGTTAAATCCCTGAAATGGCAATGGGCTGGACATACTGCCAGAAGGACAGACCATCGATGGACAGCCGAAATTTTAGATTGGATTCCAAGGGACAGGAAAAGACCCAGAAGAAGACCACATGGGAGATGAGTGGATGAAATTCGAAAGTATGAGGGAGTGACATGGAGGAGACTGGCACAAGACAGACCGTTGTGGAGGAAACTTGGGAAGACCTTCGTCCAGCAGTGGATTGATAATGGTTAACAATGATGATGATGATGATGATGATGATATATATACTAGAAGCAAGTGTGTCGGACATAGCACGGATAAAAGGAGCGAATCACCACTAAGAAAAATAAAGTTCTACATCTGTTACGAACAGAAATCGTTTCACTATAATGGCAAATAAATTAACAGGAGCAGGGATAAAGGTAAAATAATTGAAACATGTGGAGAAAACTAATAGCTATGTGGAATGCCATTTTTTTCTTGAGAGGCTACAATTCATAAATTTCCAAAGCCGAAAGTTTAAAACGGATTGGTTTACATCGGTGACACGAACATTAGTATTGAACTTTTCTCGCGGGTCAAATTTAGTTTCCACGCTACAGAAAAAGTATCATATTACTTGCAAAGCAAATAATTGTAAATGCGCGTGTGCGCATAAAATCCTCCTGTTCTTTGTCAACATCATTTTTCATCCTGTGGCGGGTGGCAAGTTTATACTTAACAATATCTTTACGAGGAGTAATACATTTGCGAGATGTTGATCAGACAAAATGCGAAAAAGGTCTGGATCCCTCATGTCATTTGCAGTAACCCTCCACTAACAACAACAACATCATCCAAAAAAGGAGAGAGGCTTCATTTCATTGCCGGCAGTGACAAATTTGAAGCCAACACAGCATGCACAGCATCGATTGTCAGTAGTAAACGAGCAGCTTTGTTTTTCGGCAACGTAATATGAGTGCTAAAGATGCAAAGTGAATTCACGCAAACATTGTGATTGTACATATATTTAGGCTGGAAAATAATTTTTCGCTTTTTTTTTTTTTTTCTTCTTCTTTTTGGTGGTAAGTTTAGTGAGCCTACAGCTGTAATAAGAAAATGGAAAATGCCATATGTACTTTTGGACTGATCTTAAATGCAGAGTGTCATTTGAAGGTTCATACATGGTATTCTGGGCTTCACCGATTTGTTGACCTGGAAAAGGAAGACAAGGAGTTACTGTTATTGAGATGCGGTCCACAAACACAGGTGCCAGAAGATGCAACCATTTGTTTCCACCATGAAAAAGCACTACTGCCAAGGTATCAATTTTTCCAAACCAGTTGCTGCAATTCATTCAAAAACCACACACAAAAAAAAAAAAATAAAAAAAAAATAAGATCAATATCTGTGGCTACAGCAAAACTCCTAAATGAAATTACAAAGGTAGATTATGTACGTCCAGGACAAAAATTATGTTCATCATGCAGAATAAATTAAATACCTAAACACATACCCACAGTAAGGTTATATTTTCTAGCATTATATTTTTTATTATATTGCATTATAGTTTTCAGTAAGGTTATATTTTCTAGCGTTTTAAAGGCAATTTATCCAGTGGCTTATTTCATACCGCTTGTGATCTATCTTATTTACTGTGCTTTTAAAAAATCGATAGCTAAAGGATGTGTAAGGGAATCTGGTTTCAAGTCAAATAATTCTGAATTATTTCCAAAGAATCACAATATTAGTAGCAAGTAAGTTAAATTCACCAATTATTAAATGATTACTTGAATACATACACTGACGGAAAAAAAAATCCCAACACCACGAAAAAATAGTTGTAGAGGAATGAAATGGCGTTTATATATATACCTATACATTTGTATAGGTAACATATTTAATCGATTAAGGTTTCAAGATCACAGCTTATTGTAAGCGCGAGAAGAGCCATTTTAAATGTGAAATGCTGGTACATTAATAACCGGTGTAACCACCAGAATGTTGAATGCAAGCACGCAAACGTTCATGCATTGTGTTGTACAGGTGCTGGATGTCAGTTTGTGGGATGGAGTTCCATGCCTGTTGCACTTGGTCAGTCAATACAGGGATGGTTAATGCTGGCCACTGTATTAACATACGTGCTCGATTGGTGAAAGATCTGGTGATCTAGCAGGCCACGGCAACATGTCGACACTCTGTAGAGCATGTTGGGTTACAACAGCAGTATGCGGGCGAGCGTTATCCTGTTGGAAAACACCCCTGGAATGCTGTTCATGAATGGCAGCACAACAGGTTGAATCACCAGACCGACATACAACTTTGCCTTCAGGGTGCGTGGGATAACCACGAGAGTGTTCCTGCTGTCATAGGAAATTGCTCCCCAGACCATAACTCCAGGTGTAGGTCCAGTGTGTATCGGCTGCAGACAGGTTGGTTGCAGGCGCTCACCTGGCCTCCTTCTAACCAACACACGGCCATCATTGGCACCCAGGCAGAACCGGCTTTCATCAGAAAACACAACAGATCTCCACTCCGTCCTCCAATGAGCTCTAGCTTGACGTCGCAAACGGCAGTGGTTTGGAGTAAGTGGAATGCACACTACAGGGCGTCTGGCTTGGAGCTGTCCTTCTAGTAACCGATTTGTAACAGTTCGTTGTGTCACTGTGGTGGCAACTGCAGCTCGAATTGCTGCTGCAGAGGCGGTACGATGCGCCACGGCCATACGTTGTACACGGCGGTCTTCCCTCTCAGTAGTGCCATGTGGCCGGCCGGAACCCGGTCTTCTTGAGGCAGTACCTTCCCTTGATCACCGCTGCCAACAATCATGCACAGTGGCTACATTCCTGCCAAGTCATTCTGCAATATTGCGGAAAGAAAATCCACCTTCTCGTAGCCCTATTACACGACCTCGTTCAAACTCCGTGAGCTGTTGATAATGGCTTCTTCATCTTCTTAAAGGCATTCTTGACTAACATCAACACCCTACGTCGAATCTCAACGATAATTAACGCTCACGAACGTTACAGCGCATATTTACAGCAAACCTGCTTTGCATGTTCCAAGGGACACTACTAGTGCCACACGTATGCGCTGAGCGCGAAATTTGCATAGACGTCATCTTACAGATGTACTCTCACCGCCTACCAACTGTCGTTTATCGAACACAACCCCTTCTTGGTGTAGGGATTTTTTTCTGTCAGTGTATTTGAATAGATACAAATGGAAAATAAAAACGACAAGATGGAAGGGCTATCAATGGTTTTAAAGGATTACCTGAAAAACTTTTTTCTCATGTTGTACTTGCTTGCACAAGATTTCAAGTTTTCTTTTGTGTGTGAGAGCAAGTCTGGCTTTTTCTGAACAAGTTCCTTAGCCATATTTGCCTTACATTGACTCTGCAGCTGAACAGCATCCATTGCTAAATTTTTCTTTCTGATGAAACTGTCCTTCCTCAATTTTCCATTGTATCCTTCCTTTCTCACCCCTCTTATGTCCACAGATTTTGGTAAAGTTTGGAAACAACTGTTTTGTCAGATGTTCAGTTTTACTGAAAAACTAAACTGCAGACTTACCCTGTACTTCACGTAATGTATAGTCGAATAGCATTCGATGTTCATTCTTTCTGACGCTATGGTTGTAATTTCATTCATTCATCATGCTGAAAGAAATTTCACCTGAAGACCACAAAAACATGATTAAAGGCTTTCACTAATTTAGATAACATAGTGCACTTGGAGAGGATTAATATCTTTGCTCACCATGCATCAACTCTTGCAGAGTTTTCAGCTTCTCTTCCATTTTGGGGAAAATTTCCCTCCCTTTCCAAGCAATGGGGTAAAATAGCACTACAAAGGGCAGGTGGAACACAGCAAGGAAAATAATTTACAATTACAGGGAAATTTCTGCTCCATCTGACTTTCGTTTTCACAAATTTTTGTGTCTTATGTGTGTACGTTTATGAAAAAAAAGCAACATTTCACAACGATATAGGATATCGAGAGATAAATTACTACTACGGAAGAACTTTTTCCTCCATCAAACTTCCGTTTTCGCAAATTTTTGCGACCACTAGAGATGCAAACATGTATTACGAAAAAAAAAAAAGAGAAAACATTAGTAATAAATAATACAGGACAGAGGAAACATTAAAAAAAAAAAAGAGGATTACAGGGAAGTTTTCGCTCCGCGTCTAACTTGCGTCATCGGGAATTTGTGAAAGCCTTAACTTTTTACCAATTTATATATACTTACATGCTCTCCAGAAGCAAAAGAAGCTGATTTAAAAACACAAGATGATCCCCAAAATTAGCCAAAGAAATTTCGCCAGAAAATATAAAAGCGAGAGACGTCCGTTGAAAAAGGGCAGAAGAAATATCTTAAAATCGTTGGTCTAGAGCAAAAGCATTGGTAGTATGCTATTCACAAGTTTTCACTTCCTTGATTCAAGGTCTCTTTCCATCGCCCAGATTCTAAGCAAAGATTTTTTTTTAAAAATGTACCGGCACACAGGCGTCGCGCTGTCTGCTTTTAAAGTTTTTGCCAATTTATTCACCAAATTCAATTTCTTATCACCAAAGTGTTATAACAGTACAAAAAGGTAATCGCCAAAGCTCTTTTTCCATTGCCAAAACGATTTTTCTTTTCGCAAATTGCGAAGATGGTGATCGGCAGCGCGACCCCAGCCCACACATCATGAGCCCCTCTACTCCCCCAACAACTTTGGTTTTGCATTGACCTCAAGAAATGATCTACATGATGACACAAAGCGTGGGAAAATCTCGTGCACACTGTAAAACCTTTAGGTGTTAAATTTTATGATAATCAATAAATTCCTTATTAGGAGAAAAAAGATATGTTACATGGAAGTTGATCAGTGTTGTGAGACATCGAAATGTAAACGTCGTTCATGAACTAATCATGCTTTTGTAAAGTAAAGAATTCCTTTCCTTTAAAATGCGAGCTCAATAATACATGTGTCCGTGCCGCGTGATCGTTTCTTGTGTGCAGGAGGGATGCCGTTGATCTTCCGGTACTACGTCTACGCATAGCCGTGGTCATTAAACAGCACGCGCACCAACTGTGCTTTCACCGTGGCAATGCACTGGCCATGCACCATGTTTAAAAATTCTTTTCTCGGCGCTCAGGCAAAAGCCCAAGGTTTTTTTTTCTTCATTTGATAGATTGAACCTTTCTTTGCAAAGAATAATAACTGCAACTTTCTAAGTGCTGTACTACGTGGATTTTTTAAGCAATGAAGAAAGGCTCTCTAATTGCCCATAACTCGAAAACTAAAGCAGATAGAAACTCGTGCATTGCACCAATGAATTCCTTGATCAAAATTAAAAAAGAATGATGATTTATGTACTTCTTTTTATTTTAAATAACAGATATATTTGCATTTTTACGCGAAACATGTTCCACCATGCACCAAAATTCAAAAAATAATATCTTCTAATCTATCGGAGATAAAAAATTGAAATTTTCAGGGATTTTATAAGTTGGGAGTAGCTACCCATTAAAAAAAATCGTAAAAATTGGAGATGTGTTGGTGGAAAATTAATTCAAAATCTGACGATTTTGCGTGGAATGACCCACTTAGGAGGTTGAGAGCCCAACAGCCTTTAGCTCCTGGAGCCTTTTGTGTGGGGGAAAAATGATGTTTCAAGATTCAGGATAGGGTGCCCTGATGGGGAGGGGGGATGTGAAAAATTAAGAGTTGGAAGGGATCTGCCGTTTCCTCTTGTCTTCTTAAGCAAGGAAGTTGTTAGGAGCTAGTACTTAAATACAGTTGTGAGTCATGGTGCCAGAATGAGGCAGTGTCAGAATAGAAACTGGCAAGGGCAGACAACTGAAATATAAAAAGGGAACATCACAAAACATGCATAATAAATCAAGATCACTATACCAGAAGAAAAAAAAAAAAGTGAGAAAAGCTTGAAAGTTGTGAATAACTTCGTGCTGAAATCACTGAATGTGCTGATAATGCTGTCTCCACACGATATTGAGCATAGGCTTGAGTCGTTTTAAGTGCCTTGCGATTGGTATTTAACAGAACATACTTCAAGTTCCAAAACAGAATTTATCGGCAGACTGAGGGAGCCCCCATGGGTACCCTACTCTTCCCAGTTTTAGTTGAGATTGTTCTACAAAATGTTGTGGAGCAAGTTATGCAAGATATAACTTTAAAGCCTAGTCTATAACTTCATTACAATGGCATCCTCATCTTTTGGACACATGGTCAAGACTCCCTTCACAAATTTGCAGAAGCAATGTCTTCAAGGGTTGACAGCATCAATTTCACTACTGAACTTGAACAAACTCACTTTACCCTTTTTGGACTTGATGCTACAAAGGGATGATACCACACAGACTATTTCTTATTCCATTTACCGGAAACCGATGTTCGATATCATGCAAAGACGACGTTATCAGCACATTCAGTGAAGAAAGCTGTTTACTATTATTATTATTATTGTTTTCAATGGTTGAGCGGTGAGGTTTTGAAGCTTGAAATTTAATTGGCTGAATTGAGTCTGGCCTGCCCATGCTGGGTGACTCAAGCATAGGAATGAATTTTGTGACATTTTGGCCACTGTGGAAAAATTACCTCCATGTTAAAAATAAAGTAAGGTACTAGTAATAAAGGTAAAATGAAACTGAAAGAATTGATGTATATAGACGGACATAAATTTGATGTAACGGTAAGTAGCAAGTATTAAAGCTTTGAAAACAAGTTACGTAAAAATTTTGAAATGAGCTTTCAACAGCTAACTTGTCTTTTTCAACCTAAGAATAGATGGCCTAGGTTGCCAGATTAGTAAAGTTGTATTTATTATTTTCCTTTTAAAATTAGTTTCCATATCACTGGAGTAAAAAAGGAGAATCACAATTACAGTTTTGGAGGCAGAGAAAAATTTCTAAACTTCTCCGATAATGTAATAAAAAATTAATGATTAGCAAACGGAGTAATTCATTTGGTGCTAGTTCATAAATGTTTCGGCAGAAGTGTCCTGCAAAGTTAGGGTGGCTTGTGAAGTGTCAAAATTTCATTTTCATTTTTGTGCTTCAATAAATGGCTGTTAATACTGTTGTCAGTGCTTCCAATGTAGTGTGTTGGAATATTGAGATTGGGATGAGAAAACCTCCAAGAAGATTGAGAGGTAACTTTATTTTAAATACACCAGACATGAATAATAATGAAACGCATATAGCGTATTCAATCCATTTATTTTCGTGGTGTAGTCAGCATAAAGATTTGCCAAGCTTTCACACTCCACTGGGCAGCTTTTTCAAGGCAATGGTAGACATAAAAATGGCAAATCTTTATGCTGACTACACAAAAATAAACGTATTTAATGCGCTATATGCATTTAATTATTATAAGATTGAGAGGTGTTATTTTTATTTCTGTCATACCCCAAATTAATTTGATGATAGAAGTGTTAGAACTGATGGCCAAATAATATCCAAACTTTTTGAAAATTTGAGCTTGTAGGCATAGGCATGAGTCGATGGTTTGGGGTGGAACCACAGAAATGCAGATTTTTAGTGAGATTTGATTGGTTAGAGGCCATTGAGATTTTTGAAATGGCAACCACGTACAATTACCCATCCATTCCTATGTTGAAAAAGACAAATGATCAACTGGTGGCTTCCTTACTTTAAAATTTCCACATAACTTAGCGAGTAGAAATAATGCAGTACATATGTAACAAATAAATATAGGTAGTTGTAGAGCATGCATGTTGTGTTAAGAAAGGAACTTTAAATACACGGAAGCTTTCAACTCAGCTTGCATCTTGATCATCTAATGTGATGTATTACAACAAAGCACATTTTCGTCTTTTTCTTAGTGTGTAGCTAGTGTTATGAGGCTGTATAATTTCTTGTGGCTCATATGTATTGTACCGTAGTTACGTGCGGCAGACTGATGATCAAGACCAAATCTGGGTCAAAAGCTTCTGCGTGTCTTGTTTCTTTCCTACATAACATGCATGTCTTACTACAACATGCATAAACTTAGCATGTTTTTAAAAGTTTTAATACTTGGTATAGGTAGATCCAGTGGGAGAGTGAAGATTGTGTGAAAAGAGGAAAAATAGCATATTCAGTGACAGATGTAAAAACTGCTCAGGGTGAAACAGCTTCTCACTGCATCTCATTTTGTTTGCTTTCTTCAAGATATATCTTCTGATCTCAGTCCCAATTTTCAGGTATTTTTATTGTTGGGGTTCTTTTCTGGGTTAAGTCCAGTATATGCTTGAGATATTTATATTTTTTTGCTCAGCTGCTGCATCCTAATTGTGTGTGTGTGTAATAAAAATCCCACCATCCATTGTGCTGTGTACATGAATTACTTCTGTAGTATTTCCTCGTCCCATTACTTTAGACTCAAAAATTAATTCCCATGCAGGAACTATTTGTCATTTTTTACAACAATGCTCCTAAAGCATAAAATTTTTATTTCTGTGCTTTGTTCCTTCCTGGTAAAACATATGTCAGTAAGACTCAGGAAAAGTACTGCAAGTTATTTTTAAAAAATCACTTTTTTCTTTATGCCTAACAGTTTATTTTTTAAGGTGAGTGCTTTTATCTAGTTTTTTTTTCTTTCTTCTAGATGCTTGCAGAAGCTCTCTGTGACTGCTTGAACAATAGCAGAAAAGATGGCAGCCCATTATCTCTGAGGTTATTTATTTGTGGAAGAAACAGGCTTGAAAATGAGGGTGCCACACAGTTGTCAAAATTTCTGAAAGTAAGGTTCTGTTTTGTGGGATATTGAAATGCACTAATTCTATACTAAATTCTTACATTGTGTAGCAGTTGTCTTCCATAAATTATTTGTTATGCTTTGTTGAGATTAAATGTAATATTCATTTTTTAACAGATCCTTGAAATCTACAAAGAGTTAACAACAAAGAATTGTACACCAACTGTACATGAAATAATAAAACTGTACTAGTGATATGATTTATTGGCATAAAAATATAAAAAAAAACCTGGATAGATTGTTTTTGAATCAAAGTTTATACTTATAAAAATGCCAGTAAAGGAAACTATAATAGGACCATGGTTTCAGCCACTAGGGCTCTCGTCAGCCATCAAATCGCATACATTGTTCTGTTCTTGACCAGCTTTTGAATTTCTTATCACAAGGCTGTGGTCTTGTGCTTCCATCTCCCGGCCAGAATCTGTTGAATTTTCGGAAGACTTTAATTGGTCATTAATATTTTGTGAAAATGATGTGAGAAGATTATCCCATATTTTGTCAACTTTGATGGATGGGTCCTTGTTGCAAGCTTGATAATTGCTTGAAATTTTGATAGATTCACAGAAAAGAGTTAGTTTCCAGCCTGTGTAATGTACACCTGTTTCATACCTGCCAACTTTTACACACTATGCCTAAAATGTACGCATTTTAACAGCTCTTTACGATTTTACGCATAGATCGCTTTTTTTACGCATTTCCGTATATTTAAAAAAAAAAAATTAATCACCCTTGAGAAATATTTGTTAATGTTTCAGTTAATTCATACCTGCCAACTCTTCTGGAATTTGCGGAAGTTTTCGTTTTTTTTTATAGTCTTCAGGTTTTTTGGCTGGAAGAACTTTTTTTCCAGATTTAAAAAATTTTCTGTATTTTTTGTTAAAAATATCCGTATAAATAAAATATATAACAGAGATGGAAATTTTGCGCCATTGTGCACCAGAACGCCCGTGCCTGTCATCATCGTTGGGACTTTGGCACAGTAAATTCTCCGTGCACACTGTTATGATTGACACTGAATGAAGTTCATGCGGTGGAAAGAAAGATTCAGGCTCCAACTACTCCGGATTTTACATAGTTACTATTGAAATAGTCGGTCCTCTACGGATGACGGAAAACATTGAGTATGCTATGATAATCGTAGGTCCACTATGGACGACGGAAAACATCGAGTATGCTATAGAAATCGTCGGTCTGCTACGAACGACGGTAAACATAGAGTATGCTATGATAATCGTTGGTCCGCTACGGATGACGGAAAATGATGAGTCTTATGGAAATCGTTGGTCCGCTTCTACAGACGACGGAAAACATCGAGTATGCTATGGAAATCGTCGGTCCGCTACGGACGACGGAAAACGACGAGTATGTTATGGGAATTGTCTGTCCGCTATGGACGACGGAAAATGTCGAGTATGCTATGGAAATCGTCGGTCTGCTACCGGCGACGGAAAATGTCAATTATGCTATGGAAATCGTCGGTCCGCTATGGATGACAAAAAACTTTGAGTATGGTATCAAAATGTGATATAATTTGTTTATATTATAAACATCTAAAAATTACCAAATGCACAAATATTTGCATTTATTTTTACTTGTACATATAAATGTTGTTTGTGCATAGTTAAAAAAAATCATAAATGTTGTTCGCGCATAGTTAAAAAAAAAATCGTTATAAATGTCATTCGCGTGCAATTTTACACATTTGAATTTTCTCAGGTTGGCAGGTATGCTGTTTGGGAAGAAGCATAAGTCATTACACAGATTGGAAACAAACTCTTATCCGTGAATCTGTCAAAATTTCAAGCAATTATCAAGCTTTGCAACAAGGACCCATCCATCAAAATTAGCAAAATATGGGATAATAAAATATCAAAGGTATTGCGTACCTAATACTGAAACGTATATTGCACGTTACACACTCAGTGAGCCACGTGCTCCCACCTTGAGAGAAGCCTAAATTATGCAACAAGTCATAGTTAGTTAAAAAATATTTACAAATGACACATTTTAGTTAAAGTATTAATTTACAATCAAACACTCACTCATTGGAACACTCATACATCTAAAACCATCCATTAATTAAAATGTATCTTATTCGAAACGGCTAAACTCATCGGGTCGGGAGACATGGCTCACTCAAAAAACACTTTGTCGACGTTATCACGGCGAGCACTTTCACGGTCCCTTGGACTGTATCATCAGGCCATCAACAAACTGCATGAGAATTCCTCGCGTGTGTGTAGCTGCAGAAGTTGCATGCTGGAAAACAAAGGAAGGAGTGCGGCTTTCACCACGTGTCAGGTGAATCTCTTCAAGTGCCGCCATCTATCGAATGAGTTGGTAAGTATCTATTGTAAGTATAAATCTTTTCTGTTAATGTAGAAACATTGAAATATTATTAACTTTTTATTAAATGGTGTGATTTTTGTAATACCCCCCCTTTTTTTTGTCTTTTTCTATGTATTTTTTCCCTTTATAAATGACTTCCAAGCTGTATCAAGAGTAGTAGGGTCCTGTAAATTACATATTTTATCCTTTTTTTGTTCAATTATAACACTTTCAGAAATTCTCAACTCTTTTTCATTTGTGTGAGTAGTTAACATTTTAATATTTTCAAAATTAGGGTATTGTTTATGATTGAATAAGTGCAGTTTTTTCTTCTTTTTTATTCCAGTTTTTTATATGTTGATGTAATCTTTTTATTAATGTACTTTTTGGGCTACCTATGTAAGAGATATGGCTCCCAGAATCCTGTGAAACAATAGGAATTTCATATACACCTGCTGATTGTAGAATATTTTTATTAGATTTTTTCCTTATAACCAAATCACCAATATTTTGAACAGAATGACCAGAAATAATGTTGTTTTTTCATTAATTTAAAAAATTCCTACTTATTCCTCTAGTGAACACGTGGCTCACCGAGCATGTAACGTGCGATATACGTTTCAGTGTTAGGTACACAATACCTTTGATATTTTATTGTTCAGTTAGAAGCATGTTTTACCATGAAATTGTCCCTAGGGATATGTCTCATGATATGTATTCAAAAATATGGGATAATTTTCTCACATCGTTTTCACAAAATATTAACGACCAATTAAAGTCTTCTGAAAATTCAACAGATTTTAGCTGGGAGATGGCAACACAAGACCACTACCCCGTGATAAGAGATTCAAAGGCTGGTCAAGAACGGAACGAAGTATGCGACTTCATGGCGGACTAGAGCCCTAGTGGCTGAAACCTTGGCCCCATTATAGTTTCCTTCCATTGTAGTTTCCTGTACTGGCATTTTATAAGCATAATCTTTGATTAAAAAATGATCTATGTATAATGAAATGCCACTAGCAATTTTTGCTGTGATTTGTTATATAAAAAACATGGAGTTTTCTGTTTACCTTCCTTGTAAAAACCATCTGGTTGATGTGCAAAAGCTGGGAAATTTTTATTCATATTTTTATGCCAATAAATTGTAGTACTGGTAGTTTTACTAGTTTTTATCTACAAAGTGTTATTATGTTGAATTAACCTATACTCAGTTTGCTACTACAAGGCTTGAAAAATACAATTCCCGAGATACCTGGGGCATGTAAATTATTGATCTGGGCAAGTATATAAAAAATCTTGTGCCCAGTCGTGGCAACTAAATTTAAAAAATAAATAGTTTAGAATATAATTTTCTACTACAAGAAGAAAGACAATCTTCGCATGTTGTGTTTCATTCACTACCAATCACTGGAGGTTGTATTATTGTTACGGAGTGCCAAGGACAGAAGAATATCACTTCTTTAATTATATTGTGCTCTAGGTCCAGAAATTGGAGCCATATGTAGTCTTGCTCCAAATGTTGTTTATAATCAGCGAAGGAATGCATTCCAATGATGGAAATGGCCTCCAGTGTTTAGTGACAAAAGGTGAAAACTTTAGCGAGAGGAACATGGCAGAATTACTAAATTTCTCAAATACCAATTTCCATCATCATACCCATTTCAGTATTATCATCTTAAAACTTGAGATACACACTTTTGTGCATTGAACATTTTGAATAGACCCTTAAAACGGAAATGCAAAACATGTAAATTTTGTTTTTTACTTAATTTTTATTTTTTAACTTGAGAAAAATGAAAGCTCTGTGCTACAAATGTTTTAATGTAAGGGTTTAATGCTCATATTTGTAGAAGAAGTTCAATATGCATTTTTAGAGTTGTGATGTGAATCAAAATGCTTATGGGGAAAAGGAAATGAAGATTGGAGAACTGAGTACCCTTTAATAATGTTCTAGAATCATTCACAAAATCATTCTATTCATTTCACAAAAACTTTGACTGAATACAGCATTTGAGTATGCAGAAAAACCATTACTGAGAAACTCATTTGTTCTTAATTTGGAAATATTCTAGTTGGATAATGCTTACTTAGGCATTCCGTTTCTAGCGATTATTCACTTTTCACGCACGTTTCAGGTCTTCGTTGATGCTATTGTCCTATTGTCCGTTGTATGTGCATCTACCTTTCACATCCAACACTCTGCTTACTTTGGTTAGATTCAGTAGATTTTCACCTTAGGATTCAATAACTTCAATTTTTTACCGTTATTAATGCTCTAAATTTTTCACCCGGTCTTTGGGCCCCCTCAGGAGCGGGACGACTTTCCCTTTGATGTTCGTGGTTTATTTCTCGTCAATAGAGTCCGGAAACCCACGTTGCCATTCGTCGTATACGCTGTATTAGATACTTTTCTTAATTAAACCTAGCTGGCGCCATCTATGTTTCTCTAACTCAACCTTTTCTCTCTCTCTCTCTCTCTCTCTCTCTTCAAATGGTCGATGTCGACTTTCCGTATTCTTCTTCATTTCGTTTCCTATTCTCTTGCCTTTTTTGTTGTTCTTTTTCTTGTCTTATTAGCTCTTTCCAAAGGCTATAGAATGTATGTATTAGGGTCATTTTGGTTGCACACCCTTGTTTTATTTTTATAAATTAGGATCGATTCCTCCATTTTCATTTGTTTCTCGGATTTTTATTCCTTTTTAGCATTTTAATTTCTTCGAATTTTGGGAATGTTCGGTGGTCAATACAGAATTGCACTAACACAGTTTTTGCTTCTTTTTTTTTGCCAGTTAGCTATGTGTTGTTTTAGTCTTTTTTTTAACCTGTTTTTAGTATTCCCTATGTACGATATTGGGGGTATATGTGCAATGGGAATTTCGTAAGACCCTGATTCCTCAACTATTTTGCTCTCAGTTTTTTGGTTAATAGTCAGATTTTTCAAGGTGTTCACTGAACTTCCTAGTTGTAAGCCAAATTTGGCACATAGCCTATTAATTTCTTTACTGACACCTTCCAAGTAAGGGAATGCACCTATATATTTTAATTTATTTTTTCTCATCTTTCTTTGATTATAAATTTCATTGTCTTCATTTCTCTTAGCCTTACGGTTTTTACTCTCATGTATCCATTTTTTAATAAGTTTGTTAGGGTAACCATAATCTTGTGATATTTTCAAGATAAAATCAAGCTCTTGATTCTTTACCCTATTATTAGAGGTTTGCATAAACGCTCTTCTAATCAAGTTTACTATGCTATTTTTTTATGTATAACAGGATGGTGCGATGAGTATGGAATGAGTACCGGAATGTACGTTGCTTTCCTGAAAACAGTGTATTCAAACCTATTTTTATTTTTTTTTAAGTAGAATGTCTAACAATGACAGACTATTATTCACTTCAAATTCAATCGTCAGTTCAATGGTGTTGCAGATTACGTTGAAACGATGAGCTAGATCTTGTAGCTCGGTATTGTTGAGTTTTGAAATGATGATGATGTCATCAACATTTCGAGCATATACACTGACGGAAAAAAAAAAATCCCAACACCACGAAAAAATAGTTGTAGAGGAATGAAATGGCGGCAATACATTTGTATAGGTAACATATTTAATCGATTAAGGTTTCAAGATCACAGCTTATTGTAACTGCGAGAAGAGCCATTTTAAATGCGAAATGCTGGTACATTAATAACCGGTGTAACCGCCAGAATGTTGAATGCAAGCACGCAAACGTTCATGCATTGTGTCGTACAGGTGCTGGATGTCAGTTTGTGGAATGGAATTCTATGCCTGTTGCACTTGGTCGGTCAATAAAGGGACGGTTAATGCTGGTTGGGGGTGATGCTGGAGTTGTCGTCCAATGATGTCCCATACGTGCTCGATTGGTGAAAGATCTGGTGATCTAGCAGACCACTGCAACATGTTGACACTCTGTAGAGCATGTTGGGTTACAACAGCGGTATGCGGGCGAGCGTTATCCTGTTGGAAAACACCCCCTGGAATGCTGTTCATGAATGGCAGCGCAACAGGTTGAATCACCAGACCGACGTACAACTGTGCCGTCAGGGTGCATGGGATAACCACGAGAGTGCTCCTGCTGTCATAGGAAATTGCTCCCCAGACCATAACTCCAGGTGTAGGTCCAGTGTGTCTCGGCCGCAGACAGGTTGGTTGTAGGCGCTCACCTGGCCTCCTTCTAACCAACACACGGCCATCACTGGCACCCAGGCAGAATCGGCTTTCATCAGAAAACACAACAGATCTCCACTCCGTCCTCCAATGAGCTCTAGCTTGACACCACTGACGTCGCAAGCGGCAGTGGTTTGGATTGGATTAAGTGGATTGCACGCTACAGGGCGTCTGGCTGGGAGCTGTCCTTCAAGTAACCGATTTTTAACAGTTCATTGTGTCACTGTGGTGGCAACTGCAGCTCGAATTGCTGCCGCAGACGCGGTACGATGCGCCACGGCCATACGCCGTACACGGCGGTCTACCCTCTCAGTAGTGCCACGTGGCCGACCGGAACCCGGTCTTCTTGAGGCAGTACCTTCCCTGACCACCGCTGCCAACAATCATGCACAGTGGCTACATTCCTGCCAAGTTGTTCTGCAATATTGTGGAAAGAAAATCCACCTTCTCGTAGCCCTATTACACGACCTCGTTCAAACTCCATGAGCTGTTGATAATGGCTTCTTCGTCTTCTTAAAGGCATTCTTGACTAACATCAACACCCTACGTCGAATTTCAACGATAACTAACACTCACAAACGTTACAGCGCGTATTTACAGCAAACCTGCTTTGCATGTTCCGAGGGACGCTACTAGCGCCACACGTATGCGCCGAGCGCGAAATTTGCATAGACTTCATCTTACAGATGTACTCTCACCGCCTACCAACTGTCGTTTATCTAACACAAGCCCTTCTTGATGTTGGGATTTTTTACCGTCGGTGTATATAGTAGTGGCTTTTCAGGTAAAGTTTGAATAATTTTTCTTTCGATGTACACCATTATCACTTCTGCGTAAATTGCCGATAATGGAGATCCCATAGGGCCGCCTTGAGTTTGTTTCAAAATACTTCCCTCAAATTGGAAGATATTGTTTTCTTTAATGAAATATAATGAATTCTTTCAGTTGTGTCATATTTAGCTCTTTGTTTATATTTTTAATTTGTTGCATGATCAACTCGATGGCTAGCTCGACAGGAGTATTAGGGTATAAAGCTTTAACGTCCATAGATGCCATTGTGACGTTCATAAGGTCTTGATTTATCTTCTTGATCTTTTCTATAAATTCGTAGCTATTCTTTAAGGTAAATTGATTCTTCATAAAAATTGGTGATAGATAGCTGTATATCTTTTTTTCAAAATTGATGAGAGGGGAATTTTTTTCAAGAGAATCAGTCTTAATGGAGTGTTTTCTTTATGGGTTTTAATTTTCGAGAAGATTTTTGGTATCCCTGCTCCCATTGGTGGGTTCGCGTTTTTATTTCTGCAGGTAAACTACTATGGTTCCTTACTTTAGCGAGGAAAGTTACTTGTTTGTCTGTGGGATCATAGTTGACACTTTCACATTTTAACTCAGATATCGCTGTCTGCATTTTATCATTATATTCTATTGTGTCCAAAATAACAATTTGTCCAGTCTTGTCCGCTTCGTAAAATTTAATCGCTGGGTCTTTACATAAACTTAACAGTTGTTGTCTGTCATACTGCAACTTATTGACCTGGTAGTTTTTTTTTGTGTGCTTATTGTTATATTCTTTTATCATAATCCTGAATAATTTCAAACTCATATCGATAGCATGCTCTGGAGGTACTCGATGTACAATATCTTCGAATATTGAATGTACTCTTCTGTTCTTGGTGTTTTTGGTGAAAAAGCGTGTTTCTTCCCACGTTGTAACACTGCTTTTTCGCTATACGTTAGCACTCTTGAAGACTGATTAACATACACTGGATATTCTGTTCTGTCTTCATTTCTCACTTTGATTCCGTCTATTAAGGCATTATATTTTTTTGCAGTCGTACCTTCTGCTGTTTTTTGTTGGCCTTCGACGATTTCATTAATTTCTGCAAGTACATTGTCAATAATCAAATTTTTCCATGTGCCCTTAAAATTCTTATATTCCATATTCTGTATACAGTTCCACAAATTATAGCACTGAGTGTGGTTTTGGTACAGTTGCTTTCTTTTGTTAGTGATTTCTACACTTAGTCTTTTCTCTTGACATGTTACTAACAACCTTTTGTCCTTTCCATGAATTGGTTTATTGGTAATCCGTAAGTATTTGGGTATTATTTTAAGGTCTCTACAATTCGTTAAGAGCCTGATTTGGATTCCTTCTTTTACCAGCTTAATTTTCTTTTTTCTAAACTTCCTGATTAAGTTCAGTTCTTTAGGCGTCAGCAGGCTTCTGTACTTCATTATCTATTACACAACGTTGTTCTGCATGTGGCTGATTCAAATGCAAGTGTAACGAATCAATTCATATTAACAGCTCATATTCCGACTTAGAAATCGATTGGAAAATGCTACTATTAATTTTTACGTGCATTATTTAAAAAACTTGGAAATATTCTATTTGGATAATGCTTACTTAGGCATTCAGTTTCTAGCAATTATTCACTTTTCACGCACGTTTAATAATGCACGTAAAAATGAATAGTAACATTTTCCGATCGATTTCTAAGTCGGAATATGAACTGTTAATATGAATTGTTCTTAATAGTTTTGGCATGGTCCAAACTGAAGATGAAATATTTGTCAGCAGGTTAGTTTTGGGCACTACCTATGACAAATGCAACTATGAGAAGTAAAAAAAAAAAATGTAATTTATTGGGTGCATCAGCTATTTGAGAGCAGAATTCAGCCTTGAAGTAAACATAAATATTCGGTAGAAAAACCAATATATTTGCATAAAATTTGGTACACATGTTCTTACATACACATAGCAAAAGGTTATTCAATAAAACTGCCTTCAACCTTGATAATGGCTTTGATCAGGTGATCCTTATTTCTGTTGGTCATAGTGTCCCTGATGGCAGACTTTGGGTCCTTGGTATTGTGGCCATGCTTGTTGGACTCTCTCTCTCTCAACGCTGCCCATGATGTAGTAGTCCAGAAGGTTTAAATCAGGCAAGCTAGGAGGGCAAATGTTAGCGGTGACATAATCATGGGGATTTTCGGCCAGCCACTCCTGGGTTGTGCGGGCTGAGTGAGCAGGAACACGTACGGTCTCCCCCGTGCCACTCCCTCAATCCAGGGCTTTCCAACCATGCCCAGCGTCTCAATGTAGGCGGCTGCATTGACCCTAAGACCATGCGGGGGAAAAGTGTAGAGGGCATGACATGATCCTCATTGCTCACGACCCCCAAGACCATCACAGACAACAGGAACTTGCTGTGCATAACAGTGGGGACCTCAGTGGGGCTGGAGCAGAGCCATCTGTCATTCCTCCTCTTTACTTTTTGATCTTGGTCAAAGTTCTTCTCATCTGAGAAAAACCACAGCATGTTGGGCTTCTCAGGATGCTTGAGTTTGTTCAGCAAGCGCTTCGACTGCCTTCTTCTCATAAAATAGGATTTGTACCTGATGTCTTCGTGTACCACGTGTCTGATTGTTGACTCCGACACATGGAGCTGATTGGCAATGGCCCTCATCGACTTGCTGGGGTTATCGTTGATGATGCCCTGCACTTAATGGACAAACTTACCTTTCTTGACAGCGTCCGACCATTGAGAATGTTTTTTTCTTTTTTTCTTTTGGCCATGGAAGACACATCCCCATTAGAGGCCAAGAGCCCTTTTTGATCCTGAACATGTAGGATCGTGCGACATTTAAGAAGGTTGCAATCTCCATGGTTGGCAGCTAAGGCAACGAGAACAGCATGCCTTTTCATTTCCTGCGTTTTATTTGAAGCTTCCATGTTGGGACTGCAAAAGAAAAAAATATTTAGTTACAGTGTGGTGGCCCACTTATGGCCTCTACAAAGTGTGTTCTCAAATAGCTGACGCACCCGGTAAATAGTTAAAAAGTATTGAATGATCCAAAGTTTAAGCTGGCTCAAAAAATGCTGTAGCAAAAGTGCTAAAATGGGCGGGGAGGTGGGAGTTGTAGCAAAATGCTAGAGATAGTTAGCAGCTTTTATCGCTCAGAAAATCATAACCTCAGTTGAATCATTCACACCAACAACACTTTGGACATCAGTGGAAAACTATGTTTTATGGCCTTGGGGAAATGCCATAGACATCACAGCTGACTCTCGTTTAAACTTTAATTTTAAATGGGGTAAAGGGTCTAATCCTTGTACTCTTTGTAATTTAACCTCAGCTTTTATGGAGTTCTCTAGAGTGTATGGAAGGGGGGGAGTAATTGAGCCAACAGGTGCTGTAGGAACCTACCTTAAATATATAGAAAATAATAGAGGAGTGCGTATCACGGCCAGAATTTCAGAAACTTCAGTTTCCACAGAAATAGAAAAGCCAGAGGAGAATCTGCTGATGGGTTGATAACGGCTGGCACCATTTTGCTTCAGACACACATTTTTCTCTTGCATTTTTAATTAACTCATTGCATATCATGAAAATAGTGACCATAGCATAATCTGGAATTATCACTGCTCAATTTTAGAAATTTCTAGATTTGGACATTAACAGATATTTTTGTAGCAATTTCATGCTTAGCTTCATAAATGCTGCTTGAGAATCTAATAAATGCATGATGATTTGTAGCAAAAATCATGATTGCAACATATTTATTGCTGAAACATTAAAAAAAAATTGTATTTGTGCATAAAGCTTAAGAATATAGTTTTGTCAGAGTAAGTCAATCATAAAAGCAAAATAGTTGAATAATTTTATTTTTTATTTTTGAGTCTTTGTGGCAGTGGTTTCCAAGAAGAGCACCTTTTTTGCTAATAGTCTTGTATGAGCAGTTTGTAATGATTGTCATTTTAATGCTGGGTGATTCATAATAATCAAAGTAGATACAACAGGAATGTGGTCACATAATGTGACACAAACCTGATGACAACTCTGATAAGCCCCTTGGCAGCTAATTTTCATATTGACATCAGGTTGTGTAAGTGTTATACTAAGTGTGTGTGTGTGTGTGTGATGTATTAAAGTTTTAAATCTCAGCCCAAAATATCAGATTTTTTTAATATATTGAAGTTGAAAAATGTGAGTTAAAGATCAAAGCAGAGATTGAATTCATGTTCTACTAGCAGCACTTTGTGGCACTAAAAAATTCAATATTATTGAATTTAGTTCCTTGGTAGCTAATATCTGTGTTGTCATACATTCATCAAATTTACTCTAAATGGGAAGTTCAATATGCCACCCAAGTGGAAAAGTGGTCTTGGGGACTGGCTTCTGACCATTCATCTGAGATTGGCCCAGACCCGATTCCAAGGTGAGACATGGGTGGGGGTGCTTGTCTGGTGGCTCTGGCTGTATCCCTTTCTTGGAACCAGTGACCACAAATTAGGGATGGGTAGTGCTTTATAGACCTTTGAGTTGCTCCCTGGTAGTTGTTAAACCATAAACAAAACAAAAAATAAAATAAAATAAACAGGCCAGTTGCTTCACTTGCCTTAAACCCTTGGAGGAGCTTTGCTACTCGACTGAAAAGGAATGGGTAGCTGCGCTTTGAATAATAAGTAAAAGATTAAGCAGGGGGTGTTAAAAGTTCTAAGTCACATATTTTAGAATGATTAGCCAGCAGCATTCTCTGACTTCTTTTTTAGATATTAAAACAATGTTTATGGTAGAATATTTTTTGTAGCAAAAAATGACAGAACTTCCGGGGGAAAGGGATAGGGACCGCCCCTGTGGCGCAGTGGTCTAAGCGATGGCATCTGATAATTCGTCCGAGATGGGTCCGGGCTTGAATCCCGGTGAAGCATGGATGCTGTGTTTGTCTTAAGGCACTGGCTCTCTCCCTTCCCTGGAGTCAGTGGCCCTAAATTAGGGATGGGCGACTGCTTTTAGCACATTGAGTTGCTCACAGTGGTTGTTAAACCCCATTCAAAAAAAAAAAGGGGGGGGGTAATATAGCTTGCTGTTCAGCCAAAGAAGGGACTTATTTACAATGCACAAAATTGTGCTGTTGAAAAAATGCAGCATTGTGCTGGCTGTCACTGTTTTCCCCCACTAATTAGGAATTTTGTATTATTTATTACTAGTTGGCAAATCAACTGCAAGTTGCTTTTGTTCTGCCAACGAGTTAAGCACTTACAAAGTGCATAGATTCCTGTAGAAAAAATTTATTTCAATCGCATGTGCAGCCACTCATGCACCACCTGCTGCACCTCTTCATCGGACCTGATAGTCTTTCCCCCCATCACATCTTTGAGTGGTCCAAAGATGTGGTAATCATTTGGGGGCAAGGTCTGGTGAATATGGTGGATAATAGAAGATGGTTTAAAACTCAGGCTTCACGTGACAATAACACATAAACATATAAAACGAGCGAAACACACAGAGTCACATATAGTAAAAGGTTCGTTTGGCAGTAGCTTTTGGTCATCCTACAACCTTGATCACCCGTGATCCTTCTCTTATAAGATGTGTAAACTTTTCAAAACTATGGGCTACACTCTCACAGTGAAACCAAACCCTTCTGCAAAAATGTGCCTGCTTAAAGACAGGGACCCTGTCTCACCCTTGGACACCCCTGGAGTTTATACTTTTCCCATTTCAACTACCTCTGGTCTCTCAGTGTATATTGGAAGCACATACCGAAGCATCAAAACAAGACTTGGTGAACACACAAAAGTTGTTGAACTGAAGTCTTCCAAAGACAGCTTTATCTGCAGGCCCCCTTGAAGACACTTCTGCAGTTCCCATTTGGAAAGAAACCAAAAAAGTTGCCCCATTCATCAACAAGGCATGTCTTCATTTCCAAGATCTCTCTCTCTCTCTCTCTCTCTCTCTCTCTCTCTCTCTCTCTCTCTCTCTCTCTCTCTCTCTCTCTCTCTGTCTCTCTCTCTCTCTCTTTCTCTCTCTCTCTCTCTCTCTCTGTCTCTCTCTCTCTCTCTCTCTCTCTCTCTGTCTCTCTCTCTCTCTCTCTCTCTCTTTCACACAAGCCACCACCGTCTGCTTCAAAGCGCCACAACAGTTCGTGACAGGCATTAGCATGTGTTTCCATCAGCTGCTGTGGCACCCATCTTGTAGACACTTTGTTGAACTGAAGCATATCATGGATGATGTGGTGCGCTGAACCGTGACTGACGTTCAAAAGTGAGGCACAGTCACTTAGCGATGTCGATTCTCATCCACCGTCACTTGGTGATTTCCCATCACAATGCCTTCAACTACTGTAATGGACTCTAGTGTCACTATTGTTTGTGCCTGACTCTGTCGAAGAAAATCAGTCACAGAACCATCGCTGCTTCAGAACTTCCTAGTCCATTCATACACTTGCTGGAGTGACAGATGTGCATCACCGTATTGCAATTTCGCTCAACGATGAATTTCAATAGGTTTCATGCCTTCACTACTTAAAAAAGCAGAAGACAGAATGTTGCTCCTCTTTGGTGCATGTCTCAAGTGTGTTGGCCATCTTTACACTGCTACCGTGATGTCACTAAGCTTGTTTGCACTGTGCTGCCACCTGTAAGAAAATCGTTTAGTCATTGGTAACAATATTGCCAAGTTACAGGCCAATGACATTGTATTCTGAATTTTTTGTTGCACTTTTAAGGTTTTCATTTGACTCATGTGACAGGTAGAGGGTAAGCCCTAGCAGCTGGACACAGGAAAGCAGCTGTATTACATTCAAATTTCACTTTTTAAAAATAATTCAAATTTTCTTCTAAATTCTAAACTGGCCTCTCCAATCACCGTGAAGTCAGTGTATGATGTTTATTTGTTTCTTATTTCATATAAATAATTAATGCTGACTAGTAAAATGTGGGAAAAGTGAATCCACATAATATAAGACAAAGGTATTATTTACTTGTAAACTACATAGAATTTGCTTAAATACTGAGCAAGCCTCGGACAAGTTTTCTCACTGGTGATCAGGACAGTGTTTTTTTCTTTTGTACACTGGTGTGCAAACATTTATGGGCAAGCCAGATTTTGACCTATAGCATCCCACAAGAGATGCCTGAATATGTGAAATTTAAACCGTAGGAACTCCATTACTTATTGATATGATGACGGAAACAAGACTGACAGAACTGCAGATATGAATGGATATAGTGGAACTTTATTCAGAATTGGCTACATAGCACTGGGTGCCATGATGCAGATGCATCGCTGCCAAAAATGGTACGAAGAAAAAAAGAGGTCATCCTTAGGGGATATGATCACCCCTAACGTCGATGCATAATTTGCACTAGGTTGTTAATGAGTTCTTGCCATGACATCACCCATTCTTCCATCAGTGCCATCTTCAGCTGTTGCAGAATTTCCGGTGTGTGTTGACTTTCTGTAATGCGTCTCCCCAGAGCATCCCACACATGCTGTATGGGATTTAGGTCGAGGGAACGTGCTGGCCAATCCATCCGCTGAATGTCTTCACTTTTCTACAACTCAACATCCACCGTAAGATGGGGTTTGGTGTTATTGTTCAGTAGCAGGAACTGTGGGCCAATGACCTTCAGAACAGATGAACATAAGGAAGGATTACCTCATTGCAATAGTGTGAACCGGTTACAGTACCTAGAGCTCTTGTACGTCCATCGATCAGAATGGCTCCCCCGTATGAAAATACTGTGGCCACCATATCTATCTTTTTCATTGATGTTTTCAGGGCTTCTGATCAATTTTCCGAGATGAGTCGAGAAAAATTTGCTTAAAAATTTTTTTCTCCCAGTCCGATTGTCACACGGCACCTTCAGCGAAGAGCTCACCCGCTCTGGCACTAGAATGCCGAGTAGAGTCAGTAATTGATTGACAGATGGGAGCTGCCCTGCCTTCTCCTTGCAGTTCAGTCTTTCAACCCCTCGCCTCAGCAAAGCCGTGCTGATTCTAAGTGAAGATAAACAGTTGAGTTTCGGCGAATTCACTTAACGACAAAAGGGAGTAGCCTTGTAATGAAAGACAATGTTAGTACGATGCTTTCTATTGTCTTTGCGCACAACCTAAAGAAGAAATTAAAAACAGTTGGCCGCTATTTTATTCATAAAAAACATGCGGGCCATTTCACGTTTTCATTATCTTGCGGAATCAAGGTACCTAAAATCGAATTTCAGTAGGGAGAAGGGGTGTTGTGTTTCGTGCTGTTCTTTTTTTCTTTTTCTCCAGAACTTTTAGCCAACCAGTAATACTAGTACTTCTGGAAAGTTGTTCCTACATCTGGAAAATGGCGATAAAAAAAAAAAAATGCGCTTGTGTGATTTTATCAGCTGTAAAAAATCTCCCGATTTTCAGATTTTGAAGGTTGGCATGTCTGCGTTATTTTACTTTTTCCGCTTAGTTCTTTAGTTTTGCACACCAGTGTATTGTAGTGTCAGTTATTTGAAAAAACAGCACACACATGAAAAAAGTGTCCGGTAGTATCCCATTTTAACAGAATCAGTTGCAGTATAGTGCATTTCTGTTTTTTCCACTCTGCTAATTGAATTGTTTAGAGAACATGTTTGTGCTTTCTATATTTAAATTCTCAATATGTGTCTTATTGCACAGCTGTCTGAAGGTGAATACAAAGCTACATTGGAATTATCTCTGCAATTCTTTTGAAATTGCCTTTTAAAGAGATATACAAATTTTTGTTTTATGTGTTTAGGGTTTATTTGGCAAGCCTAAACAAATTAAAACAAGAATTTTGATGTCACAAAGTTGAACAAGACTTGCCAACAGTGTAAGTGTTTGAAAAAAAAAAAAAAAATGATGATGATGATGAGAAGTACATTTTTGAACCATAGATTGCAGTTGTGGGAATTTTCAATTAGTCTCATCATTTTAGTGCTCAAAGTTGAAATATATACAGCATTCAAACTACCTAGTAGTCCACTGGCCATTGGCTAGTAAAAATTCCATCACACCACTGAAAATTTTATGTTACTGGTCCAGTTGGCCAGTAAGCTTTTGAGTCTCTTTGTATTAATAATTAATTTTTTTTTTTTAATTTTTTTTGGTATTAGGATTTCTGGTTTTTTAAAATTGTGGTTTGTAGTGTTATGTTTTTATTTATACATATATAAGATCTGTATATATACATATACACACACAGCCGAGTCACATTACTGTACCACCTCCTACTTTTGACGTCAACAGCGTTTAGCCAATGAAAGAAGCACGTGCTTGGAGGGTATATAAAGTGTGCTGTAGGCAATCTGTAAACATATCACTCGTTGCTGTCATGGATAAAAGGAGCAATTTATCAGATTTGCAAAAAGGGATGATTATCGGCTCTCGGGATAAGGGTGGCAGTATATCTGAAACAGCACAGTTTGTGAACTGTTCACGTGCTGCTGTGGTTAAAGTGTGTCGTGATTGGAGAAATGGCACCATTGCGAATAAGCGACGTTGAAACTGTGGAGCACCACGTGCCATTGATGTGAGGGCTGAACGTCGGCTTCGAAGGTGCGTGAGGGCCGATGACACGCTACAGTGGAGCAACTCGCTGGCCGAATAAACCAGGGGGCTACCGGAAGTGTGCTTAAAACGACAGTTCAGCAAACCCTGCTGCTTATGGGGCTCCTGTGCAGACGGATGGTCACTGCACCTATGCTAATGAAGGTGCACCGGCAGAAATGGCTTACATTTGCACGGCACTATCGGAATTGGACCTCCGCTGATTGGCAAATGATTGCCTTCTCCAATGATTCACACTTTCTGCTTAATCGAACGGATGGATAGATGTTAGCATATAAGGCGAGAAACATCGGAGGACAAACACTCTTCAACCATTGCTGGAAAAACACAAGCTGGTGGAGGCAGCGTTATGGTCTGGGGAATGTTTATGTGGCATTCACTGGGTCCACTTCACACAGCTAGAAATGCCCGAGAGTGGTTGGAAAAGTGCAATGAAGACTTCAAAGTACTTCCCTGGCCTCATAATTCTCCAGACTTATGCCCAATTGAGCATCTGTGGGACCACCTTGATCGTGTTGTTCGCTCTATGGATCCTCCACCACGCACCCTTCAGCAGCCGTCAGATGCATTGCAGTCAGCATGGCTCCACATACCTGTGAACACCTTCCAGCACCTTACTGAGTCACTCCCAGCCCATCTAGCTGCTTTCTGCGCTTCACATGGCGGTTACTCTTGATATTAGCTGGTGGTAACAATAATGTGACTCGACCGTGTATTATACAGTGTATATATGTAAACTGTGTTTGAAGCAATGTCTTTAAAACCATTTTATTTTGTTTTGAATTCCATAGTTTTCTATTGTGAATACAGTGGTATGCTCTAAATGTTTACATTAATAAATTACAGTGAACAGTATCATCTTGCTCATGCTGTGTTATATTCACACTTTCTCATCGTGTGTTCTGATTTTTCACCTGGTTAAAAAGTTCAGCTTTTTTTTTTTTTTTTTTTTTTTTGGTCTCATGTATGTGTTAGTGACCAAACAAAAGAACTGTAGAACAGAATTGGACAGGTAAAGAGAAAATTCAGTCTTTTTTTTGCAGCATGATTTCTCTCACATTTGATTAGATTTGCTGGTGTGTGTGTGTTGATTAGATTTGCTGGTGTGTGTGCGCTCACACATTTGTGTATGTGTGTCCTCTTCCTCCAGTTCTCAGTTTGGTTACAACTTGCACTTTCATTGCTTCTCCATGTCATTTTTAACATACACAGTGTGGCAAAGAATTTTTAAGACTGGGTCTGTAAAATGAAATAAAAACAAGAAATTATAATTTGTTTTGGTTTGTTATTCAAAATAAGTCCCTCCCGCTTCAATACACTTGTTACAGCGATTTAATAATGATTCGAATGCCTGTTCCAGTTCGCTTTGCGGAATTGCCTCCAAAGCACGCATCGAAGCTGTTTGTATGGTCGAAATATCATCAAAATAACACTCTTTTAACGTCATTTTAAGTTTTGGGAATAAAGAAAAGTCGCAGGGTGCTAAATCAGGCGAATACGGTGGATGATTCAACACACAGACGTTATTTTTCGCCAAAAATCTACGAACAAGAAGTGAGGTGTGACTGGGTGCGTTATCCTGCAACAAACACCGGCTGTTTTCATCTCGATATTCTGGACGAATGCGGCAAATTCTGCCCATCAAACACCTCAAAACATTTAAATAAAACTCACCAGCAATTGTTTGTCCACTTAGAACAAATTCTTTGTGGATAACCCTTAATATTGAAGAATGTAATGAGCATTGTTTTGATTTTCGATGGAACTTTTCTTGTTTTTTTGGCTTGTGGTGAGTTTTTCTGATTTCCATTCTGCACTTTGTCTCTTTGTTTTAGGATCATATTGAAAACACCATGTTTCATCGCCTGCAACAATCGATTTTACAAAGTTTGGATCATTTTCAGCAGCTGAAAGGATGTCTCTGCAATGTGCACTTCTCCTTGATTTTTGTTCATTGGTTAACGTGTGTGGAACAAATTTAGCACAGACTTTTGTTTTGCCCAAATCTTCATGCAGGATGGTTCGAATCGTGTCTTTGTTGATGTTTAAAGACTTTTCCATCATTCTTAGTGACGCACATCGATTGTTTGCCACGAAATCACGCACTTTTTTAATAATCTCAGGTGTCCTAGATGAACTTGATCTTCCGATACGCTTATCATCTTCTAGCGTATCTCTTCCGTCCAAAAAAACGTTTGTGCCACAAGAAAACATTTGATCTACTTAAACAAAACTCACCGTAAACTTGTTTCATCATTTGGTACGTTTCCGAGGCACTTTTACCAAGTTTTGCGTTAAATTTAATAACAGCCCTTTGTTCCATCTTAATAATTTTACATGAAAAAAATTTTACTTCTGCAATGAACGGCCGTTTCGTTTGAGTTACTTTAACAACTGCACAGTACTTTTGGCAGAAAGCAAGCAGATGGTCACTGTTTATAACGCATTCACGATTACACTGGTAATGCCACCGTAGGCTGAAATCTAGCGCCAGTCTTAAAAATTCTTTGACACACTGTGTAGTCCTTCTCCTCACCTTAGGTTTTCCTCTAATTCAATTTTCATAGAGCTCCCTATTGATTACTCCTGTGTCCCATGCATTCATTGTCTGTTTTCAAAACCTGACTACCAGCTCTCCTCGTGTCTTCTTAGAATACTCAAACTGTTGCTCTTATACTCTCATTCTGATTTTTCTTGGGATACCACACATCTACCTCTGCATCTTTATTATCAGTAATTAGCAAATTTTCTAAATATGTTATTGGCCAAATCTCAGCACTGTACAGCATTGCAGGTCTACAACAGCCCTGAAAATTGGACATTTTTAGCCTCATTGGCATCCTTCTATTACACAGTTTGTTATTGGCCAAATCTCAGTACTGTACAACATTGCAGGTCTACAACAGCCCTGAAAACTAGGCATTTTAGTTTCATTGGCATCCTTCTATCACACAGTACACCTGATGGTTTTCTTAACTTTTTTTATTAGGTGTACAAATAAGTTTTAAAGCGTTTTTGTATGATATATACTGCTAATTTACATATTCGACATTCCCTGCATTGTCATGTGACCGTAACTGGTCCAGAGTATAAAATGTGACACACAAGTTTGCCCAATAGTCAAACGCACTTGCACATCAGTAGGTAAAAGATGGCAAGCGAAACTGCATTTATTTGGCACTGCATTCATTACGAATTTCGTCAAGGAAAAAATGCTGCAAAAGCATGTGCATCAATCTGTTCTGTTCTGGGAGAGAATATTGTATCGAAAAGCATGTGTGGGTTTTGGTTTAGACAGTTTAAAGCAGGTGATTTTGATGTTAGCGATCAAGAACGTAGCGGCGCCTCGCAGAAGGTTGCAACTACAAGCCATGCTGGATGAAGATTCATCTCAAATGCAAAGAGAAGTAGCTGAACAACTGGGGGTAACTCAACAAACCATTTCCAATTGCTTATGCTCAATGGGAAAGATTCAGAAGGAAGGAAAATGGGTGCCACATGATTTGAGCCAGAAGAACAAGGATGAGCATCATGTCATGAAGTGTTTGAATCTGTTGAATAAACAACACAAAGTCTTTCCTGTGGAAAATTGTTACGGGCGATGAAAAGTGGATATGGTACGACAATCCTAAGCGCAAAAACCGCAAAAAACACTGAGTAGACCCCTTGAAGCAACGACTTCAACACCAAAATGCAATATGCACTCCAAGAAAGTACTGCTGTGCATCTGGTGGGATATGAAGGGTATGATTTATTTTGTACTATTGGAACAGGGTCAAACTGTTACTGCTGATTGCTACAAGCAACAATTGCTGCGATTGAACCAAAAAATGTGTCAGAAACATCTATTTCCCCGCATGGGGATAACTGGTTTTCCAGTTATTTGGGGAGCGGCGCCCCCACGGCCCGAGCTGACCTTGTGACTGGTCAACATCTGATGTCATGCCACCGCTTGTTTTTTATTTCGGTGATGTTGGAGTTTGCAGGGACGGCTGTTCATCCAGCTGTTGGGGAGTCGCGGCCCCACGATCCCGAGCTGGTCTTGTGTCTCGCTTTTTCGTTTTTATTTATTTTCTGCACTGGCCAGTTGCCCGTGTTGTATACTCTACCTAATCGCTACCACGCTATGTACTAACACCCCGGTTTTGTGGTTTTGTTACCCTCCACTACTAACTGTTTATATTAACCGCTCAGTTCATAGGTTGCTGAGATTCCGTTTTGGTTCCACTCCAGGGTTTTGTCTTCCTTGGATTACTTTTTCCCTTTTAGCTGGTTTGGGTGCTTAGACCTACCTGCATGTTTGCCCCGTGAGGCGGAAATGGGATGTCTGGCGGCTGAGGTCGCAGGAGACCGGAGAAGTGCCTCCTGTGTACCAACACTCCTCTTCGACCCCAGCTTCGCTGTAAACGGGAGGCTAGAGACTAACCCACCTCTAGTCAGAAGTCTTGTACCAAGTTGTGTACAGGGCTTTAGCAGCTTTTTGTCGTATAGCACGGCAGGGTAAGCCCGGGGGCTGTGGGATCATGCCAAAGGCGTTGGCATGACGGTACCCGGAGGCCGAAGTGTCCGCCGAGTGCTTGTGATCACAGTCAACGGACTATATCTGCAACGTATAAGCTCCAGAACTGTGTCCAGCGTCATTTTCTTGGCTTGCAGACCTCCAGTTCTCCCTTGTAGGGCTCGGTGGTGGGTGGAGTAGTCTGCAGACGAATCCTCCTCCTTTTTTCCATGGGTAAAAACAAAAACAAAAACTCCAAATTCAAGTCACCTGAGAAAATGATAGTTGACAACGACTCTCCTTCGTCTTCTCAACCTACCAAGTCTCATAACCTTAAACGATCTTTAGACCATGACCTGGACCAAGAATGTGGAACCTCTTCTTCGGCAGCTCTACCAGTCGCTCCGAAGCGTCGTCTCCCCTCGATTGCTGTGAATACGCATGCTACACACTTAGTTGTAGAATCCATCGATTGGAATGAGAGACTGTCCACCAGATCTCCCTTTTTCATTTCTAAAGCTTTGGACGCTGCGGTTGGCCCCTTGAAGTCTGTGAGGAAGCTTTGCTCTGGGGACCTGCTTGTCCAAACTTGCAGTGTTTCTCAGAGTAACACTCATCTGCACCTCACTAGTCTTCAAGGCATTCCTGTCAAAGTGACACCTCACCCGTTTCTTAACACCTCTCGGGGTGTTATTTCGGAGTTTGATCTCTTGCCATGCAGTGAGGACGAATTGGTGAGTGAACTTGCAGATCAGGGTGTTATTGCTGCACGTCGTATGATGTTCCGGCGCGATGGTTCTTTGATTAAGTCTAAAAATGTAATCTTGACTTTTAACTCCCCGAAAGTTCCGACCGAAATCAAGGCTGGCTACTTGGTCTGTGGAGTTCGCCCGTACATTCCCAGTCCTCTGCGCTGTTTCAGGTGCCAGAGGTACGGGCATTCACAACGTTCATGTAACAGTTCTGCTCGTTGCGCAAATTGTGGCTCCAGTGAACATGACGGGGAAGGTTGCACTTCTGCGTCCTGCTGTGTTAACTGTGGCGAGGCCCATGCAGTTTACTCCCGCAACTGTATGAAATGGAAGGACGAGATGGCGATCCAGCGCCTCAAGACCCTGGAGGGCCTCTCGTACCCTGCTGCCAAGGCCAAGTTGGGTATTCCCAACAACCGACAGCGTACTTTTGCCGCAGTAGTTCAGTCTCTGCCACAACCCGTGCAGCCCTTTGTCCCGCGCCCTGTAGCTCTCGCCGCACTTGCCAAGAGATCTACAGCTGAACAAGCGACACAGGTGGATTTCACCGAGCTCCAGCTTATTCGACCAGCTGAGTCTGCGCCTTCTCTTTTGAAGACGACCGACTCTTCCAGTTCCCAGCAGAAAGCCTGCACGTGTGGAAGACCCGGCTTTAAATCCGCAAAGGTGTGCAGTGTCCATCCAACTGTCGCGGTCCAACTGACCAACATTGCAACTGACTCAGCGAGGTCCCCACCCTCAACCAACATTATAGAGGAACATAGGGGGAGGAGAGTGACAGTTCGTCCCCCTCCTGTGACTCATCCTATGTGTAGTTGTGTTCGTTTTCGTGATGTGTTTTATCATTCTCATTCCTCAGTTTTACTTAATCGGCTAGTTTCTAACCATTGTACCATGTTTTTAATACTGTTTGTTTCATTGTCTTTTTTGGCCCTTCCATCATTCTCATGGTTCGGTTTTACTTGGTCAGCCAGATTTGGGGATTTATGCCACGTTTTTTAATACTGTTTGTTTGTCTTGTGTCTGGCGCTCTTTGGCCAAAAATGGCCCTTGCGCCATAAAAATCAGCCAACCAACCAAACATCTATTCACAGGCAAAGGATTGTGTCCTGTGAAATTACTGCATGACAGCGCTAGGCCGCAAGTCGCGAAATCGGTCAAGGAAACTTAATTGACGCTTGGCTGGGAAGTTTTGGAGCACCCAGCATATAGTCCCAACATAGCCCCTTCAGACTATCATTTGTTCTGATCGATGCAGCCTAGTTTGTCTGCTGTAAGGTTCCAGACATGTGACAAAGTGTAAAAATGGTTTGACGACTTCCTCGCGTCACACGACGAAGTATTATTCATGGCTGGAATCCGTCAGCTGCCCGACCGATGGCAGAAGGTGATAGATAAGGACAGCGCATATTTTGATTCATAAAGGTATTGTTGTTTTCTTTCAAATTACAAGTTGCTTTGTCTTAAAATGCTTCAAAATTTATTTGTGCACCTAATATCTTGTTATCTTTGGCTTATATATTTGGGCTTTGTGTCATTCCATGTGAATACAACCATAAAAAGAAAATAAATACAATAGGCATTAGCAGGCCAAAATGAATTATCAATCCAGTTTAAGGATGAAAAATTGATCTGTGTTATTACACCCAGCATTTTCTGATTGGCCGCCTCGGTGGCGCAGTAGTGTAAGCGATGGCCTCTGATCATTCGTCCGAAAGGGGTCCGGGTTCGAATCCTGGTGAGGCATGGATGTTGTATTTGTCTTACGGCACTGGCTCTTTCCCTTCCCTGGAACCTGTGACCCTAAATTAGGGACGGGCGACTGCTTATAGCCCATTGAGTTGCTCACAGTAGTCGTTAAACCTCCAATAAAAAAAAATAATAATTTCTGATCAACTTTTGAAACATAAAAATAAATGACATTGTTTTTTTATTTTAAAATAATTGTTTTAGTGAATATCAAAGACATTCAAGAAATATGAAAATTGCATTTCTGTGATTACATTTGGTTGTTTTTTGTTGTTTTCCCCTTCTGAATTTACATTTCCCTCCCCCATGTAGGAAATTGGGACATTAGAATACATAGCTATGCCACAAAATGGCATTTATCATGAAGGAATAAAAGCCTTGGCTGATGCCTTAGCATCAAATCCAAATCTCAAGACGCTTAATTTAGAGGATAACAGCTTAACAGAAATTGGTGCTGAATACATAGCTCAGGTGAGTACATATTTGCTTATTTAATACATCTTAATTCAGTTAAGCCATGCTTGGGTGTAAAATGATAGAACACTTCGATGTTGATAAGTCATTTTAACATACATATTTTAATGGTCATTCGTACACTTGCAAACACATTCTCGTTTTGCCTGTTCGTTACTATTGTTAATTGATGGACAGGAAAATGAATGTCAGTTTGCCATAGTGTCAGAATGTGATAGGCATTCACAGATGTCTTAATACGGTGTGAACTGCTCATCAGTTCAAAATACTGATCTTCACGTTCATAGTTCAACACAGTCTGATCTAGAGCTATCTTAGTATTTACAACGATCGCCTAAAAATTAAACAATGGTACAGATAATAAAGTATTTTGCTTTGTATTTTACTAGAACCTCAAAAGCAGTCTGAAATTGTCATAGTTTCATGACCCACACAATTTTCAAATATTTTCAAACCTCTGAGTTTTTCTGCAAAACAGCCACATTGAAATAATTAATATAATCTCAGGAGTTTTAGCCAGAAACAAAACTACTAATCTACAGGAAATTTTGATCCAAAAAGGTATAAACTGAACAAGTTTTATGGCTTTCTCTATCCCAAGCCTATTTCGTAATTTATTCCAAACTAGTTGAAACATAGAGAAAATTCTCTCAATGGAGGCAGATGAAGCTGGTGATGAATATAGGCATACAAAAAAGTTACAAAATCCTGCAGGCAACTTTGAATTTGAACCCTTGTCAGACTTTTTTGCCATGGTTTTCTATTATTTTATGGAAGAAAACTGGCTTATGAAACTTTCTTTCATCATTGATGTTAGGTAACATTCTGTGTCATTAATTTTGAAAGCCATTACACCAGGCAAGTACATGGTCGTATCAGAATATGACCACCTACCTAATAATAAGAATAACCACACTTGGCCTAGAAGACAACAGCGAGACACAAGTACTCAATGAGGCCCTGGAAGGTTGCCTGAGCAGGGTGTCTACTGGTCATGAAAGTCATGAAAAAGTCATGTAATTGAGCAGGTAGCCATGAAGTAATGAAAAAGTAATGAAATTGAGTGGGAGGTCATGAATTTTTTTTTTTTTTTTTTTGTATCAGCATCTGAATGAAGACAAGTTTGCGCACCTAAAAGAAAACATGAACCGGCACCCTTATAAACCAGCGTGTAGTCGATGCCCCATGACATGTATATAAAAAATACGACTTCATTAAAAGCTGATGTGAAAAGGGAATGTTTGCAATTTTGTGAATCTTTAAAAAAAAACAAAACTGAAACAGTTCAATCCTAAGGAGGTCAAACTTGATCACTTCCTGATGAATTTACTACAAAGTGCGAACCGTGACTTTATCAAGTTCTTACAGAAGCTGCTATGCATGTTTCATGGCAATGCTGCAGTTGAAAGAAGCTTTTCTGTTAACAAAGAACTTTTAATTGAAAACTTAGAAGAAGATGCAGTTGTTGCAGAAAGAAGTGTTTACAGTGCAAATACAATTGTTAGGTGGTTTAGCTAATAGTGAGAAAGAACTGAATGCGGACATCACAAAATCAGTGATATTAGCTGTCGAAAATGCTTCATCAAAAGGAGTAGAAGCCTTAAAGAAGAAGGAATCTGACAAAGATGAAGTGGCGAATCGTAAAAAAAGAGCAGTCCAAGAACTAAAATAACTCAAAGAAAAGAAAGTTATAGAAAAGGCAAAATAATAAGCTGAAGTTCTACATTCTGAGATAACAAGTTTAGCTAAGATACTTAAACACTGAGTGTTTCACTGTGAAATTTCAGTCTCTATAAATTTTGTACTTTCATAGTTTTTGTATTGCCTTAATAAAAACATAAGTTTTTACAGCATTACCATGTTAAAAGAATTTGTGTATTAATAGATGTAATGATAAATATTTCTGAAAATAGCCATACCCCATCCTAGATGAGAGTTGAATGTTTTTATTCTTTTTAAATACATAGAGTTTGGTGAATGGCATAGTGCAATTTTAGTGACATAAGAATTACATTCAGCTTTCATCTCAACTGGCTTTCCAGTTTTGCCTAAACTATTGTCACGTGGAATTAATTTCAGTGTTTATAAAAATACAATAATAACCTGGGATCTCAAGCCAAGGGTACTAGATTATGAGTCTAGAATGGTTGTCATTGTGCCATGCATTGTCGAGAAGTCATGAATTTAACTGAAGATGTCATGAAAAGTTCAGGAAAAAGTCATGAATTCGGTTAATTGGAAATCAGTAGACACCCTGCTGAGGTACATGTGCCCATTCAAACTGCAGCAGAGCATGGAGGTTCTAGAGATGACGTGGTTGTAGGTCAGCATGGCAAACTTGTTGATCCAAATAGTCCCACAAGCACTCTATGGGATTGAGGTTAGCGATTTTGCCTGCAAAGGGAAAATGTAGACATTGCTGTTGTGTTCCTGGAACCAGTCACGCACTGCCTTAGCGACGTGACAGGGTGCATTGTCCTTTAGATACCATCACCACCAGGGTAAACATCCAATGTGAAGGGATGCATGTGGTCGGCAAGAACGGACAGGTAGCCATTGGCGTTCAGGAACCCATCCAGTGGTACCAGCGGTTCCAGGGCATATTAGGAAAACATCCCCCAGACATGCACACTGCCACAGCTGGCCTGTAGTTGACCGACAAGCGTGTCCGGGTGTTGATTCTTGTGTGTCTGACACCTTGTCCACCACTGTCCATCACTTCTGTGGAGTAGAAACCTCGATTCATCGGTGAAGGCAACCTTTTTTCCACTGTCCAATGATGGTAGTGCCATACGAACTGCATACATCATTGTCAATGGACCTGGGTTAACATGGGTGTCTTGACGCAGCGTCGACTCCGGAGACCCATGCATAACAGGGTTCGCTCTACTGTTATCTGGGACATGTACCTGGGTACTCCAGCATACATTTGCATAGTCAATTGCTGCGCTGTTGCATGTAGATTGCTCTTTATAAGTCGACGGAAGTGACATTCTCCTCTGGGGTTGATGACCTTTGGGGTTCCACAGTTATGATGTCGGGAGGTACTTGGTCTGCTAACGGTCCATTCTTGGTACACCCTTACTACAGCACCTCGCAAACAGCCCCCAAAGTCTGCTATTTCTGAGATGCTTCCAGCCTTGGTGGGGTAACTAATAATCATTCTTTTTTTAACATCCATCAGATCACTACATCTGCCCATTGTGCTCATGTTATGCACTATGGCTCATCTGTCCTGGCTAGTTTTCTTATATCTTCATGTGGTTTATGTTGTCACATGCACTCTGACACGCCTGGGCGAGTACATAGTGTTTCCGGGCGTTGTCATATTATTCGACTGTGTAATGAGGTGGAAATTTGGATATCCACTCTTCTGCAATACTCTCCTGTTTTAAGTTTCTGACCTCTGTATTTCAGATCCGTGACGTTTGCTTGAAAATGTACTGCAAGAATTGCTTGAATGTTCAAACCTTTTTTAAAATCTAGATGGTAGGGTTGCAGGATTTCTTCTTGTAGTAAATCTGGCCATATTTCAACAGCAACTGAAACAGACATGTCTCTCTCTGAAGTGTGTCCAGTGAGCTAGCAACAACGAATAACTGCTCTTCCAGATTCATAGTTTCACGGTAAATGCCCATTTTAACCAAAAATTTTTTAAATAGATTGATAAAATTTCTCAATATGCTGTTAAGATATTTTTCTGTATTTGTGATAATTGGCTACAAATGTTTTAACACAATCAGAATGAAAGTTGCACCTTGTTTCATTAGGTAGTTGTGGCGTTAAGCTAGGCTTTTCTTTGAACCATCCATGTGATTAATGTAGGCCTACGTCACAAAAATATTTTTGCACCACCACAATCTGCTTTCAAACAGTCTTTGGGAAACATCTTTTTCTAACAAATTCAACAGATGTGGTGAGCATCCATATGTTATGAGAGTTGGATATCTTTCATTTAAAAATTTCCACATTTTTATCATTTTGTGTTTGCTCTCAGTTACAACAACAAAAACAGGTTTTTCAAATTTTTCTTCACACACCTTTTTATACATACATACATATCACTAAGCTGTTTTCTGAGATTCAGAGGTTAGCTCCAAAAAGAAATACAAACTTCCAGTTATTTTTACTTATTGTTGTCATATCAAACTTCTCCATTTACAGCGATCTTGACATACAACTCCTGCTTCACTGATATCTATTACACGCTGTACACAAGATCTTTTATACTTCATACTCATAATTTTTTTCTCATGCAGACACTCCTGAATCTGATCCACCCATGTCTTCCTTGGCCTTCCTCTGCCTTTCCTTCCTGCCACTTGGGCTGAAAAGATTTTCTTAGTAAGCATTTCATCACTCATTCTTTCAACATGGCCAAACCACCGAAGCATATTGGTCTCCACCTTGCTAACAACATTTTGCTTCACATCACACAACTGCAATACATCTTCATTCCTCACACAATCAGATCATGTCTAGTGTTCTCCGTAGAGCCTTTTTACTGGGCGGGCCGCCCAGCTAATTTTTTATGCCGCCCAGCTGTGGATGCAATTATGGGAAAAACGAAAAGTCCCCAGCAATACTCAGCGTTTTTTTTTTTTTTTTTTTCCACCACCTCACGATAGTGGCTGTTAGCGCTAATTTTCTTCCTCTGCTGTTCAAGATCCAAATGTAAGAAGACAAAGTGTAGCTTACTCCCTTCCCAAATGCAGTAAAACAAAGCCGGAGGGGAAAAAGTGGGTGCTGTCAATTCCGGGGGGGGGGTAGATAAACCAGGTGCTCGAAGTCCCTCTCCCGCGTGAAAGACAGGAGATTATCATCTCAACATCTCCCCCCCCTTTTGGTCCCATTTGTTCAAGCCTGTGTGACTCGTAAAGCAGATAGTGAGGATCAGGGTATGCATATGGTCATGTGATTGGTCGCTGCTGTTCACGTGCATTTTTGGAGACTGCTACTGAAATCAAAGATTTCTAGATCACAAGTGCTTTAAAAAAAAGTTAGGAATTTTAATCTGGTATAATATTTTGAAGGAGTTATTATACATGTATCTGAGTGATTTGATAGTACTTAATTTTGATTCCGTTTGCTTTTTGATTTCTGTGACAAACGAAACTGCATCTTTTTCTAAAAAATGCATGTTGATGGAACGGACAGACCCGTGAAGTTCGAAAACCTTAAAAATGTCTTGATGCCATAAACTGAAAAATTTATGTACTGTAGTTACGAAAAGTTTTCATGATTCTTCAGAATAGCAAATAAACGCATCTTCAACCTGCGGTTTTCAACTGTTAAAAACTGTCATTTGTTTTAAACTGTTTGAAAGTATCAGAAAAAAAAATGTCCAAGTTTCTAAATAAAAAGATTATCGAGATTATCAAAGCTAAAATATTCTTTTTGATTTTGCGAAAATCTATTCACTACTTTTGAAATTATTAAAACATTAAGTTGTAATAGCGGAACGGAATAAATTTTAAAAAAATGCGTAACTTTTAAAGTTTTCAACAGATTTTGATGAAATTTAAATCTGAACGTTATTTTAACATGTATTGGTCTCCGTGAAAATTGCATGCCGATATTTTAAAAATTAGAGAAATTTTACTTTAGAAAATTTTATCCCAGTCCTGTTGCTCGGGTAAGATCGAGCACTTGCCTGAACCACGGAAGTCGCGTGATTCATTGACAGACAGAACTGATCGCCCCGTTTGCTTTTTGAACTTCCAATCTATGACTGACCCCTTCTTTGTAACGAAATGCCTCCACTGTATAAGTAAAAGATGTTTTTTTTTTTCCCCGAAAGAGATATCCAAGCTGTTTAAAACTTTGACGCAATTACCTGTCACTGAAAAATATGGACAAGTAGTAGAGTAAGATTTTCATTGTGCCGCTGAACTTCGAAATGCCAAAAATGCAACAATTACACAAACTAGTGAAGCCCGTTTCTGAATATATATTGTTATAAAATGTACCTAAATAATGGCATAAAATAATCGTCGTCGTCGCCGCTGCCCCGGTGGCGCAGTGGTCTAAGGCGTTGGCCTCTGATCATTCGTCTGAAGGGGTCCGGGTTCGAATCCTGGTGAGGCATGGATGTTGTGTTTGTCTTACGGCACTGGCTCTCTCCCTTCCCTGGAACCAGTGACCCTAAATTAGGGACGGGCGACTGCTTATAGCCCATTGAGTTGCTCACGGTGGTCGTTAAACCTCCAATCAAAAAAAAAAAAAAAAAAAAAAAAAAATCGTCGCATGTTCTAAATAGACATTTATCTGGTTCATTTCTCTGAACTGTGTGTTATTCAATTTGCGCTTTTCATGTGATGCTTTTTAAAATTGCATATGGGGGAGAGGAAAAATACCGTGATTAATGGCATACAACGAACAGGTAAAAACTGATGCCCAGAAAAAAGTGCAAACATTTCATGTAATATATTTTGAATATCACCTTACGCCTCCCCCTCTCCCTCTAGCCAAGTTAAAATGATTCAGGCAGGTACTACAAGCTAAGGAGTTGGGTGTCAAAATGTTGCGCCTAGAGCAATCCCACAGAATCGATCGCCACTTCCTGAATTCTGCTCCTGTAATATAAATGCGCTTACCGTGAGCCATATTCAGAATTTTGCGGCAAAAATCACTGTTGTTTTTCCTGCATGTCTATAAAATTCCTTGAGAATTTTATTTCGGAATTATTGAGGAGCTCGGTGTAATTTCTCAAACTTGTTGCAGTGCCATTGGCCATGTTGAATTTAGGAAAATATTCTGAATCCCATAACCCTGTGCGCAGAGGGTAAGTTATGGTCGCTATTTTCACGAAATGCGATGAGTTAATCCAAAATGCAAGAGAAAAATTAGTATCTGTAGCAAAATGGCGCCAGCCATTTAAATATCAACACATCAGCAGATTCTGCTACAGCTTTTCTATTTATGCGAAAACAAAAATTTCTGAAATTCTGGCAGCTCCACTAATGTTATTTTTTTAATCCTTAAGGTATGTTCCTACAGTATCTGTTTGCTTAATCACTCCCTCCCCTCCTCTGCACACTCTAGAGCACCCCCATAAATGATGGGTGGGGTAAGATTATAGAGGCCACAGGGATTAAACTCTTTCACCCTATTCAAAGCTTAAACCAGAGTCAGCACTGACGTCTGTGGCATTTCACCAAGGCCATCAACAGTAGTTTTCCACTGATGTCCAAAGTATTATTGGTGTGAATAATTCAGTTGGTGTTATGATTTTCCGAGAGATAAAAGCGGCTAACTTTAGCATTTTGGCTACAACTTCTTTCCCCATTTTAGCAGTTTTGCTACAGCATTTTTTGAGCCAGCTGCAAAAATGTTAAACCAGTGCATCCAGCTGCAAGAATGTTAATCTATTCTTGCTCTCATAATGCTTAGGCACTCCTAGATTAAGAAAGAGATGAGTGTGGAAGAGGGGAGGAGGGGGGGGGTATCTATTCAAAGAAGTAAGCAGGAAGTAGGGACTTAATCTCTATTGATGAATCATGTTTGTCTGACTAAGGCTGAGATATTGGTGACAAGTTCAGTCATTTTTTAACAGAGGAATGCAGAGAAGTCACCTGAGTGATCATTGTCATTGTGACTGTGGTGAACTACACAAGGCAGTAAACCGTAGTAGCAAATAAGGAAGTTATCAGTTCTGTGTTACATTTGTCCAGTGAATATAAAAATGGAAAAAACACTACTTTGCTACTTTTCTAAGTCCTCTAAAAGTTACACTGAAAGAAAACATCCCTCAGCCAGTGAACAGTTGAATGATTCTTCTGTTTCAGGAAGTGCTGAAAAAACTGAACAACTTCCAACTCAAGGTCAGCAGGTGAGTACTGTTAATTCCAAGCACCGTTCTAGTGGCATTAACAAAGAATGGTTTCAGACATACAAATGGTTAACTGTGACTGAAGATGGAATGTTATGCACCGTATGCCTGAAATATGCTACAAAAACTGCTAATCGAGAATTAACATGGGTGGATACTCCTTGTGCTCGACTGAGGAAAGAAAGCCTTTCAAATCATGAAAAAAGTAAGATGCACTCTGATGCCTGCTCACGTTCTTCATCTGCTGCTTTACTGGAAAATACTGGAGTTGGAGAGATCGAAAGATCTGTTTCAGCTTTAAATAATTTGCAACGTGATGCTTTTTTAGGTGCACTGAAAAGTGTATATTGGCTTGCCAAAAATGAATTGCCTCATACAACTTTATATGAAAAATTATTAGAGCACTGCAAATTGATGGGATGCACTTACCTGAGTAATTTGAAAGTGGCAGAAAATGCTAATTACACTTCTGAGAGAATTGTTCAAGAGCTCTTAGAGGTGCTAGCTTCAGAAATTCGCTCTAATATAGTAAGCGAGTTAGCCAAAAGTCAGTTTTTTAGTGTGCTATGTGATGAAACAACTGATATTTCAGTTGTAAAGCAGTTAATAATTTATACAAAATTTGTGTCCACAAAAACAAAAGAAATTAAAGTTGCTTTCCTGACCACTAAAAGCATAAATGATGGAAAAGCTACAACAATTGCAAAGAATTTAACTGAAACATTAGGTGAATTAAATTTACAGCTTGAAAAACTGGTAGGTTTGGGATCTGATGGTGCCGCAGTGATGATTGGCAAGAATAATGGTGTTGCAAAATTGCTGAAGGATGCAACTCAAAATCTTTTAATTAATTGCCATTGTGTAAATCACCGTCTAGCTTTAGCTAGTGCCCAGGCTGCACAAGAAGTTAAGTATTTAGTAAAATTCAATAACATTCTGCGGCAGTTATTTTTTTTCTTTCAAAATTCTGGTGTTCGAATGGCTGGATTGCACCAAATACAAGACATTTTCAACATACCTCAGATGAAACTGAAAATGGCCAGTGATACTAGATGGCTTTCTCATGAAGCTGCTGTTCAGTCACTTCGTAAAACACTAATGAGTGTTGTGGCTGCACTGGAGAGAGAAGCCATTGATCGAAATGATGTCACTGCAGAAGGTTTAAGTAAATTTATTAAAACATACTCATTTCTTGCTACATTAATGATGATGTGTGATATACTGCCAATTTTGAGCAACCTATCTAGATCCTGGTTACGGCAAGATACAGACTTAACCACTGTTAAATCAATATTAGAGGCAACCAAATCTAAAATAATTTTACTGAAATCTGACCCAGGAGAAAATTTCAGAAATCTACCCTTGTTATTGGAAAATGAGTGGATGGACCTGGCTGTTAAAGTAGATGAGGAAAGTGCAGAGCTGTACAAGAAAAATGTTTATAATAAATATCTGAATGTGATACAAATTCATTTAGAAGGCAGATTCCCAGATATGCCAATAATGTCAGCATTTTCTATCATATTTAACCCTGTTGCCGCAAAAGAAACATCACCAGAGAGGGTTAGTAGTGAGCTATGCGAAGAGTTATTTATTCACTACTCAAAAAATGGAAATCCCCCACCTCTTGATTATACTGCCACAAAAGCAGAATGGAGTGTGGCCTCAGTGATGATCAGAAGTAACTCATATAAAGATATGTCAACAAGAAACTGTCTCAAAAAACTATCAACAAATCATGAACTTAGAGAATCGTTCCCTAATTTATCCAAATTAGCAACAATTTGTCTCTCTTTACCAGTGTCAACTGCAGAATATGAAAGGGGATTCTCTGCTTTGAAAAGAATTAAAACTTGCCTACGAAACAGAATGAGCCAGAAAACTCTAAACAATTTATTGATGATAGCATTAGAAGGTCCTGATCCTTCAACTTTCGATTATGATTGAGCTGCTGATAACTGGGCAGGGAAGGAAAAAGAAAAATACATATCTGAATACTCTGGTTATACATGTACATCACACGTGAAATTACGAATAAAGTAAACTTTGGCTGACACCTTAAATAACAGTTTCCATTTTTAACTCTGCAGGCAAGAAAAAAAAATATTGTTTTATTGCTAATTCAGTAAAATTTCAAAAATTGAATAAGTTATGATTTCCTTTATGAGTACTTTCTTTATTGTGCTCCATATTAAGTGCACATAATTGTAAGAGTGGAAAACTTATTCCCACATACACCATAAATACTGATGAAGACTGGCTGAAATCTGCATCAAAATTTCATTTATTAGTAAGTACCTATTTTTTTTTCATTTATGTACAATTTTCTAATATTTATCATGTTAGTTACCTTAATGCCTACCATACTGCTATAAAGATGTTTAATAAGTATAATAATATTAAATAAAAAATGTTTTTTATCTTTGTCTGTGGGGGGTGGGGTCGTTAAAAGTGCCATCCAGCTAAAATTTCTTGCCACCCAGCTGTGAAAAAAATCTAGGGAGAACACTAGTGTCTTGCCACAAACCCCACATAAGTAACGCATTTCTCCAGCACACAAACGACTCCTATGTTTCTTCTGCAGTACCCAGGTTTCACTGTCATACATCAGAGTAGGAACAATTACTGTTTCATACAGAGCCATGCGGGACTCTCTAGAGAACCCATCATTCCTGTGGAAACCTCCCAGAGCAGCTATGACTTTCAAAGAAGAAATTACTCACCCACTGATTTCACCATCCAACTTGTTCTCTCTGTCAAACATGCTTCCTAAATACACAAACTCACTTACCTGGTCAATCACAGTGCCATTTATACTTACATTACATTCAGTGCTACCAGTTCCTCTCTCAAACACCATAACTTTGGGTTTTCCCTTATTTATACTCAGTTTGAATTTCATGCAAACTTCGTGCATCTGAGTCAACATACTCTGCAACTCACTTTTGCTCTCTGCCAACAGGACAGTGTCATCAGCATAACGCAATCTGCACACACGGATATCACCAAGACATAAACCACTATTATCTATTTTGGCATCACGCATGCATGCGTCCATAAATATATTAAACAGCCATGGTGACATTACACAACCATGTCTAACTCCTGCACCAATGGAAATCCATTTTGATAAAACACCATTCACTCGTACACAATCTCTACTATTAGCATACATGGCTTTTACACTATTTAGTAGATTCCCAGTAACACCATATTCATTCAATACCTTCCACAAAAGTGTCCTATTCGCTCGGTCGTAAGCTTTCTCTAAATCTATGAAGGCAGTAAAAACTTTCTTCCCAACAGCCAGATACTTTTCAATCATCATGCGTAATGCAAAAATCTGGTTAGTGCAGCCTTTACCAGGCATAAAACGACTCTGAACATCCCACACTTTCGGTGATGTAAGACCCCGTACTTTTTCAATAACAACCTTACCAAACACTTTCCCTGGCACACTCAGTAGGCTAATACCACGATAGTTCTTGCATTCAGTCTGATCACCTTTTCCCTTATACAAGGGAACAATAATAGCATCCTTCCAATCCCGAGGGACCATTCCTAACTCCCAGCACAACTGGCAAATTTCAGTTAACCAGTCAATTATAGAGTCACCACCATATTTCAACATCTCTGCAATAATGCCATCAACTCCTGGAGCCTTACCATTCTCAAGAGATTTTAGAGCTTTACACACTTCTTCTCTTGAGATCCCTCCTGTGCTTTCATCCCTCATTGTGACATCATCTGCATCTGTCTCAGAATCATTTTTGCATTCCTGATCTAATAACTCACAGAAGTATTCACCCCATCTGTCACTTAACTCATTGGGCTCCCATATCACTTCCCCAATCTCATTCTTCACACAACTTACAACTTTGTTTCCCCTATTTTTCCTGAGTCTCCTGTACTTCCAGAAAGACTTTCTATCTTTCAAAAAAAAACCAGTTCATGCCTTTCCACTTTCTCCTTCCTATCTTTTGCCTTACTGTGGCGAACCAGCTTAGCAGCTTCACGCTTCTTACAGCGATATTCATCCACAGAGACTCTACCTTGCAACATCCCCAAATAGGCTTCCTTCTTTTTCTTTACTGCCTCTTCAATCTCACTATTCCACCAAGCATCACCTCTATTGTTACCCACTATTGTGGTGCCACAGACCTCTTTAGCAGAAGTGACAACACAGTTCTTAAAGCATTCCCACTTCTTTTCTACATCCCTCTCACCAGACTTCAGATCCTTCAGTCGTTCTCTGACTAAGTCAGAATACCGCTGATGATCTTCAAGGAGTCTATCAACCTTTATTCTATCTATCCTGGGTCTTTTCCTATTCCTTTTTCTCCAACCAACATTAAGTTTCACTCGTGACACTACCAAGTAATGATCAGAACCAACATCCGCACCTCTCATCACACGGGTGTCAACAACTAAGTGTTTCAAACGCTGATCGTAGACAACAAAATCTATCACACTCTTTTGACCAAGATTACGATTTTCCCAAGTATATGTGTGGATATACTTGTGGTTGAAAAATGTATTAGATACACACAAACCATTCTCAATGCAGAGTTCAATTAATCTTTCACCATTATCATTCACACAAGGGTCATTAAACTTACTCAGAACATTGTCAGAAATTGCATTCTGCACACCTACTCTAGCATTGAAATCTCCTGCTATTATAACTTTTTCTTTAGCACCAAACTGGCTCAAAACAGCATTTAGCTCATTCCAGAAATCTTCTTTCTTATCAGAAGATTCCGAGTCACAAGGAGCATACACTTCAACAATTACAATTCTCTGAAGTTTCACTTTCAAACGAATCCAGAGAATTCTCTCACTTATGCAACTATAGTGAATCAAGTTGTTCTTCATCTTTTCACTTAAAATCACACCTACACCAGCCTGTCCTCTCATATTATCCAATACTCCAGACCACACACTCACCATGCCATTCACTTCTTCTACCCCAATTTCCTTCTTTTTGGTTTCACTTACACACAGCCCATCCAGTCTATACTTATTCATCTCCTCAATCACCTCACTCATCTTGCCATTTATACCTCTAGTATTCCATACACCAATCTTACATTCACTCAGCCAAGATCGCTTTCTCATACGCCGTTTAGAAAGTCCAGGTCGATTCCGTGGTGGACCGTCCTTCTCAAGTGTGGTAGGTCCACCATATCCCACACTTGAGTCGTTCTTAATATTTCTTTTTGTCTTTTTAATCAGGTAAGTACATCAGTGTGGGGGATTAGCCCACAGCTGAGGGTTCCAGTTGGTCATTCAACCTAAGGATTCTGGATAAAACCCAGTGAGTTGGGGTCATTTCGCCAATGTCACACAGAACTAGCTTGCACCTCTCCAAGATTCACAGAGGCCCTAGTTGCTGTTGTGTGTGCCATTGTTACCATGGAGCGCCCCGAGGAGGCAAACCCATCGCTCACTACGACCGCCCACACACACCTTTTTATGGCCACCTCTAATTTAGAAGCACAATATTTTGCTGTTTTCTTTTCTGATCCAGTACCATCAGCATACAGCAAAAAACTTTCTGTTCCAGTATGGACACTAATAGCTTGGACTGCCTCATTCTTCACACTGCACAAACTATCTATGGTGAGAGTCAAACTGCCTAATTTTATTTTTTCTGAAAGCTGAAATTCAGTTTGTGCTGCTGCAGTATCAAACAGTTTTCCATGAATGCTTTTGCTGAGGATGGTTGATGTCTAGGTCTCAGTGTTTAAATCATAATTTTAAACTGATCCAATTCTGCTGCATTAAATGGTATGTTAGCAGCATAAAAAAATAAAATAGCCACTGTTTTATCAAGAGACGCCCGTTGCCTTTTTGTAAGCTTTTAAGACAGAACTTACTCATTGATTGTTGCTTCTTTGTTTTTTTACAACAGTACTAAAAAAAGCACGATAAAACTCAAAAAAATCTAATAAAACCCAATGAAACCTGAAAAAACACAAGTGGGCTGTTTTTTAAAAAAAAAGCCCGGGTTTTTTCAAACCCTGTGTATCAGTGGGACTAGATGATTTCCAGACATGTCGGTTCTTGTAACATTGAGAGAAAGAACTCTATTTTCACCAGTGAAACATCAGGCAAAATAGCGAAAAAATTGCCAATTCTTGGCATAGGAAGATGATATTCCCTTCGACTTTATAAGAATGCAACAAAGATAAATTCATTTGCATCATGTAGAAAATATTCTTTCGCAGTTACAAACATCGGTCATGAAACTATCGATGTTTTTTCAATGTATCGAAGTTAAAAGATCACTTATCGGTCACAAAACATAGAGGTTTTTTTGCCCATTCCTAGTGTAGACAATAGAAAAGTCCCTCTTCGTTCCAGTTCTACAATGCAGACCAAAAGCTGCGTGCACTGTCTTTGGAATTTTTGTTTTGTGCTTGGTCTTCCGTTTTTGGTTTTAATCTCTATCCGTTGGATGAATTATCAAAACACTTTTTTAAAATGCCACTGAACAAGCATCCTGCACCACCTAGCTTTAAAAATAATACCTTGGAGAAATATTTTCGTAAAGACGCGGGTGAAATCCCTAAGACAGCAGTTGTGGACCAAACTGATTCCTTACTGCTTGACAAATAGAAGAAAGGAATAAGAGGAAATGATGACGTGAATAAAGTAATAGCAGAATAGGATAATTGTGGAGAAAGAAAAGAATAAAGAAATCATTGATGAAAATAAAGCCAACATTTTTTTTTGAAATTGTGGATAAAGAAAAACAAAGAAATTTTTGAGAAAAATAAAGTAGAAGAAGTAATTTGCACTAAAACTAAAACTTATGCTTTTCAAGAGACTTGGAAAAGTGGATGGGATTGGCTTTCCTACAATGAACACTTGATAGCAATGTTTTGTACTGTTTGGCAGTCGTATGACTAAACATCACGTTCAAATACCTTTCGTGATAATGGCTGTTGTTCGAACTGCGAAAGAATATTTTCTACATGATGCAAAAGAAATGTATGGTTGAAGTACGTGAAAAAACACCTGCACATCTTAAAGCAATGGAAGCAAGAACTGCACTTGATTTTCAGACCCCTCTGCAGAGATCCACAATAAGATTAGAAGAAAAGGAAATAAAGCAGTTAGACACACTCTTTAAGATTCCTTTTCACATAGCCTAACAAAATATGTCATTTACAACGTTTAGAAGTGAAATTAAATTAAGATGTGTTGGGTGTGAAGGAAGTGAAACCTATAACAATGATAAGCAAGCCAGATAATTCATTTCCTACATCAGTAAGAATATGAAATTAAATTTAGTTGCATCTTTGAAAAAAAAACATTTTTTTTTCAATTTTTGTAGTTGATCACAATGAATGCAATGAAAAAACAATTTATATTAAATTATATTTTTTGAAAATGGAATAGCTGTCGCCAAATTTCTAACTATAAACTATAGAACAAATGCAACATGTTGATGCAAAAAGCATCATGTTGGAAAATGCTGTGACAGATTGTTTGAACCTAAGTTTAAAAGAGACTAAATTAACAGGACTAATTGCTTGTATGTGAGATGGTGCAGCAAGTAATTTCGGAGCCAGAAGTGGTGTCTACAAGCTACTTTGTGATAGTCACAAAAGTGGTGTCTGTAGTGTTTTTAGAATTTTTGTTTGCAATGACTCACCCTTAGCTGCAAGTGAATGTACCAAATTTCTAACTATAGAGCAAAGGGATACAATATATTTCGTAGAAATATATTGTATCTCTTGGTGCATCCCACTTGCAGCTCTTCAAGATTTCCGGCATTAAGATATTTTTAGTTCGAATTCGATCCACTCTTTTGTTCCTCTATACATATCCAATTCTTGTCAGAAACTTCATTGGAAATTTTGAACAGGTTCAGCATTCAGAATTTAAATTGTAATGTGCATCTCAGGATTTGAAATAAAATACTTTAATGCCGGAACTCTTGAATCCGGAACACATAGGGACACACGTGACCATGAATTTTGCATATATGCTGCGTAAGTGATTTTTACCTACATCAGCATAAAGGTTTCTAATTCAGTAGCCAGTGTGTGTGTGTGTATGCTAAGGCCACATCATGTGTAACAAAGGGCAGACAGTTTTTCAGGTATGGGTTATGTTATCCGTTGAATTTCAAATGTATAATGCAAACTATAAATCAGAACTGGAAAAATCATGGGTGACATCTAGGGTCCAATTTACTTACTTCAGATTTCATAATTTGACTGTAATTTTTGTCATATAATCCATCATTGATCTATAAAAATGTTATAAGTTGTGGATAATACACGGCTTTGAAAAAAAGTTCTTGCATTACTTTACTTTTTAAAAAACCTGTGTGGTAATTATCATCAGAGGTGATAGTTTTCGAAAAGCATCAAAAATGCATCAACAACAGAAAGTATTTAGTTCAATATGAAGGTTGGCAGATGCAAAAAGATGAAAATTATTATTATTATTATTATTATTTTTTAACTTACAAGCATTTTGACTGAAAATACGATGTAACAAAGGTGGTACCATTTGCACTCAAGGAAGACTGCTGTGTGAAGCCCACTGAGCTGTTCTACAGCACATAATCTTTGCTGTTGGTAGCCTAACCACTTTGTGGATCACATTTGTTAGTTTTATTGTGCTAATTGCATTAGTTAAGGCATTTTTTCACCCTTCAGTTTCAAAAATTGTCAAATGCTATTGTCCATAGTTTCTATGATTTTTTCAGTATAATAAATGAACTACAGTAATCAGACCTGCCAACTGTTAATTTTATCATATTTAGTATGATAAATCACGCTGCAGTACGATAAATTACACTGCAGTACGATAATATGATTTTGCCACCAAAAATATGATTCTTTTAAAAAAGTCACATGTTTTCCCCCATTTTTCCTCTTTTCAGACAAATTAGGAAAAAAATTTACATGTAATCTGTTTTTTCCCCTTCGAAAGATTTTTTTCTCTGAGAAGTTTCCTCATCAAATTTGTTAAGAGGTTTTCTCTTAACAAATTTCCCTGCTTGCAGTTCCTAACGGAAATAAAGTAAGTCAAGTCAAGTGCAATCGGCAGCCAATGGACGAATCCCGACCCGATTCGTATTTTCGACTCATCATGAAGCTGCTGATTGGTCAGCGCTGGAATATGGATGAGCATCTGTTTATTCGACACAACCTCCCTCCCCTTACACTTGCAACCATCAAGAATTTATATTGCTAAAATAGGCTTCAAAAATTATCAGCACGCATCATGTTACGTTTTTTCTATTTGAGCGTTACGTTTTTTGGTTCTGAGAGGTTGGCTGGTCTGAGTAATGCTTAAAAAACAGGGATTGTTATTTTTTACTTGAAAACCAGAGTACTTAAAAATGAGTTTTTTTTTTGTTAAATAAGATATTTCTTTTGTACTTTGGACTTCTGGGTCATCCTGCAAATCACGACTTTTTGTCAGAAATTGTGGTTCAGACAGTTAAGGATTGTATGTATTTTTTTCATCATTATTATTTTTTTTCAATTTCATGGCCTGTAGATATGCTACCATAGATTATAAAAAAATATATATTTTTTTTCTGAGGTTTATGGTCTACGCATTATAGCATTATACGTTGCAGCTGATTACACGCAGGGAATCTTTCTTATTTTTATCTGAATTTCAAGGCCTGTGGATTATTCACCACAGATTATGTGAAGGGAAAAAAGTTTTCTGAATTTCACAGTCTGGATAATACAAATGAAAATAGAAAATACAGTATTTTGAGTATATATATATGTATATGTACACCGATGTAACGTCAGGTGATGCGTAACATCACAGCCTCTCCTTGACAAATGTCAACCCCGCCTTCTTGTGGTGCATCCTGTTCCCACTAAAGGGGCTCTGACGACCGCCAATAGCGGTATAACTGTACCATCGGGATTAGAGGAAATTCTATCCCACACTCACCAACCCGCTTGGCCAGCAGGGTGAGTTATGGCCAAACCCCTCCAAAATGATTCCACAACTTAAATCTTGGCCCTCAGTCTCCGGCTGCTGGAATGTACCTGGCCAGGGCAGCGGCCAGTGCGACATGAAGGCAGAGGGTCCTAAGAATCCCCGGAGGACCGGACTAGGCTGCCATCTGATGCTGACCTTGGCTACGTACAACGGACGCTCCCTATCTTCTGATTCAAGGCTTCTTGAATTGGAAGAGGAACTACAAAGGATCAAGTGGGACATCGTGGGGCTAAGTGAGGTAAGGAGAAAAGGAGAAGATCTCATTGAACTGAAAAGTGGACATCTCTTCTACTATCGTGGGACAGATACTGGCAGAACTAATGGTGTTGGATTTATAATAAACAAGAAACTGAAGGATAAAGTTGTAGAAGTTGAATGTTTCTCTGACAGAGCTGCACGACTCGTTATCCAACTCTCGAGAAGATACCAGGCTCAGATTATTCAAACTTATGCACCCACCACAAGTCATCCTGAAAAAGAAATTGAAGAATTTTATGAGGAAATTTGTCATCTAAATAATAAAGGTAAGCAGCACTTGAAGATAATTACAGGAGATTTCAATGCAAAAATAGGGCAACGGCAACAGAATGAAACTTCAGTAGGTAAATTCGGTCACAGCAACAGAAACCAGCGTGGAAATACTCTCGTTGAGTTTGCAGAGGCAGAAGGGTTTTTCATCTTGAACTCCTTCTTCAAGAAAAAGCCACACAGGAAATGGACGTGGAGACATCCAAATGGGACGACAAGTGAAATTGATTTCATTATGTGTAATAAAAAATTTGTCATAGAAGACTGCAGTGTGCTAAACAAGTTCAACACAGGTAGTGACCATAGATTGGTGAGATGTAAGATGCACCTCAACACTAAACTCGAACGTGGCAAGCTCATAAGACAAACAAAATGTATTGACATAACCAACCTTAAAAAACACCATAATACCTTCAAGTTGGAAGTGAAGAACAGATTCTCTGCTTTAGAAGGCCTAACATCGGAAGAAGTTGATATTTCTGAAGTTAGCAGAAAAGTAACCAAAGCTCTTGTGGAAACAGCAACAAAATTAGCTGGGTCTAAGAACAAGTTGCATGTGAACAAATTATCTGGAAAAACCAAAATGTTGATGCAAAAAAGAAGAGAGATGAGGATAACTAAAGAAGATGTGACTTCCAAAGTGGAATATATAGAGCTATGCAAGACAGTGAGAAAAAGTATCACTGAAGACGTAAGGAAATTCAACTGTGAACTAGTGAGGAAAGCAATTGAAAACAACCAAAGCCTAAAGATAGCAAAGGGACATCTCAGTAAGGGAAGAAAACAGATTATGGCACTGAGAAAAGAAGATGGTTCTGTAACAAGAAATAGAGGCGAAATTTTGACAAGAGTGAAAGATTTCTACTCCAAATTATATAAAAGGGATGATACATACACTCCAGACATCATGAAAGGTACCAGTACCAGAGTTCCTCCAGTCCTTCCAGCAGAAGTTGCACATGCAATCAAGAACATGAAGTGGGGGAAAGCTCCAGGAGAAGATGGAATTACTGTAGACATCATACAAGAAGCAAGTGGAGAAATCGAAACAGTACTCGCCCAAATTTTCACTCGATGCCTTAATGAAGGGAAGATTCCTGAGGATTGGAACACCGCTACAATGATCCTGCTACATAAAAAAGGTGACATTGAGGATCTCGGAAACTACAGACCTATCAGCCTCCTATCAGTGGTTTATAAAATCTTCACTAAAGTTCTTTCACACCGCTTGAAGCTAACACTGGACATGGCTCAACCGAGAGAACAAGCTGGATTCAGGAGTGACTACAGCACAATAGATCATATCCACGTACTGAGAGAACTAATTGAAAGAGCGAGGGAATATGAACTTCCATTGTGCATGGCTTTTATCGATTATGAAAAAGCCTTTGATTCGGTGAAACCATCAGCAGTTACAATGGCTCTGAAATCCTGCGGTATTGAAGATGCATACATTAATATTATTAATAACATCTATGAAAATGCAAGTGCAAAGATTCGACTGTTTGAAAATACAACACACATAAAAATTGGAAAGGGAGTGAGACAAGGTGACACCATATCTCCGAAGCTCTTTAATGCCACATTGGAGGGTGTCTTTCAGTCGCTGAGAAAACAAGGGGATAAAGATTAATGGAGATTATCTAACCCACCTTCGTTTTGCTGATGACGTAGTCATTTTTGCAACTACCCCATCAGAGCTGCAGAGTATGATCCAGGAACTTGCTGACAGGAGTAAAGAAGTGGGATTAAAAATGAACTTTCAGAAGACAAAAGTGATGTTCAATGCTTTTACAAGAAATGAAGATTTATCGATTGATGGAGAAAAGCTGGAGATAACAGACACGTACGTTTATCTTGGACAGCAGATATCAAGTGAGGGTCACATTGATGAAGAAATTAATCGGCGTACAAAACTTGCCTGGAGAGCTTTTGGAAGAAACAGCATAATTTTCAAGAGCAATATGTCATTATGTCTTAAAAGAAAAGTGTTTGATCAATGCATCCTTCCAGTGCTTACGTATGGTGCAGAGACGTGGACCTTAACTAAAAGAGACATACAAAGGCTGCAGACAACTCAAAGAAGCATGGAAAGGTGCATGCTTGGTGTAACCAGGAGAGATAAGAAGAGGAACTCGTGGATCCGAAAAATGACAAGAGTGGAAGACATCATGATCAGAGTTAAATCCCTGAAATGGCAATGGGCTGGACATACTGCCAGAAGGACAGACCATAGATGGACAGCCGAAATTTTAGATTGGATTCCAAGGGACAGGAAAAGACCCAGAAAAAGACCACATGGGAGATGGGTGGATGAAATTCGTAAATATGCGGGAGTGACATGGAGGAGACTGGCACAAGACAGACCGTTGTGGAGGAAACTTGGGGAGACCTTCGTCCAGCAGTGGATTGATAATGGTTGACAATGATGATGATGATGATGTACACCGATGAGCCATTCTATTATGATCACCCCCAGCCTAGAGAAATAAGCGTGTTTTGGAGACTGAACGGTGTTGCAGGTGAAGTTCACAGAGTAACCTATATATAATATAACCCAAGGACCTGCTTTCAGTTAGTAGTGTTTGGAATCAGAATGCGAAAAGCTGCCAATTTATCGGAGTTTGATGAAGAACAAATTGTGAAGGCATGGCGCATCGGAACTACGATTTCGGAAATGCCACAGCTCCTGGTTTGTTCACATGCTGCTGTAGTAAGTACATATCAAAAGTGGTGCATAGATGGCCAAATGACGAATCGTTGTCCAGTCGAGTGCCGTCCACAGCTCATTGATGCCAGACGGGAGCGGAGACTGTCGCGCATTGTTCACAGCGACCGCAGGACTACAGTGCTACAAATTGCCCTCAGCTACAGCAGTGGTGATCAGGACAATGTGTCACTGCACACAGTTCATCCATACATGAGATTCTTCCGCGAATTCGCGGAATTCCGCTTTTTTCGACATCATTTTGGTCATTCTCGAGGTCATTGCAAAAAGGAAGAGAAATTTTTCAGGATTTTTTAGGGGGGGGGGTCGTCGTTCTATAGAAAAAAAAAGCGGAATTCCGCAATTCTGCTTTTTTCTGGAGTAAAAGAACTAATCGCTTTCTAGCTTAAAGCGTTGTTTTTGGAGCAGACGCGGGGGCAAGAAGAAATGTTGGAGGGTGGAGTCAGGAGCTCAATTCGTTACTGCTGTCAACAATGGATGGGATGTCAGTCACTTGAGCATCGCAGCGCAAAGGGTGGAAGCTCCGCCTACTTCATGCGTTAGGGAAACTACCGCAGCCCTTTTCCGTGTCTTGCGGGAAATCGCCATTCTGCATTCTATCAGGGCCAAACTATCTGCTTAATTCTATCCGTGACGTCATCGCGAAACTCTCTCTTGTAATTTGCAAATGTATCCGAATGCGTTCCCGCTTTTCTGAGATCGTTTTAAAATCGAAGCACTCTTGAATCCTCTTCCTACGGAGTATGCCAAAAAATACGGAATCTCCGTAATTATTACGGATTTCCCCTGGGATTACGGGTGACTAACAAAAAAATTATGGATATTCAGATTTTCGCTGTTATTAAGAAAGTTTTACTGATTTTGTAAATAATCGACGTAAAAGCCTCTGAACAAAGTTCGTAACACAGCCCTTCGTCTTTTCTTTTTTTTTTTCTCAGGTGGTGGAATTTGTTTTGCTTGTTTCAAAGTGTGAAAAAAAAATGCCCGTCGTGCTTCTTTTGCCGTGGCCCGGGATTACGTCGACCTGAAGCATCTGAATAAAGTTCGTGACACAGCTTTCTTTTCTTAAATTCGTTCTACAACCCCCCCCCGCCCTCCCGAAGAGAAAGAATTTGTTATGCTTGTTTGAAAGCTAAGTGGAAAGGAAGAATGGCGCCACGCCGGAATTATGTAGGCCTGGCGGGCTTCTTTTGCCGTGATCCGGAATTACGTTGGTTCGAACGTGCTTTCGCCGTTGCCCGGAATTGCGTCTGCCCGATGCCTCTGAACCATGTTCGTGACAAACCTTTTTGTTTTTTTCTAAGGAGGAGGAATGTGTTCTGCTTGTTTGAAAACTTAGTGGAAAGAAAGCACGGCGCCCGGCTAGGATAAAGTCGGCCCGAAGCCGCTGAACAAAGTTCGTGACGCAACTCTGTTTCTTTCCTTTCTTTTTTTTTCTAAGGAAGAATGTGTTTTGCATGTTTGAAAGCTAAGTGTGTGTGTGTGGGGGGGGACGGCTTTAGGCCGTTATTACGTCGGGCCGAAGCCTCTAAAAAGTTCGTGACGCAGCTTTCCGGTTTTTTTTTGCTTTTTATTTTATTCTTTCTTTCAAAGAAGGAATTTGTTTTGCTTGTTTGTAAGCTAAGTGGAAAAAGTGTGTCATGGGAGGCTCAAAAACAGGGTGAAAAACAAGAATTCGGCAGAGAAAAACACCCCACTTGCTTGACGTTGATGGAGATTCATGTCACCATATTCACAATGCAAACAAAAAATTTTGCAAGCCATTTTATAAGGTTACATTGAGAAATACACTGCCGGACAATTGCTAAGGACGGATGACAATAGCAACGATAGCAACCATAAAACGGAAGTCAGGAAAATGTGGAAATTAGCATAAGTGCGGGATACAGTAAGACGTGTTGTGCGTATGCAAATTTTGGATTGCCGAACTTGTTCGTGACGTCATAGCGCTGATAAGAGATATAAAGGATATGACGCGTATTGACCGTTGTTGTTCAAACGCAAAGTTGAAAGGGAAAGAATCAATTGACGAACTTGCAATTTTCAGTATGTCTTCCCGACATCACCTAGATGATTTTACGCGTGGCCGTATTATTGGCAAGATTGAAGAAGGTCGAAAAATAACAGATGTTGCCAGGGAGTTCGACGTCAGCCACAGTGTTGTTTCAAGGCTTTGGAAATCATTTCAAACAAATGGAGAGTGTAGCAAACGTCACGGGGGTGGTCGTGTTCGCAGTACGACACCTGCAGGAGATTGGTACATAGTGCTATCAACAAAAAGACACTGGCGCAGCACAGCTAGTGAGGTAGCAAATCAGTTTATGGCTGCTACTGGCAAGCGGATCTCCCGAAAAACTGTCGCCAGACGTTTGCATGAAGGAGGACTATACGCCCGCCATCCTGTTGTGTGCATCCCATTGTCCAGACGTCACCGTACCGCCCGTTTGCAATGGTGCCATCAACATCGCAATTGGACTGATAACGACTGGTCTGCTGTCCTCTTCTCAGATGAGAGTAGATACAGTCTGTCGTCTGATTGTCGACGACAACTGATCTGGCATGATAGTGGTACTGCATATTGTCCAGCAAACATACAGGAAAGGGACCGATATCCGACATGTAGTGTCATGGCATGGGCTGGCATCATGATCAATGTCCGTACGTCCCTCTATGTGCTTTCAACTGGGACTATGACTGGCCAACGATACATTAATGATGTTCTGCTACCTCATGTTCGCATGTCCCGTGGTGCTGTCGGTGATAGATTCATTTTCATGGACGACAACGCAACATGTCATCGAACAGTCGCTGTCCAGGAGTGTCTTGAGAGCGAGGATATTCAACGCCTCGTATGGCCATCACGTTCTCCAGATCTGAATCCCATTGAAAATGTGTGGGATGCTTTGGGGAGGAGTCTTGCTGTTCGCCAATGCCCTCCAATAAACAAGGACACCCTCATCCGTGCACTGACAGAGGAATGCGATAAATTACCCCAACAGCTGCTTGATAATGTTGTGCAAAGCATGACACGACGTGTTGAATCTTGCATCGCCCTCCATGGTGGCCATATCCCGTATTAGCATCTTACGCCGGAACGCCTGCGGACGGTAATTGCATTTTTTTCACGTTTACGTATTCTGCACAAAATGGCCTGTTTGTCCCTTGAGCACGTTCCAAAGCCTTCTGGATTTCAGAGCACAATAAATTGTCTTTCTTGTAATGTCCTGACATTCTGACATTATTTTATTTCACTTGGCATCCAACCACACTTCCTTTTTTATGCGCTATATAGCCGTTTATGATCTGTCCTTAGCAATTGTCCAGCAGTGTACTTTATTGACTTCTTCAATGACTAAAAACTAAGCTGTAGATATATGTTTCTAATTCTTGCAAATTTCTAATTGCTTGACTAAATTCACAAACTTTCCTAGACAAATACTTTTCACCTTAGGATTTAGCTAGTAAAGATTCACATGTAAGTTTTAAATCTGATTTTTTAAAATATTTCATTTTATTTTGTTCTTAAATCCCTACTTTTCTATTGTGAATATAATAATGTGCATCACTTTAATATTTACTTACATAATTTACAGAAAATAATTCCATATGGCTAGCATACTCTTAAATATTGTATATATGCTGTATTTGAATTTGCTCACTGCGCGTTCGCGTGTCCCAATTTTCCACCCAGTTAAAAAGTTCAGCTTTTTTTGTCATCGGCCGGTCTCATGTATGTTCATTACAGCCTTCTGCGCATCGCCCTGCGTAGCTAAAGATCCAGCCAGGTTCCGATGCTGACTTCACATCATCACCAACAACGCGTTAAATGGATCCAAGATGATTGAGATTTGACCGTATATGATTGGAAGAAAGTGGCCTGGTGTGACGAATCAAGATTCCTGGTGCATCACGTAGACAGTCGAGTATGGATACACTGATTGCCAATGGAGGCTATGGCACCTGGATGCACGGTGACAGTGGTATTATGCTGTGGATGATGATGTTTTCTTGAAACACTTTGGGCCCCATTACCTGAATAGCACAAACGCTGTCAGCTGTTAGATACGTGAGCGCCGTTGCGGACTAAGTTTGCCCATTCATGTCAACTGCTTTCCTTGCTGGTGATGGCCATTACCAACAGGATAATGCACCATGCCACACTGCCAAAAACGTTAAGGAGTATTTCGAGGAATATGCTGGTGAGTTTTTGTTAATGCCCTGGCCTCCAAATTTACCTGATATGAACTTAGTTGAACATTTGTGCTTCGACTTGGAAAAGCTGGTGTGCCCCCCCCCCCGAAATGGACGGGAACTGGAAAACCTGCTTGTTGAGACCCCAGGATACCTATCACCACCTCATGGAATCGATGCCTCTCTGAGTGGCTGCTGTTTTATCGGCTAAAGGGGGTCCTACAGCTAATTAGGTAGGTGGTCATAATGTAATAGCTCATTGGTGTATATAAATTATTATATGTGTGTGTGTACAAATTCAGCAAATTGCATTTTAATAAAATCTAGCTTTTTTTTTTTTTTTTTTTTTCCTATCTTCATTTGAGAGCAGTGATGGAAGAATGGGAAATTTTTATTACAAATTGAAATTTTATTTACCAATAAGTGTGGTTTGGATAATTAAAAAAAAATGGCAGTAAATGCGCTCTTACTTTTTGTTCCAACAAAATCACTGCACATATGTTTATGTGTTTTTCTTTGAAATTTGAATTTGTTTCACCTAGCTCCTAGATTTGGAGTGTATTTGTCCAGCATTGCTGTAAATTCATTATGCGCTACTGTAATTTGTTCATCCACCTAAATTTGTGTTTGTGTATTTCCAGGTCTTGCCCAATTTAAAAAATTTGGAAGTCTTGAATTTTGGTGACTGTTTGATCCGAACAGAAGGAGCGCAATCCATCGCAAAGGCACTGTACAATAATTGCCCTAAATTGAAGGTATGTGTCATAAATTGGGAACCAGAATACTCTTAGTACAAATATGAGAGAAATGTCTTCTGAATTCTTGTAATTAACTGTAGTTATAAAATATTATCAGATGCTCTAGTCTGAACTCATCAAGCTTTTATTGCCTAATCAATACATGAACTGATTGACCTCATGGCAAAAGTTACATGACTGTTTTCTCAAGATATTTATACTAATGTACTACCTAACCGATCATACAATCTAATCATGAATATTTTCAAGATCCGCACAAAACGTAATAATAGCAATTCTGTGTTTGCAATAATTCATTTGTTCTTTTCACTGCAGATATAGTAATATTTTATTGCCCATTATTATCACAAAAGAATTATAATTAATATATTATATAAACAAAAGAAAGGAATGTCAAGCCAACAAGGAAGTGAAAATGGACAATACTGGTTGATGTCTGGATAATATCCATGTGTGCAAATTGCTGTATGCTGATAACACAGTCCTGTTGGCAGAGAGCAAAATGAGTTGCAGAGTATATGTCCCGGATGTACAAAGTTTGCAGGAAATTCAAACTGAGTATAAATAAGGGAAAAACCAAAGTTATGGTTTTTGAGAGAGGAAGTGTTAGCATTGAATGAAATATGGGTCTAAATTGTACAGTGATTGACCAGATGAATGAGCTTGTGTATTTAGGAAGCATGTAGTGTATGCTCCTTGTGACTCAGAACCTTCTGATAAGAAGGAAGATTTCTGGAATGAGCTAAAAGCTGTTTTGGGCCAATTTGGTGCTAAAGAAAAAGTAATAATAGCAGGGGATTTCAATGCTAGAGTAGGTGTGCAGAATGCAATTTCTGACAATGTTCTGGGTAAGTTTAATGATCCTTCTGTGAATGATAATGGTGAAAGATTAATTGAACTCTGCATTGAGAATGGTTTGTGTGTATCTAATACATTTTTCAACCACAAGAATATCCACACATATACTTGGGAAAATCGTACTCTTGGTCAAAAGAGTGTGATAGATTTTGTTGTCTACGATCAGCGTTTGAAACACTTTGTTGTTGACACCCGTGTGATGAGAGGTGCGGATGTTGGTTCTGATCATTACTTGGTAGTGTCACGAGTGAAACTTAATGTTGGTTGAAGGAAAAGGAATAGGAAGAGACCCAGGATAGAAAGAATAAAGGTTGATAGGCTCCTTGAAGATCATCAGCAGTATTCTGACTTACTCAGAGAACGACTGAAGGATCTGAAGTCTGGTGAGAGGGATGTTGAAAAGAAGTGGGAATGTTTTAAGAACTGTGTTGTCACTGCTGCTAAAGAGGTCTGTGGCACCACAATAGTGGGTAACAATAGAGGTGATGCTTGGTGGAATAGTGAGATTGAAGAGGCAGTAAAGAGAAAGAAGGAAGCCTATTTGGGGATGTTGCAAGGTAGAGTCTCTGTGGATGAATATCGCTGTAAGAAGCGTGAAGCTGCTAAGCTGGTTCGCCACAGTAAGGCAAAAGATAGGAAGGAGAAAGTGGAAAGGCATGAACTGGCTTTTTTGAAAGATAGGAAGTCCTTCTGGAAGTACACGAGACTCAGAAAAAATAGGGGAAACAAAGTTGTAAGTTGTGTGAAGAATGAGATTGGGGAAGTGATATGGGAGCCCAATGAGTTAAGTGACAGATGGGGTGAATACTTCTGTGAGTTATTAGATCAGGAAAGCAAAGATGATTCTGTGACAGATGCAGATGATGTCACAATGAGGGATGAAAGCACCGTAGGGATCTCAAGAGAAGAAGTGTGTAAAGCTCTAAAATCTCTTCAGAATGGTAAAGCTCCGGGAGTTGATGGCATAATTGCAGAGATGTTGAAATATGGTGGTGACTCTATAATTGACTGTTTAACTGAATTTTGCCAGTTGTGCTGGGAGTTAGGAATGGTCCCTCGGGATTGGAAGGATGCTATCATTGTTCCCTTGTATAAGGGAAAAGGTGATCAGACTGAATGCAAAAACTATCGTGGTATTAGCCTACTGAGTGTGCCAGGGAAAGTGTTTGGTAAGGTTGTTATTGAAAAAGTATGGGGTCTTACATCAGAGAAAGTGTGGGATGTTCAGAGTCGTTTTATGCCTGGTAAAGGCTGCACTAACCAGATTTTTGCATTACGCACGATGATTGAAAAGTATCTGGCTGTTAGGAAGAAAGTTTTTACCTCCTTCATAGATTTAGAGAAAGCTTATGACTGAGTGAATAGGACACTTTTGTGGAAGGTATTGAATGAATATGGTGTTACTGGGAATTTACTTAATAGTGTAAAAGCCATGTATGCTGGTAGTAGAGCTTGTGTACGAGTGAATGGTGTTTTATCAAAATGGTTTTCCATTGGTGCAGGAGTTAGCCAAGGTTGTGTAATGTCACCATGGCTGTTTAATATATTTATGGACGCATGCATGCGTGATGCCAAAATAGATAATAGTGGTTTATGTCTTGGTGATATCCGTGTGTGCAGATTGCGTTATGCTGATGACACTGTCCTGTTGGCAGAGAGCAAAAGTGAGTTGCAGAGTATGTTGACTCGGATGCACGAAGTTTGCATGAAATTCAAACCGAGTATAAATAAGGGAAAAACCAAAGTTATGGTGTTTGAGAGAGGAATGGGTAGCACTGAATGTAATGCAAGTCTAAATGGCACTGTGATTGACCAGGTTAGTGAGTTTGTGCATTTAGGAAGCATGTTTGACAGAGAGAACAAGTTGGATGGTGAAATCAGTAGGCGAGTGAATTCTTCTTTGAAAGTCATAGCTGCTCTGGGAGGTTTTCACAGGAATGATGGGTTCTCTAGAGAGTCCCGCATGGCTCTGTATGAAACAGTAATTGTTCCTACTCTGATGTATGGCAGTGAAACCTGAGTACTGCAGAAGAAACATAGGAGTCGTTTGTGTGCTGGAGAAATGCGTTACTTACGTGGGGTTTGTGGCAAGACACGATCTGATTGTGTGAGGAATGAAGATGTATTGCAGTTGTGTGATGTAGAGCAAAATGTTGTTAGCAAGGTGGAGACCAATATGCTTCGGTGGTTTGGCCATGTTGAAAGAATGAGTGATGAAATGCTTACTAAGAAAATCTTTTCAGCCCAAGTGGCAGGAAGGAAAGGCCAAGGAAGACATGGGTGGATCAGATTCAGGAGTGTCTGCATGAGAAAAAGATTATGAGTATGAAGTATAAAAGATCTTGTGTACAGCGTGTAATGGGTATCAGTGAAGCACGAGTTGTATGTCAAGATCTCTGCAAATGGCGAAGTTTGATACGACAACAATAAGTAAAAATATCTGGAAGTTTGTATTTCTTTTTGGAGCTAACCTCTGAATCTCGGAGAACAGCTTAGTGATATGTATGTATATTATTTTTTTTATTTCGCAGTCAGCGAGCTTTACGCTGCCATGAATCTTAGGAAGGATTTTTTTTTTCTGAACTTGATGGTCTGCAGATTAAGCGAAGGAAAATACTGTGCTTCGAATTAATATGTACAAAATCTTACTTCCACAAATTGTGTTTTGATAAAATCAAAATCTAAAATCTTAATTTTTGAGAGCAACAACTGGAAGAACGTGAAAAGAAAATTATGAAATAAGTTGAAAATTTATTTCTCAGTGGTTTGGGTAAAAGAAAAAAAAAATGACAGCAAATGTACTTTTACTTTTTTTTCCAGCATCATCAACAGAAATTAGTTTGTGTGTTATTCTTTGAAATTTGACTTTGTTACACCGGGTTTCTAAATTTTGAGAGCCGGCTCCTAGACCTGGAGCATATTTGTTGAGACCTGGTCATCCCATTTGCTTTGAAATTTCTAAAATTCTTGAAAGTTTTAATTTCAAAGTATTATTTTTAAGCTATAAACAAAATGAATTTTTATGGATTACGCAGAAGTTTTCAGGAGTAGCTTTTAAAATGCAATATATATGTGCAGTGAAAATGGACTCCAGACTCGCAGAAGTGTATGTCCCAAGTCACTTTAAAGGCACACTTCAGGCATTTTAAGAAACTTGCAACAAATACTTAGTCACATCATGGTATTTTATTACCATTTGTTCTCCAAATGTAAACATGGAATACAAAACATTAGTGAAACAGCAGATGCAAAAAGGGTATTTATGCATCATATAACACCACATCTAATGGCTGTCAGTGGCACAGTACAACATGAACTGAAACAAGGAAACCAGACAACCACACCTACTGAACACCAGACAACAACTGTTGCCATTCCCCCAAATAGAAATATTCCTGCTGCTAGTAACACACAGGTGCAGCAGACAATGCTCATTCACATATTGCACATAAATGGGCACAATACTTATGTGCATATGTGCATAAAGGAAACAAATTACACATTTTATGCATTGTTTTTTTACAGGTATACACTAAATAATTTCAATCCATTTAACAAATTGCAAAAACACTATCAATCATATGACAGAAATCATAGAAACTATTTTAAAACATAGAACATGTGTAACAATATGTTTTGATTTTTACTGCAATAATGATTGTTTCTTAATATCCTGTAGTAATAGATTCTATTAAAACCGCATTTGTATATGCAGCTGTTAAACTACAGCAAAATTAGTTGACAGACACATCATGTATATTCCTTGAAACCCTGTATTAAGCACAGGGAATGCAGCATTTCATTAGGAGAGAGATGTGAATTTGTTGCCACCAAAGATTGTTCTCGCCACAGGAATAACAGTGCCTCTCAAATAAAGGAAGCTGCAGAATTTTTAATGCGGTGAACTGAATAGCCATTGCCTTGCTTACTGTTCAACATGTATTTTTAACATCAGAAAATTTTAAAATTGCATCTTCCTGGAGCGCGTAAAAGTTGTGTAACGTTAGCATGCTCGAATGGAAATTCGGAGGTGCAGGTTGTTTTCCTGCTCCAGGACAATGTAATGTTCAAGTTTTCTGATGTTAAAGTTACATGTTGAACAGTAAGCAAGGCAATGGCTATTCAATTTGCTGCCTTAAAAATTCTGTAGTTGTTCCATGTATTTGCAAAGAATATTTCTTCAGCAATCTCCTAAGGAAGCTAGTTTAATTCTCTTGTTGCATATGTGACAGAAAAATGTGCACCCGTCACAAATTTGAAGCTCATGAACATGTTTTCAGCTATATCGTTCATTATTTCTTAATTCCTATGGAAATAGCTTATAATAGTAAGTAGTTTTACTTCTTGCAAGCCACCCGCACCTTCCCCAATTTAGAAATTTCAACTTGAAACAGGTCATTACCCTCAGATGACAAAAACAATCTGCCCAAATTTGAAGTGTCTAGCCCAACACTGTGATGAGTAGAACACTCTCTCCCAGTTTCATTATTATTAGTTATTATAGATATAACACAAAGTAGGTGTATTAAAAAAATATTTGAAGTCAGTCTGTTAAATTTGGCCTTGGAGTCCAAAGGGACTAAATTTTATTTCAGTTTAAAAAAGCAACAACAAAAAAACACTTTGACTTCTCCCTGTTCAAGCTTTGTTTCATGATTGCATTATGTTTCACTGTTTTATTTCTTTTCTTTTTCAGGAAGTACTTCTCGGGTTCAATGAAATCAATAAAGATGGAGGCTTGTCTGTTGCTAAGGCTGTGGAAAGTAAAAATTGTTTGCAGAAGCTAGTACTGAGTGGTATGTTTTTGTACTGTTAAACATAGATTTTGAGTTTTATTATGTATGAGTCAGAATTTTTATGTTAGCAGCGTATTTTTAAATAGGAAACAAAAATGGAAAAGTTTTAGCCATAATTGGCATTCTTTTAATTATGAATAATACTTTGTCGTGGCTGTCAATTCTATTTTTTTCTTGAAATGCTCCTGATTTGAATTCACATCTTCCACTATTTTGATTCACTCATTAATCTTCAGGTTTTTTTTTAAATTCTTGTCAAGATCATTTTTTTTTTTGTTACAAACTTTTCCTGAATTATACCAAATTATAGTTTAACAAAAATAGCTGCCATATGATATTTTAGCAAGTTTTGTAAAATGTATATGTAAAGCAGGAAAAATAATAGATTCACTTGTTACTTTATCATTAATTGCCTAATTTTCTGTGGTTTCCTTTATGGAAACTCTTTGGATTTTTGTTAATTTCAGTATAGGGACACATATAAAGATAAGACTTACTTGCTTGCTTTACATAATTTCCCAATAACATATTTAACCCTTTAACGACCATAGCGCTCAGAACGCCCGTACGTACAAACAGCTATAGCCACCCGAAACACATGTCTAGAGTGAATCAGATTTCCTACCCTTGCTTGTTCTTCAAAATTTTTCGACCTATGAGGGACGAGCAGAAGTCACCCTCAGTCAATATTGTTGTTATTAAACAAACAAGTTAACCAGCAGACAGTTTCGGGCGTTATGGTGTTTAGAGTGATACAAGATTTTTGAGTCATGGTCGTTAAAGGGTTAAAAGGACATTTCTGAATGCACATGGTTGTTAAGGACAATGTTTTCCCAGTTGTAACCTGTTTCATTAAGCCTTCCCGAAACTTACACCCGTAATTTAAATTAAAAGCACTGAACACTTTCTATTTGCATTATATTAAAAAACTTTAATATTATGATAACAGAAGATGCAGACTTTTTACCAATTCATTTCTACTAAGACTTCTTTACATAGCTTTCAAATTATATTATTTTTAGTCATCTTCAAATTAATGTAATTAAGAAGATTAAAAACTTCTGAAAAGCCGGTTACCACCCCAAAAAAATGCAACCTTGTTATCTTCATCTGAATGTTTTTGCTAATTTTGCTTTAGTATAATCATAGAGTAGCACATGTCTGGTGGATGGTTTGGATCTTATAAAAGAAAAATGTTCAATTATTTGAATGCAACATGCATGCGTTCATTTATCTTTGCAAACAAATATGACTTCTGGCATTAGGAAGATTATTGTCTTGTTAAAAGTTTGAATGGTATGGTATTTGTTTATTTCAAAATAAACTTGCATTTCAACAGTGAGTGGATTGTAGCATTACAAATTTTGAAGTTGCAAATCTGTTTATTGCTGTAAATATGACATGAATGTTAAGTTAGATAATATCCAAAAACTTGAAAATTTCGTCATCCTTGGATTGAGAATCAAACCTGCATTTCCTGGCTAGTGTCCTATTATGCTAACCACTGCACCACCCAGAACAACCCAGTCTCAAGTTTCTGATTAATTTGAATATAACCATCGCAGGATTCTCTAGTCGAAGCAATTGGCATTCACATATATAGTGAATCTGGAGGATTGGAATTCATTCCCGTGATTGCCCGGAGGAGCAGAATATAAATGAAAGAAATACGAGATTAGGCCATTGTACGATACAAAATTTGAAGTTGTGAATCCGTTTATTGGTGTAATCCCGTATTTAATTTGTTGATGTTCTGCTCCTCCAGATTCGCTATATATGAATGCCAGTTGCTTTGACTAAAGAATCCTGTGATGGTTATATTCAAATTAATCGGAAGCTTGAGACTTGGTCGTTCTGGGTGGTGTAGTGGTTAGCATACTCAGGCACTAGCTGGGGGACAGTTTGATTCCTGCTCAGGACGACGAAAGTTTCAAGTTTTTGGGTATTATCTGTCGTTCTATTCAGGTCATATTTACACTAATAGACAGATTGGCAACTTCAAAATTTGTATTGCACAGTGGTGTAATCCCATATTACATTCTTGTAGCATTATTTGGATCATTTTCCTGTACCAGAAAGATTTGGATGTCCTTATTTGTACTTACTTTACAGTAGCAAAAAGATTATCTCATTATTTAAATAGTATTATACTAGTGATCCAAATTTCTTGGCATAGAATAGAAATCAAAGTTTCCAAGCTTTCGCACATCAACCAGATGGCTTTTTCAAGGAACGTAGACAGCAAACTGAATAATAGAATGCTTCGACAATTTAAACGTGGTGACTTGACTTGACAATAAACGAACAGGTGCGAACGTTATTAAGCATTCAAAACACAAGGCGTTATGCTCATTTTGCACAAGGAATCGTGGAAAAAAAACCAAAAGGTATTCACTGCTTGAAGAAGTGGTTCCAAACCCGTGGCAACTCCAGCGAAACGCTATCATTAAATGACTCGTTGATGGTTATGATCTCCAAAGTTTCGCGAATGGCAGTAGATTTTGGGGTGCAGTAGGAAGCTAATTTCTTTATGTCATCCCATATAGGAGCAGCGGACTTGAACTTCACTTTTGGAGAGGGTTGTGGTTACTTTGCCGTACTTAATGTCCCTTTTATGTTTGTTAACTAATTCTAAATGAACGTTTTGTCATTCCAATCTAGTATCGCTTGGAGCCGTCCGGATATCGTAGAGGAATGGCATAAACACCTGCTTCATTGGAAGGTGGGGCCTTGTCAGCGTTTCTCTTAAGCATGGCATATAAAGGCATCTGAGGCCTGACTCCAACACTGAGGTTCATCTTCTTAAGCGCGTTCTTGAGCCGATAGGAAACATTTGGTATGTAGGGAATTGAACCCAGGTAGTGCAGCTGAGGCATAGAAAGATTAATATGACTGGTTTTGGCTTTCTCGATGTAGCTATATACCAGGTTCGGGGCGTATCCTGCCTCAGCGGCCAACTTGATAGCGTTTCTCAATTCGCACTGCCTCTAAGGAACATTTAAGGAGACTGCAAAGGCTCTTCGGACTCGAGAGCGGAAGAAAGCTGTCTTGTAATCAGCGGGGCAGAATGAGCTGCAGAGCATCAGGTTGGGGACGGATGTGGGTTTATAATAGACTTATGTTCAAAGCCGATTTTCTGGTAATTTCTTTAGTAAAACATCCAGATAAGACAAGGTACCCTTCTGTTCGAGTTCTATGGTGAAATTGATCTTAGAGTGTATATATCATTGATTTTATCTAGGAAAAGTGGGATAGTCTCCTTTCTGTGAGGCCATATGAAAAAAGCAGCGTTCACATATTTTAGCCAGGTGGTAGGCCTTGGGGTGATGTTGGTGAGTATATATATTGCTCAATTGGGTGAAGTATTGCTTCCGCAAGGACGGCTGAAAATGATGATCCCATTGGAGCGCCATTTATCTGTTTGCAAAATTGTCCTTGGAAACTAAAGTAGCTGGAATTTGAGACCAAGTCTATTAACTTGAAGATGCTGAGGCAAGACTCCTTCGAATAAAGTGATGAATTAGATATGGCATCTTTTATTTAATTAGTTATTTAATTATCTCATTAGTTAACTGCAGATTTTGATCATGTAATGACTGCATGTTTATTTAATTGTAATTGTCTACAGCAGTAAGATTATGGCATTATATAAAACGTAATTTCCAGCAACGGGAAAGATTTATGGAAATTGTTTATAGCTTGATGGACCTATGTTTTATTTTGTTTATAGCTTGATGGACATGTGTTTTATTTTGTTTATAGCTTTATTTTGTTATAGCTTGATGGACTTGTGTTTTATTTTGGCTTTCTGCTCAAATGCAGATCACAAAGATGTCTCCATCAATCACAACCTTGAGCTTTTCTTCTCTAAACTAGCCTATAGCCCATCCTAAGACGATTGTTTTTCAGCTTTAAATAAATATTAATGTATAGGAGATGTTTCCTGTCCTAAGACAGTAGAATTTTTAATTGAAGCAGATTGAAAACAAATCAAACAGATGTCACCTATTTTGTAAGGAAATATAGTAAAAACTTATATAGTAAGAACTCATTCATGTTAGAACTGAAACTTATATGCTATTTATTTCCATTTTTCAAAAGGCCTCACAATAAATATTCTGCATGAAATATTTGTTGCTGTTCAACAATTTTCCTTGTAGTCCAGTTGTTTTCGTGTAAACTTACCTTAATAACTTTTGCTTTGATTTTTCGCTTTAAATTACTTTTTCTCCGGCACACGTGTTATTCTGCTCATAGCTTGACTGTCCCATCTAAAGTTTAGTTTGAAGCTTCATATCAGAGCTTTTTCTACAAAATAATGCAATATCTAGTATACAAATCGGAACTATGTGAATTCTCGACAGTGTGCTATTGGGGCTACATCTGCTTTTAGATGCGATCTTGCTCACTTCAACAGCGCAAAATTTCAGTTTTTATTGTAGGTTAGATAGAGCGTTTACATAGATCGATCATTTGCAAAATGTATAATATAATCAGCACTGAACTCTAAAAATTAAATTAAAAAGTAAAAAGTAAAAAATAATCAAAGCATACAAATTAATATTCAGATTGTGCTAAATTAAATTAATATACAAATGCAACTTGCCGTGATATTAAGATTTACATCTGAATTTTGGGAAAGGGGTAAATAGAACTCGAGTCGTTGATAATCCAATGTCTTTAAATTTGCGTGCGATCACCTTGACATCTCAATGTGATCGCGTGCAAACTCAACTTGCTGTGATATTAAGAATTCAATTCAAATTTTGTAGATTGGAAAAACAGAACCCGAGTCATTAATAATCCAATGTGTTTAAATTAGCACACATTCACCTTGACATCTGAAAGTGATTTCGTGCATATTATATAGCAGGCAATCAGTTTGACATCTTGAGAGTACACATGAATTGATCGATAAGTGATAGATAACGCAACAATGCAGACGTTGGTGTGACATCAAGCATTCCAGAGAGGGGTGTTTATATCTGGGTGTTTATATTATTAATTCCTCCTGTAGATTTGACCAAATGATCTTCCCATCTCAGTCGAGGCCTTCCAGGTTTTATATTTTAGCCTTGGGCATTAGTCAAGGATTCTACTTTTCCATCAGTTGTCCCTCAGTCTCCCCATACAACTAACCAATCTCAGTTTACTTCGATATCTGCTCCACTACACCTTTTAGTTATGCCTACCTGTCAATGAATTTGAAAGGCCATACATAGTTCAGGATGAAGTATTTTTTCTTTCATTTTGTTTTATTTAAGCTAATTTCCAATCCAATACTGCAGCAGTTTGTTTGAATTTGTTTTGCCATTTTTTCAAGTTCTCGGGGATATTTGGGTATAAGAACTACATCATCTACTGTACCATCAATATAACCTCCTTTCAGGTTTGTTTTTCTCAAAGTGCTTTCCTGAGTTCTTGTAAAGAGCTTTGGAGAAATGAAGTCTCCTTGATGCAATCCTGTTTTGATATTGATATTTGAGGGCCAGTTCAACAGTACTATTTGAGTTGTTCCATTTCCATGTGTTTCTTTCATCATATGAACATGGGCTGATTCATTATTTAGTTCAAGTAAAACATTGAGGATTGAATTATGTTCTGTTGCATTGAAGGCTTTTTAGAAGTCTATGAAAAGATAGGAAAAGGTGATCAGCTTGAATGGGAGAGCTATCATGCTATCATTCTGCTAAGTGTGCCAGTGAAAGTTTTTGGAAAGGTCATTATTGGTAAGTCACGATGTCTTGCATCGAAAAGTTTGGGATGTACACAGTGGTTTTTTATGCCTTGCAAGTGCTGCAGTAACCAAAATTTTTCATTACATGTGATGATTGAAAGGTATCTGTTGGTTAGAAAGTCTTCACTACTTTTGTAGATTTGAAGAAAGCTTTTGACCAAGTATCAAGGTACTTCTGTGGGAATTCTTGAATAACTATGGTATAACTGGGAATTGCTTAAAAGTGTGAAAGCTGTGTAGGTACATGTGAATGGTGTTTCACTGGGCCCCTGGCATTTGATTTTTTTTTTTTCAGGCCTGGAAAGTTTGATTTTCCATATTTTTGTGAAAGATGTTGGAACTTGTTTCTTTCAATATTTAAAACAAAAAAAAAAAAAAAATCAAAATATTTGGACTGATTACATCACAGTATTCGAGCTCTCTGCTGCATCTGTTTGCAAGTATGTACACTCAATGGACAAAACAATAGAGATGCCTATCTAATAGTATGTTGGTCCTCCTCTAGTGGGAATAACAGCCTGTACATGCCAACGCATTGACTCCACCAGATGCTGGAGGTAATGCTGGCCGTGCCTGTTGCAGCATTGTCCACAGCTCCACCTGAGACATCAGTTCAGGATTAATGGATTTGATGTTCCACTCCACAGAACCACACAGAGCTTCCACAAGGTTTAAATCCGGAGACCTCGGCAGCCACTGGATAGTTCCAAACTCAAATTAGTGTTCCTCGAGCCATGCCTGGGAGGTTGCTGCCTGGTGGGGCAGCACATTGTCCTGCTGAAACAGACCATCGACCTTAGGATGCATGAAAGCGTGTAGGTGATCAGCAAGCACATGCTGGTAGTGTGCAGCAGTTAAGGCCCTCTCCAGACATACTAAGGGACCTAATGTGTCCCATGAGAAGACTCCCTAAGCCATTACTGCCTTGAAAAGAACCAACCTGGCACGATGGGGCCCATGGCCTCATGTTGTCAACACCACAGTCGTGTCCTTCCATCAGCCCGTTACAGCTGAAAGCAGGATTCATCTGACCACAGGATGCAGTGCCACTTTGCAGAGGTTCAGTTTTGATGTTCTTGGCACCAGACAATGCGTATTGTCGATTGACGAGCAGTCAACAGTGACGTACAAGTAGGGTGTCTGCTCTCATATCGCAGAATATGCAGTGTGTGCCATACTGTTCACTCACTGATGCTGCTTGGGCCTCCGACATTCAACCTGGATGTAATTTGCTCCACTGTTGCCAAGCAGTTAATCTGTATAAGCCTGGACAGTGTACGTCGACCCCAGCCATCAATGGGGTACGGTCGGCCACTACTTGCTCTCTGGGTGCTGGTACGTTCATCGATGGCATACTCATGGTACAGCCTTGTTACTATTGCCCTCAGAAGCCCTAGGGTTTCCGAGGACAACTCTTCTTAACTCTTGAAATTTTGTCCTGTGTACCAATCATTTCTATTCCGAATGTAGATCCATTCCAGGATCACCCATCTGTCTTGCCTCAACAATGGGTTCACGATCAAAGTCGCTCAAATAGCCAATTTTACCCATGTTCGTCAATGGCGATACACCGTTGGGAAGCCCTGCGTCTGCCTATTTAATTCTAGTTCCACTTGAAGAATCTTTAGTTAATCTTCCTTTCCTCTGAGTTCCTTTGGTTTTTTTTACAGACGTTTCTGGCCTGTGAATTTTTGTTAAGGCCTGACCTCAATAAATAGAAGGATTATAAAAAAATTTGAAGAATTTTAATTTTGTTGCCAGATTCTTCATTCTGTTGCCTATTACTGAAATGTTTTCATTTTGTAATTCTATTATAATTAAGTTGTTTAAGACATCACTTATTAGTTTTGTAGTCTCATTGATGGCACTGTTTGTAAAAAACCAAAGAAACTCGGAGGAAAGAAAGATTAAAGATTCTTCAAGTGGAACTAGAATTAAATAAATATATGTGGGTAAAGCCTTGAGTAAGTGCTTTATTTCTGCCTATTTATTGCCTGTGTTCAATTTGGGTCTGTTCCACTCTGCACGGGAGATACCCATCTGTAATGTTTTGTCTACTGAGCGTACATTCGTATTATTATACATCCATAACAACTGTGGATAAGCTTGAAAGATGTAATTAACTACATTAGTACTATAGTTAATTAGTAAAAATTTTCAAATGTATTCAACTTGATGGCTACATGAGACTGATCACTGCTTTTCTACACAACACACATGAAACAAAAGCAGCACCAATTGTCCCAGTGCAGTGCTCACTTGGGGGTGAAAGGGACAGTGGAACACAATTTGATTAGTTGTTATCTCTTGTTTCCCCTCCTGCAACATCCCCTATCCCTTTCTGTAATCATCACCCAGAAATTCACTTAGTACATCTAAGTGATTCCCACCCATCCTTTTTTTGCCTAGGAGTAGGTGGCTTCTTTTCAACTTTGCTCACACAATACACCCAAGGCATAACTTCTTGAATTGTATTGGAGATAGTGTCTTGTACAGCTCACCTGTAGAACATTTGATTTACTCCCTCCCCATTGTTTTTCTAACAACATTCTTCCACCAGAACACAAGGTTTCCCTTTAACTGTTGCACTTTTGTCCTGTGTGCTAATCATTTTTATTCTTAATATAGATCAATTCCAGGATACTGCAGCAGATTTTCTCTGCCTCGTTAAATATTGACTTTTATTAAATGTTGCTACTTTGTTTGTTAAAAGTAATCATGTCAGCCATTGTTCTCCTTAAAACCTTTTTACTGGGCAGCCCACCCAGCTAAATTTTCTTTAGTGAACATATTCAAGTGCACATAATAGTAAGAGTGGGAAGCGTGTTCTCACATACACCATAAATATTGATGAAAACTGGCTGAAATCTGTGTTGAATATGATTAATTAGTAAGTAGTCCAGTCCTTGTGAAACTGCTGAAATTTCTACTAGCCGATGTGGCTAGTGGAATAAAAATTTTACTAGCCAAATGACAAAATCTGCTGGCCATGCAAAGTTAAAAAAATAATGATTCAGTTACTTCTCTACTTATGTTTCCATGAAATTAAATGGATGAATGTTTTTTTTTTCTTTCTAATGAGAGACCCTCCCCCATTAACTTCATAGAAACAGATGCAGGACAATTACTGCATAGAATCATTAGATATATTGCATATGTTTTTGTTCCAAAATGATTGAATTTTTGACTATTTTCAGTTCTGTAATATCATTACTCTTAGTATCTTAATTTACACATACATAATTTATTTTTGAGAGGCTATTGAAGTTGTCTAATTTCTTTAATACTATTTAAAACAAAGGGATAAAAGCTAGGATATATATACATAAAGTGGCACTAATAATTTTGATACAGTTTATCGCTGGTATGTACTGTGTCTAATCTTCCTATCAGAGGTATCTGCCCACCACAACTGAATAGCATTTTGAGGATCAAATGAATTGAAGGGCCATTGTATCTAATTATCATTAAGTCATTTAAAGTATCAGTGTTCAGACATGCCCAATTACTGGTTTTTATGAGGTTCATTGCTGAAAAGCCACGCTCACAAGGAGCAGTACTACATGGCATTAGATGTAGCAGCTGCATCATCTTAAAACTATTGCCATAACAGATTTCTTTTTGTTCAGCTTATATACAGCTAAACAGAGATTCAAAGAAAATTCTTTTACCTGTGGATGACATTATGCTTTCTGCAAGGTACACAATGGCAAAGATTCATATATCATGGCAAAGATCAAATATACCATGGAAAAAATACATTATACAATGACAAAGGTTGCTTTAGTAACGTTGACCCTTTGGTCACTCCAGGCTGATCCGTCAGCAGATTAAGTTTCTGTGGAAGCCCACCTTCATTTCCATTCATTTTCAAAGCAGTTGCAGGAACACGGGCGAGAAAACTGAACTCAATATTCATTCACAAGTGGTGGTGGTGGAGGAGTTGGACCAAATAGTTGCTCACTTGGGGAGAAAAAACTACTGGCCATCATTGGCTGCTATAGTAAAAATTTTACTAACCACTACAAAATATCTGGTCGCCATTTGGCGACTGGCTACGAACATTCGCAAGGACTGGTAAGTACACAATTTTTTTATTATTTATGTACACTTTTGTAATGTTTATCATGTTATGTTACATTAATGCCTACCACACCACTAAAGATGTTTAATAAGTATAATAATTTTAAGCAAAACAACATCCTCTTTTATTTCTTGATTAGGGAAGGGTCATTAATACCATATACAGGTAAAATTTCTTGCCACCCGGCTATAAAAAAAATCTAGGGAGAACACTATGTTAGCCTTTCTCTGCTTTATTAAGGTAGACATCAAGTAATTTTGCTTCCTATATTTCCAATGGAAAAACTTCTGTACACATTTTCTTCACAATTAATGCGTTCCCATGGATGAAAATTTGAACATCGATTAAAATAGCTTCATTTTATAACTTGGAATACTTAATATTTTCTAAAACATAACCATAATTATGCAATCCAACATTTTATTTGTCTACTGACGTCATCAAAGTACAGGTCGCGCCATCTTTTTTCTGGTTCCAACGCCACCAAGGAAAAGTTATTGATTTTTAATATAAATATGGTTATATGTTTTTGAAAATATTAAGTATTCCAAGTTGTAATATGAAGTTATTTTAATCGATGTTCAAATTTTCATCCTTGGGAACACACTAATTGTGAAGGAAATGTGTACAGAAGTTTTTCCATTGGAAATATAGGAAGCAAAATTACTTGATGTCCACCTTAATAAAGCAGAGAAAGGCTAACATAGTGTTCTCCCTAGATTTTTTTTATAGCCGGGTGGCAAGAAATTTTACCTGTATATGGTATTAATGACCCTTCCCTAATCAAGAAATAAAAAAGGATGTTTTGCTTAAAATTATTATACTTATTAAACATCTTTAGTGGTGTGGTAGGCATTAATGTATTTATTTCTGAATCACATCAATGATATGCAACATACATATGATTTGTTTGATTTTCTTTTGGTAGGGAACCAGTTTGGTGAAATAGGATGTCAAAATATTGAAGACCTGATGAAAGAACACGGACAGAGTGAATTCTTGGGCTCTTTGAGGTATGTATTTTTTATCTGTTGTACTTGATTTAATATGAATGCTTTGTGAAGTGTTTCTCCGCTATTATGTTTTTGTTTTTCTTTATCCGGGCAAATGTAACTGTCTCTGTTTTTGCCCTTCAAAATACTGAGCTTGAAGCGTGTGCGTATGTGCATTTTCACGTGAAAAGTGTGTATGATAGGCTAATAAATTATTGAGGCATTATTTTTAAACGGATAGTTTCAGGAACATATTTTATGGGGTTGCTGTGATGACCTTCCAGCATGTGGGTGTTCTTGTGGAAGATGACAAGTGATGCTGACAAATGAATCTTTTCTTATGGCCATGAGAAACCGTTCCATAGCAGAGCTGCCACGAGTCCCAGTTTACTCGGATTCCGTCCAATTTCAAAAATATTTTCCGGAAATCCGATTTCCCTACAAACAATCTGGTTTTGTAGTTTTTTTTTTAATTTATTGTGCACGGTATTTTCCCCCCTCATTAATGAAATCTTCTGAGAGTCATAAAATCATAAAGGTAGATCAGTGTGTGTGATCAGCCCACAGCTAACTGAGTATAAATATGGGAAAACCAAAGTTATGGTTTTTGAGTGAGGAATGGTTAGTACTGAATGCAGGTTAAGTCTAAATGGCACTGTTATTGATCAGGTAAATGAGTTTGTATATTTGGGAAGCATGTTCGACAAAGAGAACAAATTAGTTGGTGAGATTAGTAGGCGAGTGAACTCTTCATTAAAAAGTCATAGCTGCTTTAGGAGGATTTCACAGGAGTGATGGGTTCTCAAGCAAGTCCCGTATGGCTGTATATGAAAGTGCAATTGGTCCTACTCTGACGTGGCATTGTAACCTGGGTTCTGCAGAAAAGACATAGGAGTTGTTTGTGTGCTGGGAAAATGCATTACTTATCGAGGGTTTGTAGTAAGACACTCTCTGATCATGTGAGGAATGAAGATGTGTTGCAGATGTGTAATGTGAGGCAAAATGTTGTTAGTAAGGTGGAGACTAATAATCTTTGGTGGTTTGGACATGTTGAAAGAATGGGTGATGAGATGAGTACTAAGAGAATTTTTTCAGCCCAAGTGGCAAGAAAGAAAGGTAGAGGAAGGCCAAGGAAATCATGGGAGGCCCAGATTCAGGAAGGTCTGCATGAGAAAAAGATAATGAGTATGAAGTACAAAAGGTCTTGTGTGCGGCATGTAATGGATGTCAATGAAGGTCGAGCTGTGTGCCTAGATTGCTGTAATTAAAGATGAATGATACAGCAGCAGTGACTTCTTTCTGTGAGGAGCTAACCTCTGAATATCAGAAAACAGCTTAGTGATATGTAGGTATGTATGCATATTCGTTGTGATGGTCATTCGCAGCATTAACCGTGTCTATACAGCATTCAGTTATTTTGATGTATTTCCTTGTGAGTCGTACTTGTTCTTTTGCTTCTTCCCATGGCACCAAAGAAGAATGTTGTTGATTTTGATACGAAAGTTGTAGTTTATTGAATTGCACAAAAAAGAAAGTACAAGTGTCAAGCATTTTGCAGAGCTCAGTACCAGAAAAACCAGAATGTATGACATTTTAAAGTAAAAAGACGAGATAACAAAGCAATTGTGTAAAAGCAACAGCTCGACAAGAACAAAAATGTGGAAAACCAGAAATGAAGAGTTCATAGTGTTCTTAATTTTGCTGCTAGCAGTTTATTGCTTAATATATTTGTTCTGTATTACAGGAAGAAAAAGAAACAAAACTTGTATTCTTTCCTTCTTTTTTCTTTTTTTTTTTTTCTTTCTGTAATAATTGTTGTGAAAGACTGGAATTTGTTGTCCTGCTAAATACCCAAATTTGCCACTGCGTGCTGGATTACTGTAAAATACTATTTTAAAAAAATCCAAATGGTGGCATTTATGTTTGAAGATAAATAACTTCGCAATAAGTTGTAACATTTAATATTCATAAGCATCAGAAATTTCCATACAGTTTTGTCCGTTCTATGCACTATTTTTATGGATATATTAAGTGTTACATTAAAACTGAAAAATTTGCATGTGTAATATTTTTTTTAAACAAAAAGTTTCATGTATGTTTCTACATATAATCAGTAACAGTAAAATTCAAAAGGAGTTTTGCAGGATATTTTATAAGGTAAATGTCATGCTGTGAAATTTTGCTTAAAAAAAAAAAAAAAAAAAAAAAAGAAGAGTTGGCAGCTATGAATTAGTGATCAATTTTGTATTTTAAGGTATAGCAAATATTGACCTAAAATGTCACTGATTTTCAGATTAAATGCAAACATTTTTGTAAAGCTATTATGTTATTATCATTTTAGTGAAGATGAGGGTGCTGAAGATGAGGATGAGTATAATGAGGAAGATGACTACAATGAAGGTGATGAGGAAGATGATTATGTTGAGGAAGAAGAGGATGATGAGTGTTATGATTCAGAAACGTCACCAAATAAAGCTTCAGGAAAGAAATCTCCCTTGAAGGAAGAGCAAGAAGACTCCCATATTAGTCCTATGTTGAAGGTACTCTAAAAATTTAGGCAATAATTTTAAGCAGTAGTGAATCATTTCACATGCATGGAAAGGGAGGGGGGGGGTTAAAGTGCTTAAACATGATGCAATGACACATGGATTTTTATGGTGCTTGCCAGTATTGCATCATCCTTTGGTACCATAAAATTGAGGCAGCCACTAGAAATCTGTTGCAGGAGTTCGGTAAATTGATTTACCTGAGTCAACACTGTTGAGGGATAATTTGTAATTCAGGGCTGCCAGCCCACGCCAAAATGTTGTTCTTGCATCATTCTGCTAAAAAATCGCTATTGCGACTAAATCTGCGCCAATTTTGCGCCAAAAGTTAAAATTTACTGGTCATCGATATTTTAGCGTAATCTTATGACATCCGAAATCGATGCAGCGTTTAATTCGTACGTGAGATTCTTCTGCGGATTTGCGAAGTCTCCTCCCTGTTTTTTTTTCATGTGATGTTGTTTCTGTTCAGTATTGTTGTTAAATAAAATTTCATTGCGTAATTTCAGCTTTAAATTGTAGGTAACGATTTCCGAAAACAGAAGTTAGGCCGCCCGAAAATTTCTCCGTAATCTTCGGCCACGAGACTCTTACGCTGATTCGAGGAATTCCATTTTTTTTTTTATCATTTGAACCAATTCACGAGATCGATGCACAACTGAACTGAAATTTGGGGGGGGGGGGGTCGTTTTCTTCGTCGGAGGACAGAATTCCATCCTTCGAAAACGGAAAGTAGACGGAGGTAAGATTTCTCTCGTAATCATAATTTTTTTCTCGGGATGTTTCCTCTACCCAGTATTGTTAGATATCATTTGATTTCAAAAATATTTGTATTTCAACTTGAAAATGTTGGATAAATTTCCGAAAACGGAAGTCGGACGGAGCGAAGATTTCTTCTGTCATTTTATTTTTTTCCCTTGCAATGTTCTCACTCCTATGTAGTTGTTAAATGTCATCACCCTCATAAATGTGTATGCATTTTAGCTTGATAAGGGTGGGGGAATTTCCCAAACGGAAGTGACGAAGTTTGGAAATTTGCAAGAATTGATGCATGGTGTTCCAAAAAAGTATTCATTCTCTGAAAATTGCACCATTTATCTAAAATAGTGAAAGCTCTGATATTAGAATTCATGGTTTTCAGGCTGAAAGTTCTTTAAGCATGATGGATAAAATAGTCATCTGAGGGAATTAAAAAAAAACAAAAGAAAAGAAAGAAAAGTAACAAAGAAAAATGGTAAGGGAAAACTATCAACAGAAAAAAAAAAAGTAAACAGTGGATGCTGTGCAGTGGCAGAGTCAACAAAAGACAAATATGGCCGTGGAACTTGCTGAGAAGAAAGTAGGGTTTGTTCACAAGAGAAAACCAGAGCTAATGTTCTAGCAAGTACAAGAACAAAACCAGGAAAAAAACCTCTTTGAATCTATGTCTTTCAAAACCACCCTATTTTGTTTGGAATTCAGTAATTTTATAATTGTGAATACAGTGGTGTGATCTAGTTAAATATTTTCATAAATAAATTACAGTGAACGATTCAGTTTTGTTCATGCTGCGTAATACTCACACTTTCTCACCGCGCATTCTGATTTTTCACCAAAATAAAAAGTACAGCTTTGTTTTTTTCTTCGTCAGTCTCATTCATGTTAATTAAAATCACTCGCAAGCACTATGGATAAATGAAAGGATTGTTTATATCGCATAACTTGTAATCAATTATCAGGAATACCAATCTTTTGGTTCTTACTTAAAGTCTGAATTTTGCCCCGTACTTTTTCTCATTTTGACCTACCTTGGGAAACATCTTCACCCTCACACTTGTCTTTTTCCAGATAAAGGTGCGTTGAACCACTTACTAACTCGCAATCGTCTGCTTAATGTCCATGTCCATACACATGCAGGATACCATGTATTCAAGAGCAGTGGCTCTTTCAGACAGCAACAACAAAAAAGTCGTAAACTGATTCTACTACTACTACTGAGGGGGGAAGGGGGGGCAATCCCACACCAAAACGTTACTGCCGAAGCGTTCATTGATGGAAGCAGCTTTTATCTAACCAACTTTACTAAATCTCACTGTTATGCTATAGTTTTGGCTCCAGTTGTAATTTTTTACAGCAATAGGGAAAGTTCGACATTGATAATTACTGGATGAAAAGTATTGTATGAAGAGTATCATGGCACAACTGCTGAAAGGTGATTTTACAATTTGATTATTAAATGTTACATTAGTAGTTTTCCTTTTATATCGAAGGTACACTTTCCTTCAGAAAACCTTAGGAGTTTGTGATGCACACGCAAACCACATACGTGTGGCTTGACAGTTCGTTGGTTTCAGAAATAATGTGTTTCCGTCTATCTGAATGCCATGAATCTCGAAAAATATGCTGATAAAAACCAAAGAAACAAACAATAATTACATATTATTTATTCTTCCTAAGTGTATATTCGCAAGCGTTCAGTAACAATAGCAACAGTTCTTCGATGCGGCAGCATCCTATTTGTGTTACAGCTAAACAAATGCATTCAGAAGAAAATCCCTGATATTAATGTGTTACGTTTCAAATATTGCAGGTCATGTAGTTTTCAATAAATCGTGGGTAGTATAATTGTTTTCCCATTTATCTCACTGTAGGAATGACAGAAATGCTACTTAACAGTCATAAGAAAAGCAGTAAAATGTCAACAAACCTGAAATATAAAATTTTTTCACAGTTCATAAAATAATGGTAATTCAGTATATAAACATAACTTAAAGCACATCATGGACTTAAAACAATTAAAAATACTGCCATTAGCTGCTCCAAAACCTGAGTTCTGCTCCAAAATGCAAATTTTCTTCTCCAAAACCCAACGTTTCTGTTCCAAATTGCATATTTTCCTGCCCCAAGAATTGCTCCGAAACATTGTAGGGCACTAACACCCCTGTAATTGCAAAGCGTGAATATTTAATTTAAAGAAAGAAAATGCTCCAGGTAATACACACAAGCACCTGTAAGAGTCAGTGAAAGTACAAGTTTTATGCCACACCAGAGCACTTGATCTTTTCTGAACCAAAGGTGTAGAAAGAGTTGCTGAGCATTACACCAACCCGAAAGAGACGAAAGCAGAATTCATTGTACATTATGTAGATGTTTATTGATAGGGTCTAATATCATCATCAACAACCATGGTAAGAGTCCTAGAGGTGTCTGGTGCCATTTTCATTCGTCTTACATTGTTTTTATTACCAGCACATCGACACTCATATGATAAACCCAGGCGTCCTGGCGAAAGGGATCCAGGGACAAAGTGTGTCTGGGGCAGACTTCAGAGGGAACTATTTATTCATTCACATTTCCAAACATTGGGAGACTGTGGAAAACCCCGGAAAAACCGCAGACTAGATGGCTGGCAGGACCAGGGTTCGAACACCTGTCTGTCAGAAACGTCCACCTCCCACACTGTACATAGTGACTTAACTGTGCCATGCCGGTGGTAGGGACAGTTAGTTAAGTTATACAGGGGTGGCCAAATTTTGAGGAACCAAGATCTACCTTAAGCTATCATTCCCTACCATGATTTATCACTGATATAGGCATGTTTAAATAGGAATAAGCCTATATGACAAGTGTTTTGTTAGTGTGTGTGGTTTTGTAAGATTGGAAACAAATACAGAAAAATAATATTTAAATCATTTTTTATTTCTGAAACACTATTTTTCAAACAAGTTACATAATTTTCCTTATAGATTCTTTATTTACAGTACTTAATTTTTAGATTTTGATGCATGACTCTGCATATCCTCACAAAGTTTAGAATTATCGGGCACATATTCAGTGAGGCACAGTCGGAGACACGCTTCTAAATGAGCATCAGTCAGGCAGCTCCTATATTTCGATTTCATTATTTTCATTTCTGAGAAAGCTGCTTCACAGAGATATGTGGATCCAAAGAAAGCAGTCAGCTGCAAAGCAACAGATCTCAAGTAGGGATATTTTTCTTCTGACAGTAGAGTCCAAAATGTGTTATTTGATTCTCTTGCCTTCAGTACTATGTCGGATTAAACAATTTATGATTCTAAATCTGAAGAATAGAAGAGGAAATGTTTGATGAAACTTCCTCTATCACATTCACCAAAAGGGTATGCCAGCTCAAAATGGGCTAAACAACATATTAAACACAAACACTTGTCGCAAAACAGTGTGAAGAAATAAGCTTCTTCCATTAGTGTGGAAATGATATGTTTTCGGTTTTTTAGCTCCACTCATTTTTTAATATGTAAACAAAGCTTAATAACTTTTACACTCAATAAGTAAACTAATTTTTATGCATAAATAAGGGTGTTCAGACATTGGCCTTCGCGTCGACCGTGATCTACCGTTATGCCACCCCTGGTCTATAATACATATGTGGAATAAAGATATACTGTGAAGTTGCCTGATGTGTGTGTGTGTAAAAACAAGCTGATATGGATAGTCTTCGAACTTGTTGAACACTGAATGAATAAGAAATCAATAATTCACATGAAGGTGCCATTATTTGACATATAGATGCTGTATTTTGTACTGTTTCCCATGTAGCCATCCCTTCAGAAAACTTTAGAATTACATCGCCTTGGTGGAATTGTACCCACCTCTCCTGATTTCCATTCGAGCATGCTACCATTACACCACCCAAGATAACAAAGTTCCAATCAACAATAGCTAGGCTGTAGTATGGGAATTTTAAACTGTTAGATTTGCACTACTGGAGGCAATCTATGTTTCCCCATAGCATTAACGACTTTCTCATTCTTTGATCTCAAAGAACTGGAGCTATTGATCTACACTGAAGAGCAATTGAATTAGAGACAGCTGGCGTTATGCAAATGTGGCGCTGTGGGCGGCCCTGTAAACGGAAACGACATAACGTATGCAGCGATCCAACAATATCAGGAGTGATGCGACGGAAATCAGTAAAAGTCGGATGCAGTATGGGTAAGACGAAGGATCTAAGCGCATTTGATCTTGGGCAAATTGTCGGGGCCCGACGAATGGGTCACTCCATCTCGGAACGGAAGTCGTGCAGGAACTGGGGTTTTCACGAGCCACTGTGTCACGGGTGCACCGTGAGTACATCGAATCCGGTAAAACCATCCCTGCAAGGTCCAACTGCCATGGACAACAGTGTGTGGATGAGCGTGGTTGTCGTTGGCTAGCTCGCATTCTAACAGCGGATAGATGGGCCACAGTGCAAGAAATCACTCGGCAATTTAACGTTGGTGCACAAAAACGTGTAAGCAACCACACCATCCAGAACCATCTCCTCGCTATGGGGTACAGAAGCCATCGTCCCACGAGGGTACCGCTGATGACCACACATCACAGGGTGCAAAGATTAGCATGGGCATGGGAAAATCGCCACTGGACCCTGGACATGTGGAAAAATGTTGCCTGGACTGATGAGTCGAGATTCACGTTGGTACATGTGGATGGCAGGATACGAGTACGGCACAAACCACATGAAGTGATGGATCCTTCTTGCCAGCAGGGTACTCTTCAAGCTGGTGGGGGTGGCATTCTCGTCTGGGGACTGTTTATGTGGACTGAAATGGGACCACTGGTATGTGTGACATCATCCCTCACAGGTCAACGTTACCAGGATATCCTGGACGACCATTTGCTCCCGTTTGTGCGTCTTCAAGATCCCACTGGGACCTCATCCTGCAATAAGACAATGCACTGTGCCATCGCTCCCGAATTGTATCCGAATAGTTGGATGAACACTCCACCGATGTGACCTCGCTTCCTTGGCTAGCTAGGTCACCTGACCTTAATCCCATCGAGCACATCTGGGATGCCATCGAGAGAGATATTCTAGGCTCTGACCCCCCTCCATCAAATCTTCGTGAACTGTGTGAGCTTGTTCAGGGGTCGTGGATCCGTATGGCTTCCCAACGCTTCCGGTGTCTTGTCGAGTCCGTGCCGAGACGAATCGCCGCCGTCATTAGGGCAAAAGGTGGTGTTACACGTTACTATAGAGGTATCTTTAATTCAATTGCTCTTCAGTGTATATGCATGCCTCGGAATGAGATAAGGTAACCCTACGTGGAAGCGTGCATTTCTTCAGTTGATGCAACTTTGGTGGTTTCAGGCTCGTAAACTGCAGCTGCTTAATTTCAGTTGTTCCTAGGAAGTGTAACTGTTACCTGCTTGAACAGAAATTGGAAGACACAGGCTTGATTCCCACTCCAGAGCAATGTAGTTTCAAAGTTTTTTGAAGGAATGGCTAGCATGAAATGCAGCACCTATATGCCAAATAATATTTGATTTTGCCTAATGTGTAATTATGAAAATACAGTGAAACCTGTGTAAGACAGAATCCAAGGGACTGCAGACATGCCAGGTTTTATTATTTAACCAATAAAATTTACGGAAATGCAACTTGTTTTACGGGCAAGATGTTAATTTTACGGATTTAGTGTTTCACCCAGATTTTTTTTTTTTATTCTGATAATTTTGCACCCCATTCATTGGAACTTTTTTTTTATTTAACTTAAACCATTTAAAATAAGGCGCGGGTGTGAGATAGGAATAAACTTTTCAGCTATATGTGCTTATGTAGGAAAGCTGCAGACAAAGTTTTAGGTTGTTGTTATTATTATTTTTGAATGAAGGTTTAACGACCACCATGAGCAACTTAGTGGCTATTAAGCCAGAGTTTAAGCTGGCTGAAAAAAATGCTAAAATGAAGGGAAAAGTTGTAGCAAAATGTCAAAAAAATTTAGCCTCTTTTGTTGACAAACTAACGCGCGACGGATTGTCGTAGTGGACGAACTGACGCGACACTGTCAGACTGATCAATGGATGACAGAGTTGACGGAATACTTTTACCTATGAATTAGCGGCAGAATTTAAATATTTTCCCTGGACTATGGTAGTTCAAATTTTCGGAACACATATATTTAAATGTCTGGCGCCATTTTGCGATGGACGCAATTTTTTTCGCGCATTTTAGCTTAGTTCATCGCATTTTGCGAAAATTGCAACCGTAGCTTAACCTCTTGTATAAGCAGTCACCTGTTCCTAATTTAGGGCCACTGGTTCCAGGGAAGGGAGACAAGCACAACATCCATGCCTCACCAGGATTCGACCCCGGACCCTGCTCATAAGTCAGCGCTTAAAACACTGTGCCACTGGGGTGGCTTTAGTTATCGTTTCGCGTCATTTCAAAAACTGCACTGCTCCAAACATAAATTCAACTGTCCAAGCTTTTGACATATCTATCTCCCCCTTTTCAGTAATGCATTGTTTGTCCCCAAAGTTGCAACTTCTCGTAGGCCAGCACAGGGTGTCCAGCATTGGAACACCAGTCTTTATTACCTCCAGTTGGAAATGCTATCTCAGAACGTAGTTATCGTAGAAAACAAAAATTCAAATGGATTTTAAGTCTGCGGAATTTTTGTGCCCAAATCAATACCCTGACATGACGGAATTTTGGCATGCTATTCAGGATGAGTAGTAGACCAATGATTATCAGCACTCGTAGGAACATTGCGCACATGCGCGAGATTTGTTCATGAGAATTTTTTTGCACTAGCTTCCGTGAAAATTGACCGATTTAGATGGAATTCTTAATTATAAAACTGCACGTGTGTGATAGCTTTTTATTTTAGAAATTGAGGTGTGAAAATAATAATGTTCTGTGGTAAAGCAACAATAACAGTTAATACTTGATTTGTGTAACATATCTACTTTTAATTGATGCGTTTGCTACATTTTATCAGTAGGCTAGATAAATAATTAAATCAAAGATATCGATTAAATTTTACATCAAATATGTGGATTTTTTTTTTTACGGATTTCACCTCCTGAAAGTTGGCAGGTATGGGATTGGAATTATTTTATATATTATACAGTGCATCCATGAAAGCCGTTAAAATGTGAACATTTGAGATTTTATCATGGTAATTACAGATTCTACATAATTAGTTATTACGTAGGAGAATGTATTTATTGTCCATAATACCGTAAGGTGATTCCACCTAAAATCTCTGCCTGTTTCCAATGGTAAAACGTCTTTACACATTTTCTTTGCGATTAATGTATTTCCAAGGATGAAAATTAGTACAACAGTAAAACTAACTTTTAATACTTGCTGAAACATAACCATAGTTAAGCAATCCAAAATTTGTTTGTCTACTGACGTAATCAATGTACAGGTTGCGCCATCTATTAACAGGTCTGAACATTACTCAAAGAAAAATGATTGATTTTTAATATAATTATGGTTATGTTTTAGCAAGTATTAAGTATATCATGCTAAAACTTAGTTAGTTTTTATCAATGTGCAAATTTTCATCCTTGGGAATACATTAATTGCAAAGAAAATATGTAAAGAAGTTTTATCATTGGAAACATAAGGCAGAGCTTTTAGGCGGAATCACCTTAAGCAGCACAAACACCAACTTCTATTTTCACAAAAGGTCTTAAAAAAAATCACAAACTTCTATTTATTAAATAATCCATCATTTATTTCTGTACATTAATACAATATGAAGCTCAGTGGAAGCACATGCACCACTCTTGCACTAACAAAACACTTCCAGACAATCTTATTCAATTCTTCATTATTAGGTTTTCACTGTTTTCTCTTTGTTGAGCTGTTAACTTTAAGCCACTGCTTTATTATCTCATCCTTTTGCTTTAAAATATGTGTTTTCCCAGCATTTAATTTCTCTACCAAATGCTTGACACTCACACTTTTTCTTTCATGCATTTCAATAACTTTAACTATTGTGTCCAGATTGAGAACACTATTCTTTGGCACCGTGGTGAGAGGCAAAGGAATGAATGTAACTCACAACAAACAAAGGCTGTGAATGATCATCTCAATTAATAAATGCCAGAGAATTAAAAGTGTCTCGTTGAAATCCGTACGAAGCAGCCAGCCGCGAAGACTTTGGACTTTGTGTCCAACAAATGAAGCTATGTTGGTCTCGTGACCCTAAGCCTGAGTTTTGCGGTGTTCTCAAAGAAGAGCAGGACAGTGGGTATGCTGCAGTGTGCGTTTGTTTAAACAACCCAAAAATAATCTCTCTGTTTAATAATGTTATCTTCAATCTCAAGCAAATATGTTCCATATGAATTCATCACACTTTTTCATGTAATATTTTGTATTCAATTTAAATATTTGATGGCACAGGAACATCTGGCAACTTTCTGTTGTTACATTACTCTTCTGGTATTTCTGTTTCTGCATTGGGCAGATTCTGTTTTAGGCAGGTTAAATTGCACATAATTTTCTATCTTTTGTTTCGGGTTTTTAAAAAAAATCGTTTTGGGCAGCTTCTGTCTCAAACAGGTTTCACTGTATTACTTCAAGTGGCCCCTTTGCAACACTGTTATCTAATTTACTATGGATGTGTGCAACAATTCTGTTTACGTCTTCCATGTAAATGACAACAGTTCAGTCATTTATGATGTCAAGAGATTTGTTGTCCTCAGTTTAAATCTCATTTCATGAAGCTAGGAACAGCTCAATTGACTACTGGATATAATGTCATGAAGAGAGCAAACTGAAAGATTAAATATTGAAATGCTCAAATTCAGTAACCAAGAAATGTGCATTGAATGTAATACTGTAAATGCCGGTTTTATAAAATAAAATATTGGATTGTTGGACATGTTCATGAATTCACAGAATGTTGCCATGATGGGAAAGCTTATCTGGAACCTTATATGTTAGCTCTGTCACTATTATCAAAAATCACAGGATGCACACCAGAAAATGCAATGTAGCTCTGTTATTATTCATTAGTGGAAACTCTGCAAAGTAAAGATCCATAGGTACAAATTTTGCTAGTAGACATGAACCACCAAGACCAAAATTGTTATTGGCCATAAAAAAAAAAAAAATCAGTGGCCAAACTTTGAAAAAGAAAAATCAAATTGTATATTTCATACTATATTCTTTTTATAAAATTGCTTAGTATAATATCAGCACATTTTATTTTGCATATTTCAGTTATAGTATGCTTAAAAGTTGAAACTGAATTAATAAAACAATGCAGGAGAGTGGGAAAATCGCACGGGGAGGTTAGTGCGCTTATGGGAGATATCTTTGCACCGTCCGACTTAACGGTTTTGGAAAATTTTCCGCTATTTTCAAGCTGAAATACAAATATTTATGCAGTTAAATATTACTTAACAATGATACTGGGCAGAGGCAACATCGTGAGAAAAAAGGAATTACGACTGCGGAAAAAATCTGAACTCCGTCGACCTTCTGTTTTCAATATTTTTGTAAAGGTGGAATTCCGTCCTCAGATGAACATCCCCTGTCCCCCCCACCAATTATGTTCACTGGTTCATTGATCTCGCGAATGACCAAAATAATAACGAAAAAGGCAGAATTCCTCGAATTCGCGGGAGAATCTGATGCCTGAAGATTACAGGAAAATTTTCGTGGTGTATAACCTCTGTTTTTCGCAAATTGTTGCTTACAGTTTCAAGCTGAAATACTTTTATACAATAAAATCATATTTAACAATAAAGCTGGACACTAAGGCAACATGGGGAGAAAAAATTATGATTACGGTAACTTTTTCACTCCATTCAACTACCGCTTTCGAAAGTTTTGAGACACGAAATACCGTCTCCAGACGGAACAAACCCCCGCCGCAAATTGTCTTCAGTTTTACACTGATCCTGAAAACGATCTAAATGATGACAAAAAAATGTGGAATTCCACGAATCCGCTTAAGAATTTCAGGCATATCATAAAACAATAAAATAAAAAAAAAATGAAAATTCGTAGAATCCGTAATTTCGACAGCGAGTTCCGTAGTCTGCTAAGTCCCTAGAAACTACGGACATTCCGTAGTAGTTTGCAGGTATGGAAATACTATCACAGTACAACCTCGAAAATCCGGAATCATCCGAATTTTACAATTTTTCTATGGACTATATGCAAGTTTTCGGCGAACATTCATTAAAAATAATAAAAAGAAAATGCCTAACTTCTAAATTTTTCATCGGATTTTGACGAAATTTCACATGGGAGTTTATTTTGATGTGTTTGGCTACTGTAAAATTTGCATGTGGTTATTTAAAAAATTGGAGAAATTTTTGTTCATAAAAATTTCTCCCAGTGGGACTTTTCCAATTCAGACAATTGAGCTGTCCATCACCGGCAAGAAGCTTTCATCCCCACCGCAACCATGCAAACCTCGCTCCCCCACGATGACCCATCAGCCTTGGCGCATTCTATAAAAAAGGCGAGGGCGTTGGTTTTTGATCACAAGATCAAAAACCAACGCCCTCGCCTTTTCTATAAACTTTTTTTTTCCCTTCTTTTCTGCTGTTCAAGCAGAATAAAAAAGGTGATGACCGACTTCCGTACAACTCAAATTTTGTGCCATTTCCGTACATTTTGAGTAAAATTTTTCAAAAACGTGCGGGTTCCGTACAAGTTAATAAAATTCTGTACAGTACAAGTTAAATAAAATAAATGTTTTTCCCGTACAGGTCGCCAGAATTGGCAATTTAATCAAACATTTTTAGTCGCCACGACGATGAAGTTTATCGCCATTGGCGACCTGGCGACCGTGAGTCTGGATCTTTACTGCAAATCCATGTTTTACAGTTTAGAATATACAATTAAACTTATCATACAGTGCTGCTTCTCTATACAAAGCAAAGCCACATTAAATGGTAAATTTTAAAGTTAAACTTTAGATTATATGTGCCTTTTTTTACTTTTGCTACTATATAGTTACAGCTAGTTTCATGTTTCTCTGTTGAGCAGTTTAATTTAAGAAATGTTCATCAAAAGAAAAAAATGACACATGCATAGTTATCAAAATCTTTGATTAATAAATCACAGCTCTTAAAAGCTGTACTGTTAGATGAGTGTATGTTTTGCTAGGCACACAACTGGTTTCTAAGTGTAGTTGATGTAAGTTATCTCTGCTGCACCAAGATTTTGTTCTCAAAGGTAGCCAACAATTAAAGTAAGAAATAACTAGTTTTCCTTTATCTACTGATCCTAGCCCCCTCCCCTCCCCTCCTTCTGGTTTTACATAACTAACAATGGCAACAACAACAAAAAAAGGTCTGCATATTCATATATTCAGTAATTTCTGGAAACTGCCAGAAGTGTTGCTGGGTTTCGCAGGTTCTGAAAATATTGATGCATCAATCCCCGACCACCATAACAACATTCAAAAGAATTGCAGCACAAGTGTTTTGTAATTCCGAAACTAATAATTTTAACATGCATTCAACTATCGATAAGTCTAATCTAAAGGGGCCCTAGTGGCACAATGGTTTAAGCGATGGCTTGTGATCATTTGTCTGAGATGGGTCCAGGTTCAAATCCCGGTGAGGCATGGATGTTGTGTTTGTCTTATGGCACTGGCTCTGTCCCTTCCCTGGAACCAATGGCCCTAAATTAGGGATGGGGGACTGCTTATAGCCCATTTAGTTGCTCACGGTGATCGCTAAACCTTCAATTAAAAAAAAAAAAAAGAAAGGAAGGAAGACCGGAAGAAATTTTTAGATATCAAAAATTCAAGTTGTAGAGAAAACATTACATGCGTAGGATGTGTACAGGGAATTTTACTTTTTTCAAGAATTTCGTTTTGTCAAAGCTGAAGTTATTGAGAGTTGATTGTATTTATAAGTGTTCCAACTTTTCTTTTTTCTTTTTCTACCTTAATTAAAGTTTTCTGTGCTTCATTTTTCAGGTATCTCCTACTGATTTCTATATGAATCCTACCTCAGAGAAACTTCTGTTGGTGGCCAAATCAAAACACAACTTACTGTCTTTATTGCCGGTAAGTAATTTTTTGTCCAATCACAAATTATCAGTACAGTTTTTCTAATTGATTGTTATTCATTCTTTTGGTTATAATTTTTATCTTGAAAAATAATTCATTTCAAAGTAGATAAAGTAGATACCATAATAATAATAATAATAATAATAATTGATGAAACCTCTTGAAGAGATTGGAATTGATTGAATAGGGGGGGAGGGTTGCACAGCACCTGGAATTTCATTTGTTTGCAGGCCTGGAAAGTCCTTGATTTTTCATGTTTTGTGGAAAGTCCTGGAATAGGTCCTGGAATTTTTTCATGCAATGACCGACCTTCCCCCAATACTTGAGTTGTCTGTCACTTTGTTCCAGCTCCCTGCTATGTCTACTCGTGACAACATCACTTCTTTTCATAGAGTATGGAGACATGATGTCATCTCATGTGATGCTCCAGTGCTAGACATATTTCAGTGTCATATATCCAGCAACCTTTGTTTATGCTATAGTTGTAGGAGTCACAACAACGTGTGGAAATCTTCCCGCAAGTCCACGGTGGCTTTTTCTTCTAGCACGCGCTTTCCTGACTGAAGGAGATAGTCATCTGTCCTCTTTGCAGCCAGTGCGCGTGGAAGTAGATAACAATGGAATAGGGAATTTTCAGTTGTTACTATTGGTAAATACTGTAGTTTGTTCTGTTTTTATGTGCTAAGATCCAAATTGCTTCATATAAATTTTATACTGAGCAATTTTTATACAAGGTAACTTTGCCACTTCATTGAAGATGTAACACACTGAAGAGCACTGTAATAGCAGAACCCATAGGACTTTATAAAAATTCTAAATTCATAGTAAATTTAACCTCTATGTTCAAAATATAAAACAATGCACTGATTCTAGCAAAAATGTTAGTAATCTGAATTTTTTTTTTTTAATGAATTCCTGGAAAAGTCCTGTAATTTAATTTGTGTTAATGTGTACAAACCCCGTATATTGCAGGATAGCATCATGGTCTTTTATTTAAATTGCCGTATCTTTTATTTAAACTACGGCATTGAACAACCTTATATAAATCTAATCAAGTATATCTACCAGAATGCAACATCTAATACTGTATTATCCTAAATGAAGAAAGTGAAAAGTTTAAAATAAATAGAGGAATAAGACAAGAAGACGCTATCTCGCCAAAGCTATTTACACTAATGCTGGAACAAATAATGAGCAAATTAAATTGGTTAGAAAAGGGAATCAACATAAATGGAGGAAGGTTGAAAAATTTAAAATTTGCAGACGATATAGTCTTCATTTCAGAAAATAAAAAAGAAATGATAAAAGAACTAGCAGATTTATCAAAAGAAATTGGATTAGAAATCAGTATTGATAAAACAAAAATAATGTTAAACCAACTTATTAATAGTGAAGTGAAAGAAAATATCAGAATAAATGATAAAGAAATAGAGGAAGAATATATATACCTAGGAAAACTAATTACCACAAAGAAACAGGGAATTATGGAGGAAATTGACAGAAGAATAAAAATAAGCTGGACAGCATTTGGGAAGTTAAAGAAGAATCTGTAGTAAAATAAAGCCGGAAAACAGAGCAAAACTTTTCAAACAATGCATAATACCCATTATGATATGATGCTGAAACCTGACCTGTCAAGAAAAACATCTTGGACAAATTGCAAAAAACACAATGTAAAATGGAAAGATCCCTACTAAATATAAGACTGCAAGATAAAGTAAAGAATACAGATATTTATAAGATCCAGAACAAACTTTGTAGACATTGTTGAAAAGATACTCAATTTAAAATGGGGATGGGCTGGCCATATAGCAAGAATGGGAAATAATAGATGGACTAAAATAATAACAGAATTGAGACCATATAAAGGAAAGAGAGGAGTTGGAAAACCAGAGGGAAGATGGATGGATGATATAAACAAAACTGTAGGAAAGATCCCTTCCTGCAGTTTTGTTTATATCATCCATTTTGGATGATATGTTTATATCATCCAAAATGGAAAGGTCCCTACTAAATATAAGACTGCAAGATAAAGTAAAGAATACAGATATTTGTAAGATCCAGAACAAAATTTGTAGACATAGGTGAAAAGATACTCAATTTAAAATGGGGATGGGCTGGCCATATAGCAAGAATGGGAAATAATAGATGGACTATAATAATAACAGAATGGAGACCATATAAAGGAAAGAGAGGAGTAGGAAAACCAGAGGGAAGATGGATGGATGATATAAACAAAACTGCAGGAAAGCTAAGGGATAGACAAGCCCAAGACAGGAACATTTGGAAAGAGATAAGGGAAACCTATAGCCTCAGTTGGCTATAAAAAGGGTTAGAAGACGATCTGTACTGTGGTACTTTATCTTCAATTTGGTGTTCAATAAAAGAGCATGTAATTCAAATATAATATCAGCATCTCATAGATCTGTATGCAATTCTCCCTCTTATCTCTTGGATCATTAAGCTTTAGTAAACAGCCAGGAAAAAGAATTGTTTGGTACTTTTTAAGCAGAAAATTTGCCTCATGTTTTGTGGTAAGAGAATGTGAAATTAGACAGTTCAGTCACATCAGTTTTCCAGATTTAATTTTTGAAGCATGTAGTATTCATGTGAAATGAATGTCTTTTGGCATGGAAATACATAGTCTGAAGAACTCAGAAAGTTTGAAAACTGTAATCATGGATCAAGAACGAAACCTCCCGATATTCATCTAAGTATGCTGTTATACATATGCTGGTTGAACTGGTCATGTACAAGCCAGATAGCAGGCTGTGGTGGGTTGGTTTGCTGCTAAGGTGCAGGAGGAGCCACAACCAGTGCAATTGAAATGTTAGTTCAGATTCATATACATCATTAGCTGGAAAATTCATTTCCAGGAATGGTGTGTAATGTACTGTTTTTCATCCAAATGCAGACCTGGGAGTACAAGGAAGGTTTAGAAGGGTACATTCAGACTGAAGATCCTTTCATAACTTTTCTGTGCGCTCAAGACATACTGTCGCATTTGGTGTACAACCTTGTTTACTGCCCTTTTACTTTTTATTTTTTCATTTTTATTTTGTTTTGTTTTTTAAGAAAAAAAACAACAGATGGTTAAATTAGTAGACAAGTGAATTCATTCATCTTTGAAAGTCATAGCTGCCTTTGGAGAATTTCACAGGATTGCTGGGTTCTTAAAAAGGTCCTGAATGCCTGTGTATGAAAGTGTAATTGTTCCTAGTCTGATGTACAGCAGTGAAACCTGGGTATTGCAGAAAAATCATATGCATACCTGCCAACTTTTACGGATCATCAGTAAAATCTACGGATTTTAATACTGTTTTACGGATGTACAGAAGTCTCGAACGATTTTAAGGATTTTTGGTGATTTTAATGTCCTGAGATTTTTATTTACTCCTGCGTAATTTTGCCTTCGCCTCCTCGCTCGATGCACCGAGGAGCGAGTCAGATTCGATCTCTCTCTACCATACTCCCGCTTTTGGTCACATGATAATCGGCGCTTCTCGTAACGCCGTCAAGGCTGCGCGCGCATTGAAACGAATTGAGTGCTTCAGCTTTGGTACTTTCTGCGCAGCAGGGGAAGGGAATTCATGGAAAGTTATGCACGTGCTTGCTGGTTTTCATATCATCATTACTTGTCTTTTAACCGTGCAATGGATTTGAGTAAGGCAAATAAATATTTTCAAGCGTTTAAGGAGAGTTATACTAAAGAATTTCGCTGCATAAAACGATCGTAAAAGGGTGTGAAGTTTGCGTTTTGCGTAGTGTGCCAATCTGACTTTAACATTTCCCATGCTGGGAAAAACTATATTTTCTGTGAAAGGGCTCAAGCACATAAGCAATGCACAATGTGTCGAAAAAAGTGTGAAAGTTGACTCTTATTTCAAGGCGAGCGACAGTCAGTCAGATGTGCTACATGCTGAATTGCTATTTACGTCATTTTTAATTGAATATGAATTGCTATTTACTTCATTTTTAATTTTACTGATGTGATGTGCGATTTAACTGATGTGCACATGTAATTTTACTGGTGCAAATTTTCCCAGGTTGGCAGGTATTCCATATGGGTTGTTTGTGTGCTTGAGAGATGCGTTACTTATGAGGGTCTTGTGGCCAGACACATTCTGATCATGTGAGCAATGATGATGTTTTGCAGATTTGTGATGTGAAGCAAAATATTGTTAATAAGTTGAGGTAATTATTCTGAGGTGGTTTTGCCATATTAAAAGGAATGAGTGGTGAGATGCTAACTAAGAGAATTCATTTAGCCCAAGTCGCAGGAAAGAAAGGTAGAGGAAGGTCAAGGAAATCATGGGAGGTCCAGATCTTTTCTGTTGGTCTTATGAACTAAACCATAGTTACTAGAATTGAGGAAAGAAATATTCTTCACAATGCATGGAAAGTGCTGAAGTAAATCATCAGTTCGCTGTTCAACATGTAACAACCTTCAGAAAACTTGAAAATTACATTTCCCTAGGGTGAGAATTGAACCCACATCTCCTGATTTCCTTTCATTACACCATTGACGACAAAAAAGTTCCCAGCAGCTGAAGCTAAACAGATGTAGCTTAGGAATCTGAACAACTTCAGGTTTCTCTAGTCAAAGCAAATGTATGCTTTCTTGTAGTGTCAATGACCACTTCAAATGTTCAGTAGTAAACTAATACTTAAAATAGTAAATCTATATTGCATACATATCACTAAGCTGTTCTCTGAGATTCAGAGGTTAACTTTTCAAAGAAATACAAACTAACAGGTAATTTTTTAACTGATTATTCATTACACTATTGATGACACTTATTTATTTACTGTTGCAGTATCAAACTTCTCCATTTACAGTGATCTTGACATACAACTCGGGCTTCACTGACATCAATCACGCTACGTACACACAAGAAAGACCTTCTATACTTCATGCTCATATCTTTTTCTCATGCAGACACTCCTGAATTTGATTCTCCCATGTCTTCTTTGGCCTTCCTCTGCCTTTCCTTCCTGCCACTTGGGCTAAAAAAATTTCTTAGTAAGCATCTCATCATTCATTCTTTCAACATGGGCAAACCACCAAAGCATATTAGTCTCCACCTTGCTAACGACATTTTGTTTCACATTAAACAACTGTAACACGTCTTCATTCCTCAGATGATTAAAAAGACACAAAACTATACTAGTAATCTGAATTTATTGGTGCAAAAAAGAAATCGAAGTTTTCAAGTTTTTGCACGTAAACTAGATGACTTTTTCAAGTAAGGTATACTGCAAACTGAGTAATAGAACACTTTAACAATTTTAAATGGTGATTTGGTTAAACAATTAATGAATATAGATGTAAATGAAGTGAATGAAATTATTCATTCAAAGGAACAAGGTGTCATGTTGGTCAGGCATGCAGTATCTTGGAAGGGAAAAAAGGCATAATTTGATAACTGAATATTCGTGACAACTCTAGAGAGACGCTATCATTTGCAAGCCTCGCTGTTGGTAATGATTTCCATGGTTTCTGAAATGGCAGAAGATTTAGGGGATGCTCTATGTGCATTGTGCAGGAATATGACCTTGTAATTTTTGCTCAAAATGAACATCACTATGTTGTGTAAAATGTGGTCATTATGATGTATTCGCTCATAAATCTGTAACTCAAACTACCTTCGAAGCAGAAAGAACTTGAAATTTGTTGAGAGTCTATTCTTATTCTCCAGAAAAACACGATCATAGTGATTGTTGAGAAATCCTTTCATCTCTCACGTGTCTGTAATACAAGCAATTTGGTTATGGTAGTATTAATAATGTGTCTGTTCTTCCAATCCCCTCAATGTTATGAAAGTGATGTAACAATCTCTCTCTCTCTCTATATATATATATATTGAAAAAACATACAGAAGTAAATACATTAATTACATAAATATATCTAAAAACTAGGCCATTAATCTTGGTTGCACAGAATGCGAAAGGAATGAGCAAAATATAGAATAGTGAATTTCTTGCGCTTCCTTGTTTGTTATTCACTTTTCTGTATATATGAAGCTAAACAGATGTGTCATTCCATTACTGATTTTTCTGTCTGATCAAAATCATAATCCATGCGTACTTTTCCAGTAATAATATCATACATCGTATACCACTAAGCTGTTCTCTGAGATTCAAATGTTAGCTCTACAAAGAAATACGAACTACGAGATAATTTTTACTTACTTTTGCTGTATCAAACTAATAATATCATTAGTTAATAAAGATACTGCATATTAAAGATGGTTGTGTATCTTATTAACGTCAATGACTTCACATCATTTGAAGGTGCGGTGCCAAAGGGCAGTACGGGAAAGCGTGCTAGGAAGTTTCCTGTAATGCCCGTCGACACCACACTTTCAAATGATGTGAAGTCATCAATGTTAATAGGTACGTAGCCATATTTAATGTGCAGTATCTGTATTGACTTAATGACGGGGCTTGAAAAATATCTGAAGAGTTATATGCCCAGCTGGGCATGTGCTGAAATTATTTACCTGCTCGGTAGTAAATGCTGGTGGATGCCCAAGAAAATTAGTCTTTTAAGATAACAAATGAGAACCCTCATTTTTTTTAACTTAAAAAATATGATGAACTGTTTTTTACATGTTTTGCGATTCCATTTTAAGGGTCTGTATTTAAAATTTTCAATGCATAAAAGTGTGTGTCTCAAGTTTTAAGACAATGATGAAATTGGTATTTGAGAAATTTTATGATTCTGCCAGGTTCCTTTTGTTAAAATTTTTACCCTTTGTCACTAAACACCGGAGGCTAGTTCTATCTGAGACATGCTTCCCCTGGCTAACTATAGATAGCACTTGGAGTAAAACTACATAAGGTTCCAATTTTTGTACCTAGAGCATAATATAGTTAAAGAAGTTATATTCTTCTGTCCTTGGCACTCCATAACAATAAAACAACTTCCAGTCTTTAGCAGTGAAATGTAACACAACGTGCAACAACTTTTTTCTTGTAGTAGAAAATTCTGTTCCAAACTTTATCTTTTTTAAAATTTAGTTGCCTGGACTGGGCAACTAGATTGTTTTTTTACCTGCCCGGGCCAATAATTTACATGCCCCGGGCATCTCGAGCCTCGTATTTTTCAAGCCCTGCTTAATATTAATAAATAATATTTTGCATTAATAGATATACACTGGCGTGCAAAAGTTAAGGATGAGACGGTTTTTCGAATGTGGCATCGTGCAGAAGTGCTCTACATCGACTCAAATCATACCATAAGATCCCCAAGATGTAAGAATATGGGGCAAGTGAGCAAAACCATCCAAACAAGGAATCCAAAGGATACAAAGGCACTTTATTGAAAAGGTAGCTTCGAGCACAACTGAACAGAAGACAGAAACGTCCATGTGACAGGCGGCTGCCAAGAAAATTCCAGTCTTTAGTAGAGGGTACGATCACCCCTGACTGCGTTGCAGGATTTACAATGCCTGTCCATGCTGAGGACGAGGTTGTCAAGGAGCTGTTGAGGCATCGCAGCCCATTCCTCTTGTAGCACAGTCACAGCTGCGTAATCGTTTCTGGCGGCTGGTGACGTGCTGCCAAGCATCTCCTGAGAAGGTCCCACACGTGTTCGATTGGATTTAGGTCCGGGGACCTTTTGGGTTAATCCATGCGTTGAATATCTTCACTCTCCAACAGCTCTGCGACAGCCACTGTACGATGAGATGTGGCGTTGTCGTACATGAAGAGGAACTCAGGACCCACAGCACCTCTAAAACAGACGCACGTGAGGCAGGAGAACCTCGGTACAATAGCGGACACCAGTGACTGAACCTCCTTGGAAGATGTGGAGGTCAGTACGGCTACCAAGCATGATATCGCCCCAAACGAGAACTCCGCCACCTCCAAACCGGTCCCTTTCAATGATGATGGAGGTGTGATTGCGTGTTCCCTGCTCTCTCCAGATGTGTATACATCCAGAATCGCTCGTCAGACTAAATCAGCTCTCATCCATAAAGAGAACTTGACCTCCAATGAGTAGGCGTTAATGGCACACACTGTACTGGTCGTCGTGCAAATAGACCACTTTTGCGCAGCCTCCTGACCACAGTAAAACGCGATAACGGAAGTCCAGTTGTCTATTGCACGTGCCTTGGGATTTCTCCCGCCGTCTGCCTCTTCTCGCCTGTAGGACAATATACCGGTCGTCCCCCGCCGTGGTTGCTCGTGGACGACCACTGCTAAACTCTCGAACAGCTGATCCTGTCGTTTGAAACTCCAAGCTCGTGAAATGATGCTGTGAGTGATCTCAAACTCCTTGGCCACACTAGTCACACTTCAACCTTCCAACTTCCCAACGACGCGACCTTGGGTAAAGTCATCCAGATGTCGTCTACTGGATTGCCTGTTGGCCAGATCACACGGTGGCAGCAACTCGACGTCGTTCAAACCGATGTACACCGTGCAATAGCTTTCACCGAATTGCTGAGTGTACACCGTGCAATAGCTTTCGCCGAATTGCTGAGCGTACACCGCCCGTGTGCTTTATACCCTTCCGACACCCCCCCCCCCTTGTGCTGCATATATGTGCATGCGCCCTACCGTACCAGACCCTAGTCTATCTCCTGAGTGGTCTTTCAATCCGTTCTGCCTGTTCGCTCTGCTGTTATGCTAATTTCTCCTCTTCGTCCTTAATTTTTGCACACCAGTGTATAAGTTATTTATTAACTCTGTATCTGGTACTCTTTTTCAGTACTGATGCACACACAGGTCTGTATGATTGCATCGTTAGTGAACAGAATTTCTGTTCTTTGAAAAGGTTGCGTAATACTGTACTGTGCTGCATGTATTTGAAAGAAACAATAGTTGCACCATCAAAACAAGTGCTTTACAAGCAAAGCACTTAAACTGAAGTTGCATAACATGAAGTTTCATTTTTAGTAAATCTGTTTAGACCTTAAGAAAAAGATTGTAAATTTTATTTTTATGCATTTTTACTCATTGCAAGCTCTTGCATGTGAATTGACTTTGGTTTCATTTTTTCCAGGATGATCCTACACTTGAGGACTACATGGATTTGTTTATGAAGGTATAAATAATTTTGCATTAACTTCATTTTGATATTAAGCTGTGTTGCAAATTATAGTGATTCTTGCTTTTATTACGATTTCATTATTGTTCTCATTATTTCTATGCATCACTCAGAGTTGGAAATAAGTTCTTAAAAACAGCTCAAACCAATTCAGAGGCTTCCTTACACTGTTCATTTCCCTTAAGCAAAATCATTGTCCTGAAGCATTCTAATATGCTTAGAAAGCACAATATTTCTTCAGGAATCTGGTTCCCAACTGTGTCACACTGTTTTTTTAATTTAACATCCAGTACATTTCTCAGAAGAGATCTATAACTCTATCCCAAAATAATGACCTGGGTAGCTAAAACATCTTAGTGTGTATTCATAGCAAGTATACATAATGCTAATAAGAATTATTTGCTCAGTGGAACACTTTTAGTCTTGATTATATCATATTTAATCAGGAGCATCAAGAATCAATATATATTCTACAGATAGTTCAGAAAGTCCCTCTGCAATGAGTGTGGAGTGCCCCCCCCCCCACACACACGCACATATGTGATGGTATGTCCAAAGCTGGCATTTATCAGGTTTCTTTTTAGCACTCCGTAGCTAATGTTTATAAGATATCAGTAGAGTTAATATTGCATGTGAACAGTGTCTCTGAATGTGTTTCAAGCAGGTAGCAAGTACATATACAGGTACTGTGAAGAAGTTCAGAGAGGTTTCCAGAATCTGTTTTTTCACTATGTGGTCCAGTGCAGGATTTAATAAATAAATTTTGGAGTTCTGGTTCAGTGGTAAACAAGAAGTGGTCAACCAAGTGTTTTTTTGTCTCAGTAAAATGTTAGTGTTTCTGAAAAAATGATGGCAAGCCTATCCAAATCATTAAGGATATTGGCACAGGAGCCAGCACTCAACTTAGCAACTTCACACATTATTGTATGGTGAAAATTTCAGTTATTTCCATACAGAGTATTAGCTGTGCAAGAACTAAAATCAGTGGATAATGAGAAGAGCAAGCATTATTGTTAGTAGTTTCAAAATTTTGTACAAGGTAAAGTAATTGAAGTGCTGGATGAAACATTTTGCTCCAGACACGGCTTGATTCTACTTATCAGGACACATTAATGCCCAAAACACTCATTTGTGAAACTCAGAAAATTGACATGAAATTCGTAAAGAACCATTGCACAACCAGAAAATCCATGTTTCAGTAGCAATTTCTGGAGAACAAATTGTTTTCACCGACACAATAAATGCAGAACGACATTGTTCAGACAGCTTGTGCTCATTCATTGCACAACTCAATGAAAAGGAAATACTAAATGCTTGCTTTGAACAAGACAATGCCAACGTGCATTTTACTCACTCTTCTACGGTGCTACTTGAAGATGTCTTACAATATGGGATAAGTTTGAGGGAATTTCAGCCTTCATGATCACCTGACCTTTCACTGCCCGACTTTTTCTTCTGGATAGCATCAAAAGCCGTTTTTTTACAAGGACTGCCCAAAAAAACAGTTGAAAACAGTGATATCTATGTACATTTGTTTCCATTACAGGAGAAAATTTTAAAGACATGTTCAAAAATAAGTGTTGAAGAAATTGATAACAAGGAACAGTACACCAATTAAGTAGTAAATAGTAACACTCTACTAGTGATCTGATTTATTGGCATAGGAAGTAGACACATTAGCGTTTCCAAGCTTTCGCACATCAACCAGGTGGCTTTTTCAAGGAGAAACTGTCTAACTTCCAAAAAACTAAACTGCAGTTTCTGTCTAACTTCCTTGAAAAAGCCACCTGGTTGATGTGCGAAAGCTTGGAAACGCTAATGTGTCTACTTCCTACGCCAATAAATTGGATCACTAGTACAGTGTTACTATTTACTAAGTGTAGAAGATTTGCATATTAACCTTTAAAATGGAGACATCACTTTCAACACTTGATGTGAAACCAAAGGTAAGAACAAACATGATATAAAATTCATATAGTGTTATTGAAATGAGAACATGGGTATTTTCATTAAATATAACCTATCACTTTCTGAATAAATCTGTGTAACGCTGAAAGAAATAATCGGATGATTTTTAGGCTTTTTCTCTCCCCCCCCCTCTATACCACATGGAATAAGGCTGTGCAAAGTGTGTTGCAGTAAATGGGAACTACATGTAGAAGTAAAAACAGAATTGCAAGGGCACAGCATTCTTGTATGTGTTAAAATACAAACTTTTTGAATGAATAACCCTTATTCCTCAATATGCAATTGCAGGTACCATTTGCCAGAATCCAGATATGAAGCAGTGCTACTAATAATACCCAAACATGTATATGATGATCTAAAGTAATTTGGTGACCCTGTGCTGTATGAACATCATTCTGTCTCTTATTCCTCTTCTCTTTCAATATGCTGTTCTGGTTGCCATTTTCAACAGAAGAATGTGGCATTGTGCTGATCTGATCTGATTTAGATGTAAAACATCAGTGTCAGTCTTAAGCAAAGAAGCCTTTAAAATTCTAAGCATTGCTGTTTGATCTTCACTAGATGTCTTCATAGCCATATCACAGACATGGATGGCATGTACTGAAACATCACTTGCTTTATTTTGACAAAAGCAATACCTCTTATCATGCTGAACTCTAGAAGACTGCAGGAAAGATAGTACTTGATTAATATAGAAATTAAGGAAATATATTCCTCATGAATACATGGAAAGCTCATTAGATAATTCATAGCAATCAGGTTGTGATACTGAGGGTGATGCAATTTTCACGTTTCTGAAGAGCTGTTATGTGGTGACCAGTAAACTACAAGCCATTTAGTTTCACAATCTGATTTTTCTGAATAATATAGTTTGAATAGACAAGGTCATCACTCTTTCCACAGTTTTCTTTAATTAACACATAGCAATCGAAAAATTGTTATCAAGACACAGCTGGGATAGTACCCCAGATCTCTCGATTAACTAGCCGAGTGCGTTCGCCTTATGCTACAGTGGCCAACAATCCATGGCGCTATGTGTGTTTATCTGTCAGCATCTGATTTTACAAATCCACACATAGCACTGTGGATTGTTGGCCACCGTAGCATAAAGCAAACACACTCGGCTAGTTAATCGAGAAATCTGGGGTACTATCCCAGCAGTGTCTGGATATCAATTTTTTGGTTGTATATCAATTTTTTGGTGTTAATTAAAGAAAAACGTGGAAAGAGCGATGACCTTGTCTATTCACGTTGTCTCCACGTATTTGGAAGATTTTCACTATCACTCTTGTCCTTTGGATTTATTAGCTATAATTTAATAGCTTGTGGCATTAAGCCCCACCAGATGGAGGCGTCTTAGTTGCTGAGCCCATCTCTACGGATTTGTGAAGTCAGATGCTGACAGATAAACACACATAATGCCATAGATTGTTAGCCACCGTAGCGTAAGGCGAACACACTTAACTCGGGATATCTGGGGTGCAGTGTCGGATAACAATTTTTCAGTTGCTGTGTGTTAATTAAAGAAAAATGTGGAAAGAGTGATGACTTTGCCTGTTCACATTGTTTCCACGTATTTGGAAGATTTTCAGTATAGTTTGAATAAATGTTAATATTTTGAAATATCCTTCAGTTTGAATAAATAAATAAGTAATATAATATAGACTTTGTTCAATTTCTTGTACGGCAAGAAAAAGAAAATGCATTGGAAAAACAATGTAAAAAGTAGATTCCATTTTATATATTTGTTTTATGGTCTCTGTTTTTCATGCTCATTGTCACACTGAATTAGTGATTATTAGAATATAAATTATTAGATATTATACCGGGTGATCCAAAAGTTTTGCTCATTTTGAAAACATAATAACTCGCGGAGTTTTGAGAGTAGGGCAACGCGGTTTGCGTAGAAATGATCAGAATGACATCAGGTTTTTTATGAAATCACATAAATTTTTACTTACCTTTGTCATCGCCAGATGACGCCATAGGCGAACAGGTCTGGGATAGTGGGTATAAAAGCAGCAGCTAGGAAGCAACCACAAGTCACAGCAGTCCGTGTCAGTATGCTGTCATTACCGGATAAAGCGCTCTTGGTGAAATTGTTCTATTGCAACGCTGAATGCGCGAGTGCTGCGTTGAGAGCCTACCGGTCACTGAAAGGTGATCACAGTGGGAAAGGACCGATGGAAAGTGCTGCGCTGCAGCGAATGGTGAAAAAATTTGAGGAAACAGGATCTTTGGCAGCACGCCCACGAAGCAGTAGACCACGAACACGTGGTGCTTCAGCAGAGATGATTACGCAGGAAATGGATCTGATTGCAATGTCATCTGCACATGACTCCAGTGCTCGCCATGTTTGTCGGCAAACAGGCATTCCATACGTGACTGTATGGCGAACACTACGGCGGATTCTGCACAGATATCCGTACAAACTGCAACGGCATCACGAACTGCAAGCTGGCGATTACATGCAGCATCAGGAGTTCGCAGCATGGTTTTTATGACAAATGGATGACGACGAGAACTGGCTGATGAACATTTTATGGACTGATGAGGCACACTTTTCCCTAAACGGAGCGGTAAACACGCACAACTGCTGCATCTGGCCACGGAACATCCCCGAGCAGTCGTTGAAGCACCACTTCATCAGCTGAAAGTAACAATGTGTTGTGTGGATTCACAGCTTCCTTCATTATTGGCCCCTTTTTTTTTCTTTTTAAGAGGTCCGCACCACCTCCTTCGAAACCGTTTCAGTGACAGGTGCACGTTATGCAAACATGTTACGAACGTAGGTTATCCCTAGCTTGCAAGCGTGGGAGGCAGTGAATCTGTACACATTTATGCAGGATGGAGCACCACCCCACATCGCACATTCCATTAAGCAACTGCTGCAAGAGACGTTGGGCGCAGATCGTGTGTTGAGCCGACACTTTCTGAAGACCTGGCCTCCTCGGTCACCAGACCTGGCACCCTGCGATTTCTGGCTCTGGGGTTACCTAAAATCACAAGTGTACAGATGTCGCCCTACTTCATTGTCCATGCTTAAAGATGCCATTCGACACCATGTGGCAGCTATACCACTGAACGTGCTCTTCAATGCCGTCCATAGTGTTTTCTCTCGTCTGCAGGCAGTGCTGGAACAAGACGGTCATCACATTGAACACCTGGTACAATGAGGTGTCTATTTTTCTCGACACTTCCAACCTGTGGTTGCTGCGCCATCTGGCGATGAAAAATGTAAGTAAAATGAGTAAAAATGTATGTGATTTCATAAAAAACCCGATGTCATTCTGATAATTTCTACGCAAACTGCGTTGCCCTACTCTCAAAACTCAGCAAGTTATTACCTTTTTCAAAATGTGAAAGACTTTTGGATCACCCAGTATATTGTTCATTTGTAAACATTTTATGTACATATAAATGATTATTAGAAAAAAACATGGATATGTTTGATATGTTTACAATGCAAAATACAAGGTAGTTGAGAGTGTAGGATCAGATTTATTAGTTTCACTATGAGTTTAATTCTTTGTGAAAACATGCAAGTAGTTGAATTTAAGTGTATTTGATTATAAAATCTACAGGAAATCAACTGCAATTCTGGTCCTTATCACCAAAAATTCAAACTACCGCTGGCAGTATAAAATATCAGCTTTTTTATCTTACATCCACAAAGTTTTTCCCACTCAGCAATAAAATGTACAGAGAAGAAGAAATAAAATGTGCCAACAAAATTTGTAAAAGTATACATACATACATACATACATACATACATACATACATACATACATACATACATACATACATACATACATACCACTAAGCTGTTCTCTGAGATTCAGAGGTTAGCTCCAAAAAGAAATACAAACTACCAGATATTTTTACTTACTGTTGTATCAAACTTCTCCATTTACAGCAATCTTGACATGCAACTCTGGCTTCACTGATATCCATTACATGCCATACACAAGATCTTTTATACTTCATACTCATAATCTTTTTCTCATGCAGACACTCCTGAATCTGATCCACCCATGTCTTCCTTGGCCTTCCTCTGCCTTTCCTTCCTGCCACATGAACTAAAAATATTTTCTTAGTAAGCATCTCATCACCCATTCTTTCAATATGGCCAAACCACCGAAGCATATTAATCTCCACCTTGCTAACAACATTTTGCTTCACATCACACAACTGCAACACATATTCATTCCTCACACAATCAGACCGTGTCTTGTAAGTAACGCATTGTAAGTAACGCATTTCTCCAGCACACAAACAACTTCTATGTTTCTTTTGTAGCACCCAGGTTTCACTGTTATACATCAGAGTAGGAACAATTACAGTTTCATCCACAGCCATGCTGGACTCTCTAGAGAACCCATCATTCCTGTGAAAACCTCCCAAGGCAGCTATGACTTTCAACAAAGAATTCACTTGCCTACTGATTTCACCATCCAATTTGTTCTCTCTGTCAAACATGCTTCCTAAATACACAAACTCATTCACCTGGTCAATCACAGTGCCAGTGATACTTACATTACATTCAGTGCTACCAGTTCCTCTCTCAAAGACCATAACTTTGGTTTTTCCCTTATTTATACTCAGTTTGAATTTCATGCAAACTTCGTACATCCAGGGCAACATACTCTGCAACTCACTTTTGATCTCTGCCAACAGGACAGTCATCAGCATAACGCAATCTGCACACACGGGTATCACCAAGACATAAACCACTATTATCTATTTTGGCATCACGCCTGCACACGTCCATAAATATATTAAACAGCCATGGTGACATTACACAACCATGTCTAACTCCTGCACCAATAGAAAACCATTTTGATAAAACACCATTCACTCGTACACAAGCTCTACTATCAGCATACATGGCTTTTACACTATTAAGTAGATTTCCAGTAATTCCATATTCAGTCAATACCTTCCACAAAAGTGTCCTATTTACTCGGTCGTAAGCTTTCTCTAAATCCACGAAGGCAGCAAAAACTTTTTTACCAACAGCCATATACTTTTCAATCATCATGTGTAATGCAAAATCTGGTTAGTGCAGCCTTTACCAGGCATAAAACAACTCTGAAAATCCCACACTTTCTCTGATGTAAGACCCCGTACTTTTTCAATAACAACCTTACCAAACACTTTCCCTGGCACATTTAGTAGGCTAATACCACGATATTTATAGATTAAGATAATACAACGTAGTTGTCACAAATGTTTATTTTTTCAAGCCGACCATGGTTTCGCTGGGTATTGACCTAGCTTCATCAGGACGAATGGCACGTAAATATTCAAATTGTATATGACATCATAAATGGTGTTTACAGTCGCGTGTTTTGGTTAGATGCTTCCACACATTTGATAGAAATGGCGTGGATGCCATGCCATTAACAAGTTGCGAAGACTTCTGATATATATGGAAAGCTTCCAAAATATCAAGTTTGGTGGTTGAATCTGGCTTGTCAATAAGTTTTGCTTCTTCAAAGAGAAATTTGTGGTCCTTTTCGTAACAGTGTTTAGCCATCGATGACTTCTTTAGGTCACAATTCCGAATGTAAGTCTTGTGCTCCTTCAATCGAAAACGCAAGGCTCTATGGGTCTGTCCTATGTACGAAGTGCGACATTCACATGGAATTTGATAAATTCCCCACGAGTTTTTGTCTTCAAATAGTCCTTTGATCCTAAAAATCTTATTTTGTTTATGGGTTTAAAAATCACCTTAAAATTAAAGGTTTTGAGAATTTTTGTAATTTTGAAGGCAATGTCACGGGAAAATGGAATAATGGCAAAATTCTCTCGCAATGGGCGCATCACAGGAGTTAATGTGGAGATGGACTTCGGTTTCCGGAATTTTGTTAGAGCTTTGTCTATAATGGAAGGGTTGTATCCTCGCTGTACTGCAACACGTTTAAGGAAATAAAGTTTAAAGTTCTTTTTCCAAACTGTCCGTATCTGAAAATATATTTATCGCGCGATATACGCAACTGTAAAAGGCACTGAATTTTTGTTGATAAGGGTGATTAGACTTGGCATGCGGAGGTGAAAAAATAGCGTAAGGCTTCCGATAAATTGTGGTTGCGAGTTACCAGAACGTCAAGGAATGGTAGGCATCCGTTATTTTCAGTTTCGTTTCTGAATTGAATGTGAGGATTAATGGAATTTATGTCTGACTAATTCCGGAATTTCAGAATGATCTCCACATAACTCTTCTTCTAAAACTCTGATTTGAAACATTTTTGCTTCAGCGGATGCACCTCGTGATGGAAAATCTTTTGCATATAATTTCAAATTTTTGGTAAAGAATACTTTAGCCACCAGGGGGCGTAAGTGTTAATTTTTGCTTCTGATGTATTTGCCATAAAATCTGAGCTTCTAAGATATCGATTGAAAAAATTCTTTCGTGGACTGATGCCACTCACATCAATAAACCTTTTTGGAATATTTTCTTCTTAAAATATTCCACAGTTTCTCCGCCAGGGCGTAGATGTATATTATATTTTTGTCAATATCTCTACTTCTAGGAGTCCGATTTGAAAAATTTCTTCTTTGTTGGATAGTGTTTTCAGTGTGACATGTTTTTCATATAATTTCAAAATTTTCAAGTAATAGAAAATAGACTTTCCGCTAGGGAGCGTAGGGGTAAATTGCGTTTCCCCCATATCTCTGCTTCTAAATCTCCAATTTGAAAACTTTTTTCTGCACCAGATACAGCTGCTGATGGAAAATCGTTTGCACATAATTTCTAATTTTTGTAAAAAAAATGGTTTGGCCGTCAGTGGGCATAAACCTTAATTTCTGCTTCTGATGTATTTGCAGCAAAATATGAGCTTTTAAATTCTCGATTGAAAAAAACGTCATTTGTAGACCGATGGTACTCATGTCGACCAACCTTTTAGAAACATTTTTCTTAAAATAATGCATGGTTTCTCCCCCAGGGGCGTAGATGTATATCTTATTTTTGTCAATATCTGTACTTCTAGGAGTCCGATTTGAAAAAATTCTTCTTTGTTGGATAGTGTTTCCAGTGTGACATGTTTTTCATATGATTTCAGAATTTTCAAGTAATTCATAGACTTTCCGCTAGGGGGCGTAAAGGTAAATTGCTTTCCCCACTACATCTCTGCTTCTAAATCTCCTATTTGAAAAATTCTTTCTGCACCGGATACAGCTCGTGATGGGAAATCCTTTGCTTATAATTTATAATTTTTGTAAAAAATGGTTTGGCCACCAGGTGGCGTAAGTCTTAATTTCCGCTTCTGGTGTGTTTGCAGCAAAATATGAGCTTCCAAAATCTCGATTGAAAAAAAAGTAATTTCTTGACCGATACTATTGATGTCAACAAACGTTTTAGGAACATTTTCTTCTTGAAATAATGCATGGTTTCTACGCCAGGGGCGTAGATGTATATCTTATTTTTGTCAAAGTCTCTACTTCTAGGAGACCGATTTGAAAAATTCCTTCTTTGTTGGATAGTGTTTCCAATGCGAAATGTTTTTCCTATAAATTCAAAATTTTCAAGTAAATCATAGACTTTCTGCTAGGGGGCACAAAGGTAATTTGTGTTTTCTGCGTTATTTCTGCTTCTAAAACTCTGATTTGAAAACTTCTTCCTCTATTGTATACAAGACCTGATGGAAAATATTTTTCACATAATTTATAATGTTTGGTAAAGAATGGTTTGGCCACCAGGGGGCATAAATGTTAATTTCTGCTTCTGATGTATTTGTAGCAAAATCTAGGCTCCTGAAAACTCGACTAAAGTTTTTTTTCTTGGACCGATACCGCTCATATGGAAAAACCTTTTGGAATACTTTTTTCCTAAAATAATGCACGATTTTCCCACCAGGGGACGTAAAGTCACATCTTATTTTTGTCGATGTCTCTGTTTCTAAGAGTCAGATTTGAAAAATTATTTCTGTGTTGGAGAGCGTTTCCGGTGCGAAATGTTTGTCATATAAATGTATGTTTTTAACACACAAGTCTGCAACCAGAGGGCGTAAACTCACGATTCCATTTACTGCAATATCTGAGGGATTAAAAACCTGATTGAAAAACTTCTTTCTTCCGTCAGATACTATTGTTTTCCATACAGGCTCCATTCGCTCTGAATAGCTTTGATAAATTTAATTTTCGTCAGAACGGATTCAAAAGACGTGCTTATTACACCCGAAAATTCGGTGTCATCTTTTTGTAATATGGAACAATTAGGTACAATGGCTTGGCACACTCCTGCTTGGACAAACACTTCCCAAGAGAACCAACCAAACAATGGATCAAAGTCCTTTGTCTGTTGGTTCTTTTGCAATATTTTCTCTGAACAGGATCCATTCCATCATTAAGCTTAGCTGCAATGTGTTATAGAAAAACAAACTAATCAACTGACCGATTTTTTCTTACATGCAGCCCTTTTCTATGGGAATGTACTGTATTTACCAATTATAAGTGGCTAGTATCCCAAAAGTTCATGGAATTATGGTATGGAAAATAATGTGTGCATTTAGTTGTTATTAATGAAAAGGAGGTAAGTTTATAAAACAAATTACTTAAAGAATTTACAAATGTGTGCTTCAGTGAGAAGAAATGCATGAATGGGATGAAATGTAGCAATTCATTGCAACATGATGGGGTTGCCCTCTGGAAAAATCTTTAAAACCTACCTGGATAAGTCAGGGAATTTTTTTGTTACCTTTGAGTGGGAACCCTGTAAGAGAGTAAGTTATATATAAGATATGCAGAAGGACTTAAAATTGAACAAACTAAACATAATGGTAAAAATTATGATTACGCAGAAGGACTTAATATTGAATAAACTAAACATATTGGTAAAAATTATGATTATATCACAATACCATGTCCAATGAAAAAGAGAAATTACAATTAATAAAATAAAACTTGAAATACAATAGTGATGAACATTAGTTGGCTAATCAGGAAGATCTGAGGAGTACAGAAGAAGAAGAAGAAAGAAAAAAAAAAAAAACAGTGCACACTGAGGAAGAGAGTTTCAAACATCAACAGGAACACAACCAATGGTAGGCCATGCAAAACTCCCTGGTAATGGGCTTGCTTAAAATGCCTGAGCTGCATAGGAATCACTGCTGGTTGTCAGTTACCCTATTTGAAGCAATGATGTTGTGTCTTGGAATGTTTTTAATGTATTTTAACTTCATTTAGTGATCTTTGTTTCAACTCAGCTTTACTGTTAATATAAATTCCAATTATTAGCATCATGTCTTTTAAAGGTTATAATTTCATTCAACTTCTTTTAATCAACTTGGTTTTAGAAAATTGAAGCAATTAGTCATTGAGTTACTTCTTCACTGGAAGAATTTGAACAGATTTAAGCCAAACATCATTCTGTATCAGATAGTGCATTTTAACCACTTTTTTTTTTTTTACATTGTTTTGTGGGTATACATTAAATGAAAAAGCTATTTTCCATAGCAGCATGAGAATTTTTTTTGGCAGACATAAGAGCAAATAATGGGAGATCGCAATGTAAGAAGAGTTGATAGTTCAGGTATGCAGTATAAACTTACCAAATCCTAGCCCTAAATACATTTTTGATGCGTGATTTATTGGTTCATCTTGTTAAAACCATATTTCCTTCCTGTTTTTTTCATCGTCCAGCAATCGCTTTAGAACATTGTTTGACATTAGGGGATAAAATTCACCAGGACAAGTGACAGTAATTGCATTTCCTTGATCACTTTCAAAAACAATTGATCATGAATGTCCAGAGTGAGGTTTGTCACCCACATTTCCACTTGCATGGAACAAGTCAATAAAATACACTGTTTTATCACATGTTGTTATAGACAAAATTTGCACTGACCTTGGAATCTTGGAAAAGCCCTGGAATTTTTCCAGGCCTAGAAAACCCTTAGTGTTTTATATTTTTGTGAAAGATTTTGGAATAGTCCTGGAATTTTTTCTTGCAATGATAAAAAATATTGGTCAAAATGTTTGGATTGATCGCATCATTTTGTTCCAGCTTCCTGCAGTGTCTGCTTGCGATGACATCACTCCCTTCCATGGAGTGTGCAGACGTGGCCCTATGTCTTTTATCCCATGTGATGCTGCAGTGCAAGATACTTGCGTGCCATATTTCTAGTGACCTTGGTTTGTGGTGTAGCAGTTGTGTGCAGCTGAAGTCACAACAGCATTTGGAAAACTTCCCATGAGTCCAAGACCATCCTTCTTTCTAGTACTTGCTTTCCTCACCATAGATTGATATCTGGCCTCCTTGCCACTAGTGCACAATCACTGCACATAGAAATACATGGCTATGGAATAAGGAATCTTCAGTACCATGGCAAAATTGTTGTGTGTTGTCATTGTGCTGCATTCCAGATTACTTCATATAAGTTTTATACAGAGCAGTTTTTATAAGGAGAAAGCCGTAACCACACTGAAGAACGCTCTGTAATGGCAGAACCCATAGAACTTCATAAGAATTCTAAATGCATAGTAAATTTTACTCCAATTTGCAAAATATTGAACCAAGGACTACGATTCTAACAAAACTTGAAGCTCCTGAAATTTTTTGATGAACTCATGGAAAATTCCTGGAATTTATTTTCTGTAAATGTGTACAAACCCTGGATATAAGAATATGAACATTACATTTCTGTCTCTATGCCCACTGACCTTGCGCAATACTATGACAATTTGCAACGTGCAATGATAGCACGTTCTTGATTCTTCCATATATATTTCCACATTCAAATTCCAAACTTACATCCACAACTTGAAACAAAAAATAATATATTAATTAGCATAGATTTCAGAAATATCATCATTTTAAACGGGTTAACTTTTGGAAAACCCTTTGCAGAGCTTAGTTGTGAGCATATATCTGAAATCATGACAGTGCAACCACCTGAAAATTACAGGATGATGCAATCATTTCTCTTCTTAGCCTTTGAGAATTTAATTACCATAATTTCTTTCATATAATCTGTGTATTATCTGCTAAAGAAGTTATAAATTTAGAATCTGCAGATAATATGCCAGTGCATATACAGAGGGTGAGTCAAAAGTTTTGCAATATTTGGATCACTTTATGTCTTCATACGTACCTTTACAACGAAAGCTGACTAGCATTCAAAGTATTGGCCATCGTGTTGCACCGTCTTTAGCCGTCTGTCTGCCCATTCTTCGATTTAATACCAGTTCTTGTCCTTCGAAGCAAAGAACTCCTTTACCCCAGCTGCCACCTCCTCCTGGTTGTTGAACTGCGGCTAGTGAAGGAAGTGGACATGGACCAGAACAAGTAATAATCTGACGGGGCAAGATCTGGATTACATGCTGGGTGTGACATCAGTTCGATGCCCTGAAGTTCCCAAAGTTTTGCCCGGGTCGTTTGCACGGTATGAGGCCGAGCATTGTCCTGCTGTAGGAGAGCGTGCTTTCTGTTCACCGGTGCCGGGTGCTTCTTCCCCAAAATGGCATACATCTGCTCCAGCTGTTTAGAGTAGAGGTTGGCGTTGATGGTCCGATGATCTAGAACAAATTCATGATGGATTATCCCAGGGCACGAAAAATCTCTGAAATTTTACCCATCCTTGAGGACAGTTTGTCTAAAAATGTACCCGTCCTCCTTTGAAAGTAACCCATCAGACTCGTATAAATACCATAACTACAGAATTTAAATATCATCATTCTTTTTCAGTTAAATCCATTCAATAGTGGTTTAACTGTTGGAACTTTACATGTTGTAGTTCCTTTGTGTGAAATGCAATTTCTCAGTTGGAAATTATTAGTATTTACTGCGAACAAACACCTCGGCAATCAAATGTAATTCAAGGAAGAACTTTCCACATACCTCTCAGTTGTAAGTGGTTGATTCTCGAATCTTTGCATGGCTGTTCTTATCAGGCTCTTGAGTTTAGACTTTTAAGAATTTAATCGGCACATTTTCTTCACGGGTCCCGAAATTGGAAAGACAAATTAATTTATTCGACGAATTTGTCTATCCAATTTCAGGACCTGTGAAAAAAATGTGCCAATCAAATTCTTAAAAGTCTAAACTCAAGAGCCTGATAAGAACAGCCATGCAAAGATTCGACCACTTACAACTGAGAGGTAAGTGGAAAGTTTTTCTTGAATTACATTTGATTACCGAGGTATTTGTTCGCAGTATAAATACTAATAATTTCCAACTGAGAAATTGCATTTCACACAAAGGAACTACAACATGTAAAAGTTCCAACAGTTAAACCACTTTTGAATGGATTTAACTGAAAAAGAATAACGTATATAAAACATGTTTTTTAATCTTGATACGTCAAGAAATATGTGCATACTAAATATAGTCACTTTATTGAAAAAAAATGTGTTTTGTACATACAGAAAATAAATACATTTCTGCTTTCATAGCAAAAAACTTGTTACACAGAATCCAGAAATTTCAATTGCAAAATGGCAAAGGATGAGAGAAAGAAAGAATAGTGCACTTGCGGCATTAGGTACGATCGTCGTCAAGGACTCCAGGAATCATGCAGAAAACGGTAATGCACGGGAAGCCAATATTACGGTGGGCATCACACGTGACAGATGTCAAGGTCACACGTGAAGGGAAGAAGCAATCGTTGTTTAGTTGCATTGGCTAAGACTGGGTCAGTCCAGTATTAACCAATGAAACTAAACAAGGAAAAAAACAACAACTGCGAAGTCGCTATCCTTACACCCCCACTTCAGGCGTAAAATTTACACGGGAAAACTTTATGAGAGGGAATGAGAAAGACGAACATTGGCTTAGTACGTTAAAATTTTGAAAGGGAAGGTGTCACCGCGGAACTATTTTGCTAAAACAAAGAACGGCTAATCGCTTAAGAGTGCGTAATTTCGTAAAACTGTGGCACTTTTGGCAAGCACAAATTTTAAATTGAAAAAAAAAATGTAAAATAAAAATGTTCTAATCACAATCATACTGCAAGCTTGCGGAAAAAAGGGCCGTCCGCAATGAATTCTTGACTGCTTTGGACGGGCGGTTTTGCGCGCCCTGGATTATCCTGTCGAAATCTTACCAAACGCAGAGCATCACTTTGTGCTCACTGCGCTCGTGTGTGGCAACAGGTTCTCAAAGCTAGCCCAGGCTCAACCACTACCATTTGTGTGTTAGGATTACGGAAAGAGACCCACTTTACATCACGTGGGTTTTCCAGGAGTTTCGTGCACACTTCCACTTGGCTGTTTGCTTCAGCTGGCATCAGTTCATGAGGGGCAAAACAATGCAGCAGTTCCTGTGTAGACCTTGCCAAGGTCCTGAAGGTGACAAACCATGATGGTCTGGAATATGCCTAGGTCGCCTGATAATCTGCAAGTGCTGGTTGTCAGGTTTGCCTCTACGGCCTGGCACACTGTCTCCAAATCCAAGGTTCACTGCCTACCTGACCTTGTCTGATCGTCAAGGTTTCTGTCATCTTCTATTTTCATAAGACAAATGTTCCGTGTTGCTTAAACAGCATTATGGCCAAGTTCAAACTTGTAAAGCAAAAGTTCCCTAATTAGCCGGTTGTGGGTGTTCATCTTTTAGGTGTCCCAACCACAGATAGAATGAGGACATGCAATGCTGTTCTCAGTAGCGACTACCATTTTATATCTCTTTCGACTGACTGCAGTGCGCGACTTGAACTAGTTCAAACACGTGACATACTCGCCACAGCACATGCGTTTATGCAAATATTGCAAAACAACTCACCCTCTGTAATACAGTGCGTTAAAACAAAAGGAAGATTTAGCAGCACCTTAATTTTTTAAAAATCTGCATTATAGTTATCAGGAAAGGCGTGTTTGGAAAACTACCAAAAATGCAATAGCAACAGAAAAAATGTAATGCAATATGAAAACTGGTCTGCAAACAGTTGGAAATAAAAAAAAATAAAAAAAAATTCCCTTTTACAATCATTTTGACAGAAAATACAATGCACTGAAGTCCATATTATTTGCTCACACAGATGATCATGTCCTGTGTGAAGCTCAGCATCTCACATGTTCATTGATGCCGCTGGTCTAACTGCGGTAATGCTGAAAAGGCACATGATTGCTGCTATTTGTTCACTTGAAAGTAACACAAAGGCTGTTTTTTTTTTTTTTTTTTTTTTATTGTAATAAGATTGCCTTTTTTTTTTATTTCTTTGGACTGCTGGGTCATTCCATGAATCATGACTTTTCTGTAGGAAGTGGCAATTCCAGATCAAAATTTCAGGTTCAGAGTATATAGAGATTTTGTTTTTTTCAGTATGCAGGTTATGCACCACCTTCGATTATAAAAGGGGGGGGGGGGTTAGGATGCTTACCCTGAATTTCATGGCCAGCAGAATTTACGAAGAAAAATACAGCTCCCCTTTCTTCAGGGTTAGGGCATACAAGAAGTGGAATGGATTCTGCAATTCTTTCTTTACACTTAGCGGGGGTGTCTTCGATTATGGGGCTGTGAATTTTATTACTACTGTTATTAGTATGCAAGGGTAGGAGATGACAATGGAATGGGCTTTTGTTAGTTTGGTTTGTTTTGATTACTGCATTTTTGTGGTTATTGTCTTTATCTGTTTTAGCCAGGAGCTTATTACTATGCTTTTGACTGATCAAAACTTTAATACTTCACTTTTTGACCCTGTTGGGGGGAGGGGGGGGGGAGGGGATCCAATTCTTTTTCAGCATTTGTTCTGGATTTTTTAGGCACTAAGAGGTTTTTATTTTGATTTTGCCTGGGTTTGGGATGATTTCTCATAACATTAGCTTAATAGTGATTACATATATCATAGTGATATGAGAAATTTAGGTGTAAAGGTGGATCTTTTTTTATTTATATAATCTTTTATTATATCATAGAAGATGATATATATCATTATATCATAGTGATTACTGTGATTTAATCTCTTTAGATTCCTCATATCATTAGATTTGGAGCCAGTTACGAAAGCAATGCAAGTCAATGGGTGAGTTTTGGGGCAAAAATGAGATAGAAATTTAAAGCAGTACATTAACGTCAAATTCTGTGTTAAGATCAGTAATATCAGATGTTTTTCTGAAATGTTAGAGCTATTGAGAGTGTTATGTGGTGAGGATGCTATGAAAAAGTCAAGTGTTTGTAATTAGCATAACAGCTGAAAAAAGCATGTATATCACACTCGCAGTTCAAGATCATGTTTGTGTGTTCGAGACCATGTTCGATCAGAAGGCAAAGTTCATCACGAATTCATTGAATAAGAATGAATGGTCAATCAACAATGCTATTCAGAGGTGTTGAAAAGGTTATGGGATTCTGTTCGAAAGAAAAGAGCTGAATTGTGGCCTGACGATGCCCCAGGCTATGATGTGCTCAGTGTTCACGGCTAAGAAATAAATTACCCAATTTAAACATCCGCCCTATTCATCTGATTTAGCCCCTTGTAATTTCTGGCTCCTCCCCAAAATAAAAACTGCTGTGCAAGGACAAAGATTTTCTGACATCCAGTGTAACGTGACAAAGGAATTTGAGAGCATTCAGGTATGTTCCCAGCAGTGGCAACAGCGTCTAACCAAATGCATGGTTGTGGAAGTGGGTTACTTCGAAAAGGTGGCATTATCCACTAGTGCACAGGTACACAACATTTTTTCTACAGATGCATTCCGGGAATTAAATTGTCACACCTCGTATTTGAACTTTTAAGAGAAGTTCAATAGTTCTGCATCCCCCTTGATCTTTAATTCCTCCTACTAAATTTCTCATTTCTTTTTAGACTTTGTGTTAATATTTATATTAACATTATATATTTAAAATGTGCAACACTATTCTATTATACATGTCATAATAATTTACAAAATATTACTATTTTTTTCGTAGATATGTTTAGTGGTGAAACCAGATGATCAGGCAGTAATATCAGCTGCTTATGACTATGCAGGTACGTTTTGGTCTTTGACACTGTTTTACATTATGTTTTCTCTTTTTTTGCCTCGCATGTTGCTAAAGTTTGTTGGTAAATTTATTTACGGTTGAAGGTATTGATTTTACGTAATGTAATGTGTAATATTTTATATCAGATCAGATTAATTTTAAAACTGCATTATTTTATGGTAAATACATGAACTGAAAATCTTGCCTGAGTCAGCAAGTCAGCCCATGGTAAATACTTGAACTAAGCAGTCTTGCAGAGTCAGTCAACAAGTCAACTCAGTGAATTAGAAGTCTAACAGTGCATTGAAATTTATGGTGTGTGTGTGTGCATTTCCTAGGCTCCATGAAGTAGTCTGTATTGAAATTTGGGTGTTTTATGGCAACCTTAAGTCTAGTATTGTAATTTGGATTTAGTGCAGGTTACTAGTTATGTTGTGTTTTAAAATAAAAACACATTATAACTAAGCAGCACATTAGTCTACTTAAAGTCAAAATGTGACTTCACATAAAATTTAAGGTTTTGCATGTAGTATCATAGCCTGCTTTACTGATGACTTAGTCCTTTTTGCAAGTACCCTCTCAGAGCTGCAGAATATGATACAGGAATTTGCTAACAAGAGTAAACTGGATTTAAGAATGAACTCACAAAACACAAAACGGGTGTACAATGCTTTTACAAGAAATAGATTCAGAGGCTAATGGGGAAAATTTAGATGCAACTGAAGCCCTGCCTCTACCTTGGTCAACAGATACAAAGCAAGAGCCGTATCAAAGAAAGAAGTTATAGGTGATAAAACTTTGTTTGACTGCATTTGGAAGAAACTATATCATAGCTGCCAAGTGTCCCGGTTTACCCGGATTCCGTCCGGTTTTGAAAATATTTTCCGGAAATCCGATTTTTCTACAAAAAATCCGGTTTTGCTATTCTTATTTTATTTTATTTATTTATTATGTGTGTTTCTTTCTCCACATTAATCTTATCGGCCATCATTTTTCTCCAGCGTCAACGCTAGCTGTGGGAATTGGTAACGAATGGGGGGGGAAAAAAAGTTATTTTCTTAATCCACGGCACTTTGAGCGCCAATGTCGTGTGCCCCGCAATGATAGCAAGACAGTCAAAGGCTTGGAAAGTTGAAGTACTGGTGTTGACCGTGAGTACTGGTTTATGATCCACAATGCTCGCAGCCAATGACCGTGAGTACTGGTTTTTTATCCACAATACTCGCAGCCAATGAGTGCACTGCGCTTGTGCGGAGCTTCATGAGAGTGGAATGGAAAGCTGTTTGTTTTCTAACGCTCAAGTTGAACGCCGATTTCGTACTTTTATCTTTCAAACGAAACAAGTTGTGTTGCAAGTTATTATTTTAGTTCACAACCCCAGAATGGGACCTTTTTTAAGAAATACTCCAAAGAATTTGACTTGTAAAACCATCACTCAAGGGTGAGTTTCATGTATATTGCACTTTGTGTAACATTGGTTTCCCTATTTTTCACGCTGGTCGTGGAGACATCGTCACACATGTTGGAACTAAAAAAAAATATAAAAAATCGTGATAGCGCAAAAACTGTGTGCAACTTGGATAGTTTTGTTTCAGTGCTGAATGATTTTCAAATGATTCGTGCAGAAGTTCTGTTTACGGGATTTTTGTTGGAGCACATCATATCACTAGTGGCAGCTGATCATGTTTCCCCAATTGTTGTCACCTATGTTTCCTAATACCCCAGAAGACAGTAAAGAGATATGCATGTGGCAGAACAAAAAACTTCGCATATTGTTCAAGAAATGGCAAAACCTCTCAGCATGATAGGTAGCTGTGATGAGAAAACCAAGGTTGCAGCTGACGGAGAGCGACGGTCACATTACTAACAAAGCTAGTTAGCAAGCAGACTTGAGCCTCTTGCACAGTGCCAAAGCATTTTCGTTCCTCTCTCAACGAATAGCAGGAGGACGTTTAAGACACTAGTGCGCACCTGTGAGTTACCGTTAAACGCATTTTTTTTTTTAAGAAGTTGTTGAACACGTGCTTTGTTCAGTAGGCAGGCACATGGATTTTTGACTGTTGTTAATACTAGTGGGTATCCGAAACTTGAACTTGGCAATCAGCTGACAATGGCATGTTAGTGGACACTCTTCGATTGTATCATGGTGAAGAATGTGAGGAAATCTTGGAGATGAGATTAAACTTCAGTTTTGACTGCAATAATTGGAAACATTAAAAGGTATTGATTTCCTTTCGATATATTTACTTCATTAAAAGTAACTGATTTTCTAGTATATATATATTTTATATTGAATTATAGGCTATGTTATGTAATGATGTTTAATGTATTTAGTTTCCTGGGCTCTGGGGTTATCAGCAATGTAAAGTTTCATCAGCAAAATGTTGGGCATGTAAATTTTGGGCTTGGGCATCTGTCTTTTTAGACAGCATGCTCTATAGGGCATGTAGAAATTTTCTGACTTTTCTACCTCTGGTTGGTGATGATATACACTGTATTGACAAAAGTCACCGGACACCCCTTCAAAAGCAAATGAACGGATCTGCTGCATTGTTAAGATGCATGGTACAGCTGCAAACAGTGTAAAAACAAGCCTGCAGTTGACTGCGATCATATCGCACTGTGAGGTTGAGTGAAAATGTCGTGGTGGGAGAGAACGGACTTTGAGAAAAAAAAAATTGTTATATTAGTGGGTTGTCCATAAGAGAAACCGAGAGGCATTTAAACATACTTAAGTCAACTGTTTTGGATGTACTGAATAAGTGGAAGACACATTGCGTGCCTGAAGCAGCAAAATGTACCAGTAGACCAAAGGAAATCGGTGATAGAGGACGTCGAAGCCTCAGGAGAGTCGTTACAGCTAATCGGCAGAGTACTACTGCACAAGACCTCAGTGTACAGGTGAGTAAAAATGCTGGAACCTCGGTATGTACACGTACCATTTCGGAAATCACTGTAGTCTGTTAGTTGAATTTTATACGAATTTGTTTTCATTAATTTTGTATCAATTACATTTAAAAAAATTCTTTGTTGTGTTTTTTAAACTGTAAAAAAAGGAAAATAGTGATACTGCTTTCCTTGTCAAGTTTTTATTTCTGACATTTTAGTACTGAGCAACGATCCTTGTTTAGGTGAATGTTGTGGGGCGTGTCGATTTTGCTCCTCCTTATGTTCATGTGATTTTCTGTAGATCGTAGTTTTTGGCTTTCGGAAGTCGCAATGATACGCTGAAAAATTAAAGTGTACGTAGAAGATGTAAAACTCCTTTTCAGTGGAATTACTTGTGAAAATCTGATATTTAGAGGAAACCTGTCTTGTAAATAGTGAATTGAACACTTGATCAAGGTCGAATTTTTTTGTCGTTTGGACTGTTAAGTAGAATTAAAAGAAATTAATTCATCTGGAAATAGCTGAGAAAGAAGTGGTGCATTCGTGGATTCATAACCTTCTCAACCCCTGAAAACCTTCAGTGCCCTATGTCGCTGCTCCCACTTGACTAGACAAATAAAATATGTTTCCATGCAGAGAGCATTCTGCGTTTGAAGTCATGAGGCATGTGGTTGGGCACTTGGCATTTTGGTGGGGGACAAATAATAAGGCATTGAATCCAAATTTTTGGCAACTCTAGAGAAAAGCTGTCATTGCATGCTTCACAGCTAATGATGATCCCAGAGTCCACTTCCTCTGTGTGGAACGGTATTAAAAAATTAGCTCCCTAGTCCAATCCAAAATCGGCAGCTCAAGAAACTTCGAAGATCATAATTAACCGTGAAGCATGCAGTGACAGCATTTCTCTAGAATTCCCCCAAATTTGGATCCAATGCCTTAATGTTTTTCCTCTCCAAAATGCCATATGCCCAACCACATACCTCATGGCTTCAAATACAGACTGCTTTCTGTATTTAATTATTTTTATATTTTTTTAGTCAAGTCATACTCACTAAAGAAGCGCTTATAGCATAGTAAATTCGTTTATTTAGTGGTGTAATACGCATAAAGATACACCAAGCTGTCACTGTCCACTGGGAGGCATTTTCAAGGCAATGGCAGACATAAAATGGAGGGAATTAGAACACATAAAAATAGATGATTTTTTGAAAATAATGTGGTTGACATCACAAGCAGTTTTATGGGAATTTTCTTCACTCAATTATATGGTGTGCCTCTATGTATTTCCATCTTTTAATAACGCATGCCAAACCATTGGTAGTTTGATAGAGACCATATCATTGCATGTTAGTTTGCTGGAGAAGATTTCAACTGTTTCTCAGGTGGCAGTCTGTTTAAAGTTTGTGTAAGGGACAATTCTTCTAATACTATTCCATACAGGAGCAGCCGAGCAATGCATGTCTTCTGTGGTGAGGGCTGTATTCTGCATGTGCTGGTTGATGCTTGGCATGTGTGAAAGATATGTTGGCACTTTCCACATTGACACAAGAACACGTACAAAGTGTCAACCAAGATATGCAGAATACAGCCCTCGAGAGAATTTGTGCATTGCTTGGCCACTTCTGTATGGAATTGTATTAGAATTTCTCCTTACACAAACTTTAAAAAGACTGCAATCAGGGGAACAGTCGAAATCCTCTGCAGCTAAATAGCCTGCAATAATATAATCTCTATCAAACTACCAATGGTGTGGCGTGCATTATTAAAAGATGGAAACACATCGCGGCACACCATAAAATTGCTTGATAAAAATTCCTGTAATACTGCTCGTGATGTCACCCGTGTTATTTTCAAAAATCATCTTCGTTTCTTACGTATTCTAATATCCTGCATCTTATGTCTATCATTGCATTGAAAAGGCCTAGCAGTGGTGACCAAAAGCTTGGTGAATCTTTATGCATATTACACCACTATATAAACGGATTTACTAAGCACTTCTCAAGTGTGCATGGTCTGGTGTACTTTGAAATAATGCAAGTCGTGCTAATTTAAATTCTTAACATTTTAGTATTCAGATTGTTCTTTGCTTCCACCCTTGAAAAAGCCATCTGTTGATGACTTGAAAGCTGATAGAAATGTTTAATTCCTTATGCCAATAAAACAAGTAGTCAAAAAAATTCAAGAAAAATCCTGTAATACTTGATAAAATATATTGCAGTTTATTTTCTTCTTATTTGTATTTTCTTCATGACATGGCATTGACTCTCAGCAAACCAGGCTACTTTCTTTCTGGACGTGGTTCGATAAAGACAAGCTCATCCCATCGGCCACTTGTGGGACTTTCAAAGAATTATCATCCTGGTTTCGACAGAGTGTGAGTTTCATACAATTAACAAGTAGTCTGAAGACTTAACATTTCCCCACAGTACAGTGAGCTGTGAGAGATTCCTGCAGGATCTTTCTGATATACAGGGTATACTAATTGTGGCTACCCTGTGGAACTCTGATCTAGTTTATGGTGCCTGCAGAGCTGCCAAGTGTCCTGGTTTACGTGGATTCCATCAGATTTCGAAAATATTTTCTGGAAATCCAATTTTTCTACAAAAAATCCGGTTCTATGGTTTTCTTATATTTTTTCTTTTATTTATTTGTTATGCATGGTATTTCCCCCCCCTCATTAATGGTATCAGCTATTATTTTTCTCCAGCGTCAACACTGGCTGTGGGAGTCAGTAACAAATGGAGACAAATGCCTTTTTGTTATTTCATGGCACCTCAAGCCGCCCGGGTTGTGAGCCCCGTGGTGGTGGCAAGACAGTCAGTGGATTGGAAATTGGAAGTACTAGTTTATGATGTCACATCCAAGGCGCTTGTGCGGTGCTTCATGCCGGAATGGGAGTTCTGCGCCGAAACAAAAATCTTGCGCATCTTGCTGCAAAAGGCAAATCTTGTGCCATTGTGCCCTAGAACTGCCGTGCCCCATCTTCATTGTCGGAACTTTAGCACAGTAAATTCTCTGTGCACACTGTTACATTTGACACTGAGTAAGACCATGCAGTGGGAAGGAAGATTAAGGGACTCCAAGTTTTGCGGATTATGGAAATTGTCAGTCCGCTACATATTACGGAAAACAATAGAGTATGTTCAGAAAATCGAAAATCTCAAGTGAAATAATGTTATTAAACATCTGTCTAAAGTTTACTTTCGTATTTTCAAGATGTTCCAATTGAAAAAACCGGAAAAGAAGTCGGCGAATCTTGCAAATGTTTGTAATTACACTGAAAACGACTACTGTAGCAGCGATGAGAATGTCATGCCGTTTCCAAATTTTTAAATTTTTCTCGCTTTCTTTATTTTATCTCTTTGCCTAATTAAATTTTTATTTTTTTGACTCTCTCTCTCTCTCTCTCTCTCTCTCTCTCTCTCTCTCTCTCTCTCTCTCTCTCACTCACTCACTCACTCACACACAGAGAGAGATCATGTTCCTAGATTTCAACTTCTTCGGTAATAGGGAAAAGGAGGGACTTCGTATTTTTTAAGATTTATTTGTTGCGAAATGCACGTTTCTCTATTTCTAATACACACTACACACTTCTTCAAAACTAATCAATAGAGAGCAATCGTTTTCACTCCTTTTCCTTCTTTTTGTTAAACAAAATTAAATTTCTAGATCGGAATTTTATCTGTCTGTGATGGAATTCGCGCCATTTCCACACCCCATAAAATTGTTTCACAGCAGAGTGAGCAATGGGATTTTAATGTTCAATAAAACTCATGTTTCGCCATTTCTTGGTCACTTCTTACTCGTACATGAGGTTCTTCCGTGGATTCGCAGAATTCCGCTTTTTCTATCATTATTTGGGTCATTCTCAAGGTCGATGCAAAACTGAAGCGCTGAAGAGAAGCTGGTTTTGGGAAGGGGGGGTCTTTAATTTATAATATGTAATTTTATTATTTAGGAATCTTAAATTCGTGTACCGCTGAACGTGCGTTGATGTCCAGGTTTTTGATTCTGAAAAGTTGGCAGTTCTGTGCCTGTCTAAACCCACATGTAAGGGATGGGGTCATAAATTTTCAGGGCCATTTTTCACCTGGCTGAGTTAAGATTCTGACAGGGGAATTTTGTAAATAAAGTGTTTCTAGAATTCAACCGTAATGCTGGGGTGTCACTTGAAACGTTGAACTTAACTTTTCAAACGAGAATTCTGTGGGAAAGATAAGAAGAAAATACTTCTGACAAGTGATCATCAAACGGGAAAGTAACATGGCAATGTGTGCAGTGAAATGTAGTAGGAAGAAGGAAGGTTTTGTATGGAAGTGAAAAAATTAGATTTTCGAGTAACTATTTGTATGCGTTTTAACTATGGTAATTAATTACTTTGAACAATTTCAAGTTTAAAATACATAGATCATAATTACTTTGAAGTACACAATAGCGGAATAACTATACCATCGGGATAAGAGGAAATGCTATCCCACACTCACCAACCTGCTTCGCCAGCGTGGTGAGTTATGGCCAAACCCCTCCAAAATGACTCCACAACTTAAATCTTGGCCCTCAGTCTCCGGCAACTGGAATGTACCTGGCCAAGGCAGCGGCCAGTGCGACATGAAGGCAGAGGGTGCTAAGAATCACCAAAGGACCGAACTGGGCTGCCATTTGATGCTGACCTTGGCTACCCAGAAGACCACATGGGAGATGGGTGGATGAAATTTGAAAGTATGCGGGAGTAACATGGAGGAGACTGACACAAGACAGACCTTTGTGGAAGAGGCTTGGAGAGACCTTCGTCCAGCAGTGGATTGATAATGGTTGACAATGATGATGATGACACAGGTCATAATTACTTAAAATACACAGGTCATTAGTTTAAAATACACAAGTCATAATTACTTTGAACAAGTTCAGTTTAAAATACACAGGTCAGTTTGGGGAATGCAAAATCACTATTTTAAGAATTTTTTCAATGTATTTACTAATATTAATTATTCTTGCAAAGTACATGTATTTCGGTTTACAGTGGATAAAAAATACCATTTTTGTTTTTTAATTATTTGTATGTTATTATCTTATGTTCTTTTGCAAATTAATTATTTTCCTCAATTTCAGATGTCATTTTAGCTTCTGCGTTCGGAAAATGTGATGACGATGACAAAATTCGAAATTTTAACAACATTTTTTTGGTATATCTTGGACTCATAAAGGTATTATTAATTCTTGTAATGCTTTAAACATATGTTTTGAAGTATGTAATGGTTTTAATAACAGTTAGTTTAGGAACATAAAGAAAATTTCAAAATAGGATTCTACTGTTTTTTAATTCCTGCTGTAGGAAAAAAATATAATATTGGTATTGCTTTTCATTACCACTGTTGCATCATAATGTTTTTGAACTATTCACAAAATCAGTGAACATTTTTCATTGTTGAATAATGAGCCATCTCAGAGTTTTTACTCCCAAAATAAGATAAGTGATTTGTAGTCAAGGTTCTCACCACTTCAGATTTTACTAACCTTTCTCTCTTTCTTTCAAGTACATTCCATTCTCAAAAAATATCTTAGATCATGAAAGGAGGTGTTAGGGATTGTTGCAATTTGTATTACAGTGCAAAACTGCAAAATCATTACTTTTTCATCTTCCATAGCTTGCATTTTGTAAATTTATGTGGGTCATGTTAATTGAGGTTTCAGTTTTGCAAATTGGTTTCTATAATATCATGTGTACTTTAGATGATATCACAAAAGAAAAAGCCATATCCGTGGAGGATGTGGGAAAACAGTCAGTTACATAGGATTGCGTGTATGACAGGCATCTACATTTATTCACAGCACCCGCAGATCTGCCATGTATAAGAGGGTAAGTTCTTCAAGTGATTTATTTTAGTTTTGGACAAAGCAATTACATGTATTGCCAAATCTATTACTTAAAAATTTAAAACTACAGGGCTCTAGGTACCTCCATTACTTTTGCAGACACTCTCGCTGACCACCCCCCCCCCCCCCGCACACACTGCGAAAAATGCATCCTTCCTCGTTCATGTTCGAAATCCTGGGAAAATTACTCTGCTTAGGGGTGCTGAAGTAAATCTTGCTGGGAGGCGCACATTGTACTAGTTACGCCACTGAATAGTTGCCTACAGTTTCAAGCTGAAATACTAACATTTATGCAATAAATGATATTTAACAACAATACTGGACAGAGGCAACTTTGCGAATAAAAAAAAGTAATTACGATTATGCGAAAAATTTTGCACTCCATTTAAATTCAGTTTCTGAAAATTCTGAAAAGCGAAATATTGTCCCTCAAACAAAAAAAAATGCACTTGTTCGCGTATACACATTAATCCTCCCGAAATAATAAAGATAAAATTTCTCCTTACTTTGCATAGTCTCCAGTAAGACCCAAATGATCGTGAAGAAAAATGAAATACTGCAAATCTGTGGAATTTCTCTTTGTGTGTGTGTGTGTGTGTGTGTGTGTGTGTGTGTGTGTGTGTGTGTGTGTGACTTCCTGTAAAGGAATAGGATCGCTACTTGATTGGTAGTGGTGTTGCTGCTTAACTTTGCTGAAATTTTGAGTTAGTGAGGAGAGGAATAGTTATACACACATACATAAGAAATTCTTCATGCTATCGAGATCATGACTTCTTCAACTGCTAGACTTAAGTAGTATAGAACGCAGAACTGTTGAACAGTGTTTAGGCATCACCTTCATTATTGTATACATTTTTAAATATTTTTAGATCAAAGAGTAGACTATGGATGTGTTGATTTCCCATTCATTTTTACCTATGCACTTTCATTTTTGATTGGTATTTTTAATGGAGATGAAGGCTTTGCTCAGGTATTATGACTGGTCACATAGGTGGTGTGACAGAAAAATGGCCATGCCTCTCCTCCCACCCATCCCCCACTGCTGTGCTATTGGGGAGTGGTTGGGAGGGGTTGAAGGGTAATTTAGGCATGACCATCATTGTAAGCTTTAGAAAACAGAAAAATATCGAGTAGTCCTGTGGCTCTTCAGTTGAATGGACTATAAATATATTTTCCATGCCTTTAATATGCTGAAAATCTTGCAAAGCCATTTACATATTTTTTGCTATTGCCATTGTTATTTTTGGGTTTAGTTCATGCCTTAAACACTTTATTTTGTTGTAATATAAATTAACAGGTTTTTCCTCTTGCAGTCTGAAGATAAGAAGTTCAAGGCACCAACAGACTTGAAAGGTCCTCTGTTGGTCTTAGAACATGCAGTTAAACAGAATTACTTCCATCACTCTACTCGGGATTTCCTTCAGTTGTTTCTATCCAGGTCAGTTCTTTTCATTGTTATAAAGCCATAGTAGTGTTTTTAATGAAATAGTATTGTTTTTGTGCTTTTAATTCTTTTTTCTTATTATAAACTGTTGCTTTCCTCATTTAATATCATGTAAATTTTGCTTGGCACATGTTATTGACCAAAACAATAGTTTCCATACTGTATCTGTATTTTAGATAATTCTCTTTGATTGTAAAAGGCTGCTTTCTTCATTTGATGTCATGTAAGTCTTTCTCTGAAGTAAGAATTATAAATTAACATTTAAAAATGTTGCCATTTGGTTTCACTGGGAGTCATTTATATAAGATTTAATTTCAGTTGCTCAGACTGTTAGTTATTTAATTACTTTTTGGTTAAAAATGCACCCTGAAATTGATGTGAAAAAAAAAATAATGCTTCATGCTGCACTGCCCAGATTGTTTGAGAATGGTTTGCAGAACATAAGGAAAACTTCCAGGTTTTGCTCTGACCTACAGACTCCCCAGACATCTGTGGTTTGTGTTGAAACAGCAAATGGGGTCTGCAGCTGCTCAAGAGTTAAAGGACCTGTGGGTAACGTGTTGGTACCAGATACCGCAAAGGATACCTCAAGAGTTAAAAGTACCTGTGGGTAACGTGTTGGTACCAGATACCACAAAGGATACCTCAAGAGTTAAAGGACCTATGGGTTACGTGTTGGTACCAGATGCCACAAAGGATACCTCAAGAGTTAAAGGACCTGTGGGTAACGTGTTGGTAGCAGATACCACAAAGGATACCTCAAGAGTTAAAGAACCTGTGGGTAACGTGTTGGTACCAGATACCACAAAGGATACTTCAAGAGTTAAAGGACCTGTGGGTAACATGTTGGTACCAGATACCACCAAGGATACCTTTGGAAATCTTGTGACATCCATGTTTGGCTGCACTTGGAGGACCAACATCATGTTAGGCAGATGGTTATGTTATTTTGGCTCTTTGATGTGTAATGGTTGTGTATTGAGACACATTTTGGGAAAATAACAAATAGAACCAAAGAAAAGATGAGTAATTGATATTATTATTTACAGAGTAAAACATAATACCATTGCCAAGGGAATCGAAATATAATGAGGAAGAGATAGTTAAACACAGCTTGAAGAAAAAGGACCACACAGAAGTTCACAAGTTAGGAGCTAGGATGATACTGAGCAAGACCTGAGTAAATTTGACTTTGGTGCTTATGTGGACAGATCCAGAAGCAGGATCGTCAGTGAGGCAGTGGACTGACTTTGGTTTGATAAGCAAATGGAGGTTTGTCTGTTCAGTGACAGGTCTTGGTAAAAAAAAAAAAAAAAATCCTTTCATTTACAAAATTCAGGTGGATATTTTTGTACATAGGAGTAATAACTTTTATGTGTAGTGTATTTTATGTACTTTCAGATAAAACTTCGTGAAGTGTATATATATATATATATATATACACGCAAAACAGCTGTTTGTTAGTTTAACGAGTTAATCTAAGTGCCTGTGGCATTCCAAATAAAGCATGATAGTCAGGAATCATTTGCTGATGTTTCAATTTACTTCCGATATTGGAGGTTAAAAAAATGTCCCCTCGAAGACGGTATAGTAGTAGTACCGAAAGTACTCGGGTATGAATAAATATTGAAGTAAATGAGGATGCAGCAAAGGAAAAACTCATTTGGTGATAAGACAAAATAAATTCCAACGGAGAAAAAAAAAAAAAAAGAAGAAGCAGACCCGTGGCCAAATGAAAAAATCCCGTGCCGCATCCACGTAACGGAAATATGGATTGAAAGCCAAGCCCCACGTGCGGTAAGTGTTCATCGAACTTTACCAACTAAAAGTGAAGTTCAAAAATGCAAATTTGCTGATGTGTGGATTTCTTGTTTAATTACACCAAATTCTTATCATGAAGATTCAAACTACAGTACTTCAGGTGAATGCATGTGCTTTAGATAAATGAGGGCAGAATTGATCATTCATAAAATAGCAATATATTCATGTATTGACTCTTGAGTAAAAGTTTTAGCATTTCTTTTTAAGTACAACTACTTGATGATATATTTCTAAGTTACTTACCTGCATTAATTATAATTATGTTCATCCTTAGCAATGACTGTTCCCCATTTGTTCAGCAACTGTTCAAATTTCATCCACTTAAAATTTTTCTGGCTTGGATGCAAAAAAAAAAAAAAAAAATAGCAATGCCCGTTTTACCTGCTTCAAAAGTGAAAAAGTTTTTTTCGATTGATATGGTTCTGTCATGACGTTTTACCTGCTTCAAAAGTGAAAAAGTTTTTTTCGATTGATATGGTTCTGTCGTGATCAGAATAAATAGTAGTTTAACGGTACAAAGTCAGTTGACTGTGCTGTGTGTGGTTGGGCAAGACGTTCCCAATAAAGTTCTGTCATTTTTTTTTTCTTGATTGCTACAAGGTTTTGCATTGTTGTGCTAGAATGTTATGAGATAAAATGAAGAACTTTAGAAAATTAAATAAATAAGGCAAGCATACATGCCAACTTGTATGATTTGGCTGTACAATGAACGGATTTTGGCTGAATTGTAAGATTGTACGAATGTATGGTTAAAATTATTTAAAAAAACATTTATGAATGAATCTTAAATTTTTTTATTTAATGTATATATATATAGAGAGAGAGAGATTAAATAAATCACCAGACACCCCTTCAAAAGCAAATGAACGAATCCGCTTCATTGTTAAGATGCGCGGTACAGCTGCAAACAGTATAAAAACAAGCCTGCAGCTGACTGCAATCATATCGCTCTGTGAGGTTGAGTGAAAATGTCGTAGCAGGAGAGAACTGACTTTGAGAAAGGAAAGATTGTCGGGTGTTATATTAGTGGGTTGTCCATAAGAGAAACAGAGAGGCATTTAACCATACCTAAGTCAACTGTTTTCGGATGTACTGAATAAGTGGAAGGCACATGACATTCCTGAAGCAACAAACGTACCGGCAGACCAAAGAAAATCAGTAGTAGAGGACGTCGAAGCCGCAGGAGAGTCATTACAGCTAATCGACGGAGTACTGCACAAGACCTCAGTGTACAGGTGAGTAAAAATGCTGGAACCTCGGTATGTACATGTACCATTCGCAGAGAACTTCATTCCATGGGTTACCATAGTTGTGCAGCTGCTCATAATAAGCCTTTCATCTCCACTCAGAATGTTACTCGTCGTTTAGTATGGTGTGAAAAACATTTATCGTGGACCGTAGATCAATGGGAGCGAGTCCTATGGACTGATGAATCCAGGTACACGATCCATCAGTCTGATGGCCATGTGTGGGTATGACGGCAGCAGGGGTAATGCTATTTACCACAGTGTACTATTCCTATCGTCAAGTTTGGAGCTGGCAGTGTACTCGCGTGGGGGTGTTTTTCGTGGTGTGGTCCCGGTCCATTGGTTATTGTGGACTAACCTGTTAACCTACTGGTTACCTCTATATTCTGGACAATTATGCCCTACCAGCAGCATACCTGCCAACTCTTCTGATTTTGGCAGGTCTTCTGATTTTTTATACATTCTTCCGACCGAACTCGCGTTCTCTGTTGTTTGAAACACTTCTGTTTTTTTTTTTTTTTTTTTGTGAAAAATAACCCATTTTATTAATTTTTGTAAGTCAAAAAAAAAAAAAATCACAGCAATAACTTACTAGTCTCAATGTCAGGGCTGTCGGACCTGCGCCAATTGTGCCAGCCCACGGCAAAACGTTGTTTTTGCACCATTCTGCTAAAAAAAATTGTGATTTTGACGAAATCTGCGCTAATTTTGTGCCAAAAGTTAAAATTTACTGGTCATCATTATTTTAGCATAATCTTATGCCATTCAAAATCGATTCAGCGGTTAATTCGTTCTTGAGATTCTTCTATGGATTCGCGGTCCCCGTCCTTTTTTTTTTTTTTTTTTGTCATTTTCGAGATTGATGCAAAAGTGCACAATTTTTCGGAGTATTAGTTAGGGAAGGGGTTGTATTCTGTCTGGGGACATTGTTTTGTCTTTTTAAACGTTCGGAAACGGAAGCTAAAAGGGAGTGCAGAGTTTTTCATGTAATCATATTTTTTTCTCTCGCAATGTTGCTTCTGTTCAGTATTGTTGTTGAATATAATTTCATTGCATAATTTCAGCTTGAAATTGTAGGCAACAATTTCCGAAAACAGAAGTTAGGCCTCCCGAAAATTTGCTCGTAATCTTCGGCTTCGGCCACAAGATTCTTACGCCGATTCGAGGAATTCAGTCTTTTTTGTTATCATTTGGACCATTCACGAGATCGAAGCACAACAGAACTGAAATTTTGAAAGGATTGGTGGTGGTGGTGGGGGGGGGGGTCGTTTTCTCAGTCGGAGGACGGAATTTCATCTTTCAAAAACGGAAAGTAGACGAAGGTAAAGATTTTTCTCGTAATCATAATTTTTTCTCACGATGTTTCCTCTACCCATTATTATTAGATATCATTGTATTCCATAAATATTTGTATTTCAGCTGGAAAATGTTGAATTAATTTCCGAAAACGGAAGTCAGACGGAGCGAAGATTTCTTCAGTAATTGTATTTTTTTTTTTCCCTGCGATATGATCCTCACTCCTATGTAGTTGTTAAATGTCCCCACCCTCATAAAAATATGTGTGCATTTTAGCTTGATAAGGGTGGGGGAAATTTCCAAAAATGGAAGTGACAAAGTTTGGAAATTTGTAAGAATTGATGCATGATGTTAAAAAAAAAGTATTCATTCTCTGAAAATTACAACATTTATCTAAAATAGTGAAAGCTCTGATATCAGAATTCACGGTTCTCAGCTACAGTTGATGTTTTTAGTAAGCACAGGATACCTTTCAAAAATTGCATTGCTTTTGGAGCAGACAATGCTCCAGTAATGATAGGAGAGAAAAATGGTGTGGCTCGTCATTTGAAAGAACACCAAAGTTAAATTACAATTATAGGGTGTATTTGCCATTTAATTAATAATGCAAAAGAATTTTTTCTTTGGTTAAAAAAAATGCACAATGTTTTGATCGTTAATGTCAGGTGAATCGCTTGAGAGTCCTGTTAATTAAATGCAAAGAAAATTTACTTTGTTTTCAAAAGAGTACTCCAAAGAATTCTTAAAAAAAGCCAAAAAGGCCACTGTAAAAAGTTTAGCTAACTGTTAAATTACTATAAATAAAAGTTCCCTTCAATAAAAACACAAAACAAAAAAAATAAAAAAATAAAATAAAGGTAAGTGTTCTGTATTCCTTTTTGTTTAAGCAGTATGAGTTCTAAATCACTTTATCGTATCACAAATTGACGTAAAAAAATCTTCTGAATTTTCATATAATCTTCTGAATTTTTCAAAGCAATCTTCTGGATATTCATTAAATTTAGTTGGCAGGTATACAGCAGGATAATGTACTGAGCCATAAAGCAAGGACTGTTATGGCGTGCTTTGACAATTCCGTATCATGTGTAAACTGGCCAACACAACGCCCTGATCTTAATCCCATAGAGCACCTATGGGATGCATTAGAGTGTCGCATAAGAAGTTTGGAACCAAGGCCTACTACTAAGCAACAGTTAGCAGCAGCATTGTGTACTGAATGGAAGCGCGTATACCTATCACTGTGTTCCAAAACCTTGTGAAAAGCATGTCTCGAAGAGTGGGTGCATGCATTAAGGCAAAAGGTGGACTGACACTGTACTAATGTATGGCAATAAATGCTATGTTGTGTTTTTCTTCTAGGTGTCCGGTAACTTTTGTCAATATAGTGTATATATATAAAAACCTGCAGTGAACTGATGCATGTATCTTTATTATGGCTGTAGCAGGGGGAGGAAATCTGAATTCACAGTGGTGGAAGAAATGTGTCAACGCCATAACTTTTTTCGCTCACCGCCATTCACTTGGGGTCCCACACATGGAGTAGGAAGTTTCTCCTGTGTGGTACGTGGCAGTCATCGCCATAACTGTGGAGTAGGGCTGGGTGATGTATCGATACATCACAAAATACCGGTGTGAATTTAACATCGATGTTACAGTGTTTCAATTGATGCAGCTATGATTCATCGCCACAGTGATGTGAATGTGTGTGGGGTAATCACCATCGCGTGCCACCGAGCTGTGACCAAGCACTGTTGTTCAAACTGGTTTTCCTAGTCCGAAAGACCCATGAACATTGGCTGATACTCACTTGCGTGTCTCCGATTTAGTTTCTCACCGTGTCTCGTTCCAGACGCTGCATTGGCGGATAACTCAAATAAGAAATTTGCATGCCAACCAAGCAATCGTTGATGCCCATAGCTTCACGAGCGATCCTATCAAGATGCAGACATGATGTTTAAACAGGTTTCTTATCGGGCCTCTGTGCGTCGACGATGCTATTAAGAGGCCTCGTTCCATGCTTTGGATCTCGGAAATTCACTACAGTTTAGGAACCATAGGAAGTATGTGGCAGGGTTTTTTTTTTTTTTTTTTTTCCTCCATTTTTTGCAAAACAGTACAGAGATTTATGGGTATTTAAAATTAGATCTATAATTCTACGAGTGTCTGTTATTGCACTCTCGCCTTTCAGACCAAATCAGTAATTGTTTCTTCAGGTCTGAACTTGTACCCAGTGAAGTCCAGATCTGAAGAAACAATTATTGATTTGCAAGGGGGCTGAGGGTAAATGGTTCCTGCAACTGACAGTCAGTTTCCACTCTTCTTGAATGCATTCTGGCATGAAAATTGGCATACGTGCAGTGTACAGTCACAAAAATGTTAAATTCCCTAAAATATAAATCAGGCCTTGGCTATGAAAAAAAAAAGGCCTAACCCCGTGCTTGAGTACTTCCCAATGGAATTTTACTCCAAAAGTCGGTACAAATGATATACTAAGCATGAAGTGGACAGATACAGTAACATCACATTCTCAAAAGTTATAATCAGACAGGCTAGGCACTCAAGGTGTCTAATAGCAGGCTTGGGTACTTCCCTAAGGAATTTCGCCTCGGAAATCTGTATAAAAACACTACATGTTGAGTAGCCAGATGACTGCAAAACAACTGAAAATGTTGTCGCCGCAAGAGAAAGCAATGTGTGTGTGTTGGTTTTGAGATGAAGTCTGTGATTAAGGTACAAAGAAATTGTTGTCAGACATATGGGAAAGATCCACCGAGTGATTTCAGTATCAGTGTGGCAGAAGAAATTCTTGGATACTGGTAGAGTCCTGGACTGGTAAAGAAGTGGCAGACCCCTGTCAGTGAAAAAACTGTGCAGAGCATACAGGACGTTTTCGCTCACAGTCCTAGCAAGTTCACGAGAAGGGCCTCTTTACAACTGAATGTTCCACGATTCATACTGATGGGAGTGCTTCACAAACGCCTGAAACTAACCACATACAAAGTGCAACTCCTACACCAGATTAAACCGAACGATGGACCTCAGAGCTTAGCATTCACTCAGGATATGTTGGAGTGGCTGGAAGTATATGAAAGTTTCCCATGCCGTATAATGTTCTCTGATGAAGCAACCGTTTACGTGCACGGAAATGTCAACACTCAGAACGTTCATTTATGGGGTAGTGAAAACCCACGTTCAGTCAGGGAGCATGTCGTGCAAAGTCCAAAGATGAATGTTTGGTGTGGACTCGTGCATAATCGTTTAATTGGGCTATTCTCCTCCAAGCCCACAATGCAAATGAATAATTACCTGTACATGCTTCAAAACTTTGCAGTTCCTCAAGTACAGGATTTGTAACCAAACGTCATACTGCAACAAGATGTGAATACCTGAACCGTGAGTTTCCTGACAGATAGATTGGCAGAGATGGTCCCATTCCTTGGTCACCCCGGACCCCAGATATTACTCCTTTAGACTTCTTTCTCTGGGGCTATGTCAAGGACATAGTTTGGCTAGGCAAGATTAAGCAGCCTTCAGGAGCTCAAACAGCACATTACAGCAGTGCTTGATAGAATCGATCCTGACATGTTGAAGCGCACACAGCAAGAAATTGAATACCAACTGAATGTGTAACGTGTCACCAAAGGCGCACATGTAGAGGTTTATTAAGGTTAGATTATTAAACTTGAATATTTACTCTTTCAAATGCTGCAAACCGCATTGCTGTTCATTTTTGTACAGTTGTCAATCAACCCCCCCCCCCAGGACTTTTTGACCACCCTGTATCTTCTGTGCCATATATACACTGAAGAGCAATTGAAGTAGAGATACCTGTCTAGTAACGTGTAGCGAAACGTTGGGTAGCTATATGGATCCACGACCCCTGAACAATCTCCTACAATTCACGAAGATTTGATGGAGGGGGTCAGAGCCTCAAACATCTCTCTTGATGGCATCTCAGATGTGCTCGATGGGGTTGAGGTCAGGTGACTTAGCTGGCCAAAGAAGCGACGTCACGTCGGTGGATTGTTCATCCAACCATTTGGATACAATTCAGGAGCGATGGCAAGACGCACAAACGCAAGGATCGCATTCCTCCTAAAATTCCTAATATTTTGTGACCCTCCTTAAATTCCTAAAATTATACCTAAAATTTGCTATTCTTCCTAAAATTTTCGTAAGCTTATTTATTAAAAATACAACCGTTATTAACGCCAATAAATTTACCATTACGGTAAGGTAAAAAAGACCTGTTATTGTAGAAACACAGTCTATATGCTGTGCTGCTGAAGGGAGGGAAAATGGCGCCATTGAGATTCACTTGCTTCGGGGCGGGCGCTCCACTTTTGTGCCTTCAGACAGTTTTCGAGAGTAACGAGATCTAAGGAGTAAAGGGGAGGGGTCATTTTCACCCCTGGTTTGCGCTTTGCAGAAGATCGTACTTTATTTTTGTACATGCCTTGTGGAACCTCCTCTTTCTGCTGATGTTTTGTTATTGTAAACCGCAGGTGGGTGGAAGCAAAGAGGAAACATGTGGTCTCCTTCCGTAACCTCCGGTAATGACGATGGGATGGTAGCTGAGTGTTATCTTGGCAGGCAGTAGAGCGCACGTGATCATTGACCTTCGATCGTGCGTCGGCGACAGCGACCTTCGATGCGCAATATATCTCGGCTCCGACTCGCTTTGACCGAACTTGCGTGAGATGCGTATGATAGTTTCTGGTTTTGCGTCTTTTATGGTGTTCTCTGTGCTGTGTGCAGGTTCAGTTCTCTAGTGGTGACCTGCTTTTTTTTTTCTATCTTCTGACGTCCTCGCAGCCAAACTTCGGGAAGTTGTCTGGTTTTGCAACATTGGAACGCGTTTTTGTACTTCTCTTTCATTTTCTGGTTAGTAATACAAGTGTTTAAGATGCCTAAATCCAAAACGAAATTTCAAGATGCGTGGCTCGCCAAAGAATTGGATGGAGTGAAGTTGAAAGAATGGTGTTCTGCAACTGAAACAATATTTTCTGCTAAGTGTATATTGTGTTCAGAAATTTTCAATATTTCTAATAGTGGCTTTTCACAAGTAAAAGCGCATCATAAAGGAAAAAAACATTTGCAGAAATTTCAAAGTAAATTTCAAAATAAGTCCATCCTGAAAGCCTTTGGAGGACGGGATCTTCAGCCCAAAACAAATATTAGTGAAGTACTGAGTCATGATTTACAGTTGGCTAAAGCCGAAGCATTATGGGCCATGAAAGTTGCTAAGGACAATATGTCTTTTGTTTCATGCACTGAAACAGTTGAACTTTTCAAAGAAATGTTTCCTGATTCTGCTATTGCAGCCAAAATGCAACTTAAAGAAAAAAAGTTGCTTATGTGATATCACATGGATTGTCAAAATATTTTTGAAGAGGATTTGAAAAAAGACATTGCATCTAGTAGCCCAGGAAAGGTTACTATAGTATTTGATGAAACTACAATTACACAAGTGAAACGGAAGTTGGATGTGTATCTCAGGTACTGGTCTTCAGAAATAAATTCAGTTTCTTGCCGATACCTAACAAGCATTTTTCTGGGTCATGCAACAGCAGATATTTTGCTAAAAGAAATTCTTGATGTGTTATCATCCTTCAATATTTCGTTGAACAGAATTATTTGTGTATCCATGGACAGCCCAAATGTAAATAAGTGCTTTTTACGCAAATTCAATGAAGTTGTAAAACAAGAAACAGGCCAGAAATCTTTGAAACTAGGTTTTTGCAACCTGCATGTTGTTAGTAATGCATTTAAAAATTTTTTGACAAGCTTAAATATAGATTTTGACGAATTTGCTACTGATATGCATTACTTTTTAAAGAGTAGTGCTGCAAGACGAGAGGATTATAAATCTGTCGAGGATATAACATTGGTCACAGCCAAATTTCTTTTGCGTCATGTCAGCTACAGATGGTTAACCGTTGGTTCTGTAGCCCAGAGGCTCTTGGATCAATGGCTAAATATTACAGAATATTTTTTAAACTTCTTGCCATCTCAAAAAATATTTGAAAAACAACTACGCAATTCGGCAAGGTATAAAAGAATTCACTGTTTCCTGAAAAATGAGCTAACTCCTTGCTATTTAGCATTAATTTCATTTTCACACCAAAATTTTGAAAAGTTTTCATTATGTTATCAGAGTGAAGAACCAAAAATACACCAGTTATATTCTGATTTAAATACTTTAATGAGGAATGTTATGGCTCAGTTTATCCAAGATGATGTTATTGCAGGGAAATTTGGAGAAGACCTAAAAAATGTAGATTTTGAAAACAAAAATTCATGGAAAAAAACTAGGGGAGTTAGAAGTTGGTATGAAGACAAAAAATCTCCTCAGGAATGTTGAGGAGACCAGGCAGAAATTATTTCTCTTAGATGTAAGATCATCACTAATTGCAACCACAAAATATTTAAAGTCAAATTTGCCATTCTGCAATCAAAAGCTAAGAGACATAGAAGTTTCAAAGGTAAAAGAACCAAAGAAAGAGTCAACTCAACTTTCAGTCACTGAAGGACTTTCAGAAATAACCAGAATTTCAAGTGTTTTGCATCTTTCTGAGGAACAAATTGATAGAGTAAGAGAAGAGTGGAAACTTTTAAATTGCGATAAGCCAACTCTAGATGAACTAGTGAAATTTTCAGAGGAAGGGCATATTCCAGTGTGGATTGATCATTACTGGCATAATATATTTAGTATTAAAGACTCTAGCGGAAAAGAAAAATACTCAAATCTTGCTAAACTCATCAAGTCAATTTTAGTTTTACCTCATGGTAATGCTGATGCAGAAAGGGGATTTTCGGTTAACACTGCTCTGTTAAGGAAGGACAAGGCTAACTTAAAAGACTCAACTATAACATCATTAAGAATAGTTAAAGGGGCCATTAAACACTATGGATGTGTAAGTAAAGTTCCCATAACAAGAAATTTGTTAAATAGTGTTCGTGATTCACATAAATTTTATAAAGAGTATGTTGATAAGCTGAAGGAAGAAGAATCAAAAAAGGTAAAAGAAAGGAAGCAGAAAGAGAGGGAAAATAAGGAAAAGCAGCTAGAGAAAAAAGAAAAGCTGAGTTTGATGACAAAATAAAAGAAAATGATGCAGAAATAAATAGGCTTAAAAAAGATAAAGAAGCCTCCCTAGCAGTAATTCAAGAGGGAACAGAAAGAATGAGAAAAGCTGTAGAAAAACAAAATACTGTTGAAATAGCAGTTGCCTCTAACTTGATCATACAAGGTTCAGCTGAAATAAAGAAAACTGAAAGTAAATTAGTTGTGGTGGAAGCAGAAAGAGATAGGCTTATCAGGAAAAGGTTAAAACAATAATATGAAAAAAGTAATTCAGTGAACAATTGTACATAGTTCTTGGTTTTCAATTACCTTTTTAGGATATTATAATTTAATGTGAAACCTGAAAACTTTACTGTGAAAATCGTGAATTGCTTCTGGTTCAACAGCATATTAATGTTCAAAGTGAAACTTGAATGTGGTAAATATACTTGAATATGATAATAACACGTGAAAAGATAAGAACTGAACATTAGAAGTAAATCATACTTAAACTTTAGACATTAGACGTTATGCAAAAAATTTGGGTGTGAACTTCGACCATATATACTAATGGACTGCGCATTGGCAATAGCTGCATCAAAGCCGCCATGGCTCAAAGATTGGGCACGTCATCATCAGACTCCAAATTTTGTGTAAAAATGCTGTTATGATTACTAATTTACGCTGCAGAACTTCAGTGTTTTCGGTGTATTATGTGAATGCGCCTCATATATAATGAAAACTCTTCAGGTAAGTTTACTTATGAGCTATATACATGCATGATCGGGTTGTTTACATTTTGTGATTTATAATGTGATGAACATTTGCGAAGAATTTGGAACATGCATTCCATTTTTTTTTCTTAAGTTACTATATTTTTATATCAATAGCTGCAAGTTTCTGGTTAAGTAATTGAACTTTATTGACTTAGGTATTTAATTCGTTTCTTACCCATGAAAAATCATAGAACTTTCTTTACTATATCGCTCAGAGCAACCATAAGCACAGCAGGTGTAACCCATCTTTTTGACTGTTGTCATGTGATTTTATGTTGGAGCCAGAAATTTTGATGTCATGCGCAGTCTATCAGTATATATGGTTGAAGGGTGTGAAGCAAACTCTTTACAATGTATACAAATATACATCTAGTTTTTATTGAAATACACTCCTAAAATTTTCCTAAAATTTTTTAAAAATTCCTAAAATTCCTACCTAAAATTTTCCAGAAGTATGCTATGATCCCTGCAAACGGGAGCAAATTGGTCGTCCAGGATATTCCAGTAACGTTGACCTGTGAGGGACGATGTTACACGTACCAGGGGTCCCATTTCAGTCCACGTAAACAGTCCCCAGACGAGAACGTCAGCCCCACCAGCTTGAAGAGTACTCTGCTGGCAAGAAGGATCCATCGCTTCATGTGGTTTGTGCTGTACTCGTATCCTGCCGTCCGCATGTACCAACGTGAATCTCGACTCATCAGTCCAGGCAACATTTTTCCATATGTCTAGGGTCCAGTGGCGATGTTCCTGCGCCCATGCTAATCTTTGCACCCTGTGGTGTGCAGTCAGCAGCAGTACCCTCATGGAATGATGGCTTCTGTACCCCATAGCGAGGAGATGGTTCTGGATGGTGTGGCTGCTTACACATTTTTGTGCACCAGCATTAAATTGCCGAGTGATTTCTTGCACTGTGGCCCGTCTATCCGCTGTTGTCCATGGCAGTTGGCCCTTGCAGGGATGGTTTTACCGGATTCGATGTACTCACGCTGCACCCGTGACCCAGTGGGTCATGAAAATCCCAGTGCCTGCACGACTTCTGAGATGAAGTGACCCATTCGTCTGGCCCCGACAATTTGCCCGCGATCAAATGCGTTTAGATCCTTCGTCTTAACCATACTGCTTCTGACTCTTACTGATTCCCGACGCATCACTCCTTATATTGTCGGATCGCTGCATACGTCATGTCGTTTCCACTTACAGGGCCGCCCACAGCGCCACATTTGCGTAACGCCAGCTGTATCTAATTCAATTCCTCTTCAATGTAAAGCCTGGTCACTTCTGTGGTAGACCATGTGTCACACTCATTTCTTTTAGTATCTTACTTTGAATATAGACTCCAATGCACCGATATTCTGAAGTTAATCTGCTGAGATGTGTTCTGTGCCATATATTTATCCTGGCCGTTTCCCTGGTAGACCATATGCCACACTCAAATCCTTTAGTATCTTACTTTGAATTCTGAAAATCTTAAAAGTACATCAATATGGAAGATGAGGCCACAGCAGACCATTCCAGTTGGTTATTCTCCCTAGAGGAACTAGAACAAAATTCAATGGATTGGAGTCCTTTAGACAATGTCACAAACAGAACTTGCTGCTATCTCAACAATATTTATACTGAATCTAAATTTTGTATAGTATTAACCCATGAGCACAAGTTCATACCTGCCAATTTTTACGGTTTATCTGTAAAATTTATGGAAATTCTACCTCTGTTATAGTTATTTTACAGATGGCATATTTTAGAGTTCCATTTTTTTCTCAGGTTAGTGTAATTTAAAACAATAAGTGTCCTCAAGTACCACAGCACCTGTGTATTCCCATTTACTTGATCATGTTTCCCCCACTTCTGTGTCTCCTACCCTGTCTGCTTGCAGCCCAGTGAGAGAGAGGCTGTAAAAATGCTGTAAGATTACGATTGGTGACAACTGCTGAAACAGAGAGAGAGAGAGAGAGAGAGAGCTGAAATGAAAATGAGAAGTCTTAGGTATAAGCTTGCAATTGCATTTCTAAAAGGTATTCCAATATGTTGGAACAAAAAATTGGTCAAAAATCTCAGTTAAGTTAAAGTGAAAAGCTACTGCAATATATCAATAATTTCGCAGTTACAAATGAAATGTTTGTCTGTGTATGTAGAAAAACAGAAATGTACTAATGAGATAATTAGGTATCAGTTGCTTTTTAATTGCTGTAAGCGTTGAATAGTGCCAAATATCCTAATTGTAACATTAGAAATTGATTAAAATCGACAAACCATTTTCATAACAACCAGGATTTTAACCAATATGTTCAATACATCAGTCAATTGAACATATTGATTAAATGTCCACTAAATTTTTTTACGGATTTCAGTTCTTGAAAGTTGGCAGGTCTGCAAGTTTAATTGAAATGGCAAAAAGTCTTCAAAAACGTAGATACATCATTACAAAGTATAGCTGCTGGTAAAGCTTTCAAGCTGCTTTTCTGTTGCTAGGTAGTGTTCATAAAGTAGCCGTATGCCCATTTCAGAGTAATGTATTCTGGATCTCACATTCTTCACTGATGAGGCTTCTCATTCTATACACCAATTTTACACTCAGTCTCAATATCTAGGTATGTAAATGCTCAAAACACGCAATTATGGACACCAACAAATCTGCACGTTCAACATGAAATGCCTCTCCATCAACAGAGCCTTGGGGTTTGAATTGCTGTTTCCAGAAAAAGAATCATTTTGGCTCCATCTTCTTCATTGAAACAATAAACTCTGAACATTACTGTTGGGATATTCTTTACCGATTCGTCAGCGGACTCGATGAGAATAAAATAAATGGTGGGTGGCAGTGGTTGCTCTGGCTTTTAAAGTTTTTGCCAAATTCATTTCCCCCCCCCCACTCTGTATGGGAAATATAAAAACCACAAAAACATCGTGTTATAATAGTACCACTTCCGTATCACTTTTCTATCGGGCACTCTAGCCCAAATCTCGTAGCTTCCTATTTCTAAGGGTTGATTTAGGCCTGAGGTCAGACACTCCCTTCCTAAAATCCTCTACATATGATCTAATCTGTTATAATAGTACAAAGCAATAGGTTATATAACCCTTCATGGTTCGTACACTCCTTGAAAGTACTGGAAAAAATTTAATACTTCGTAAGTAGTACTTAAAAAAATTATTTTGTTTTTTTAAAGTAATGCAATAAAAGAGCGTGTGTAAAATGATTGTTTGTCCTAAAAAGTTGTATAGGACATTTCTGTGTAGCTCCAATAAAAGCACCAAACTGATCAAATAGCACAGAACTTGCGTTCAACTCAGGGGATTGTATAGACAGCTGGTACCTTGGCTATAACATCACTACAGAGTAAAACATCAGCCATGAGAATAAAAATAAGTAGAATGACGTATTCACGAATCGTGATAGGCTTCTGTTACCTTGGGTTAAGGATGCGTTCTTGCCAGAGGGTGAATACGAAACTAATGTACTCTTTCAAAGTATTCCACAAAATAAAATTACTTCGAAAAACACTAAAACAGGAAGGCAATCCAAAGTTAATAAAATTAACAAACAATTTTTTTTTTTTTGCAAATTGCAAAGAATGCAATTGGCAGCACAAGCTACACGATGCAATAATATTCATGCACAAAGTTATGGAAATAAAATAATCTCAAAACTTCTGGCCCTCATGTTCACGAAACTTGTACACACCTGGTTTTTGTCTTCAAAGAGCAATCAGGAGTAAAGTTTACAGAGAAAACATGCATGCACTGCTTTAACTGAAAGTCATTGTATCTGCTTATAGCAGAGGCAGATCTGAAGAAGAGCTGATGAAGGTTTTTGAAAGTAAACTGAAACAAGTTCAGGCTTAAAATGGATTGTTGCCATTTCTGCACATACAAATGCCTAGATCCAGTAATGGTAGTACAGAGGTAAAGGTATATTACCAGCCCATGTCAATACCAAACTTGGTGTGCCCTAACTCCTTTTCTCCTATGACATACAAAACAGCAGTCTTCAGATCAAGATTTAGAATAGTGTACACTATATGCTCTAAGGCAGAAGCAAAAGAAAAGAATTCAAATATAAGGGAAGGTTTATCAGCAGGATATAGCTGTGGAAGAATGTGTGGTATACTAAAACAGTTGCTGAGTGCCATGAATAGACAAGAAGCGGTAATTATAAGTAAGCCCAAATTTGTAGGTGCTATTCTGTACACACCAAGAATTTTCTATTTTTTCAAGAACTTGCATAGAAATATTGGGTTGGAGGTTGGCATATTAGGTCTCCGAAATCTGTTGGCGCAATTTTGACAAATAGAATGGAAAACAACATGGGGTAGACTGCGTGAGGATCTATGCCATTCCTCTGCGTTATGAGGATGGAACAGTAAAGCTTTATGTAGGAAGGACCAAACAGTCAATAAGGACCAGAATTGAGGAGCATGACAGGAACATAAAAGAAAAAAGCCGACTATTGCTCTTGCTAGACAGGTCTTATTCAATGCAGTCATACCTGTTTGGCAAGAGACAAAATGTATATCCAAGTGCACCACCCAAAAAGAAGCTGCTGTGAAAGAATCTATTGAGATCCTGATGAGACCTAATGTCTGCAATGAGAATGTATCATACGAGTTGCCATTCGTATGGCGCATCTTCTGATAAATTATGTGTAGTTTAATATTACATTATTATGTAAAATCGTATTCCATGATGTGCGGGATATACCTAAAATGTGATGGTGTGCGCTGAATGTTTTCAAAAGCTGTAAACACATCAATGAATTTCATTGTCTTTATTCTACATTGTATATATGCATGGGCATCGCTGGGGGGGGGGGGGGCATGGAGGAATATATCCCCTCTAATATTTCTGACTGCAACCCTTTTCGTTTTCATTAAATACAATAAACGATGTCTGCCTATGTTATAGTTTGTACGAAAAAAGGTAAATAAAAGTTGTCATTTTTTTTTAATTTTGCAAAATAATTGCAAAAACAAATTGCATGCTTACATCCCACCCATCATTCCTATTTGCCAGCGGCACCCATGTATATACAGTAAAACCTTGAAAATCTGGCATCCAGAAAACTGGCAACTTCCAAAATCCGGCACTTTTCCGATTTCGTTTTCGTTGGAACATCTGATGTTTCACCAATAACCATGGAAATCTCCCCAAGTACTGTATCAACAACACATCGCAAAATCATCCGATCTCAGCGTGTGAACTGCCAATAGCTGCCTACATGTAACATTGGGAGGTTTCTCAAATTCGTCATTTCATTGGGCCATGCTGAAGTGACGCGGACCAGTGAGGTGACGAATCGGCGTGTACGTTTGAAATGTGTGATGATGATCTATGCTTGGTGGTGGCAGTTTGTGGATTCAATCGTGTGGGGACATTTACACCAGCCTTCATGATGCATCGCGGTGTATTCTAGTTTCGTCAATCAAAAAACTGTAACATCGATGTAAAATTCACATCGGGTTTTCGTGATGTATCGATAAATCATCCAGCCCTAGCGGTTGCTCTGGCGTTTTTCAAGTTTTTGCCTAACCATTCGCCAAATTCAATTATTTTCAACAGACTTTTATAATAAATAGTACAAAAAGGTAATCGCCAATATTTTCGCCAAAATGATATTTTATCCATAATGGGTCCAGATTTGAATCTCGGTGAGGCACGGATGTTGTGTCTGTCTTACGACACTGGCTCTCTCCCTTCCCTGGAACCAGTGACCCTATAGGGACGGGCAACTGCTTATAGCCCACTGAGTTGCTCATGGTGGTCATTAAACCCCAATAATAATATTAAAAAAAAAAAAACTAATTTTTTTTTTTTCGCAAATTGTGAAGAATGTGATTGGCAGCGCGCGACCCCTTCATATTTATAAGGTGTAGTCGTGCAAATTTACATTAAAGTGGCCTGTTACGTGTAAGTACGTGCTTTGCGTAATGCCCGTTACTCAATTTTTGGATAGCTTCAGAAATCCGGCACTCGTTCGGTCCCTTCGATGCCGGATTTTTACTGTACACTATAGTTTAGAACCATGAGAAAGGCGTCCGATAGATGTGCGAAAGCTCGGTGTTGTTTGAATATTTATTTTTTACACCAATAAATTTATGGATTGAAATTTCTAGTTTTTATGATATATCTTTAAATGGTGAATTTTTGCTTTTGAAGTTCAGGCTTATTTTGCTGTTCAAGAGAGTTCACTTTCAACATCTATTGTGATGGACTAAATATGTCAGTAAAAATGGTCAATGACATGTGAATTGTAGCATTAAAATAGTACATTTCTTTGCTTTGAAATTAGTTGTATTGTTACTTTTTTAATGCCCTCCCTGGGCTCATTCCAAAATACAGTTGTTGTTTTTTAAGTCTTTTTTTTTTTAATACAGTATTTCTATGTTGCTGAATTCATGTTGAGCAGTTTTATATCTCATATAGATAATTTTTGTAGTTTCATATATTGTGCATAAGTAATTTTTTTTTTTTTTTTTTTTTTTTTGCTGTTCACATTTGTAATCTAACCCATGTTTTCATTTTTGGTTTGTTATCATGATTAAAACAATCCAAACTTTGCTTTTCAGTGAGTTTCAGTGCACAGATGTGTTAAAATATGAGGTAATCTAACACATTCTCTTAAATTGTTTTAATGTTTAAAAAATATGTTGGCAGTGCAAAAATTTGTAGAAATTTAGTATAACTGTATTTTTGTGGTGATTAAAAAAACTACTTGTTTTTGTGCTCTAGGAGGTGGACACTTGAAGGCTTTATTATTATTTATTTATCTGGATTAATGTCATATTTTTTATCCTTGTATGAACATATCTATTTCAAGAATTAAAATGATGTACCGTGTCTTTGAAAAGGTGCTTATTCTGAAGTATGCTCACAAAAGATGACTAAAAAATTGAATAAAACTTCACAAAAATGAAATAAAACATAATTCTCTGTTATATGTTCAAATGTGCCAAATAAACATATAAAACAAGCGAAACACAGTCACGTACAGTAAAAGGTTCGTTTAGCGGTAGCTTTTGATCATCCTACGACCTTGTTTCGCTCGTTTTATGTGTTATTGTCATGTGAAGCCTGGGTTTTAAACCATTTAAACCATAAATGTGCCAATTCCAGCATTTACAGACTGACTTCGTATTGGGACTGGGTAAGGAATATGATTTCTTTTAAATCCATTGGTTGATCATCAGTGTACAGTGAACCAGTCAGTCATTCTGCAAGTTGCTGTATGATTGTAAATGTGTTTTATGTATCTCTTGAATTAGCTCATTTCTTCCTTTCATTGCCCATATCAGATGACTTAACCATGGATTCCCTTTTAAATTATTACTGTGATGTGTATTTTGTGTTGTGTATGTGGTATCTTTCAGTTTGGTAGTTAATCCAAAGTGAGATATCAATGCAATGTTAGCTCATTACATTGTTTCATATTACATTTGTTTGACCTTGGCTTGTATTAAGTAGGTTGGGAAGTAAGCAAACATTTTCATCTCATTATAATTCCAGTAATAGTGAAGAAATGCTTACAACATTTGAGGGTAATTATTAATACTTCCCCTCATTATCAATATGTTCTCAAATTTTGGGCAATTCAGAAACCATTTAAACCATAAATGTGCCAATTCCAGCATTTACAGACTGACTTCGTATTGGGACTGGGTAAGGAATATGATTTCTTTTAAATCCATTGGTTGATCATCAGTGTACAGTGAACCAGTCAGTCATTCTGCAAGTTGCTGTATGATTGTAAATGTGTTTTATGTATCTCTTGAATTAGCTCATTTCTTCCTTTCATTGCCCATATCAGATGACTTAACCATGGATTCCCTTTTAAATTATTACTGTGATGTGTATTTTGTGTTGTGTATGTGGTATCTTTCAGTTTGGTAGTTAATCCAAAGTGAGATATCAATGCAATGTTAGCTCATTACATTGTTTCATATTACATTTGTTTGACCTTGGCTTGTATTAAGTAGGTTGGGAAGTAAGCAAACATTTTCATCTCATTATAATTCCAGTAATAGTGAAGAAATGCTTACAACATTTGAGGGTAATTATTAATACTTCCCCTCATTATCAATATGTTCTCAAATTTTGGGCAATTCAGAAACACTATTAAAAGTACCAGTGTCATTAAGTCTGCGGAAAATGTCTGATTCAGAGATCCAAATCTTGTTGTAGTGGGTGCCAAACAATCTCTCCAAAAAATGGGTAAAACAGTTGAAATCAAAGGGATTCATATCTGGTGAATATGGTGGGTGGGGCAGCTCCACATAACTGTTCTGTTTAATGAACAGCCACACAATCTGGGCCTTGTGTAGCCTTTTTTGGTATGAGGAGGTTGCACTGCTAATGTAGGGGCGTGTGCTTCTTCCAAAAATAACGTATACCGCTGCAATGTCGTGGTAATTTTTTCATCGTACACCTAAAAGGCCACTCTTCAAACACCCATGCCCAATTTCAGTAAGATTTTACATGCATGCAATTATGCACAGGGTAAACACCAAAGATACCAGCTTCGATCCAGGATTGTAGCTGATGAAGTTGCCTGAATGTGTAAAATTCTGTCCAATCTTCTCTCTAAGCAGAGGATTCTTGTGAGCACTCTGCTGTTACGATGACACTATGCAGAGTTACTCTGCACAATTTCGTAGGGGAATTTCTTCTGTGTCGTGGTTAGTGTGTGTTGTACCCATGTCGCTAGTTCACTCATTAGGCCTATGTCTTCCCACAAAATGGTATAAACCATTGTGTGAGAGATACCCAAGTTGTGCAGAAAGGTCTTTGCCACTCACCCTATTTATAAGACTGCTGTAAGTCCTCTTGGATATGTCATTTGGCTTTTCTGGAAGTCAAAATCGGGCGACTGCATTTTGGGTGACTTGCCTTTATTATATCTTTTCATGTCATTGTGCAGTGCCATTTTGTGGAAGTCATTTTGACCTGCAGCTGTCTGCAAAAGACTTTGGGTTGCACTATGTGAATATTGCAAAACAGAAAACTTAAACAACAACCAGGGGGGGGAGAAGCTGTGTTCTTCCTCTGTCGTCATTACAGTTTTCACTACCTGATTGGTAGGCTCAAACTGAGCACGAGGTATGTGCTATGCCAATGAAAGTGTCCATGTACTTCCCAAACAACCTAATACCTTTGTTGTTGTTGTTGTTTTTCATAATATTCTGTCTCCATTGTTTACCCATCATGATTGGACTCTTTGTTTCACTGAGTCCCTTGTGCCACTAAAAGTGAACAGCCAACTCTGCAATTATAACATTGTTTACAGCACTCTGTGTGTTTCTTGTATCATTGTTGTCTGCAGAAAATTATTCATAAAGAAATAGTAGTTGAGGTCTAACATTAAAAATCTCCCATTTCAGGTACAATCACTGCCAGTCATTTCCACGTCACTTTCATGATGGTTCATTGAAAACCGCATTTGTTTTACTAGACCAACAACAAATGAATGGTGCAAATTATGTTGTGGCAAATATATTATTATTCAACTGTACAATGATTATCTCCCTCCTCAAACCAAGTGACAAATCGTTATATTTGTTCAAATATGTAGTATTATAATTTCTAGGCTAAGAACCCACTAATTGTTTCTCAGTTTTGTGGATTCATGTAGTTTCAATATTGTGTGGTGTTCCTGCTCATGATGCTGTTTTAATGTGATTTTCTAAGTGTTTCTTAAAATTTGTAGATAAGATGTTTATATCAGTGCTGAAATCTAGCATTCATTTCTGAATGAAATTTGCTATATAGAAATAGGGTAGGTTTCTGTTAAATGTCTGAAGGTGTGTTGTATTAAATACGTAATTAATTCCCCTCAGGAAAATATTGGTTCTGACCAAACACTGCTTGGTTTCCTCATACTGTTAGAAAGGAGGCCCATTGTTTGATCTTAGAAGGAATCTTCTTCTTTAGGGAAACACAATTTCTGAAATCTAATAATGTGCTGGAAGGAAAGGTGTGGATTCTTCTTTGTCTTGATTGCAGTTAAAATAATGTTACAGGCAGTGGCTACTGGGGGGGGGGGGGGCTCTCAAGATTGCGTTGTTTGGGGGAGGGGGACAACTGCGAAAAATTAAACAATCATGAGGGCTGAGTGACAGGTATTTTATGGTAATGAAATGCATTTACATTAACACGTTTGCTGCTGCCACCGTACTATATCAGCGGCAAGCACGCTGTGCCTGTATGAAACCCGTGCAAATCTCCCACGACGCCACAAGGTGTCACGCGGCACCACGATTGAGCTTTTATGCATTTGGACCAACTAGCCATGTGTTCGCATAGCTTTGCATGACTTAGCAATTCTAAAATACGAAAAAATTTATCCATAATTGATATTCGTAATTATAATTCTGCCAGCAATAAAATATTATTCCGATACTGAAGTAGACATTTACTGGATACACATTTCGAACATTGTTGCATATAAAACAAGATAAATAATACTTAGAAATGCCAAAGAATTCCATGAATAGTGCCATGATGCATAGCTGGATAAATATCAAAATCCATGCATTTTGATTTGAGTAGGGTAAAAAATCCCCCCCCCCCCCCCCACACACACAAACATGCAGTTCGTCTTGGAACATACTTTTTTTAGCGAAATAGGAAGGCAAAATATTTATCCTTTATCTACGATGATATAATTCGAAGCATGGCTGAAAGCATGGTGCTGGATTTTCTGGGCACTGGGCGCAGTAATAGAGAGTGTCCCTGCGAATCCATTTTGCATCGTCTCCTCAAGAAACGTCTCTTTTTGTTCTTTTGACTGGAAGATGGCCACATACTTTGTAATGATTTAGATATCTTTGCTCGGGAAGTAGATGGCTCTTGTTTCAAAAGTTGGCGTACAATGGATATCCTAAAATCGTATAGGCTTATCTTCTTCCCTGAGAATTTATTATACAAGTTGTGGGAAGTGATTATCATCATATGAAATATATGTATTCCTAGCTTCTGGTACCATCTTATGGTTTTCCTTTCACAAGGATAGTACGCTAGCATTTGATCTTGACTATCTACCCCTGACATAAATTTATTATAGTTGATAACAGCCTTTGGTTTTTCTTTTATCTGTCCCCTTTTATTTACAGTTTGAACTAAATCATCCTCAAACTCCTTGGTAATGAAGAGAGCATCCCTTTTATCTTTCCGTTTGCACACTGCAACAGCATTAGAATATTGGCATTTCCATTCCCCCTTCAGAAGTTTAGCTTTCGTGACATCCTTAGGAAAATCTCGTCGGTCTGCACAGAGAGTTCCAGTGCAATCAGCGTCATTGTTCAACAACTGCAATGCAAGGTTGTAACTATTATAAAAATTATCCATATAAATAGCATGTCCAACATCTAGCTTCCCTTCCATCAATTTTAAAACTGCATTAGCAGCATGACCCCCCCCCCCAGGGAGTCCAGTTGCCCTGTGTAAACCAAAGCTTTTAGAATCATACCATTTGGTTCCATTAGCATATAAAATTTCATCCCATATTTATGACTCCTTTCATGTACTGTTTGAAAATCAAACGACCTCTCCATAAAACCATTGATTCATCAATTGTAAGTTCTTTTCCAGGGTAGTATATGCTCTCTATGGGATCATTAAATAAATCCTGTAAAGGCATTATTTTTGCAAGGCGGTTGATTGTAATCGCTTCGTCAGGTTGAGGATTTCTTGCAAAATGAAGGCACCGCATGATCAAAAGGAAACGATTCCTGCTCATATTTAAAGAAAAGCAGTCCATTTTGAATAATGGATCTGTTTTCCCGTAATCTTGGAGATGGGGCATTTGTACAATGCCCATATGAAACAGAAGCCCCAGAAAAACTTTCATCTCATCTACCGACACATCCTTCCATTCATTTATTTGTGAACCTTCAGTAATTCCCGAGATAAACACTTCTACGGCATATGCATTACTTTCCCTAACTAATAGATCGTAAAATTCCTCATTTGCAAAAAGATTAAAAAAATCAATTGGCTCAGTGCCTATCATATTAATTTTCAGTCCTGGTACACCAGTGAATGGAATTCTTCTCATGATGTCGGAACAACACACCAATGTGTAGCCAAAATCCGTTGAGGCGAAGTATGAGAAAGAACGTGGCATTCTTCATTCTCACTTTCACTGCCGGTTTTACTACAGCTAGTAAAAGAATACGTTTCTGCACTTGATACAAATTATTGGCATCATCTATTTTCTTGGAAGAATGTGCCCGCTAAGGAACTTTTGGCTGAGAGGGACTGGTGACAGCGCGTCCGAATATATCCATTGTTTCCACAAAAGTGAATATGGTTTCTTTGAAACCCCTTTAGCCTCCTCAATAAGCCTCCCTGTGATGTATAAACTCTAAGTAGCAAATGCTTTTGATTGCCATTCAAGCATTTATTTATTGATAGTTGCCTACACCGCAAAACCAGTGACGTTCAAAGGAACATGAACACTGCAGTGAAAAGCGTGCGCTGTGTTAATTAAGTCTATGGGGATTCAACTTACTTTCCCTTCCCTAAACTATGTGGGGAAAAATCCACTATCCCAAAACCGCGGTCTCTTTAGACAGTTGGAAACTCATTTTCAGTGCCAGTAACAAAATGGATAACTCTCTTCAAGTGCCAAAGGTTTTAGGAAGCGAAATATGAAGCCATGATTACGACGCCATTCGGCGGCGACGGCACCTGGGCGAAGTATTGTATGACGCTGTTCGGCGTCGTGCAGCAGTAAAAGTGTTGCACTGCTCACCACCAATTGTTATCGGCTATTAAAAAAGTAATCCCCTGTGCTTACTCTGATTCCTGATGCATAGCACAAATATCTATTCATAAAAAAAAAATCAGTCCTACATCCATTTCTCACAGTCTTAGGGCAAATAAATGTCCTATACCTACCTCATAATCTTAGGACCAGGCCTTCATTTCTTTTTTTTTTTAGCAGTAGCAACATTTGCTAGTGGCTTTATTTTTTTATTAGCAAAAGTTTATTAACATTATACAAAAGAAACTTTAACACTTCCCTCCATTAGTCAACCATGACAAACTTTGATTTCACCCCTGTAACTGTCACATTGTAATGCTGAAAAGATTACAAATATTTAGATATAATTCACCTTTTCATAACTTGACTGATTAATTCTAACAATTTAATTCAAATGCATATATTTAAAACATTTTTATTTTTTATTTTTATTCACAAAATTCAAGAACACTATTCAAAAACTTAAGTTACTTTCCATATGGTTTACGATCTGTATTTTGGGTCTTTTCATCATACCAATTTAAAACAGCAGACCTGGGGTCAAACTTGTTTTCTGATGGACCTTCAACCTCAATACTCATGACATCTTTCAATATTTGTAAGTTTAAACTACCCCTCCAATCACCCTGGATTTTTTCGTGAAACTGAACCCAACCTCACATGGAGAAGTAGATAAGCGAAATATACTGGATATTTCTACTAGTGCCAAAATGCTTTTATAATGTTTGTACTTTTCAAGAAACATTTGTTTCCAGAAAACAGTTGTTCCTTTTTGTATGTGTCTAAAATATTCCACACATAATGCAGTGGCGCTTTACAGTAGTTCACACTAAAACATTCAAAATTTTTCTGCTGGCAACTTTTGCTAGAACCACTTTTTATCACTAGCAAAATGCATTTACTTGCTAGCAATTTGCTACTAACTAACCAGTCGAAATTGAGTCCTGCTTAGAACAAATGGAGCAAACCTCATGGACCAAACAAGATGAGCTGCCATTAACCGCCGTAATGGCCAGTCAGCATATTCCTGAGTGGTAGGACTCAAAGGGTCTCTTGTATTACAAGCTATGGCTGCAACTGATGACAAACATCTAGAAATGGTCAGCAGGAAGAGTGTTTGTTACCTTCCACCAATCCCCTGTCCTATTCACCCAGTCTTGAACCTTCTGATTTCCTACCTGCTCAGAGGAAATAATTTTTGGTGTGTGTGAGGTGTACAAAAATTGTCTTGACCGGTTCTTTGCTCCCAAACCTGCAAAGTTCTAGGCAGATGGAATCCTCAAGCTACTTGATAGATGGCAAGAGGTACTGGAAAGAAATGGTCCCTACATTACTGAATAAAAAGACAGAGATATGTAAAAAAATTTGTCTTTCACTTTTGTCTACAAATGCTAAAAAAAAAAACATTTTAGCAAACCCAGTAGATATATCTTTTATGCCTTCATTTTATGGTATATATTTTATGTAATCACTATAGGGTCAAATTCAAAATTAGAATTTGATCTTACAGTGATTTACATGTTTCCACATGTTTTAACGATTTCAAATTCATAAATAGTTCAGGGAACAGGATATTTTATGTTCAAAAGCACAATGCATTTAAATGTAGGAAACGCAACAGCTATAATTGCATAGGTGGAATTTGAATCACATTTTTGAAGAGCAAGTTTGGAATATAGCCACTGATTCACATGCACTCATGACTGGTAAGGAACTGCTCCTCCTCCAAATGACAGTAATAGGAGGAAATTTATTAGTGTTGCCAATTGTATTGTGACTGTTGTTTGTTATCAATTGTGCAAAAGTAAAATGCAATACTGTAGTTAAAAAGTGTTGTAGACACTCATACCAGGCTTGGTACATTATGCATCCCCAATATATGTTGCTCGACATAGAAAATGGCATACCAGAAAGAACACCATGTGGACAAAAGTGATTGGGCACCCCAACGCAAGTGCAATGGTGTGCACCTGCAGCAGACACATGGTCGACAAGGTATAAAAATGGCAACGAAAGTATGCTCAGATCAATTGCTGATGAAATGGCTAACTGGAGAGAGCTCTCCAAGTTTGTAAAGGGTGTTATAATAGGCTGCTCAATTGGAGGTATGAGCATAAGAAGCATTGCTGATGTCAGACAGGTTGCTAAATCGACTTTTGCCTTTGTCATCAACAAGTGAAAGAAGACAGGACATTGCAGTAATTCACCTCACCCAGAGTGCTGCAGAAGAAACTCTGGAAAACTAAGTTCTGACCAATGCACATCATACATAGCACGAGTTCCAGATGGCCATAGATGTTATGGTCTCCACCAAGACACTTCGAACATAAGCCCATGCACTTGGGCATCACAACCAAGAAACCGCCCATAAACCTCTTGTCACAAAGACCAATAAAGCCCCGTGGCTACAATGCTGTCAACAGCACAAAAATTGGACATTGGAGCAATGGCAGCAGTGTCATGGAACAATGTATCCCACTTAACATTCCACTCAGATGGATGTGTCTGGGTTTAGCGGTCACCCAAAGAATGTATGCTTCCAGAGTGTACAGTGCCTGCCGTGAAGCACAGAAGCTGTTTCAGTTGGTACAGTGTGGGCTCACTGGTTGTTATTCATTGCAACATGAATTCTGTGCTGTGTAGAGGTATCCTGGATAACTCAGTGCTCCCAATGTTGTGGCAGATCTATGGACATGACGATTGTTTCTTCCAGGACAACAATGCCACTTATGTTTCCCGGGCTACAATGGAATGGTATGAAGAAAATCGGGTCTCACGGGTGGATTGGCCTGCTCAGAGCCTGGGCCTCAATCCCACTGAACACCTATGGGATGAACTTGAATGTCAGGTAAGGTCTAGACCAACACAACCTTCTTCACTGACAGAGTTGGTCCTTGTACTCAAGGTGGAACATCCCACTCTCCGTACTCCATGGACTGTGTACAGTTTACCTTGACGGGTGACTGCTGTAATCTCTGCAAGTGGAAGACCCACCCACTACTGATGTAAGTACAGAGGGTGAGTCAAAAGTAATGAGCCATTGAATAGGGAAACTGCAAACATGTGTAAAGTACAAACGAATACAATTCAATCTTCGAGATACAAGCCATTATGTTCTAAACCCATCTTTCTGCCAAATTGTGAATTCCTGCTCTGTACCACTCGTTGGGTTTTGAGGTGAAAAACTCCTGGACCCCGGCTTCCACCTCATGACGATTCCGGAAGATTCTGCCACGAAAGAAGTGTGCCATCGACTGAAACAAGTGGTAGTCTTTTGGGGCAAGGTCAGGGCTATAGGCAGGAGGTGGAAGTTCGATTCCATCGAGCTCCCGGATCTTATCCCTCGTTGAACAGGTGGTATGGGGTGGTGCGTTATCGTGCTGAAGGAGAACCTGTTTTCTGTTGACCAGGGCCGGGTACAGATGCCTCGCCCAGCTGGAACGAATTCAAGGTGTACGGGCCCCTCAAAATTCCACCAAACGCACAACATGACCTTGTGTTTGTAGCGTCCCTGCTTAGCAACGGGTTCTGGAAGCTGGCCCGGGTTAATTCACTGGTTTTGCATATTGGGATTACGGGAAAAGATCCACTTTTCATCTGACGTAACAATTCACCTGATGAAATGCTCATTCATTGAGTGTTCAGCAGCTCTCTACACAATTCCCTCCGCCTTTGAGCTTGTGCTGTGGCCAGTTCATGGGGTACTACTAGGCAGCTCCTATTGACCTTCCTAAGCTTGAGGAGATGGCGAACCACACTGGATTGTGATACCCCAATCTCATCCGACAATCTGAGAGTGGTTGGTGTTGCCTCTACAGGTTCGTAGGGCTTCCGAATCCACCGTTGGGGGTCTGCCAGAGCGAGGCCCAATTTTAAGGCTGGTGAACCTCTTGTTAAAGCGAACAAACCATCTTTTTTGCTGTGGCGTAGCTGACTATACCCACACCTTCCACTGCACAAATTTTGGTGACTGCAGATGCATGTGCAGATAGTCTTTTTTTTTTCAATATGATGCAACAGTACTTGAACTGTCGTTTTTTCGTCCATGTTCTGAAAGCAAGAAAAACAGAATTCATATTCATGTCCACCACCAAAGCAAATTCTGATAGTCCACGAAATGCTTTTTCTACCTATAAACAAGTTCCAGTCCAAACAATTGTTTATTTCCGAAAAAAAAAAAAAAAAAAAAAACCAATGCCATCTCAAACTACCTCTCACATGGCTCATTACTTATGACTCACCCTCTGTCCACTACTGTTTTTCTATTTACTTACAGTGTCCAATCACTTTTAACCACATAGCATACTGGTCAGAGTGTTGTGCAAATTGGTGGGTTATGTAAATGATTGCAGTTTGAAACAATCATGCTATGGGCAAGGGAAATAAAAGAGCAAAATAATTTGGTGTAGCTAAGTTTGGTCATCCTCACCTGGGCATGTGGTCTACTACATTGGAGTGATCTTGGTAGCAAATGCACATGTAAGGAGTGAGAACCTGCCTGGGCAATGTCATTGGGAATACTACCATCACATGGACTCCTTTGCCACAGCTTCACAATAGGGCTGTGTATAGCTGGTTGGTTGTTGCATCGCATCGAGGTGCAACAACTGTCAGCCGAATGTATCGACAGTGGTTGGAAGAAGATAATGTGCATCTCGCACACACTGTAGTGGTACTTGTGCACATAGGTGGACATCCGAACACTGATCATGCATTTGATGGCAAAGTATACAAGCAGCTATGTACATCTGCATCATGACACAAACTGAATTGCAGATTGTCTGAGGCAGGTTTGCATCCTTGCAACGACTGCCACTCGCCACAGCACATGGTACTGTACTAGACGTGCAAGAGGGAACAAATAAAACTAGGTCGTATTTAGTGACGAGTATCACTTTTGTCTCTTGGCACCAACTGATAGTCTGGATAGTAAAAATATTTCAAATATATGGAGACAATGTGAATAGACAAAGCCATCGCTCTTTCCACATTTTCTTTAATTAACATGCAACATCCAAAAATTGTTATCCAGACACCGTGGGATCATACCCCATTTGATAGTCTGGAGATGGTGGGGTCACTGAACTGATCTTGCTGCCATTCGTATGTATGTTGTATAGCTCCTACGAATGGTGTCATGGTTTGGGGTGCTATCAGTTTCAACAGCCATTCACTGCTTGTACAGATAGTGAATACAATGACAACACAACAATATGTCAATGAGATGCCACAGCTCATTTTTGTTGCCGTATCTCTGTGGTATCCGTGATTCCCAGATTCAACAAGAACATGCCAGTCTCCACACTGCCAACAAGTTGCCTTGGCCAGCACAATTCCCAGACTTCTTCCCAATAACAAATATGTGGAACATCATTGACAGATGACTTAAAGTCTCTGCATGGCCCACTCACATGTCAAATAGCTGTGAACACAGGTCAGTGATACCTCAGAACACCATCCTGGGAATTTTCCACAGTACACCAGACCATGGTGTTGAATATATATCTCAGTGTGGAGGTCATACAATGTTTTGACTCAGGCCACATTGTATTGTCTTCTTCCCATTTCATCCATGTAATCCCCCAGAAATGAAATAGCTTTTTCCCCACATACGTATCTACATGTGTGTTACGTTTTCTCATTTGATGCATACGTTCATGGTGTGACTTTTTTGTGTGAAACAGTGTAAATGCCAAAGGAATTGGGACTTCAGGAAACTGTGTTAGTTTTCACAAAGCAAGTCTACACTCCAGTTAATCAGAGCATTAACACGGCTTCTTTTCAAAATGCAGTATCCCTTTATTTTCACGATAAGTTGAAGTTAAAATTTGTTTGTGTTGTATACAGTAATATTTGCTCAGCCATTAAAATTTTAGGATTTTTCTTTCAGGCCTCTGAAATCTGTTGAAGCTTGTGGGAAGATAAAACATATGCTGATGCAGACATTGTTCCAGATCTGAAGACCCTTATATTTAAAGAAACTGTAAATTTATGATTACGAAATGAGTAGCACAGACACATTTGTACAAAATATGCTGGTAATTCCAGCCATTCCTCCTAAATTATACATTTCTGTGACACCTGTAATTATACATTTTTGTGATAAATCATATGTTGACATATGATTTATGCTTATTGTTTAAAAAAAAATTAAAAAGCACACTCCGTGCATCAAGTTTGATATCGTTTAAGAAAGTTTTTCTCTTTAAAACTGGTGAAGCTATTTTGTTGAATGTAGCATTAAAACATTTATGTTTCAATCTGATCTCCCATGATCCAGTCCATAGTTTATTAACAAGATGATTTGTCACTGTAGAAATTGTGAATTTTTGAGTTATTAGATTGTTGTGTGCAGATGAAAACTTCAAACGCCAAAATGTGGTGCAAGATAATTGCTCACCCAGCAGCAACACATATTTACCAACGATATACAAGTTTCTTGTATGCTGTCATGGAAAACTGTAGAGCTTTGGAATGTGGCTTCAACTGATGTTTGATTGGACCTAGTAGATAAGTACCCGGGTGTTTCGAAGAAGTGATAGTCCATAGGGAACAAATTAGGTAAATAGCAGATGAGGTAAGGTTTTATACCTCTCAACTGGTGCAACGTCTGGACCTTCTGGCATGTAATGTGGGTTCTTTCATTATCATGGTGAAACACACTCTGTAGATGAAACATTGGAGATAGAAGTGATGGACATTTGACATGGGCCGCGCAGAGTGGAACAGACCCAAACTGAACACAGGCGATAAACAGGCTGAAAAACAGGGCTTCCCAACAATGTATCGCAGTCAACAAACATGGTGATCTGAGCAACTTCATGGACAAAGGACAAATAGGTCATTCTATCGCCCAAATGGTAAGAAACCATATTTGCCCGGTTTTACTGTTTACTTGTAAAATATAAGGAAAATCTACTTGTTTTATGGTTATTTTATGGACGGCATTTTAAAAAAATTTGTAGGTTTTTTTTTCAATGTTTGTACAATTTTGAGGGGGAATAATTGGCTCCAAGGGCCACTGGGGCCTGAATATTCTGATTTACCTGATCTCAATTTCATTCCTTCCTGCATCACCCAGCACGATGTTTTACCCAGTCTAGAGGAAAAGACTGGGTAAAAACAATGTACGACTAGAATTGGCAATAACTGCTAAGATATATATATAAGAAGTACCAACCACAGTAGCAGATTGTAGATGTATGTTGTACAGAAATAGTTTACAAATTATTAGCAGATTTTGCATATAGTTTTTGCTTGTAATTAAAAAAAAAGTTAAAATATTTACAGCAATAAAAACATTTACTCAAGGATTTACTCAGTTTAATGTACTTAATTCTATTTTAACTTTCACTTATTTTTCACGTCTTCCAAGTTCTTTTGTTTTCTTGTCTCTCGATTTTATCAAGGCCTTTTCTCAGTGTATAGGAACAGTATCAGAAGTTTCATTTACACAGAAATAAATTTAACTTTATTGCCAGCTATTAAATTAAGTTGTTAAAAATGCCACTTATAATTTTTGAAAGTTCATTATTAATAGAACCGTTTTTCTGGATATAAAAACTTTCTTTAATTAGTCTCTTGTTTTTGTGAGGTGTTGTATACAGTTATCATATATTATACACTGAAGAGCAATTGAATTAGAGATGCCTGTCTAGTAACATGTAGCACCACCTTTCGCCCTGATGACAGCGGCGATTCGTCTCGGCATGGACTCGACAAGACACCGGAAGCGTTGGGAAGCCATACGGATCCATGACCCCTGAACAAGTTCCCACAGTTCACCAAGATTTGATGTAGGGGGTCAGAGCCTCGAACATCTATCTCTATGGCATCCCAGATGTGCTCGATGGGATTGAGGTCAGGTGACCTAGCTGGCCAAGGAAGCAAGGTCAAACAATTGAGTGTTCATCCAACCTTTCGGGAGCGATGGCATGATGCATTGTCTTGTTGCAGGATGAGGTCCCCAATGGGATGTTGAAGACGCACAAACGAGAGTAAATGGTCATCCAGGATATCCAGGTAATGTTAACCTATGAGGGACGATGTTACACGTACCAGGGGGTCCCATTTCAGCCAACGTAAACAGTCCCCAGACGAGAATGCCATCCCCACCAGCTTGAAGAGTACCCTGCCGGCAAGAAGGATCCATCGCTTCATGTGGTTTGCGCCGTACTCGTATCCTGCCATCCGCATGTGCCAACGTGAATCTCGACTCATCAGTCCAAGCAACATTTTCCCACATGTCTAGGGTCCAGTGGCGATGTTCCCGTGCCCATGCTAATCTTTGAACCCTGTGATGTGCGGTCAGCAGCAGTACCCTTGTGGGACGATGGCTTCTGTACCCCATAGCGAGGAGATGGTTCTGGAGGGTGTGGCTGCTTACACGTTTTTGTGCACCATCGTTAAATTGCCGAGTGATTTCTTGCACTGTGGCCCGTCTATCCGCTGTTGTCCATGGCAGTTGGCCCTTGCAGGGATGGTTTTACCAGATTCGATGTACTCACGCTGCACCCGTGACCCAGTGGCTCGTGAAAATCCCAGTGCCTCCACGACTTCCGAGATGGAGTGACCCATTCGTCAGGCCCCGATAATTTGCGCATGATCAAATGAGCTTATATCCTTCGTCTTATCCATACTGCGTCTGACTCTTACTGATTCCCATCGCATCACTCCTTATATTGTTGGATCACTGCATACGTCATGTCGTTTCCGTTTACAGGGCCGCCCACAGCGCCACATTTTGCATAACGCCAGCTGTCTCTTAATTCAATTGCTCTTCAGTGTATAGTCCAATATTTTAATATTTTGGCATAAAGGTTCATTTCATACATATTGCTGCACATTCGATTGTAATGTATTCTGTCCTGATTGGAATCTGTAATGTTCTAATAATTATTTGTTTTATTAATTTTTCTTTAAATTATCTTATTGTTATCATGGTTTGCACTTCACGGGTTTGCAGCAAGCTTTCTGTTTCAATGGTTGTGTATGCAGATGTATTTTATTTATATACAACTTTGGTATCAAGCTCACATTAAACATGTCTATAAACATGTTAGACATATACAACTCTGGTAGCAACCTCACACTAAACATTCTAACATGTTGGTACAAAAATTGAAGGTGAAAGCCTCAAATGTAAGTTGAAAAAGTTACTGCAGTACATCGCTATAATTTCGTGGTTACAAATGAAATGTTTTTCTGTGTATGTAGCTTAATGATAACATACTAATGAAATGATTATGCTCACTGTAAGGGAAGTAATGCCAAATATCACAAACAATATAATTTCCTTTGTCTGAATGTTTGTCCCACTTTGGTGGTGCAGTGGAGTCACCACCATGACAGCAACCGAAAAATAAATATTTGTCACATCACCCTTAGCTTATAATTGTGTGATGCCCTGCTTAGCTTTTCATGTTTTCAGACAGGTATGAATGGAAACTGCAAATTATGTCAGCGTGCAACATAACACCTGTATGATGTAATACTTTTTTTATTGTTATAATGTTCATGGAACACTCTCACATTTGGACATCATAAACGAAGAGAAAATACCTGGTCCGTACCTGCCAGGTGTTACGATTTACCCATAAAATTTACGGAAATGTGACTTGTTTTACGGGCAAAATATTAATTTTACGTATTTGGTGATTCTCCGAGAATTTTTTTATTTTTCTGATGATTTTGCACCCACTATTAAAACTTTTTACTTAATCCATTCAAAGTAAAATGCCGATGTAAGTTACAAATAGCTTTTCAGTTACATGTGTTTATATGAGCATTTGCCACAGTTTTCCCACATTTTAGGTTTATTGTTTTGCGTTCTTTTTTCAATGACTAAAACGTGCCACGCGTAAACTGAACTGCACCAACCAGCTGGTCTTGATCTCAAAGACTACAGTCTTGTGACTATTATACACTGCCGGAAAGGGAAAAAAGAACACCAAGAAGGAATTGGCAAACGATCATGAAATTTACGTATGTTAATGGGGTCGAGTTTACGTAGGTGTGGTGCTAATTTCGGGACCAACTGGTGAGCGCTCACGCCACAGCACGGCTTAATATGCAAATTATCGTCGGTGGTATTTAAGAAGTACGGCGAAGTGAATGTGATCAGTTGGCGGCATACGGACATGTGTGAAGACCCTGAAGAAGCTGCAATGCCTGGACATGGAAGACTTGTAGATTTCAGCAGTTATCGGACTTTGAGCGAGGTCGTCTAGTTGGACTCTGCGAGGCCAGGTGGTCGTATCGTGGAGCAAATTGGACGGGAAGTATCGGTGGTGGTACGATGGTGGCATAGATGGTCCGCGGAACATTTCCACACGAGAAGACATGGAACCGGGAGTCTCAGATGGACTGATGAACGGACCAATTGACGCATAAGAAGAGCGGCGTTGTCAAGCAGAACATCCACTGCGACGCAAATCCAAGCTGCCGTTGCACCTAAGGTGAATGTGCAAACAATCCGCAACCGTCTACTGGATGCAAGACTACGTGCACGTGTGCCTCTGGCATGTGTACCTCTGACTCCAGCCCACTGTCAGGAACGGCTGCAGTGGTTTTGCCAACGACTGCACTGGAGAACGCAATGGCGATCTGTCGTGTTCAGCGATGAAAGCAGATTGTGCTTGGGAGCTTCAGATGGCTGTATGCGTGTTCGCAGACGCACAGGGGAGCGTCTCAACCCTTCTTGCATCCCCCAGTGACACACAGGGCCTACACCTGGTCCCTGGTGTGTACGCAACTAGTGTTTGTACTGGGTACGTTAAACAGCACCTCCTACATCAACAACATCATTCAGCCCGTTGTTGTGCCATTTGTAAGGTCGGTCCATCGTGGTGTTTTCCAGCAAGATAATGCATGCCCACACACGGCACGTGCAATGCAACATGCACTTCAGGGTGTGAGACAACTTCCATGGCCTGCACGTTCACCGGATTTGTCCCCCATTGAGCACGTGTGGGATTTTATGGGACAACAATTTATCTGGTCTCCACGGCCAGCCACAACCATCCCCAATTTACGCGTCCAGGTTGAGGATGCTTGGAACTCAATACCCCAAACTTACATCCAACATCTGTACGACAGACTCCATGCCAGAATTGCACAGTGTGACGCAGTTCACGGCGGTTCAACCTCGTACTAACCATGTTATATGGAAATGTTATTTTTCAGTTTACCAGCAAATACAGCTGTATTTTGCCATAATGTTTTGATCACGTTATCCTCTGTATTCCGTTATTATGCTGTATAAATTTCGTTGGTATCAGACGTCTCCTTCGTGGTGTTCTTTTTTCACTTTCCGCCAGTGTATATACCTTAAGATAATACAACGTAGTTTGTCACAAATATTTATTTTTTCAAGCCGACCATGGTTTCGCTGGGTATTGACCTAGCTTTATCATGGATGAATCATTCGTCCTGATGAAGCTAGGTCAATACCGAGCGAAACCATGGTCGGCTTGAAAAATAAATATTTGTGACAAACTACGTTGTATTATCTTACTGTATACAGCTGGTCTTGGTTAACCTTGGGCTTGGTGCTCCCCCTCCTTCACCTTTTCAGATAATGTATTGTTCGTCCCCCAGGTTGCAACTTCTCAGTAGGCCAGCGTGGGGCGTGTCTTGCATTGGAGCATGTGTCTTTATTACTCCCAGAATGTAGTTATCATAGAAAAAAACAAAAAAAAACGTAAATGGGGTTTTCTTTAGATTTGTGGAATTTTTAAGCCTAGATCAATACCCAACATGACAAAATTAAGCAAAAAGCTGCCAGTTTTGTGAAATTAAAAATGCATTGGGGCATGGTTTTGTAACTTCTATGGCAATAAATTTGACCTAACGAAGTAAGAAAAAAAGTAAATCTTATTCTCATTCGAGCCAGTGCTTCTCGAGCAATGATTTTTTTTGCTAGATCATTAGTCAGTAAGCTCTCTACGCTTTCCAACCGTGCTTTGTTCATCACTCGACAACGTGCATAAAAATGTCTTGGTGTGATTCAATTTAAGTATCAATAAATTTAGTATTAGGGATTCGCTATGAACAGCAATATAAAAGGGAGTGGGGGTGGGAGTGCTATCAAACATTCCATGATGCGTATTTGCAGAATTCAAGTGTATTGCATTTTTCACTACGTGTTGATGTAATTTCAGCATTTCGCGCGGTGGAAAGATTGATATTGCTAATCATATTTCTAGTGATATCATAAATCTAATGTTGACTGCGTGGGAGGAAAAATGAAATTAACTTCCTTTGTTAAAAGTTATAATGAACTGGATGTGATTCATGCTAAATGTTTGTTTACTCTGTTTTTAGTTGAGCATAATTTATCATTAGTGTCCCTCAGTCACTCATTTATTTCATTTTTTTTATTTGACTGTCTTATCATCAGTCTCTCTGTAAGATAAATCTAGCATAAAAATGATTCGTTTTTTAAAACATTTTAGTTTATCCCGTGGGATATGATCCTATTGGATTTGGGGGTCAAAGGGTGAAACATCCTTCCCTTTAGATACAAACTTGCATAAAAAATACATTTTTATCTCTAATGATAGCATAGCAATGAGAAATTAAGTATAGATTCTATTTTAATCAAACTAAATGTTCCGATAAATCCAAACATCTGTGGTCATATCAATTATAAGTTGATACTTGATTTATGTAACATTGTTTTTTAATAGATATGTTTGGTACATTTAATCAACATGCACGGCATGTAATTTCACTGAATATATCGATTAAAATTTGCATCGAATACATCAATTTTTTTATTTATTTTTTTCCCCCGGATTTCGGTTTTTGAAAGTTGGCAGGTAAGCTGGTTATTAAAAAATTACTCTACACATCTTATTTTCCCCTGTCATTATTCTCGCGCTTTCACCTACTTTTAATTATAACATTTGAAATCGAGTAAAATAGACAAACCATCTGCATAATATATTGACTTTTAATCGATATATTTGATACATTTAATCACTATGGTCAATATACGGAGTCACACAAACATTGATTACACGTTAACTGATTTTTTTTTTTTGTAAGTTGGCACGTCTGAGATTCCATATGGCAACCATATCCAGGGTGTACAGCGCGTTTACCATTGACAGGCATACCAGCACCCAGAGATCAAGCGCTGACCAACTGCTTGACAGTGTCGGAGGCCCAAGCAGTGTCGGCGTGCAAACAGTACATCGCACGCTGTGTGCTCTGGGCTACAGGAACCGATGCCCAGTTCTCGTTTGCCACTGTTGACTGCTTGTCATCAAACATTGTGCCTCATTTGGTATCGGGAACACTAAAACAGGATCTCTGCAGAGTTGCACCATCTCGCATGGTGAAATGAATCCCATTTTCAGCTGTACCAAGCTGTCAGGACGATGTGGGTGTGACTTCGATAGCATGGTGCCATTGTTCCAACATGCCAGTTCGGCTCTGTGATAGTTTGGGGAGCCTTCTCATGAGACACATCAGGTCCCTTAGTGTGTGTCTTGAGAGGTCCTTCACCTCAGCGGGATATCAGCATGTGCTGGCTGATCATCTACATGTTTTCATGACCTTTGCTTATTCTTTGGCCGATTTCAGAAGCATGCTTTCATGTCCTTTGCTTATCCTGTGGCCGATTTCAGAAGCATGTTTTCTTCATGGCCTTTGCTTATCCTGTGGCCGATTTCAGAAGCATGTTTTCATGTCCTTTGCTTATCCTGTAGCCGATTTCAGAAGCATGTTTTCATGGCCTTTGCTTATCCTGTGGCCGATTTCAGAAGGACAATGCACCACTCCACAGGACTACAAACACCCAGGCATGCCTTGAGGAACACTTGTCGGAGTTTGAAAACATCCAATCCCTGGATTTTAAATTAAAGCCTATGGAAGCTCTCTGGGATGCTATAGGCATTACTTTCAGCATCTGCTGGAGTTGATGCCTCAGCGTGTACAGACTGTTATTCCCACTAGAGGAGAACCTACACATTATTAGGTAGGTGTCTCTAATATTTTGTCCATTAAGTGTACAGTATAGGCCCATGGTGACCGACTAATGCTGGTTGTTTGGTGGAGGTTTTCGTGTGTAATGTCAAATTCTTGACAATGTCTGCCAACTGTGATGGTTTGACCCAATTGTAAAGAAAGGATTCATACCTGATGCAGACCAACAAACACTGGCTATTGTTGTAAGTGATAATGTTATTTGGTACTGGATGCCTTTTATATAACTATTGCATAATATAGTATAATTATCAAAGTAATTAACTCATAAGATAATGTTTTAGGTTGTCATTTATATTCATGCACTTGGTTTATGTATTCAGAATTTTTCTTTTCTTACTTTCTCAAAAAAATATCCAACTACCTAGATATTTTTTTGGGAAAGTAAGAAAGGAAAAATTCTGAATACATATAAACCAAGTGCATGAATAAAAATGACAACCTAAAACATTATCTTATGAGTTAATTATTTTGATGATTATACTATATTATTTGATTATGCAAAAGACGTCCAGTACCAAATAACATTATCACTTACAACGTGTAAAACAGTAATTTTTGAGCAATAACATGTTGTTGTTCAAAAGAAAAGAAAATACAATACCACATAATAAATATGGTTGAAAATATTACACCAACCATTATATGATTACTGGCCATCGTCTTCATGGAATGGAGTGCTGGCTTCACTGTGGATGAGCCATTGTGCCAAATGTAGGCCATCGTCATACAGCATCCATTTTTCATCAAACATGATGAGGCTCCTCAAAATGTAGTTGTAGAGAAGCAAAGAAGAGTCGACATCAACCAGTTGTGGGACCTATTTATCCCCCTTCACCTTACATGTGGCCATTAAACACTTGCAACATGTGTTCCGAGTTTCTCACCAAGTTCTTATACCATTTGATGTTGATCAGATTCGATCGCAGCCTCCAAATTAATGTTACTAGCTGCCTCTGACACACGGTGTCAAAGTTTAAACTGACATGAATTTTGCTCTGATTTGTCGTCCTCTTCACTCGATCCCTTTGGAATGAAAGCCACTGATCATGATCATATGTAGAGGATTTTAGGAAGGGAGTGTCTGACCCCAGGTCTTAAACAACCCTTTAGAAATAGGAAACTAGGAGATTTGGGCTAGAACGCCCGATAGGAAAGTGACACGGAAGTGAAGTAGCAAGGGGGAGGAAGACGCCCTTATTTATTACCAGGGGTCCAGTACCCGGGGTCCGACGGCTTAACGTGCCCATTCGACGCACGGCGGATATTTAGTGGATCGAGCATTCGTACATGCCTGGGATCAAACCTGAGGCCCTTTCCGTGGGAGTCACGAACGTTGCCCACTAGGCCACCCGCGCCATGAAAGCCACTGATGAAACAACCAGTGCTTTATAGGCAGCAGCCTTGACGCTTTAAATTTCCATATCATAAGTCACATCGTGCAATGGTTTAATTCCTAAATTACCTGCCAACTGCAGGAGTCAGCAAATGCGTCTGACAACGTTCCAGGACAGTGGTTAATGGTAATGGTAAAGATGTGTCCTATGGGTCAAATTTGTAAGTGTCTTCTCTGTCTTGCAGGACACATGAAGATCTAAGAAATTGCAGACCTGTCTGATTCTGAAGTCTTAATAGAAGGTACCCTAAAGACCATTGTCATGATTTGAATCTCTAGAGAGCAGAGATTAAACATCAAGTTTTACTGCAAGTCTCGGAAATCGGCAACAGAGACATTCGAAATGACCAAAAATGTTTACAGGGACAATGCCATATCCCATGGTCGCATTTTTGAATGGTATGCACGCTTTCGTGAGGGAAAAGAAGACATTAAGGATGATCCAAGGATTGGAAGACCATTAACCAACCGTTCTGAGAAAATGGTGGAGAAATTTCGCGCTCTGGTGCAGTCAGACCGTTAAATGATGGTATGGAGGACGAACTCCATATCAACTGTGAAACAATCTGGCCGATTCTAAAGGCAGATTTGTGCCGCACAGTTTGACTGAAGAACAGAAAGTGCAGAGAGTTAAAAGCTGCAAAGCATTCATTACGGCTGTGGAATCGGATTCTTCAATGCAGGACTAAATTGTGAGGAGACATGGTGCTTTCAACATGATCCAGCATCAAAAAGGCAAATCATGGAGTTGAGGGCACCAAGTTCACCGAGACCCAAGAAGGTTTGCCTGCAGAAGTCGAAAATCTAGGGAATGCTGGTCCCATTTTTTGACAGCAGGAGGGTGCAACAATCACTAGTGCCTTCTACCTGCAAGTTCTTCATGTGAGGCTGCACCTGCAAGCACGTGGAAGTTGGTTCCTTCTGGATGACAACATGCTTGCCTACTTGGCACTGCCAGTGACACAGTTCCTCACCAAGCCTGAAGTACCCAGGCTCAACCATATCCGCCCTACTCCCAGGATTTAGCTCCTGCTGACTACTTCCTGTTTCTTAAAGTGAAATTGGTGTTGAAAAGATGTTTCCTGACTATTCAGGATATCAAGAAAACCTTTACCGCAGAAATGAAGCGTTCCGGTAAATGAATTCAAAAAGTGTTTCACACATCTAGTGGAGCGATCAAAATGGTGCATCGATAAAAAGGGTCCTACTTTGAAGAACCATAACCACAGTTGGACTCAAGTGCATTAAACTTTCCTCATAATAGCAGCTGTCCTGAAACTTTGTCAGATGGTGTATGCTCAGCATGGGTTGAGAAAATTTGCATATTAATTTGCCAAAACACAAGTTATAGTTTTTGAAATGAGTCTATGGCTGGAGTCACAAACCTGTTTGTAGTGGTGGGCTACTTTTGGTATTAATAAGATGGTTATAGGCATCAAAGAATAATGCATTTTTAAAGGTTTTACATTTGAAGATAGACACTAGAAAATATACTACCTATATTATTTATTGTACATAATGTTGCACCACGATATGACATCATATTTAAATAATAAAAATTAATTTGCAGATATTTGAAAAATGTTGTGCTGCCATACTTCAAAATGGACAACAAATGCTCGGCAGAATTTAGGTAATAAACTAATGACTATAAAAAAGCAACAGTGATATGTACTTAATCTCTGACGGATGAACAGAGCTTTTAGAACAACCCTCGCAGAAAGTTGGAATTATAGTTCTTGCTTCAGTCACACTTACGTAGGACATTACTTAATGATTACACTGTAAGTGTTTTCCTCATAAATGAAACAATGATTAACTGAAGTCACCTTTTATTGAGACATAGTTAAGTCAAAATTTTACTAAAAGTGAGTGGAAGCATTTAGAAAATCATAGGTGTATAGTTTTTACCATAGTTGATGTATTTTTTTTCTAATTAAATGAATACAAAACTGCAAATTGACATTGCCAAGTAAAAGAAAGTTTTGTGAAAATTTTTTAGTTAATTACAACTATGAGATTCAAAAATAATTTTCCAGACAGGAAGAAGCACAAATGTGCCTGGTGCAAATGTATATTTGCACCATCCAGTGAAAAACAAAAATATGCATAGTAAAAAATGCATGGAAAGTTTTGCTCATAATTCCAGCTATTAAATGAAAAATAATAAATCCAGTCTAATACTTGGGAGTTCAAAGATAAAAACACCTTTAGGCCACCTAGCAGGAAAGCTGTACATCACCAAATTTCAAAATGGCATGATCCCTCAATGAACCCAGTCCAAAGAAATTTTTTTATCTGGCATAATTATAAATGCAGAGATACTGTTTCTGCAGAAAATAACATAATACTAAATGCATAGGTTTTTTTTGTTTTTTTTTCTGACAGGCATGTGGGAGAATGCTTTTTATGTACTTAATGCACAGAATAAATTTCAAATAAACTGGAGAAAAGAACCCTTGCATTGTCTACTGTTGACTATTTAATCATTTGTGTTTTAACTTTTTGAAGTGCAAGATCTTAGTCTAATGCCTTCCTTGTGTTGATTTATTTTTTAATTTCTAGAGAAATTTGTATCGGAGCTGTTAAAGCTATGGGATGACACTTGGATAGACAAGATGTGTTTTACTTTTGTTGTTTCTGAAAACAGCATAAAACAATCTTACTTCCAGCTCACAAGAGTTGGGAGCATTGACTTCCACAACAGCAAGTAATACAATACACTGGTGATTTCTCAGGCATATGTACTTCTTCAAGTTAAGGAAAAATCTGTTATGCAGGGATGTGGTACAAAATATATATATTTAATCTCTAGTCAAAGGTATTTTAAGAGCTGCCTGTGTGAAAACATGAAAAAAAACAAGGTTTTAATGATTTTATTTTAAATAAAATTTCCTTTCTTTAGTACAACAGTCAGTGATCAAGATTTACATATCGTTACAGAAATTGGGCATGTGATTTATACTATACTGTAGCTAAAACAGAGGCCATCTCAAGTAATTGTTCATGAAAATTCTGGAAAAAAAATGAGCAATTTTAGACAGTGCAGTGAACTTTTAACTATAATAACTTCATTGATCAACTATCATATTTCACATTTAATCTGTTTAAGATTAAATCATAAAAAAAGTATGAAATATCCATGAATTCTATCTGACTAGAACAGAAAATAATAGATGTAATTATTTGGTGTCCACGAATTTTGTACCTATTAATATATGATTCATATTTTGCTACACATAACCGTCCATGAAAAACAGACTGAAATATAAGAAATACAAGTATTTTGACGTGGACCAGGAATATCAAACAGAGGTCATTGCTCTTTCCACGTTTTTGAAACGTGGAAAGAGCGATGACCTCTGATAGACTGAAATATGTCTCCCATACAGTAAGTACATACATTTAGTAAGTCATGGTGACACAGCAAAAGTTAGATCAGCTTTTGTTATAGTAGAACCACTTTAAAAAAATTGTTGCCCAATGTGCAAATCACATTGAATAAATCATTATTTTTTATGTGTGTCACTAAAAGTGAAAACTAAATCATCACAGCGAAGGAATTGATACCATATCTTTCCATTTCACTGTAACACTACTGGGAACAACTTTCCAGCTGAATTACTATATAATATCTGCTAAAGATAATTATTGCGGGCGGTCGTAGTGAGCGATGGGTTTGCCTCCTCGGGGCACTCCATGGTAACAATGGCACACACAACAGCAACTAGGGCCTCTGTGAATCTTGGAGAGGTGCAAGCTAGTTCTGTGTGACATTGGCAAAAAGACCCCAAATCACTGGGTTTTGTTCCAGAATCCTTAGGTTGAATGACCAACTGGAACCCTCAGCTGTGGGCTAATCCCCCACACTGATGTACTTACCTGATTAAAAAGACAAAAAGAAATATTAAGAATTACTCAAGTGTGGGATATGGTGGACCTACCACATTTGAGAAGGACGGTCCACCACGGAATCGACCTGGACTTTCTAAACGGCGTATGAGAAAGCGATCTCGGCTGAGTGAATTTAAGATTGGTGTATGGAATACTAGAGGTATAAATGGCAAGATGAGTGAGGTGATTGAGGAGATGAATAAGTATAGACTGGATGTGCTGTGTGTAAGTGAAACCAAAAAGAAGGAAATTGGGGTAGAAAAGTGAATGGCACAGTGAGTGTGTGGTCTGGAGTATTGGATAATATGAGAGGACAGGCTGGTGTAGGTGTGATTTTCAGTGAAAAGATGAAGAACAACTTGATTCACTATAGTTGCACAAGTGAGAGAATTCTCTGGATTCGTTTGAAAGTGAAACTTCAGAGAATTGTAATTGTTGTAGTGTATGCTCCTTGTGACTCGGAACTTTCTGATAAGAAAGATTTCTGGAATGAGCTAAAAGCTGTTTTGAGCCAGTTTGGTGCTAAAGAAAAAGTTATAATAGCAGGGGATTTCAATGCTAGAGTAGGTGTGCAGAATGCAATTTCTGACAATGTTCTGGGTAAGTTTAATGATCCTTGTGTGAATGATAATGGTGAAAGATTAATTGAACTCTGCATTGAGAATGATTTGTGTGTATCTAATACATTTTTCAACCACAAGTATATACACACATATACTTGGGAAAATCGTACTCTTGGTCAAAAGAGTGTGATAGATTTTGTTGTTTATGATCAGCGTTTGAAACACTTAGTTGTTGACACCCGTGTGATGAGAGGTGCGGATGTTGGTTCTGATCATTACTTGGTAGTGTCACGAGTGAAACTTAATGTTGGTTGGAGGAATAGGAAGAGACCCAGGATAGAAAGAATAAAGGTTAATAGGCTCCTTGAAGATCATCAGTGGTATTCTGACTTACTCAGAAAACGGCTGAAGGATCTGAAATCTGGTGAGAGGGATGTAGAAAAGAAGTGGGAATGTTTTAAGAACTGTGTTGTTACTGCTGCTAAAGAGGTCTGTGGCACCACAATAGTGGGTAACAATAGAAGTGATGCTTGGTGGAATAGTGAGATTGATAAGGCAGTAAAGAAACAGAAGGAAGCCTATTTGGGGATGTTGCAAGGTAGAGTCTGTGGATGAATATCGCTGTAAGAAGCGTGAAGCTGCTAAGCTGGTTTGCCACAGTAAGGCAAAAGATAGGAAAGAGAAAGTGGAAAGGCATGAACTGGCTTTTTGGAAAGACAGAAAGTCCTTCTGGAAGTACATGAGACTCAGGAAAAATAGGGGAAACAAAGTTGTGTGAAGAATGAGATTGGGGAAATGATATGGGGCGAATACTTCTGTGAGTTATTAGATCAGGAGAGCAAAAATGATTCTGAGATAGATGCAGATGGTGTCACAATGAGGGATGAAAGCACAGGAGGGATCTCAAGAGAAGAAGTGTGTAAAGCTCTAAAATCTCTTCAGAATGGTAAGGCTCCAGGAGTTGATGGCATAACTGCAGAGATGTTGAAGTATGGTGGTTACTCTAATTGACTGGTTAACTGAAATTTGCCAGTTGTGCTGGGAGTTAGGAATGGTCCCTTGGGATTGGAAGGATGCTATCATTGTTCCCTTGTATAAGGGAAAAGGTGATCAGACTGAATGCAAGAACTATCGTGGTATTAGCCTACTGAGTGTGCCAGGGAAAGTGTTTGGTAAGGTTGTTATTGAAAAAGTACGGGGTCTTACATCAGAGAAAGTGTGGGATGTTCAGAGTGGTTTTATGCCTGGTAAAGGCTGCACTAACCAGGATGATTGAAAAGTATCTGGCTGTTGGGAAGAAAGTTTTTACTGCCTTCATAGATTTAGAGAAAGCTTACGACCGAGTCAATAGGACACTTTTGTGGAAGGTATTGAATGAATATGGTGTTACCGGGAATCTACTTAATAGTGTAAAAGCCATGTATGTTGGTAGTAGAGCTTGTGTACGAGTGAATGGTGTTTTATCAAAATGGTTTTCCATTGGTGCAGGAGTTAGACAAGGTTGTGTAATGTCACCATGGCTGTTTAATATATTTATGGACGCATGCATGCGTGAGGCCAAAATAGATAATAGTGGTTTATGTCTTGGTGATATCCGTGTGTGCAGATTGCTGTATGCTGATGACACTGTCCTGTTGGCAGAGAGCAAAAGTGAGTTGCAGGGTATGTTGACTCGGATGCACGAAGTTTGCATGAAATTCAAACTGAGTATAAATAAGGGAAAAACCAAAGTAATGGTGTTTGAGAGAGGATTGGGTAGCACTGAATGTAATATAAGTATAAATGGCACTGTGATTGTGTATTTAGGAAGCATGTTTGACAGAGAGAACAAGTTGGATGGTGAAATCAGTAGGCAAGTGAATTCTTCTTTGAAAGTCATAGCTGCTCTGGGAGGTTTCCACAGGAATGATGGGTTCTCTAGAGAGTCCCGCATGGCTCTGTATGAAACAGTAATTGTTCCTACCCTGATGTACGGCAGTGAAACCTGGGTACTGCAGAAGAAACATAGAAGTCGTTTGTGTGCTGGAGAAATGCGTTACTTACGTGGGGTTTGTGGCAAGACACGATCTGATTGTGTGAGGAATGAAGATGTATTGCAGTTGTGTGATGTAAAGCAAAATGTTGTTAGCAAGGTGGAGACCAATATGCTTCGGTGGTTTGGCCATGTTGAAAGAATGAGTGATAAAATGCTTACTAAGAAAATCTTTTCGGGTGGCAGGAAGGAAAGGCAGAGGAAGGCCAAGGAAGACATGGGTGGATCAGATTCAGGAGTGTCTGCATGAGAAAAAGATTATGAGTATGAAGTATAAAAGATCTTGTGTACGGCGTGTAATGGATATCAGTGAAGCACGAGTTGTATGTCAAGATCGCTGTAAATGGCGAAGTTTGATACGACAACAATAAGTAAAAATATCTGGAAGTTTGTATTTCTTTTTGGAGCTAACCTCTCAATCTCAGAGAACAGCTTAGTGATATGTATGTAAAGATAATTATTACTTTACAACAGTTATCAGGGCTTGTAAATACTATGTTCAAGATGCCCATGGCAGGCAAAACAAAAAAAGAATCTAGTTGCCCAAAATAAAGTTTGTAATAGAATTTCCAACTACAAGAAAAACAGATAGTCATCGCATGTTATGTTTCATTTCACTGCTAATTATTAGAAGTTGTATTATATTGTTATGGAGTGTTAAGGACAGAAGAATATCATTTATTTAACTATATTATGCTCTAGGTCCAGAAATTGGAAGCACATGTAGTTTTGCACCAAATGTTGTTCATACTTAGTGATGGGATGCATGCCTCTGATGTTTAGTGACAAATAGTGAAAACTTTGACAACAGGAACATGGCAGAATCACTAAATTTCTCAAATAGCAATTTCGTCATCATATTAAAACTTCAGATACACGCTTTTGAGCATTTTGAATATAGATCTGTAAAAAAAAATGCATCATATTTTTTAACTAAACAAATCGGAACCGTCATTTTTTATCTTAAAAGAAATTTTCCTGGGCATCCAGCTTTTACTACCTGGGTATGTAACTTTTCAAGCCCTGGTTATCAACCATTCACTGAAATAGAAAATTATTAGTAACATAGGCACTCAAAAACAGCCTTGATTTCATGTGGCATGGATTCAACAAGGTACTGGTATGTTCTGCAAAGTGTCCAATTGGGTTAAGGACGGTGGGAGGCATTTCAGTGTTTTGAAATTGCTGTCATGGTCTTGAGACTACATGGTGCATTATCTTGCTGGATATAGGCCTATCCATTGGAAAATATGCACATGCACATTTATGGGTGTTCCTGATCCTCAGTAATGTTAGGATACACTGAGTGGAAAAAAATCTCCAGACACCAGTGCTTTTTATACAATATCGCACTTATGGAAAATCAATAAAGAGTTGTCCCCACCTTTGGACACAATTACATTGTGCATTCTCCATGGCACACTTTCTCAGTAAGATTCTGGTAAGTAGTCACGAGTATATTGTTCCATTCTTCCTGCAAAGCAGGGGTCAGTTCAGACACAGAGGTTGGACGAGTTGTGCTAGCCCAAATTTGACATTCAAGTTCATCACAAAAGGCCTATAGCAGGGGTCGGCAAACCATGGCCCGCGGGCCAAATCCGGTCCACCGCCTCTTTTTGTACGACCCGTGATCTCCAAGAATGGATTTCACATATTCAAATTTTCGGTACTTATGCATTAGCCGGGCACCAGTAGAAATATATCAGTAAATGTCACAATTGTGGATAGATGGCGCCAAATGAATGGTTATTTCTTTTTAGAATTTAGCTGCAATGAACGACGTGATGAGTTTATTTTTGGTAAACACAATTTATGAAGGAAATATATCGCAACATATAATCATTAATAGTGGCCTGAAACCTACACACTGATTTTTGGGGGCCAAGAAGTTTTAATACAAATTTAAAATTGAATCGAATGGGTCTGATGAAGCTAAATGATGTATCCACATAAACTCAGCTAAGTACGAATCAATATGCTGTCTAGCAGTTCCGCGATGACATTTGTTTCTCCATTTAGCTGTTCCCCCACAATCTTTCTATTGTTTGAATATGGGCTCCACTCTCCGGGTCGACAAAGTTATACTTATGCTTGACTTTGAAATGTTCAAAACCTGCCTCTTCTAGCTCCTGAGTCTTATATGCCTTCCATGAATCCAAATAGATTGTAGAATGTTCTGCAACATGATTTTTAATTTCTTTCAACAGGGTTTTCACACTTCTGTCTGGCACTTTAACTATAAATCAGTCTTTAGTAGAACGACAAATTCCTCTGGAAGCATACAACCTGTATAAGACTTTCTTTTCGAAAATAATTTTATAATGCTTCGTCTATCTCCACAATTAATCCTGGGCCACCAATTTTTTTTGTCCGAAGTTCAAGAACATCTGTGCATATTTCTCGCAAATAGTTATTCCAATCAACAGTTGTGTGACTTGCCATATCCAACTGTTGTTCACACCATTTAATAGAAGTTAAATTCTCACTCCAGCTATAAATAAATCGAACAGCAATTTAAAAAGGAAGCCGACTATGAAACCAATTTCCTATGCGTAAGCCTACCTTAGATCTGCATGTTCTAATGTTGCACTGTCATTGAATACTTTCACCTCCAACTTATTATTACGTTAAATTTTGTTCAATAAATTTGTGAAAATTTTTTTTTTTTTAAGTAGGTGTACAATAAAAAAAAAATTCTGAAATTCACGAGCCAGTTTCAGTTATTTTTTTCGTGAATTAACAAAGCATATTTCTGGTACAACTTTTCCTGTGAAATGACGGAAAGAAACCTGAATTTCACGGATTTTTCGTACCATGGGGAAATTCTGAATTTTCAGAAACCTTTCCGCAGTTTCTTTCTTATATTGATGGTAAATTACCATTTTAGAGATGTGTTAACGGAAAAACTCCATTCTCACTTTTTCCTGTATCCGTAGGATGAGAAATTACCGATAATTGGAGCGATTGGTGAGAATACTTGAGGTTTGATTAACTTTTAAAATTTCAATCGTCTGTCGAATTTTGAAGTTCTGTAGCGAGATCGGATATTGTGGATAGCATATTGCATGAATTTTGTTTATTGTGGCACAGGATATTTCTTCTCCCCCTATTTTGTGCACCAGCTATTTAATACATATATTGTGTTACTGTAAGAAACTCGGTACTTATTGTACAGATGGTTATATGATGCCTATGTATCAGTCTTAGGACAACTTAAGACAAAAGCTATTATAGCTATCAAGAGTAAATTTTATATTTAGGAGGCTTTTTTTTGTGAAATAATACTATAAAAAAGTACATTTCACCCATTTTAAAGATGAATGAAACTCACTGTCAGTTTAAAAAAATCAAGTGGCAAAGAAATTTGTTGCTTTAAAAAATCAGGATAGAAAATGCTTAATTTGTGAAAAGTTCTACAGAAAAAAAAAATAAATTAAAAAATGAGTTGTGTGGGATGTAGAGTTATAGTCACTGAGCTACTTGGACAGCAAACAAAGAGTAAGGTGAGATGGGAAAAAACTGTCTTCTTGGAGAAGAATTTAAAAGAGTAGGTCTTTTGTAGAATTTAGTGTATTCAAACATTCAATGCACTTATGAGTCTGAAAATTAAAGCTGAAACAACTTTCAAATACACTTTTAGAATTTTATCGGTCTTATGGAACCAGCAATATCACTAATCTAAAATTACAAAATCATAACTACGTATAAAAGGGCCATACCTGGAATTCTGTGATGGACATTTCAAATGTCTTATCGCACTTAGAGCCACCAGGCAATGCTAATGTTAAAGAAATTGTGACAAAAGGATAGTTTAGGGTTTTACAATTTTTGGAGGTGAGAGAAACACCAACCTTCCACTTAAAATCAACAACCTAGAAAAATGAAAAAAAGTATTCTTCTTAAGGAAAGCATGTAACTATATCTTGCAGGCATGTTATAAATAAATAAATATACACACATGCATGCTCATGGGTCTATAACTAAAATGATAAAGCACCAAGAAAAAGGAAACATTCCATTTTGCATAATATTTACTGCAAGATACTTTACAATGTACAATAAAGAGAAAAAAACATCAACTGCTTTGTTTTTATACAAGTTTAGCATAGCTTGATTATAGACTTCTTTATTTCTAGTTTAACAATCCCCATGAGGAGTACCTATCATATATTTACACCCCTGGCTGCACAAAAGGCAAAAAGTTGGAATATTAAGAAACAGAGCATGTCTTTTCTGGGATCAAAACCCAACACCTTAGACTAGTCAACCATCTGCCAGATGATAGGGTTGAATATGGCATCTCTATAATCACCAATAAATTGTACTAGCTTATTATTAAATATAATTTTCTCTTAATGATAACTCAGTGATGTCTGATCATTTACTTAATCCTACATTCATGAAATCTAATGAATTGTAAAACATGTTTATTTTCCCATAACAGTGTAGCAGCACTTTTGTTTACCTGCAACTTGCTCTCAGTTAGTAGGAAAAACCTCCAACTAACATCAATGTATATTTTAGTCACCAGTGATTTGCCTGTACCCTTACTATGCTGTTGTACCTGCCTGGCAACTTTGGTGCTTCTGAAACTGTTTTAACATTTCATTGCATTTTCATACTTGTGTAAGGACTGAACTATATTCTGCCACTTCTATTTTTTATATATAAGGTGCATTCACCTTTTCTAGAGCTGATGCATCAAGTTGGGAAGAACATGGCATTTCATTAATTTCCTCTCCCAAGAACCAGCACTTCTGATTCTTGCCATTTTTACTACTTTATTTTAGGTTTTTAATTTAAAATGTATCAGTGGGACATAAAAGGCCACACCCAGTAGAAGTTGTAATGGAAAGAAAAAACAGGAGAATTTAGTAAATTGTGAAGCATGGTCTATGTGGATACTGTCTTCCACTCCATTGGTATTGAAGCTGGCATTAAGTAAGCAATCCTTTTAAGTACCTTCATATGAAACACAATTCATATACCTACTGCATAATGTACCCTTTCTATAACCTTTCTCATTTATAGTAATAATATACTGCAGTCAATTCCTATTATGACAACATTGCACTGTGATTGCAACTTAGTTCATTATAACTAAAACTCATTATAACCTCAAAAGTCTATAAAACTAACAATGAATGAGGTATACATACAGTACATAAAAAATTCATTGTTGTTAAAACTAGAGTGGAAAATGTTAAATTTAAAACAAAATTGTGCAATTAAGCAATTTCTTAATGTCGAACATGCATATCTCACATTTAGAAATTCACTTCTCTTTATTTGTTTTTTAATTACAGACTTCTCAAAATGAGCAGTGTACATTTTTGCAATTCAACCAAGTACTGTTGTATTTCACTTTCTTTTGAACCTGCAAGGCAACTTGTAAAGTCTTTAATCTTTGATATCACATATATAGTCGGCTAGAGTTAGAGCAGTCTCCTGCTGGGAGAACTTCGTCAATAATCTCATCAACTGAGAGCTCTGGTGATGTTTGAACACCTAAGTCCATAACAACAAAGTCCCACAATTCTAAAATGCAGACTTTAGCATTGAATCAGTTCTCTCAAGTCCACTAAATCTGGATCTTCTAGTTCAGAAATAAAGCCAACTTTTTTTTTTTTAAAAAACAATTTCAAATGACAGTCTGTTTGACACAATTCCATGCACCATAAATTTTGTCAATGGTGCTTTTAACAGTGATAAGTCTCTCCCTGCATTCCTATTGAAAACAATCTATCTTACAATCAGATTTCTATAGTGAGGCTTCTTAGAATGATCTCTTGTTTCCAAGAGCCCAAGCTTGGAAGTGGTTTTGAGAGCAGGTATGAAAGCTGAATGGTGTCCTCATTTGATAGCAACTTTGTGTGGTGTAGTTGTTGAGCACAAAGAGGTTTTTTCCTCATTTTTTATTTCTTGTATGCATTGAATGACCACAACCAAGCTTCAAAGTTTGCGGAAGTCCTCTAAGCTTTCTTTTTGATTCAGTAATCCATTGGGAGGTGGATCACACCTTTAAAACTGTGGGTCTTGTTGGAGATTTGCCCATTGCAAATTTCCTCTAGTCAGAAACATCCATGTTTTACGCTGGAACAGTAGTGAGGTGATTCTTACTTCTTCCTTTCGTGACATTTTGTTTTCCAAAGACATGATGTTCTTAAAAAGAAAAAGGCCAGTTTCATCCATATTATGGGAGTCTCTTTTGGCATACTCCTTGATGATATCTCTAAATGTGACAGCCCACTGGTTCATTGCATGAGGTGAAACAGACACAGCCTTACTGCTTAACTGGTGACAAGCAGTGTCTGTTGAAATGGCTCAGTCATTCACTACTGCTGGCCTTCAAATTCACATGACCAAGAAACTTTGCTAGTTTGCCTTGTTCTGCAGAATGGTGCCACTAATTGGTAAGTTTTGTGCCCATTCATTTTTTAAAACTATAATGGAGCAGTTTAAATGTTGGGTTTAGAAACCTATTTTGATCTTGTTTGATGATCTCAGTTAAACTGGATTTGTTCTTTTTTTTGCTGTGGACAAAATGCCAAGCTCCTTAGCAACCCCCCCAAATAAAAAAAACTGCTGCAACACACAGCTGAAAATAAACTAATGCGTGCTATCCTGCTCAGAACTTTTCTTCGAAGTTCGTCTCCATTACATACATTTGGAATCTTGATCGACGATCGTCCCACACACATGAAATCTCACCATGTAATTGGGGCAAGTTCATATTGCAGCTCTCCTATACCCCCCTTCCCTCTCGTGTTTCCTATTGTTAGGAAATCTTAATCTTTCTAGTGCTAGGAAGCTTATCTGTTACAAAGAAGATAGTCAAGCTGTATTTCCCATAAATCAATAAAAAAAAACTATTTACTGTGAACATGGTTTTTGTAAGAAACTTCACTATAGCCAAAACTGTGCACTATCCCCCATGTATGTTATAAAAAATTTCTCTATAAGAAATATATACAGATCACCAAAGTTTCTAGTCCCTATGTTATAACAAAGTTCGTTACAACAAGGACTGACTTGACTGCATAATATTTTATTAGTTCAAATTTGTTACAGGCAGTGCATAATGCGCATTTCTTTTTAAAGTCAGCATAACTGCACTTTCCGAAGTAGGAAACATCTACACAGCAATAATACACTGATCTAAGATCAAAGGTTCTGAGATATTGTAGGACAGTCCCTGTCGTATAGTATAATATCAAATGGCAAAGGAAACTCGCAAATGGCAGAAACAGGTGGGGACCATATACTTCAAAACATGAATCTACACCAAGCTGGATGAGAAATTTCATTTGAAAAGTGCACCATCTTGTAAATTGTGACCAAGCATAACAAGAAGTCATGCAGGCACATCGCAAGCCAAAATATATCATCACCTGAGATTTAAATCTTGAAAAGAACTGAAGGCTTGTGTTCACAAGCTCATCATACATATCACACAACCACTGCATGAAATTTCTACAACAAATGATGGCCACTAACTTGGAAATCCATGGACACTCAATGAAGCGTGGGTGTACCTGTCAAACTATAATAAAATTCAATCAATTCATCCACAGGGTACAAAGAAATGCCCAACTTGAATACATTACTGCAAAGCATACATGATAATACACAAGTGCAAATGGTAGCTGTACAAATGATCTTTACATTATAGAGTGAAGTTACTTGTATAAGGATATCAGTAAGCATCCAATTCAGTCCATGTGGGGAACTTAACAACTTCAAATGTAAACAGACTGTTGGCTATAAGCTGGATTTCTAAGATATTGCACTGTATGAAAATGAACACTGGAACTTCAGCTTAGGGGACCACATATTTTCACAGAGAGGAGTGTGAGGACTATTGCATACATTGTCCAGCAGTTTTGCATGTAAAGGATCTAGCATGTGAGCACTGCACAATGAATTACCATAGGCACATGCTTACATACAAACCACAATGAAAATTATTTATAATCAACAACATTAGCATTTAAACAGCAACTGTGAATGGGTACTTTGGAGTGGAATCTCATTACAGTCTGTTTTCATAAAATACAGAAACCTGGAACTTGTGGCAGCTTAGCGAATGTTGTGAACAAAATTACCTTGTCTCAATTATAAAGCTGGATGGTACAGGAGTACATTTCACAATACAAAATAAGTCCTTTAGATTTTATCAACTACGCATATGGAAAGTCACTGTGGACACTTACAAAATCCCAGTGAAGGGCATAGCCACAGAGGCAATACTTCCTATCACACAATGAAATCTACTTTGGCTTGGTTTTAAGCTTACAAATATGCTCTTAATAGAATACTTAGCAAAAAGTCTCAGTCTATATGCAAGTGATGACTTGTGTGATAAATAGAAATGATGCATGAGAAATTGTCCCTTGAAGCCAACATCACTGTCTGAATTCAAGGAACTCTAATGTGAAGAATTAAAATCAATTTACAATTAACTTGTCAGATGTGGAAAATTTACCACACGGACTATGTTAAAAAGTGGGGTTACGTTGTCCTGATCTTTTTTGTTTTGTTTCTCAGATGTTCCAATACAATGTATTGTGTCTGTGTGAAATCTCTTCAGTATCTACATCAAAGCAGTATTGAACACAAGTAATCACAAAGATGATCCCATAACCTTTTCTCCTGATATGTTATAGAAATTAATGAATATATGTAATTTATCCCACCCCAGTGGCTGAGTGGTCTAAGGTGCTGGCTTCTAACCATTATTTCAAGATGCGCCTGGGTTTGAGTCTCAAATGATGCATGGGGGTAATAATGCTAGTCTTCTGGCACTGGCCCTCTTCCTTCCCTAGAACCAATGACCCTAAATTAGGAAGATATGAATGCTTTATCCTATGAGATACCCCATAAACACACATTTACACAAATTAAAGCTATTTAACATCTTAAAAAAAGAGTTCAAAGAAAGTACCTTTACTACAGAAGTGTTAGGTAAGTTATAACTATTGTTATAGAACTGACTTACAAAAAGTTTTAAAATCAATAAATGCACATTAAGAAACCTATTAAAACAGGTGAACTGAATGAATATAATTAAATTTTAACTAACTTTAAATATGTTTTTGTAAAGAATACCATACAAAATTGATCAGAATTACTAGTAGCATTCGAAAAGTTTTACCAGAATCCACTCTTTCTTTCCCTACACAGCACAGCATCACATTTACAGAAAACAACTGATATACAGCAATTGATAATTTTTAGAATCTGTATCTTTCTCTCACATACTTAATGAATTATGATCATCCCTATGCAAAGTGAGTTATACCCAGTACTGGGTAATAAGGAAGAGGGTGTGGCCTGCAGGCTAAATGGGCATATATAAGAGGTTGGTGGTTTAGTTGAGCGTGAAGTTAATGATGTGATTGATAAAACCATGAGTTTATCAGAGTTCACAAAATTGTGAACGCATGAAGGGTTGGTGTATCACCTTGTTCAGGGCAATTGGTGCAGCACATTTTCATAGTTGGCAGCTCAATACAATAATTCGTGTTCACTTTCATTTGAAAAATTAAGTACCAGTGGTGATTTAAAAGAATCTGTGCTTATCTGTTCAGAAGAAACTGATTCACTGCATGGTGACGAACTTATTTGGTGTTTTGACGTATTTTTCATAATTACATAAATATGTTTCTTTTAAAAAAGGTAAATTATTTGTCTAATTTGCAGTATTTTGCATGGCTTTTCATTAGCGTAACTTGAGGAAATGTTATTTTACTTTTAAAATGTCAGCATGCGAAGCATGTTGGTACAGGAAACATTGGCTAAATGTTTCCCCCACATGACAAGAAGCTGGATTTGCACTCTGGGTACAGGGTATCCTTCACTGCATGTTACATCTTCAGTGAAGTGGCAAAATTCATTTATATAAAGCACTCTAGAACTTGATACAATGACAATAATACAGAAATTTGGCTGTGGCACTGAAGATTCCCTATGTCATAGTCATCTATACCCATGCATGTTGGTGGGAGTGAGACCAGATGTCGACATCCTTCAGTGAGAAAAGTATGTGCTAGAAGGAACAGATATCTTGGACTCATGGGTAGGTTTTGGTTTCCACATGCTGTTGTGACTCCAACTGCACAAATGCCTATACCACAAAATAGGATTCAATCATCTTGCACTGTATCGTCAAAAGTTTGAAGAAATGACACCAGGTTTCCACATTCCATGGAAGGAAGTAATGTCATGAAGAGCAGGGAGCTAAAACAAAATGACACAATAAATCTAGAGGTGGAGAACTATTGACAGTCAAAAAATAACAATAAATAACTATCGATGGGTGTTGGCAATGTTTCTTGGGAGAAAAGAGGAACTGGGTTTGGGGCAGTAATACTTAATTTCAATGGATTCTTCAGAAAAAGCAGCTGGATGCCAAGGTTTTAAGTGATCCCTAAGATTTGACGTATTCCGTGTTTTCTTTAGTCCTTCCTGCAAAGGTTACATTTGGTGTAGACCTTGTCCTTATCAACAGAAAAACAATGATGCACAAAAGATATTCTACGTTTACCCATTATTGCTGATTAATTACTTTCAACAAATAATTGTTTCAGCACCTGATGCACATTTAAACTTTCAGTGCAAACAATGAGCTAACAACACTTTTGACTTTGTCTTTATTTGACCGAGATGTACACTTTCAACACTTTTGTCTTAATCTGACTGAGACGTACACTTTCGCTTTGAGTTTGACTTAGCATGAAGAACAACAGAATGCAAAATCCGCATACTCTCACCGTTTCTTCTTTTGGTTACAGTTAACTTTTGTTTTGCGTCATCACGCATCAACATGGCTGAGCTCAATCTTTTGGACATCAGTGCAAATGAGTGTTCTAATCATCAATGCCATTGGTGGAATATGAATAGATTACACTTACAGCATTGGAGAAAAAAAGTAAACTATTGATAGTTAAGGAAAACCATTGATGCACTATCAATGTACTGAGTTGGACAATACTATCGACAGTGCCATTGATAGTACCTCCACCTCTAAATAAATACAAATATTCTGACCAATTTTTTTTTTCATTGCAAGAAACAATTCTTGAACCTCTCACAAACCTGGAAAAAAGGGGGGAATCAAATTCCCAGGGGTGTGCAAACCCTGCACATACTGTAATATGGGGCATGTTTACTGTCAGGAACTGGAACTCCTGGAGCATGTTGATTAACGTGCAGATGTCGAGTATCACCAGGAACTTCTTGCAGACTGTGTACAATGCACAATGTTAAACCTACACTCACAAGGGGAACAGTTCTTTCAGAATGGTAATGCACCATGTCATCAGGCCCATATGTTTCAATGAACAAAATGCTCATATCAGATTAATGGTCACCAAACTTTTCTGATCCCAATGGGATGTTGTGGAATGCCAGGTTATGCAGTTGGACATGCTACCCTGCTCCATATCGAACCTCTCGACTGCAAGACAAACAGCTTGGTTGCAGATTCCCACACAACTGTATGACACCTTGAGGAGTGGATGCCATGCTAGGTGGCAGCCATTCTCCAGGCAAATGGAGGGCCCGCCAAGTGTTAGATGGGTGGTAATAATTCATGGGCACTCAGCGTATGTATGTATATAAACACATGTACATAAGAATACATACCTGGCCCATGTCTACAGCTCCATCTTCATTGGAAAACAGCTTATCCTTTAAAAATGAAAATGAAAATTTTTAGTAAAGGCACAACAGATCTAGAAGATAACACATGTTCAAAACTCTGTTCCAGTATATGCAAAATGGCATTTATTGAAAAGCATAAAAATAAAAGGTTGTCAAAATTTTATTTATCTGGATTTAATCCAAATGGAACCAATCTTGATTCTTGTGTGAGGCTATGCATTTTGTTTTAAAAGAAAAAAAAAATCAAACTTAATTTTCTGAAGAATAAATAAGAGTGTTACAGAAAAAGAAATAATAGCCATACATAGGATCAATTGAAAATAAACACCCAAAAAAGATGGGAGCTAAGTGATTTTCTTATGAAACAGAACACCGATTACTTTTTTTAATTACTGGCATACAAGCTGGTTTCATGCACAGCACATCACATGCAAATAACTTTTCCAGTTTAAATTAATTTGTCCTAAGGTGAGTGATGGTTACCAAAGCTGATGTGCAGAATGCACCACATGTAAATGATATTCCTGATTTCGATTCGCCTTGTTCTCCAAAGATGCATAGTTTTACAGGAAATAATACAGCCCTGGTAATTCAAAATGATTCATCTGATTTCAGAAGAGCATAATTCCATGCCTATCAACCGTGTATGGCCTGGGCATACACCAAATGAAAAAATAAATCTCCAAGTTTTAGTAGGGCACCATGAGAGGGCTCCACTGTCATTGTGAGGCCACCTCATTCGCATTGTGTTATTCACCGTTTCCTCAACAAAGTGCTTCCTTGCCATTGGATTGGTCACAGTGGACCCCCTGACTTGGTGCTCTACAGCTGGTCACTTAGGTCACCGGAACTTGCAGCCTGCAACATCTCCTTTTAGGGCTATGTTAAGGATACTGTGTACATGCAACTGTTGCTTACAACCCTGGATGAGCTCAAAAAACGCATTGTTACTGCAGTGCTGTCAGTGACATCGGATAAGCTGGAACGAGTGAACTTGCACATTAGAAAGGTTGCCTACAACCCTGGAGCTCATCCAGGGTTGTAGGCAATGGTGGCATGTACACAATATCATTAAAATACCAGGTGTTTCACTGGGTAGTGACAACTTTCCTGTGGAATAAATCGTTAAAGAATAACGAGATGGTGCTACAAGTCCGAGACGTCGATCAGCAGGCGACAGGCATTTGTGAGGAAGTAGTGGGACGGTGGACACGCGATTTCGGACATGTAGCGGTATACCACAGAAGAACGAGTTTTCTTGGTGAAAAATTAGTATACGGAGGGTGGAAACCTTAACAAAGGTGTTACAAAAGTGGGGTACAGCATTTAAGAATCGTCGTAAGCCATCCCGTGCATACCTGATGAAATTGGTAGCGAAATTCAAATGAACTGGCAGTGTCACAGATGACGTGGCAAGCATGGCGACAAAGAGAAGAACAACGCAGACTGTGGAGAACATCAAAGCCACTCAAGAACTCCTGCACAAAGAAGCCGGTACGTCAATATGTCGGATTTGGACATGTTTCCCAACAAAATCCAGGTGCATCAGCCTTTGAGCACAACAATCGTCCAGCAGCAGTATGTCTTTGTGAATGATGTGTTCACTGATTGATGAGCACAACTTTAATGTGAAGAGCATTAAAGTTGTGCTCATCGATCGCTATGTTAACGGGCAAACTTGCCGCATCTGGGGAAGCGAGAAGCCGGCGCTCTGTGTTGTGAAGCCTCTCCATTTACTGAAGCTAACCGTTTGATGTGCAATGAGTGGTGATGGCCTCATTGGGCCATTTTTCCTGGAGTCCACAGTTTCTGCTGCCGCCTACAGTGACCTTTTGAAGAATCGTTTCCCCCCCCCCGCTGCAGTTTAGAAAAACTGAATTCACAACCGCGTGTTTCAACAGGACAGAGTACCGCCACACTCCACAAATGCTGTTCTTGATTTGCTTCACCAGCAGTATGGCCCACGGGTCATTGCCAGACCCCCCTCCCCCAACGTTTTTCAGCCAGTCTCTCTTGGCCTCCGTATAGCCCTCATTTAACGCTGGTCGATTTCTTGTGGGACTTTCTGAAAGATCGGGTGTACCAGGACAACCCATGAACACTGCCTGAACTCTGACGTGCCATCGAACATCTTCCCGTCGGTATTGCAGCACTTCGAAGCACGTATTCGCCAAGTTGTGACAACGGATGGTCATCATGTGGAACATGTCATCCATTGATTACCTTTTGCCTACTCTTACTCTTGTAAGCGTCTTTTTCCTCTTCCAATAAAGTTAACTTTATTGCCTCTTTCTTTTGTCACTACCCAGTGAAACATCCGGTACCTCCAAAGGAAGAAGTTGCATGGTGTAAGTTCTGGTGGCCAGCTGTAGAGCACAACTCATAGGGTCCACTGCGACCAATCCAATGGCAAGGGAGCACTTTGTTGAGAAGCCCTCTCTTGGTGACCTACTAAGACTCAAAGTTTTCATTTGGTATATGACCAGGCCATACACAGTTGTTAGGCATGGAATTATGCTCTTCTGAAATCAGATGAATCACTTTGAATTACCCTGTATTGTGACAGAATGGTATATTTATTACAAAGCATTCTACAAAACCAAGGAAAAAGGTGCAAAATTTTGTTTTTTTACTTATATCAAATAAACAAAACAATCAAAATTCACTATTTGGAATACTACTGCTTCCTGCAACTACATCTTGCAAAGAATCTGCTTTTTTTTTAATGCACAGTTGTGGAGTACAATAATGTAAATTACAGAGTTTTCTAAAATCTTAATAAGAGTCACTGTTATGCCAAATGCATTGCCTTAAGATATTTATGTAAAGCCATTTCCAAAATGCTATTACTGGTATGTGATCAAATCATTGTTTGAATATAATGAGCGCCTGCTTTAGTCCTTGTAGAACCTGGTGCAATAATATTTGTTGATTACCCCATAAGCTTTGTGTGTATTTGTGTGCTGGATTGTATGTTTTTTCAGCCACATATGAATGATACAAAATATAAATTACTACTTGTGTGCACTGATCTCAAGATCAACACCAAAACCAATGCTTTTTGCTTTTAATTGTAACAATATTCTACTGAAATAGATGTTACTGGCAGACCACTGCCAAATTGGTCATGTAAATAGCATGCCTCAGAAGACTTTAAAATTATATCATGATGGAACGGGAATTGAACCCACGTCTCCTCGTAAATTGGATGTAAATCAGGAGATGCGGGTTTGATTCCCATTCCAGGACGATGTATTTTTCAAATTTTCTGAGGCATGTCTACTTGAATAAAAGTCTCTGTTTTCATATATAGTCTACAATTTCACAAAATAAAAAAGAATCCCCCCCCCAAAAAAAAAAACCCCTTGGCACCCATTAGTGCAGTGGCGCTGCCTTAATCCAGCCCTGGATATTCCAGTATGTTTTATTCATTTTCTGTTCACCATATTTTTAGCATGTCTAAAAGATAGGGCATGCTTATCAGGGATCATACACATTTACAGATAATCAATTTCACGACTTTTCCAGGAGTTCATCAAAAACTTTTGAGCTTAAATTTTAGCTAGGCATAGTGCTTTGTTTTATATTTTGCAAGTTGGGGTGAAATTTACTATGCATTTAGAATTGTGATGAAATCCTGTGGGTTTCCCTGTTATAGAGTTAATGTTTTCAATGAAATTATGATTCATTTCATCTTCAATTTTCTTTTTTTTTTCTCATTTGATTGGAGGTATAGCGACCACCGTGAGCAATTCAATGGGCTATAAGCACTCGCCCGTCCCTAATTTAGGGTCACTGGTTCCACAGAAGGGAGAGAGCCAGTGCTGTAAGACAAACACAACATCCATACCTCACTGGGATTCGAACCCGGATCCATCTTGGACAAATGATTAGAAGCCATCGCTTAGACAACTACTCCACCAGGGCAGTATTCAATTTCCATCTTTAATTTTCTACATCTTCAATGAAGGGGCATGATTTCCCCATACAAAAACTCCTCTGATAAGACTTATATGAAGCAATCTGGAACTTAAAATAATGATAATACAATTTTTTTTTGCCAGGGCACTGAAGGTTCACTATTCCCACACACATTGGTGACAACGAGGCTAGATGTCAATTTCCTTTAGGGAAGGAAGTGCGTACTAAAAGGAACGGCCATCTCGGACTCGCACGAAGGTTTCCACATACCGTTGTGATTCCAACTACGGTACTCACAACTGCTATGCCACAAATCAATGTTGCCAGAAATAGGGCACTCAAACATCTTGCATTGCACTGTCACATGACATGACATGTCTGCACACTCTACGGAAGGAAGTGATGTCATAGCACGCAGAAGCCACAGGGAGTTAGTTAAACAAAGTAATGTAATTAATGCAAACATTTTGACCAATTTTTTTTTCTTCATTGCAAGAAAAAAATTTAGGACCATTCCAGGACCTCCTGCAAAAATATGAAAAAGCAAGGACCTTCCAGGCATAAAAATAAGGGAAATCAGATTCCAGGACTTTTCAAGGGGCCGTGCAAACTCTGTATCTTGTCACTTATGTCCATATATCTGTGGTCACCACATCACTGTACCTTGTAGTCCGATTTGAAAAATTCGTTTGGATTGGGAAGCCTGAATTGTGACAATGACGATTCTTGCCTTTTGATTTCTTTTATTGATGCATAACTTCACATAAACACAGATGCTAATCATACAGAGATAGAGGCTTGACTATTATTGTTTTTATTTACTTTTTTTTCTAACTTTTGCTGCTATGTGGTTGCTAATGCGTTTCATTTGTAACTTGAGATATGGAATATCATTAACTGCAAAAATGATGTTACCTATGAAAATTCTGAATATTCATCTAAGTATGTTGAAATTTAAAATTGTTGCATTCAGCATGAATGCAACAATTTTAAATTGAATTTTAAAAGAATTCAGATTCTAAAGATCTATTTTAAAAGAATTCAGATTCTAAAGATCTGAATTCTTTTGGGAATGGCTGAGAGAAGAGTTAGTAGGGGTGATGCCCACCTTAGGTCTCTTGTAGCATCATGCCTGCTCACTCCTTGGTAGTTGCCAACGAGTCTTCAGAAGCCCCACTAAGTCCCAAATAGATTAGATAAGCACTAAATCGAGAAACTTGGCTGGACATAGAAGAATGTAAAGTCCCAAACGTTCCTAGGTGCTATTAGTGAATTGTAGCCTTGCCAACACAGGACACCAGCACTGCTGCAGTGAAGTCCTGTGGGTTACAATATATGATTAACAGTACCTCAAAGTGAAGGTTCCTAAGATACATCAATGACAACTAGCTATCATAACTTATTCCATCCTATACCATTTCGCTTGTTGCTCAAGTAACATGTCTGCCTTCGGCACCTGGACTGGAGGGCTCACCACACTGTTTTCACACACATATTATACAATGAAAGCCCTATTTATCATACACACATAACCCATCCTCAGAAATGCCCTGCTCCCCCACCAGAGATAATGGCATCAGCTTGCATAATAAATTAAGCCATGGATGACGATGATGGATGGTCAGCAGAAGGCAGCAGATTAAACGCATGCAATTCTGCATCTGCAAGTTTCCATGAGAAGGTCTGTTATATCATACAATAATGTGATAGTAGCTAACCATTCTGCTGATAGTGACTAATGTTTTCACTAAAGCAGTGGACAATTGGCACAAAATAGTAGTGTTCTGTTTCATGTCTACCTGCACTTTACTGAGACTGACAGTTCCATCTGGTTTCTCACAATCACCGACTTATGGTCGTGGTCTGCATATTTCACTGTGAACAGGCCTCATCACCCCATTTCATGTAGATAAATGATCCACTGGGTATCAGATGTTGTAAACTAGTTATATGGCAGACATTTTGTGTGTGATGCTATTCCTACAAAGTTTGTTCTCTGAGACTGCCCAAGGTTCTACTCTACATATGCTCAAAGAACATTTAACTTACTGCTTGACTTTAATGAACATGGCATCAATGTATATCCTGCCACATAGCACTTGATTAAATTAAAGCCAGAACACTTCTAAGTGGTGAAATTTCAATGTCACTGAGAGAAAGATAGAGTGTAAATGTGAGCAATGGCCAACTATTTAATCAAGACCAGCGCAAGACATTTCTCCACGGGATCTCTTTTTATATACATAAATTGGCCATGTACGTAGAAAATCACATGAGACATAACCAAACTTACACTGCACAAAGTTTGCATTGCCGGTGTTAGCACAAAGCACAAAAGAATCAAAAACAGGCTCAAAGCACAAAAAAATGGAATAACTTAACCTTTTTTTTAACAAAAGAAAAATTTAAAGTCATTTAGCAAATTGCAGTATTTTTCACATTTGAAAAATGCTACAGCAATTTGCTAAATGATTTATCTTGAAAAATCTTTCAATTTGCTACCTCCAAATAAGTGCAATTTCTCTTTCTATTGTGATTAGTGCCAGTCCATTCAAACCTTCTTGGCTTATTGTGAATCTTAAATAACTTTTAATAAGCTTCATTTTAGAAAAAAAAAAAAATTCTCCTGATCTGCTATGTTTTTCTCAAAACTGCTGCTCTGCAGTACTTGTAGACAGGTACTAATCTCTTCAGAAAACATACCTGACAATTTCCAGTTTCTCTACCAAATTTTCAGCAACTGCATCTCTTGATGTGCTTTCCTTGGGATCTAGTATTTCTGACGTAATTCTGAACCATTTCATAATTTACATTTGTCCATTTTGTTTTTTATATTGTTTTACATTATAAACTACACTTAATACAAGGTGATTCAGAAAGGACTTCACAACTTTAAAAGTACATAGAAATTTATTCAGAATATTTACAAAATCATATGCATTAATCTGTAGCAAAACACATCAAGTTTTACTTCACATAATGCCATTGCACCAAATTCCATAATCGCAACTGCTAGTGACATGCATTTCAAAATGGCTGTTTTCACAGGTGGGGAGTGTGCTTTCTGTGTGTTTTGGTTTGAAGAAACAAAATCCGCGACAACTGTTCAATGGAAACTTCACACCCAGTCTTGTAGGGATACTCCCACTAGACATACAATTTACTCTTTGCATAAGAATTTTGTTAAAACTGCTTGCTCTGTTTGCCATGCAAAATCCTGTGGTCACCTGTGTGATTCTGCTGCTGTTGTGGAACAAGTGCGGGACAGCTTCATTCGTAGTCCCATGAAATCAACTAATGTGCATCTCATAGAATGGGTATTTCACTACCAATGGTTTGGCAAGTGCTGAGAAAACAATTGCACTTAAAACCATAAAGATTTACCATGGGTCAAGAAATTAGTAGCACAAATTGCATAGCTTGTCACGAATTCTGTGCAGAAATGTTGCATCAGATAGAGAAAGACAGGGCATCTGTGGACTACATAACCTTCAGTGATGAGTTGACATTTCATGCCAGTGGTAAGGTTAACACCCACAACTGCAAGATTAGGGGTGCCGAAAATTCACACGAGCCTCTGGAATAAGCACACCAGACAAAAAATTAGTCACCCCTAACAGAAATGATAGTAGGAAGTTACTGGCTGCACAGTGGGCACCATGATAGCATTGTTGGGAGATAAATAGCACTGATGTGCTCTACAGGATCATTTCTGTTGTGTAGTGGTGAAGAGCAACATGCGTGTTGAATTTAGTTGCACAGAGATAGCATTGTTGGGAGATAAATAGCACTGATGTGCTCTACAGGATCATTTCTGTCTTGTGCAGTGGTGAAGAGCAACATGAGTGTTGAATTTAGTTGCACAGAGATAGCATTGTTGGGAGATAAATAGCACTGATGTGCTCTACAGGATCATTTCTGTCTTGTGCAGTGGTGAAGAGCAACATGCGTGTTGAATTTAGTTGCACAGAGATAGCATTGTTGGGAGATAAATAGCACTGATGTGCTCTACAGGATCATTTCTGTCTTGTGCAGTGGTGAAGAGCAACATGCGTGTTGAATTTAGTTGCACAGAGATAGCATTGTTGGGAGATAAATAGCACTGATGTGCTCTACAGGATCATTTCTGTCTTGTGCAGTGGTGAAGAGCAACATGCGTGTTGAATTTAGTTGCACAGAGATAGCATTGTTGGGAGATAAATAGCACTGATGTGCTCTACAGGATCATTTCTGTCTTGTGCAGTGGTGAAGAGCAACATGCGTGTTGAATTTAGTTGCACAGAGATAGCATTGTTGGGAGATAAATAGCACTGATGTGCTCTACAGGATCATTTCTGTCTTGTGCAGTGGTGACGAGCAACATGCGTGTTGAATTTAGTTGCACAGATATAGCATTGTTGGGAGATAAATAGCACTGATGTGCTCTACAGGATCATTTCTGTCTTGTGCAGTGGTGAAGAGCAACATGCGTGTTGAATTTAGTTGCACAGAGATAGCATTGTTGGGAGATAAATAGCACTGATGTGCTCTACAGGATCATTTCTGTCTTGTGCAGTGGTGAAGAGCAACATGCGTGTTGAATTTAGTTGCACAGAGATAGCATTGTTGGGAGATAAATAGCACTGATGTGCTCTACAGGATCATTTCTGTCTTGTGCAGTGGTGAAGAGCAACATGCGTGTTGAATTTAGTTGCACAGAGATAGCATTGTTGGGAGATAAATAGCACTGATGTGCTCTACAGGATCATTTCTGTCTTGTGCAGTGGTGAAGAGCAACATGCGTGTTGAATTTAGTTGCACAGAGATAGCATTGTTGGGAGATAAATAGCACTGATGTGCTCTACAGGATCATTTCTGTCTTGTGCAGTGGTGAAGAGCAACATGCGTGTTGAATTTAGTTGCACAGAGATAGCATTGTTGGGAGATAAATAGCACTGATGTGCTCTACAGGATCATTTCTGTCTTGTGTAGTGGTGAAGAGCAACATGCGTGTTGAATTTAGTCTGCAATATGGGTCGTAGACAGATGTTACTAAGTGGCAAAAAGGAGCCATCGTGTTTGGCCGTGTCCACGGACACAAAGTGAATGAAGCCGCCCTATTTGTTGGTGTGTCGAAGTGTACTGTACAATGGGTCTACAAAGAGTGAAGTAGTTCGCAGTCAACTGAAAATTGGTGACGTTCCTGGAAAATGATTCTCACCAACAGGGACCGCCACCATGTTTCACACCTAGTAACTGCAAAACAGTTTCAAGAACCAGGCAACAATTGCTCCAAACCAAACAGTCAATGAAAGTCCACTCCAACCAATTTCCAAAAGGAAATTGCAAAGAAAACTGCTTGGGATGGACATCTGGAGCAGAGTACCATGGAAGAGAGAGGCCTCTTTCAACAGCAAGTCACAAAGTCGCACGTTATTGATCGGGTTAGAGGCACTAAAACTTAACGGTGGAGGATTGGAAATGAGTAATTTGGTCTGATGAGTCTCATTTTTGTTTGTACTCCAATGTTGGGGGCGAAGATTGCATCACAGGCCCAATGAAGCCTTTAATCATGATTGTGTCAAAGGTGTTGTTCCAGCTGGAGGGAGTCCTATAATGTTTTGAGGATGTTTTTCGTAACATGACATTTGCTCTCTCATTGCACTGACAATGAATTTGAACTAGCATGCATACCTTCGCATTCTGAATGCTGAAGTTTTGCCCTACACATAGATGCCAACCTCTAAAAGTAGTTTTCAGTAACAATTTTTTTTTCTGTAATTTTCAGTAATCCAGTCTACAGCGGAAAATTTGGGTATTTAACACTGCAACAAATTTTAATCTGTCAGAACTATTAACAAAGTAATAATAATAATAATAATAATAATAATAATAATAATAATAATACAATAAAAAATAATTTGCTAGTGGAAAAATTTAAAATACTGTCTACCAGAAAAATATAATAAATTACCTCCAGACATGAAGAAAAATTATTCCTTGGAATGTTGGCCAAATTATTATGATAAACTGGCTGTAGTTGCCATTTTGGCCTTCCTTAGTTCAATTTGCCAAAATTTCTTATGATAGCATAGTTCACTGTGTGCAATGCTGTTTATTTTTTCTACTAATAAAGAAGACAGCACATGAGTACTTAAATTAGGTCTGAATTCATTCATGTTTTTTTTTCACAATACTGAAAATTCTTTCTGTACTTGCATTGCTATGAGGGACTATTAAAATCATTTTCATAATTTTGCTTAATGATTCATATTTCAACTAGCCACACTTCATCCATTCTCCCAGAAGTAACAGCACAGTTAAAATTTTCAAACTGGTAGTGAGCAAATTCAGATTCCACCTTGTCAGATTCTTCTGGTTTCAAAACTGGAAACAGGGAACACATATATTGGACTGATGCAAAAGAAACACTTTGCCTTAATGCTACATCTGCAATTTCAGCATGACTCAGAAATTCATCATTAAGTGGAAATTTTCTTAAAATGTAATTGTAGCCTGCCTTGTAAAATTCCCTTACCTAAGAATAAAAAGTAGCCACTGTGTCTTCACTCCGATCTGCAGTTGTGCCTGTATAAAATCATGCTTTTGACCCAATTGCGAGATCACAGTTTTCTTTTTGATTTCTCCTTTCAAAATTTCCATCTGCAAGAGATGTTGCTGTCACATCAAATGCCGATGGCTTGATAAATTGTACAAGCAATTCAGATAACAGACTATGAAGTTTTCTTTTTAATACATGCACAAGCAGAGCTTCCTGCTGCAAGAACACGTTAACAGATGTAAACACAGGAAGAGTAGCAGATAAAAAAAGACAAAGTTTGGATGAAGGATTTCCAATCATACTTGCAAGGTTCTTATACTGTGAATTAGCTTCTTCATTGTCACTGAAATAATGTTCTAGAACCTCTCACTGTTCTAAAATTCTGTCAATGGATTCCAAAAGTGATAACCAGCGAGTATTGACATGCTTTAGAATTTTGTGTGGTTTAGTACCACAAACAGCTTGACTCAGTTTTAGATTGTGTTTCCTCTTTTAACTTTTCTCCAAAAAAAAAGTACAACTGTATCAGAAACTGCTCAACATTAAATCCTTTCAGTTGAGTAGCAGATTTCTGTGCAGCTAAATTTACTAAATGACATGATCATTGCTGCACTATGATTGCAGGCTGAACCTTCTTTATGTGAGAAACAACATCTTTTACTTGACCTATCATAGTGTTAGCATTGTCACAAGGAAATGACACACAGTTGCTCGATGAGATTTTTTTAACAAACTCATTGTTCAAAACGTTGAATATTCCTTCACCTTGTATTATTACTTGATTCAACCAATGATAACAAAATAGTTGAATTTTTCCCTATTTTTTCGTCAAAATATGTTATTGTAATGGGATACAGTTTATTTGCTTGAGCATCATTACTTCCGTTCGCAGATAGAGAAAAAGGATTTTTTTACTTCAGATATGATGTTACTTGTAGAAACACTGGCCATGTGCTGAATTAGTGCAGTAGCCTTGGTTCTTCTACACGAATATTTTTTTGAGATCACTGAATCGGGAAACATGGCTTGAAATAACGGTTTAGCAGGGTCAGCAGCTGCTATGTGTAAATTGTGTTCCACAATAAAAGAAAAGAACATAAGTTCTGCATTTATTACGCTGTTCACCTTTGATGCAAACAAATCGCTCACTGACTGAACTTTCAACTCACCGAAAGATTTATGCTTTTTCGATTCTGCGTGTCTTCGGCAATCATCCCGCCCACCATGTGCGATACTAAAATCGCATCTACAAATTCTGCAAAACACGTGGTTCACAGAAACTTGATTTCTCAAAACAGGGCCAATCTCTATTGCAGGGATCATAGCATACTTCTGGAAAATTTTAGGTTAGAATTTTAGGAATTTTTAGAAAAATTTTAGGAAAATTTTAGGAGTGTATTTCAATAAAAACTAGATGTATATTTGTATACATCTACTAAAACAACTTTGTATACATTGTAAAGAGTTTGCTTCACACCCTTCAACCATATATACTGATAGACTGCGCATGACATCAAAATTTCTGGCTCCAACATAAAATCACATGACAACAATCAAAAAGATGGGTTACTCCTGCTGTGCTTATGGTTGCTCTGACCGATATAGTAAAGAAAGTTCTATGATTTTTCATGGGTAAGAAACGAATTAAATACCTAAGTCAATAAAGTTCAATTACTTAACCAGAAACTTGCAGCTATTGATATAAAAATATAGTAACTTAAGAAAAAAAAAATGGAATGCATGTTCCAAATTCTTCGCAAATGTTCATCACATTATAAATCACAAAATGTAAACAACACGATCATGCATGTATATAGCTCATAAGTAAACTTACCTGAAGAGTTTTCATTATATATGAGGTGCATTCACATAATACACCGAAAACACTGAAGTTCTGCAGCGTAAATTAGTAATCATAACAGAATTTGTACACGAAATTTGGAGTCTGATGATGACGTGCCCAATGTTTGAGCCATGGCGGCTTTGATGCAGCTATTGCCAATGCGCAGTCCATTAGTATATATGGTCGAAGTTCACACCCAAATTTTTTGCATAACGTCTAAAGTCTAAAGTTTAAGTATGATTTACTTCTAATGTTCAGTTCTTATCTTTTCACGTGTTATTATCATATTCAAGTATATTTACCACATTCAAGTTTCACTTTGAACATTAATATGCTGTTGAACCAGAAGCAATTCACGATTTTCACAGTAAAGTTTTCAGGTTTCACATTAAACTATAATATCCTAAAAAGGTAATTGAAAACCAAGAACTATGTACAATTGTTCACTGAATTACTTTTTTCATATTATTGTTTTAACCTTTTCCTGATTAGCCTATCTTTTTCTGCTTCCACCACAACTAATTTACTTTCAGTTTTCTTTATTTCAGCTGAACCTTGGATGATCAAGTTAGAGGCAACTGCTATTTCAACAGTATTTTGTTTTTCTACAGCTTTTCTCATTCTTTCTGTTCCCTCTTGAATTACTGCTAGGGAGGCTTCTTTATCGTTTTTAAGTCTATTTATTTCTGCATCATTTTCTTTTATTTTGTCATCAAACTCAGCTTTTCTTTTTTCTCTAGCTGCTTTTCCTTATTTTCCCTCTCTTTCTGCTTCCTTTCTTTTACCTTTTTTGATTCTTCTTCCTTCAGCTTATCAACATACTCTTTATAAAATTTATGTGAATCACAAACACTATTTAACAAATTTCTTGTTATGGGAACTTTACTTACACATCCATAGTGTTTAATGGCCCCTTTAACTATTCTTAATGATGTTATAGTTGAGTCTTTTAAGTTAGCCTTGTCCTTCCTTAACAGAGCAGTGTTAACCAAAAATCCCCTTTCTGCATCAGCATTACCATGAGGTAAAACTAAAATTGACTTTATGAGTTTAGCAAGATTTGAGTATTTTTCTTTTCCGCTAGAGTCTTTAATACTAAATATATTACGCCAGTAATGATCAATCCGCACTGGAATATGCCCTTCCTCTGAAAATTTCACTAGTTCATCTAGAGTTGGCTTATCGCAATTTAAAAGTTTCCACTCTTCTCTTACTCTATCAATTTGTTCCTCAGAAAGATGCAAAACACTTGAAATTCTGGTTATTTCCGAAAGTCCTTCAGTGACTGAAAGTTGAGTTGACTCTTTCTTTGGTTCTTTTACCTTTAAAACTTCTATGTCTCTTAGCTTTTGATTGCAGAATGGCAAATTTGACTTTAAATATTTTGTGGTTGCAATTAGTGATGATCTTACATCTAAGAGAAATAATTTCTGCCTGGTCTCCTGAACATTCCTGAGGAGATTTTTTGTCTTCATACCAACTTCTAACTCCCCTAGTTTTTTCCATGAATTTTTGTTTTCAAAATCTACATTCTTTAGGTCTTCTCCAAATTTCCCTGCTATAACATCATCTTGGATAAACTGAGCCATAACATTCCTCATTAAAGTATTTAAATCAGAATATAACTGGTGTATTTTTGGTTCTTCACTCTGATAACATAATGAAAACTTTTCAAAATTTTGGTGTGAAAATGAAATTAATGCTAAATAGCAAGGAGTAAGCTCATTTTTCAGGAAACAGTGAATTCTTTTATACCTTGCCGAATTGCGCAGTTGTTTTTCAAATATTTTTTGAGATGGCAAGAAGTTTAAAAAATATTCTGTAATATTTAGCCATTGATCCAAGAGCCTCTGGGCTACAGAACCAACGGTTAACCATCTGTTGCTGACATGACGCAAAAGAAATTTGGCAGTGACCAATGTTATATCCTCGACAGATTTATAATCCTCTCGTCTTGCAGCACTACTCTTTAAAAAGTAATGCATATCAGTAGCAAATTCGTCAAAATCTATATTTAAGCTTGTCAAAAAAATTTTAAATGCATTACTAACAACATGCAGGTTGCAAAAACCTAGTTCCAAAGATTTCTGGCCTGTTTCTTGTTTTACAACTTCATTGAATTTGCGTAAAAAGCACTTATTTACATTTGGGCTGTCCATGGATACACAAATAATTCTGTTCAACGAAATATTGAAGGATGATAACACATCAAGAATTTCTTTTAGCAAAATATCTGCTGTTGCATGACCCAGAAAAACGCTTGTTAGGTATCGGCAAGAAACTGAATTTATTTCTGAAGACCAGTACCTGAGATACACATCCAACTGCCGTTTTACTTGTGTATTTGTAGTTTCATCAAATGCTATAGTAACCTTTCCTGGGCTACTAGATGCAATGTCTTTTTTCAAATCCTCTTCAAAATATTTTGACAATCCATGTGATATCACATAAGCAACTTTTTTTCTTTAAGTTGCATTTTGGCTGCAATAGCAGAATCAGGAAACATTTCTTTGAAAAGTTCAACTGTTTCAGTGCATGAAACAAAAGACATATTGTCCTTAGCAACTTTCATGGCCCATAATGCTTCGGCTTTAGCCAACTGTAAATCATGACTCAGTACTTCACTAATATTTGTTTTGGGCTGAAGATCCCGTCCTCCAAAGGCTTTCATCAGGATGGACTTATTTTGAAATTTACTTTGAAATTTCTGCAAATGTTGTTTTCCTTTATGATGCGCTTTTACTTGTGAAAAGCCACTATTAGAAATGTTGAAAATTTCTGAACACAATATACACTTAGCAGAAAATATTGTTTCAGTTGCAGAACACCATTCTTTCAACTTCACTCCGTCCAATTCTTTGGCGAGCCACGCATCTTGAAATTTCGTTTTGGATTTAGGCATCTTAAACACTTGTATTACTAACCAGAAAATGAAAGGGAAGTACAAAAACACGTTCCAATATTGCAAAACCAGACAACTTCCCGAAATTTGGCTGCGAGGATGTCAGAAGATATGAAAAAAAAAAAAAAAAGCAGGTCACCACTAGAGAACTGAACCTGCACACAGCACAGAGAACACCATAAAAGACGTAAAACCAGAAACTATCATACGCATCTCACGCAAGTTCAGTCAAAGCGAGTCGGAGCCGAGATATATTGCGCATCGAAGGTCGCTGTCGCCGACGCATGATCGAAGGTCAATGATCACGTGCTCTACTGCCAGCCAAGATAATACTCAGCTACCATCCCATCGTCATTACCGGAGGTTACGGAAGGAGACCACATGTTTCCTCTTTGCTTCCACCCACCTGCGGTTTACAATAACAAAACATCAGCAGAAAGAGGAGGTTCCACAAGGCATGTACAAAAATAAAGTACGATCTTCTGCGTGCCACGGAGTTCGTCTGCAAAGCGCAAACCAGGGGTGAAAATGACCCCTCCCTTTTTCCCTTAGATCTCTTGTTACTCTCGAAAACTGTTCGAAGGCAAAAAAATGGAACGCCCGCCCCGAAGCAAGTGCATCTCGATGGCGTCATTTTTCCCTCCCTTCAGCAGCACAGCATATAGGCTGTGTTTCTACAATAACAGGTCTTTTTACCTTACCGTAATGGTAAATTTATTGGCGTTAATAACGGTTGTGTTTTTAATAAAAATAAGCTTACGAAAATTTTAGGATGAATAGCAAATTTTAGGTCTAATTTTAGGAATTTAAGGAGGGTCACAAAATATTAGGAATTTTAGGAATTTTAGGAGGAATGCGATCCCTGCTATTGTAAGTTTCTAGAAAACACTGTTTCTTCTTCGATGACGAAGGTTTGTCTAAAGAACGCTTCATTTAAAATAAATGAAAGAAAACAGCAAAAAAAACTTCACAATCGCCTCACCCTTTCGTGATGCAACAGTAGAGTAGCCCGTGGAGCAGAGAGAACCAAAAAGCATCAAGGACAATAAAGCAGAAGCGCTACTGCCTATGGGGAATGAAAGCAACTGCCCTGGTTGCATGCAGGAGGCACGAAATGCATCATGGGAGTTCGGAACGATTGCCTAAGCAGCGTCCACACAGAGCTAAACTGCGTAGTTGCGTCCGGCATGGAGAGAACCAATGGGAGCGGTGTCATGGAATGAAACGCTGAGCCAGCATAGTGTGGTTGCTGCTCAGTCTACGGTAGATGGATTGCCAATTAAGATGCAGAAATCTATAATACACATAATGTAGGATTTAATTTTTTTCCCTCAGAAAAACTTGAAGAACCAACAAAATTTTTTAAGTTGATGAAAATTTGCTTTCTATCTCAGAAAATTAAATCAAATGGCGATTTTTCGCAATTTCAGCGGTGTTTCCGTACTTTCGTAACAGCAACCAAAAATCCGTACTAGTTGGCATCTATGCCTACATCTCCAGGAGCAGCATCACATTGCCACTCCTGTCTTCGCAGACAACATTTGCAGTGTAAAACTGTGTCTCAGTGGCACGACGAACAATCAGCCACACTCTCTCACCTTGACTGGCCCGCCAAATCCCCATATTTAAATCCTATTGAAAATCTGTGGGATCATTTGAAACACAAGGTGAAATGCCGGAATAGACACCCATGTACTCTGGTGGAACTTTGGGACAAATTGACATGAGTGGCTGTAAATCGATGTTCAATACATCCACCACCTGGTGGAGTCTCTACCACACCAGATTTGTGCGGTTATCAAGGCAAGTCACCCGTTATTAGGTAAGTTCTAACAGGGGTGACTCATTTTTGTCCAGTGTGCTTATGTTCGTGACAGCCCAAAAGGTGCGTGTGTTTTTGCACTTAGCAAACATAAGGTTTATGGCCCCTTCTTTTTCATGAGGAAACCGCAACAGTATCGTGTATCTGAATATGCACGAAATTATCACATTCTACAGTGATTGTAGTGGCCTTAAACCAGCTTTGGTATTAGTACATACACTGAAGAGCAATTGAATTAGAGACAGCTGGCGTTACGCAAATGTGGCGCTGTGGGCGGCCCTGTAAGCGGAAACGACATGACGTATGCAGCGATCCAACAATATAAGGAGTGATGCAACGGGAATCAGTAAGAGTCAGAAGCAGTATGGGTAAGACGAAGGATCTAAGCGCATTTGATCGTGGGCAAATTGTCGGGGCCAGACGAATGGGTCACTTCATCTCGGAAGTCGTGCAGGCACTGGGATTTTCATGACCCACTGGGTCACGGGTGCAGCGTGAGTACATCGAATCCGGTAAAACCATCCCTGCAAAGGGCCAACTGCCGTGGACAACAGCATGTGGATGAGCATGGTCATCGTTGGCTAGCTTGCATTGTAACAGTGGATAGATGGGCCACAGTGCCAGAAATCACTCGGCAATTTAACGCTGGTGCACAAAAATGTGTAAGCAGCCACACCATCTAGAACCATCTCCTCGCTATGGGGTACAGAAGCCATCGTCCCACAAGGATACCGCTGCTGATCGCACATCACAGGGTGCAAAGATGGGCACGGGAACATCGCCACTGGACCCTAGACATGTGGGAAAATGTTGCCTGGACTGATGAGTCGAGATTCACGTTGGTACATGCGGATACGAGTACATGCAGGATACGAGTACTGCGCAAACCACATGAAGCGATAGATCCTTCTTGCCAGCAGGGTACTCTTCAAGCTGATGGGGGTGGCATTCTCATCTGGGGACTATTTACATAGACTGAAATGGGACCCCTGGTACGTGCGACATTGTCCCTCACAGGTCAACATTACCGAGATATCCTGGACGACCATTTGCTCCCGTTTGTGCGTCTTCAACATTCTACTGGGGACCTCATCCAACAACAAGACAATGCACCGTGCCATCGCTCCCGAATTGTATCCGAATGGTTGGATGAACACTCCACCGATGTGACCTCGCTTCCTTGGCCAGCTAGATCTCCTGACCTCAATCCCATCAAGCACATCTGGGATGCCATCGAGAGAGATGTTCGAGGCTCTGACCCCCCTCCATCAAATTTTCGTGAACAGTGGGAGCTTGTTCAGGGGTTGTGGATCCGTATGGCTTCCCATCGCTTCCGGTGTCTTGTCAAGTCCATGCCGAGACAAATCGCTGCCGTCATCAGGGCAAAGGGTGGTGCTACATGTTACTAGACAAGTATCTCTAATTCAATTGCTCTTCAGTGTATACAAGCACTTCAAAAGAACTTCAATGAATAACTTATAAAAATTCCAACATTTTTACATCCTACCTTTCCCATGTAAGTATTAGTTATGAGAGAAATGACATCTGGAGGCAACTGATAGGTTTTCTTTACATATGTCCCGACATCATCTTTATTCAGATTCAACCTGTCCATTGCTCTAAGAAACAGAATGCTGTTGTATTAAATCATTACAGGAAAAATTATTATGCATTGAAACACTGTGTGTGTGTGTGTGTGTGTGTACATAAATACATATATATATATATACGAAGTAGGATCTAAAAGTTCGGGGACTTGACGTATAGTTCCTTACCTTGAATACTTTAAAACACCCATGCACAACCACTTTCAAAATAATCCCCTTGGGTGGCGATGAACTTTTGCCAGCGCTCATAAAGCTTCTGAAAGCATTGCTGAAAACCATGTTTTGCAACCCCTCATAATGCCTCTTGCGTTGCTGTTTTTACCTCATTTGTTGACACAAAACGATGTCCCTGCAGATTTTGTTTCATCAGTGGAAAGAGGTAAAAATCGCAGGAAGCTAAGTCAGGTGAATAGGCAGGATGTGGAAGCACATTAGTATGACTTCTGGCAAGAAACTCTGTGACCAGTACAGACTGATGTGCAGGCACATTGTCATGGAAAAGGTACCACTGGCCACATCTCTGGCCGTTTACGACGGATTGACTCCCGTAAGCCGCGTAAAATGTCAGATAACGTTCCTTGTTAGCTGTTGTGCCCTCATGAATAAATTCGGAATGGACAATGCTGTGAGAATAAAAATACACCTCCAGCATGACTTTCCCTTTGCTGTGATCCTGCCTGAATTTATTTGATTGTAGTGAAGATGGTGATTTCCATGTTGAAGAAGCACGCTTTGGCTGAGTATCAAACTAGTAGCACCACGTTTCATCACCTGTGATGATGTTATCAAAAAATGTAGGATCACTATCAGCTTTGTTGACTGATTCACCTGATAATTACATCCGTTCATCCTTTTGTTCGGAGGTAAAAAGGCGAGGAACAATGTGCTGACACATGCAGTGCATGTTAAAATCCTCCATGAAAATGTGCTGGCATGTGGTATCTGATAAGTTAGTTGCGTTAGCAATTTCCTCAATGGTTTGGCAATGATCCTGATGAACACACTGCACCACCATCATAATGTTTTCCTCACTCCGTGCAGTCATAGTTCAACCACAGCGTTCATTATCTGGGATGGATTCTTGGCTCTCTTGAAATGCTGATACCACTCGTGCACCTTTGATCTCGCCATTGTGGAGTGACTGTACACCTTCGAAAGCATTTCCAAGATCTCTGCAGCTGTTTTACCTAAACGCTGACAAAATTTCAAAATTTAATGTTACATCACTGCTCTTCAAAAGCCATGTTTCACACATTGCAAAAAAACAGACAGCTAACCACAGCAGCAAATGTCTGCACGTGCATTCAAATCACTTTCCATGGGCCAAACCATTCTGACTACGGAGGGGAGGCATGGCGGGATGTATTTCAGACACCGTAACTTTAAGTTCAAAAAGTAGGAACTGTACACCAAATTATACTCAAAATAGTATAACTATACTAAAAATTCTTGGCGTAGAATAGAAATAAAAGTTTCCAAGCTTTTGCACATCAACCAGATGGCTTTCTCAAGGAAGGTAAACAGCTAACTGCAAGCTGGATAATAGAACGTTTCAACACTTTGAATGCGGTGACTTGACTAGACAATAAATGATTAGGAGCAAAAGGGATACAAGAGACGGGGAAATAACCACTGCCCTATCAAGAGAAGTCAAGTTAAAGTCTGCCGATCCTATATGGAGTGATGTAAAGAAATTGGCTTCATACTCCACACCCAAATCTACCGCCATTCGCGAAACCTTGGAAATCTTAACCAGCTGCGAGGCTTGCAATGATAGTGTTTCTCTGGAGTTGCCACGTATTTGGAATCAGTTCTTCAAATAATGCTGAGTTCTCTACCATTGTACCGCGTGCCCAACCAATGTGATCTCGTTTTTTTAAAATATCACGTTTGCTCCTAATCATTTATTGTCTAGTCAAGTCACCGTGTTCAAAGTGTTGAAATGTTCTATTATCCAGTTTGCAGTTAGCTGTCTACCTTCCTTGAGAAAGCCATCTGGTTGATGTACGAAAGCTTGGAAACTTTTATTTCTATTCTACGCCAAGAATTTTCGGATTTTTAGTATAGCTATACTATTTTGACCGTAACTTTAACTATATGTTTGCGTTATCACAGGTAGGCGCTGTCCCTGAACTTTTGGATCCTACTCTGTATATACAGGGCTTGAAAAATTTCATGCTGGCTCACCAGTCAGATAAATATCTCACTTACCAGCTAAAAATCGACAGCCCCACAGGGCTTGCAAAAAATAAAAATACAAACTCAGTACTAATAAATGACAGCTAATTACGAGATCTGATAAAAAAAGTCCCGAGACTAGGCCAATATACAACAAAGTACTTACGTTACTTAAGCCTGGCTATGATCTCCCTCAAAGTAGTCTCCTTGGGCAGCGATACACCACTGCCAGCGTTTTTGCCACTGTTGCAACGCTCCCGGGAAGTCCTGTTTGCGAATCGTGTCAAGCACCATCTGCGATTCACGCTGGATCTCGTCAACGGTTTCAAAATGGCGACCCTTGAGCTTCATCTTCGGGAACAGAGAGAAGTTGCAGGAGGCCAAATCCAGCGAGGAAGGGTAGTCATGCTGTTGCAGCTGCAAAACTGGCATGTTGCTATGAGCTGCTGCCTTGTCGTGATGGAGCAGGAAATCCCCCCTGTGCCCCATTTCAGGTCGTTTGTGGGGAATGTCCTCAAAAAAGGGCGGTGACGGTCTGGCCCTGGGGGACGAATTCACGGCTCACAACCCCACGAATGTCGAAGAACGTGACGAGCATGCTGTTGGTTGCACTCCAGACCTTCCGGGCCTTCTTCAGTCGTGGAAATGCCAGGCTCTCCCACTGCAACGACTGTTGTTTGGTCTCCGGGTCATAACCGTAGACCTAAGTCTCGTCCCCAGTGACGACCCGTGACAGGAATGTTGGTTCATTCACCACCTGCTGACGAAAATCTTGACAGAGTTCGACACGGAGCGCCTTCTGTTCGGGGTTCAGAATCTTTCGCACAAACTTTGCAGCAATGTGTTGCATGTTCAAAACCAATGTCAGAATTTCTTGCACTGTTCCGTATGACACATTGATGACGGTAGCAATGTCTCGAATGGTTCCCCAACGATCCTCATGCACCAGTTTCCTCATTTTGTCCACATTTTGGGGGTTTTGCTCATGGATGATTGCCCTGATGTCTTGTCGTTTTCCAGTGCCGTTCTGGCGCTCTAGAAGCACGAGTGCTGCTCAAAATACCACGCATGACTCATTGCTTCATCACCATAAGCCTGCCACAACATTTCATGCGTCCCCATTCCCGATTTGCCATGTTTGACCCAGAATTTGATGTTCGCTCGCTGCTCTAGTTTGCCGTCCATACCAAAATCGCAGCTGTGTTCTGCACGTGGTCACCAAATATCGTGTAGCACAGTTCCCGATGTTCACAGAATGACGCCACTCACGCATCCGTGTACTGCCATCTGTTGGCGCACTACGTACCTAGTCTCAGAACTTTTTGATCTCACTATGTATAAAGTCAAACAGTTGCAAATAGTCAAAAAGGTGCACTGTAGATAGTCAAGCAGTTGTAAATAGTCAAAAAGGTACATTGTAGACAGTCAAGCAGTTTCTTCTTTACAATCGTAAAACTGCTGAGATCATAAATACTCAAAAATCACACTATTTTAGGACGGTGTCAAAGGATAAGTGGCAAGCAACTGACAAAATATGAGTCACAACAAACACAAGCAACTATGTTCAAGGGATGGGATAACAAAAGCAATAGACATATCTTCTTTCTTCCAATATATCCCAGAAGAATAAAAATTATCTATTTAGGAAAATGATGTTTTAAAAGTTTGACCTGTTAAAAATTTTATACATTTCTTGAATAATATTTTAATGCTAACCTAATTTAAAGGATTAACCATTGTATAACAACCAAACTCAGTTTTCTCCCTCTAGAGTTGATAATACAAGAATCCTTTAATGTTTTAGAACTCTCCCAACAGCCTGAACAATGACAGCAATTGTCTAAGCAGCAGCTTGTGAGACACAGGTGAATCTTAAACTGGTTATCCTTCCACACAGCTTTTGTGGCAATCATCTGACCGAGCTTGTGGCTTCTTGCTAGTTCCAGTTAAGAGCACCGTGTTCAGATGTTTTAACTCACAGCATCCGCTGTCCAATTTCTTTCATGGAGAAACCGGCTTCCCGTGCTGACGCATAAACATGCATCACTTCTGTGAATTAAAATAAGCTTTATTAAAAATAATTTTTACGTTTCCAAAAATAGGCACGATAATGGTATAAATAATTCCGACTGAATTTCAACTGCTCTACTGAATTTTTTACTCATCGAATAAAACTTTTCACTCGTCACAGATGAGCAGACAGCTGCATTTTTTCAAGCCCTGTATATATATATATAATCATCTAAAACATACTGTATTGTTTATTGTACAGTATAACTTCAAAGCACAGTTCTACTGTACAATAAACAATACAGTATGTTTTAAAAAATGCATGATGACAGAGTCTTACTGTATTATTTAATAACACAAAACAAAAAGCGAAACAGTCAAAGTATTTCTCAGACACAAATTAATGTAAAATTTAAGAATAAAAATGTAATCATGGCAATTAACCAGATCCCAAACTGTGGTTTAGTGATAATGTAATAGTATGTCAACTCAAAGTGGGTTCTGTTATGATCAAATAACAGTCTGATGGTTACTAGCGGGCATGCGTGCATGTGTTAAAAAACCATCATTTTTGCCACCTTTAAATTTCGCATTTACTTTTTCAAAAAGATATACTGCAAGTTAAAAAGCTGAGATATTTTACTCTGAAGAATTTTTTTTTTGGATGCAGTATCAATGAAATATGACACACTTAACAAAGATACGTGCAGGATAAACATTGTGACCACACTATAAATTATGTTGCTACAATGTTTTAATCCCAGAAAACGCTCTTGTACATCTACAGTTAGCCAAGATGAATTACATGTGTGTGTTTCTGAGATACAGTACACAATGTAGCTATTGAGTCAAACACGTGATAATGGAAATGCTTCCATGTGCAATAACAAGACATGTTGGCAAAAAATCAGTTTTTTTTTTTTAACTAAAGCAAATATAAGCCAACTTTTTAATAATCACAGGTAATTTCAGTTATTGTGTAACACATTGAATAACCAATGTTTTCAATGTTAGCTTCTTTTCTTTTTTCACTGTCAAAACATAAGTGGCACCAGAAACACAAAAAGAGTCACATGTAAAACATATGGCTCAAGACTAAGTATTTTTTTCCTGTTTTAGAATATTTTCACTATCACTCAGAAGACATTCTAAAGTGGTGGTGATAAACAGGCTCCTGCCTAACTTTCTGTTAACCATGTTTATCTTGAAGCATGTTAATAAAGATATACTCATCTTTGCAATTAAAATACCCCCCATGCCATAGTTTCATACTTGACAACAAATCAGGCAGAACTATTTTATTTTCCACCTGAAAAAACTCAGGCAGGCAAAATTATTTTATTTTCCACCTGAAAAAAAATCAGGCAGGCAGAACTATTTTATTTTCGACCTGTAAATATATACTCCTAAAGGGTAATGAAATTTACCATTGGAGTAATCTTAACTAATATTAGATTTATATTTTGGAATAATATTTAGAAATACAAAAACAAAACAGTGGTAGTAATTTTCATAAATTTTAATCATTAAACTATGCTCACCTGAAGATGTGTATAACTTCATTAACAGCGGCCTGAAGGTATTTTTCACTCCATACCTTTTCGGTTGTGTTGTCTGCCTTCTAGAACATAAACCAACAACTTGTATTTAAACTTAATTCTTCACTGTGTTTAACTGGCTAAAATATTTCTCAAAACATGGAAATTAAAATTAGACAACACAGTTTCATTCATTTTTAGTTTGCATTCAAGTGTAAAATCTGTCAAAAGAAAAGTTTCTGTATGCTCTCTATTACATTGACCATCCATATTTTTATTAATAGGTTGGGTGTACCTTTAAAGCAAATTAAAAATTTTTACTTGAATATGCAACTTATTTGAAAAAAAAAAAATGTTATTCTTGGTGCCAAGGTTCAAAACATAATAGAGGATTTCAAGATGAAAAGCCCAAATGTGAAATTATCTTCTCTGCTTACTGATTGATGGCAATGATGTATACATTTTTTTCTCTCTTTTTAGTCAGTGGCCACAATACTTCAGAAGACACATAGATAGATAGATAGATCTAAGCAGATCTAGATCTGCAGAGTCTGTTGAAAATAACCGAAAATCTAGGGCATAACTACCACAAGGGCCCTCTGTTCAGCAGGGAGGGCCTTTTCAAATATTGTTTCTAGAAATGAACTAATCATTATTGAACTTAGCGACATTACATGTAATTTTGATTTTGAGGGTTTATTACCAATTTTGCAGTTAAGAAAGAAAGACTTATATAATACAACTGTACCTAATCAGAGTTCAAGTTTGTCTACTTTTGCTGTCAACCCCAAAAAACATGATGAGGTTCTTTCCATTATTAGGTGCATTATATTTATTTTCATGCTGAAATACAAACTTCTCCAACATTAGGTGCTTTTCTTTTTAACTATCTTTACCATTTTAGAACATCCACTCAATTTTCAATGATATTAGAATAATTCTTGATGTCGACATATCACGCATAAGTTAGGTAAAACTTACAAGTGGTGGGACGTTTTGGTAGCGACTTCTACCTTCATCAGCCATGGAAAAAAGCATCAGTTGTTGCCAGATTTCAAAATAGCTTTCCAAATGATAGGTATGTTGAAAGATGCATCTGTATTGCAGGTGTTGGGAGCAAGGAAGATTTCAATGCTTTCGCGGTACCTGAGAATTTTCCGATTGCTGAACGGAGCAATTGCCAATAACATTTTTGCCAATCGGGAATCGTGGACGTATCGCTGATGGTTAAAATTAAAAGGGAGGTGGAAGGGTTGCCGTTCTTAGCATCAGCGATATGTTCCACCAATCGCCGGTTGATGCTTCAGTAAGTACTACCAATATAATGGGTAATGCCTGTGGAAGTGTTGACAGGGATAGAGCTCTTTCACTGCCAATTATTCTCACTATGATCTCCAATGATTTAGAAACAATTTTGATTTTCTCAAAATTCTTTGTTAAACTGAAATTGCTGCCTCACTTAAGATCACCAATTTTATTTTAGACTGTATTTACAAATCCTACGATTATTAATAATTATTATTACAGATTCATAGATTATCAAATTCTGTGAATTTTCAACTATTACTTAATCAAATTTACTGTATAGGAGGAAATATGAAACTGGTCCCTCACTGATGCCACGTTAAATAGAAGGAAGTACAAGTAAATATGTACATACAGTACAACCTGTTTAACACAGAACCTATATAAAACAAAAGGCCTGTCCCAAACAAAACTTTTTTTTTGTTCCTGAAATGAAAGAAACTTGCATACTATTTAACCTTTCTAAAATGGAACCTGCCTATGAGGAAACAGAAATGGCAAGAAATTATATCAACCTGGTAACAACAGAAAGTTCCCATATGTTCCTGTGCCATCAAGTATTTGAACTGAACACAAAACATTACATGATAAAGAGTAATGATGAATTCACACAAAACAAATATGCTTAAAGCTGTAGATAACATAATTAAATAGAGAGAGAAGAGATAGAGAGGTCATTTTTGTGTTGTTCACACAAACTGCAGGACATCCACTGTTTGGCTTTTTCTTAAACACGTGCTGTGACTCAGGTTTAGTTCACATGACTAACATTGCTCTCTTTACTGGATGCAAAGTCTTGACAGCTCACTGTTTTGTACGGATTTCAAATGAGATACTCTGATTAAATTTCTTAACATTTATTCATTGAGATGATCATTCACAGCTTTTGTTCATTACGAGTCGTAATCATTTGCTTGCCTCTTACCATGGCGCCAAATAATAATGTTCTCGATTTGGATAGAAAAGTTAATATTATTGAAATGCATGCTAAAGGAAGTGTGAACATCAAGCATTTGGCAGAGAATTTCAATGCGAGAAAAATACAAATTTCTGGTATTTTAAAGTGGAAAGCTGAGACAACACAGCAGCTGTATAAAGGTAATAGCTCAGCAAAGTGAAAAAGGCAGAAAGCTGGAAATGAAGAGGCCAGAATAGTGGATTGAATAAGATTGTCTGGGAAATGGTTTGTTAGTGAAAGAGTGAGAAATTTGCCAATTTCAGGCCCCATGCTGCAAATACAAGCAAAAGATTTAGCCAAAAAGACTTGGAAAAGAGTTCCATGCTTCTAATGGATGGTTACAAACTTTTTGAAAGATGCACAACATTTCGTTAAAAAAAATCTGTGGTGAAGTGGCAGATGTCAAAAGAAAAGTTTTGAATTGGATACAAAAACTATCCACATCAAGCATTGCAAAATATTCAGGATACTTCATATTTCGCAGTTTTTTGAGGTGACTCTGAATTATTTCAGTTAATAAGCAGCGGACATATTCATACTGTAAGTGCTACTCTACAGAAATTAATTCTGGAAATTATTAAAAAAATAGATGCTTGTGATTTTTAGTTGTTAAGGTACTACAAACAACACATACTCTAAAAAAATTTTTAATTATGTAGAATCTGACAAAAAAAAATAATAATGTACATTTCAATAGCTTCCATGGTTGCGCTTTTATGAAATGGAAACCTGTCTATAATGGAAAATAGTTCCAGTCCCTTGGATTCCCTCTTAGACAGGTTTCACTGTGTGTGTGTATAGATTTTTTTTTAGATGGGTACCTCATCATTTTCTGTCCCTGGGTGCCTTAGTTAGACCCCGAGAAAGTATAATTCACATGCAAGCCACGTTTAAATATAAGTAAACATCATGAAAGTTCAAAAAAATAATCTTACAAGAAACAAGAACAAATAGCTGGATATGTTCACAAAATGGGTGGATGCACTTATTTCACACATTTTCTTGGCATGATAATGCTTTCATTATTATGCCAGTCAATGCTTTTTTCTCATTTCAGATGGTGGAAATGTTTCAAGTTTTTTATTTTTTTTAGTGTTTTTACAGATTGTAATAAATATGTCAATGAGTCCATGATGTGCTTAGCAAGAAAGCCAACATTCAGTTTGCTAATGTTTGTAGATTATTAAAAACTGTTTCTCATATGATGCAATTATATGAGAAACAGTTTTTTTCTTTTAAGCAAAGTTCCCTTTTCGCTCTAAATTTTTGGTGTGTCAACCAGGTCAAGGTTGAGAAATTCAAGTCATAGGTCACAGTTCCAGTGGGAATCACAATGTTCTATGGATTTTTTTCGACAAAGTTAATGCTGACAAATTTTGTTTTAACAAAAATAAGATCAATACCCATCAAAATTCCCATTCACGTAATTATCATTACACCAAAAAACAGATTCATAATTCCAAAGAAAATTATGATTTAGAATAATATTTACAACTCCAGCAAAAATGTTGAATTTGGACTCACACACTGTTTTTTTAAAAGAAATGAACACCCTTTTTAGGCACGTCCTATCCCGCCTCCCACTGGGTCAAAATTAGCTCAAACCGGTATAGGGACAAAAAGAATGATGTGGAGCCATAACAACCAGACCTATAATTTAGTCACTTTCTACACTTGCATGTGTTTTTTACACTGTTCTTTGTTTGATTTTTAAATGAATTCTTCAAAAGAATGCAATTCTCTGAAAGAAAAGAAAAAAATCATCGATCAAGTAGATTCTGGAGTGAAAAAGAGTGATGTTGTTCAGAAAAACTGCACCACTTTATCAACATTTCTTAAAAATACATAAGTGGGAGATGAATTTTCCCAAAGAAATAATTCTTCAGAAATACATGGAAGGCAATACAAATGTGATCTTAGGCACAAATGTGCCGTATTTTCAGTGTTTCCATGTAGCCACTCCTTCAGAAAACTTGAAAATTACATTGCCCCAGAGCGAGAATCAAACCCACATCTCCCAATTTTCGTTCGAGCATGCTATCCGTTACACCACCCAAGACAAGGAAGTTCCAAGCAACTGAAGTTAAGCAGATGTAGCTTAGAAATCTGAGAACTGCAGATTTGTGCTAGTCAAGGCAATCACGTGCTTCCTTGTAGAGTCACCACAACCTTTTCTCACATCTGGGGTTGGATGTAGGTCACAAGTTCCAGTGCTTCTGAGCCCGGGAGCAGTGCGCGACGTGGCGACGTCCATCGCAGATTCTCTGAAAGGTGTGCAGACTGTTTTTCTAGTTTCTTAACATTAATTGTTTTTAAGATTTCTTCAAATTTCAAAACAAAGGAAGGGAAATTTTCACACGTTTTTAACGTTCACCCCCGTTTAAGACGTAAAGCTCTAGTCAATAGATCATGCAGACAACTGTTCTTCCCACCCATTTTTATTTTAGCTTTTCATTCTTCCATATTTTTCAAACAGATAACTTCAACTTGATGAGGTATAACTTCTTTTCTTGAGCTTTGAATCTTGGAAGCAATATTTTTATGCACTTTTAACGCACACGACGTTTGCCGTGGCATTTCGGAAGCTAATGGTCTCAATTTTTCCTTTTTTGGTATGAAGGCCTAAATTTTAATCTAACAGAAAGTTGAAATAGGGCAATTTTTTTCTTTTTACAAGACCTATATTTTTAAAGCATTTTCTATGTTTCCGCGGCCTTCGGCATTCCGTAAGTACACGCCGCAACTTTTTTTTTTTGCTTCCACATAGCTTCACTTCAGTTAGATTGATAAGATGTGTGTGTTCTTTTTTCTTCCTCTTCTTTATTTTTGTTCAAAAAGCATATTTTTACACATTTTTATCGCCCGTCTTCCTTTTTTTACGGTCGTATTATGAGGTCCGTGCTATCAACAACATGTACAACACCAATGAAAATACAAGAATCACATATGAGCGCGAAGCCCTAATGGAGTTGAGAAATAACCCTGCTATAAAGTGTATTATGGCGGACAAATCTAAGCAGATTGTCATCTTAAATACAGATGAATATAATAACAAGATGACAGAAGCAATCAATAAGTTGAATGCCATCATAGTCAATAAGGACCCAGTTGACAGTATAATTAGGAACTTGGCTAATATAAAAAATCACAGTGACTTACCTACAATTATTAAAAGCAAATGTATTCCACCAGTAGGTGCTTGTACACCAAATATTTTTGGTAAAATAAAAACACATAAGACTGGCGAACCTATTAGGCCTATTGTTAATAAGAATTTATCTCCTACTATTAACTTAGAGAGAGCACTATTTAACTACATCAAACCATTCTACAATAGCCATGAAGCCAGTATTACTAATGCTACAGAAGTTACCAACAAGTTAAAAACAATTAAAACCTCCAATTTCACAATGGCCAGTTTAGATGTCATCTCTTTATATCCCAATACTCCAACAGATGTCGCTATTGACTTAATTAATTTCAGATTGGATGAAGAAAATCTTACTGATAAAGTCAGAAACAGTATTGTATCTGCATTATCTTTTGTAGCAAATAATAATTATTTCACATTTAATGGGATAATTTATAAACAGCAATATGGCGCCCCTATGGGGTCCCCAATTTCAGGGCTACTGGCCGAAGTCGTTCTGCAAGATATTGAAAACTGTATATTAGATCATTCTAATATATACTTACCATATGTATATCTCCGATATGTAGATGATATTTTACTGTTTTGGCAGCACTCCAATCTTGAAATGGATAATTTCATTGCTAAATTTAACAATTGTTATCAATCTATACAGGTTAGTAAAGAAATTGAGGTTAATGGCCAGCTAAACTTCTTGGATATATCTATACAAAAGGATAACGGAATTATAGAATATTCTGTATACCGGAAGCCATCATATGTACAGGCAATTATCCCAAGAGATTCTACACACCCTTGGAAATATAAGACTGCAGCATTCCGCTTTTATATTAAAAGAGCAATGACACACTCATCCAATAAAGAATTGGAGATCAAAGAGCTAAAATGGATTGAAAAAACTGCAGAAGAATTTGGATATAGTAAAGGATTAGTCAAATCTTTATATAACAACATTACGGCCAATATACATCGTTTCGATAATAACATTAAAAAAGAAATACAGCAATATTATGGAAAATTTCCATACTTACCTCCTATTTGTACTATTTTAAAAAAAGAATGTTACAACAACAATATTAACATCGCAGAAACAGTTATTGACAATGGAAGCATACTTACTACTACTAATAATAGATCAATTCTAAATAAATCTGGAGTTTATGTCATTCCAACAGTTACGGATGATAACCAAAAAGACAAAGTATATATCGGAAGTACGCGTAGAAGATTTTTGACTAGATTAAATGAACATATTACGAACTGGACAAGAAAAGATGAAAAAACTTCATTAATACAACATTGTATCAAAAATCATGTAACTCCTGATTGGACTAACACAAAAATTCTAACATCACATAGATCACATGCCCAGATTCTAACCTCCGAGGCTGTAGTCATTGAGAAAACCAAAAGATACAACTGTAACGTTAATAGTCCAGTGGAGCTTCACTTTGCATGGAGATACCTTATTGAACAGGAGAGGAAACATTTCAAGAGGAAAAACATTAACAAAAAACATGTGACATCAAATATTACTTAAAAAAATACAGTTGAATATTTCTACGTAAAAGCTACTAGTATATTTTTGTTTGACTACAGATGGCGACACCATTGATATGTGCAGTTGAACCTAAATCATGATGCGCAAGTATCTACTCGACAGGGCTGAACATACATTGGGGTTAGGCTGCATACCTGAGCGAGTGAGTGCGGTGATCCTATTGTCCGTGCACCTACCACTGATGATGGCTATAAATTGTAGCAGAAACTAGTTTGGTGCTTCGCATTCGGGAGATTTGTATGTTTGTATTTTCTTTTTAAAGATTGTTTATTTTTGAGGTTTTGGCAAAAGTATAATTTATCTTTGGTTTTCATTATGTATCAGGATGCTTCGCGGTTAAGATAGTCTCCTCTTCAGGATTGTAGTATCGTTTAAAAAAAAAAAAAAAAAAAAAAAAAAATTCAACAAGGTTTTAATTCAGTTTCTTATTTCATCGATGTTAAAGGATTTTTTTGCATTGTAAAAAATTCATCTTGTTTAATTTTATCTGGCGCAGATTTTACAGTATCATGAATTTTAACTTCACAATTGAAAGAATTCACATTCTTGGATGACGCACATATGAAGCACCTACAGCCACTATAAATATTGTAAGTATAGATACTTATTATTATTATACTTGATTTCAATTGCCAATACTACGTTAATGTCCTTTTGCAAACTCCCGATAGCTGAACTTGTATAACGTGTGAAACAGTATTTACAGACATTTAATGTCAACCGAATTTGAATATCGTAGCCACGTAAAAAGTATGTTCATCGCAACTTAGCGAAAATTGAACAACGATATATGTATTATGAGGGATTCTGGAAGTTGATGTTCGCAATTTTGCCTTCCAGATAAGCTTTATTTCAGTTAGATTACTGCTGTTTTTTTTTGTTTTTTTTTTACAAAATCCATATTTATTAAGAGTTTGCAACATTCCCGTTCGTTTCTGCGACCATGTGGCATTTCAGAAGTTGACGGCTGCATTTTATTTTACTTATTTTTTTTTTACACTTTCAGATGGCTTTATCTTGGATTTCTTCTTTTTATTAAAACCATATTTTTACGCATTTTTAGCGCCATCTGCTCCATTTCCAAAACTGTATTACGCTGTATTCCCGAAGCTGATGGTCGCAATTTTCTTTTCAGTTATTATTTTCTTCTAAATAGTTTCATCTCAGATTGATGAGGTGAAAAGTTTTTCTTTGCTTTACAAGAACCATTGACGTTTTTATCACTTTCATTGGGTTTACTTATGTCAATGAATATGAATGTTTAATTATATCACTTAATTATGTCAATGAAGATGGTTCAATCGCATTTTCATAAATTCACTAAATTTTTCTTAAAACTGTGGTCAATTCACAAATTGGGTTTCAAACAAAGATCTTGCATATAGATTCCTGTTTTACAAATCAATTAAATGTGGCAAAATTACTGTTGTTTCCAAAGTTGACATGATCGTCCCCCCCTCCCCACTCAACTCAACTCAGTCACCTAAATAATCACCTGGTAAGCCCCTAGACAAAATTGCTGCAGGAAATGGTAAGAGCAGAATGTCTATTAGGCAAAACATCCTTCGAAAGAGGGAGATTTTTAATGAATTAAGTTAATGCAAAATAAGAACAGTACGGATTTTAAATTATTCCTTATACTTTCTGACCATTATTTTTAAAAATCCAAAAGCATTTAAAGAATGATATTTAAGTTCTGAATGAAATAAAATAGTTCAAGTTTCTTTTGCATTTCTTATCAGGAAAAAACTAGTTTGACTAATGCAACTATTGTAGATACTAATTTGCACTATTAGCAAAATCTCAAATTGACTCATTTTCTAAAACACTGCTTTGCCGCAGTGCAGAACAATAAATTTTATGGCGAAATGTACATTTAGACATCCCTTTACCTTGCAGACAGTTTTAGATTTTCCTTTCTGCATTGCAGACTTCTGAAAAAGATTCTGCTCCTGGGCTTCTGAAAACATCATACATAAGTGGGAAACGAATTTACCTGAAGAAATAATTCTTCATAAATACATGGAAGGCAATACAAATGTAATCGTTGGAACAAATGTGCTGTATTTTCACTGTTTCCAATCTGAACAGTCTTCAGATTTCTAAACTACATCTGCTTAGCTTCAGTTGCTTGGAACTTCCTTGTTCTGGGTGGTGTAATGTATAGCATGCTCGAATGGAAATCGGGAGATGAGGGTTCAATTCCCGCTCTGGGGTAATGTAATTTTCAAGTGTTCCGAAGGAGTGGCAACATGGAAACAGTAAAAATATGGCACATTTGTGCCAAAGATTACATTTGTTTCTTAAAAGATTTAGAGAAAAGATAAACAGCAATTGCAAAAGCTGGTTATTTAGCAAGAAATGAAGAGCATAGGGCTGGAACAGTTTAAGATGTCGACTCATGCTTCTCACGTAACATGTCCATTTTTGAAGTGTGTCAGTTAATTAACTGTTAATCTGTGACAAAGCATTGCAGTTTACTACTGCTCTTGGACTTTCTGGCCATTGTTGGATGGTTAAATCATTTCAAGGAACATTACAAAAATTATCTGCAGTCAGGCAGGTGTTGTGCTCACAGAAAACATAAATGAATAGAGAGAAGGGCTGCTCTTATAAGCTCGTACAGTCCAGAAGATTTGGGGATACTTTTCCAAATCCAGCAGAAGTGCTTCAAGGAGACAAATGCGTTGGTGGAAAAATTGTAGAAGCATTGTGGAAATGGGTTGTTAACATAATGTCCGCCCGAATGACATGCAACTGGAAGATCTTTTGTTTGCATAAAAGGATGTGTTCAGTTCTCACAAAATGACAGATGCTGATATCGTCCATCAATAAAAGACAATGAAAATGAAAGAAATATTGAAACAAGTAAAGAAGATGCTGCAACCTCTTTGATGAATGTAAATGTTTTAGAAGCACTTTAGTGCTTAGAAAAATTTGCCCATTTTCTACCATAAAAATTTTACATTCTGGAAGACATGTTTTCCCATACACATTCTTAGTTAAAAATTTTTTATATCTACTGCTACAAACTGCCTTGATAAAAAATCACTGGTCTTCTACAAACAAAGATGTGAAAATAACAGTGACAAGTGCATTTCTATTTTATTATGAGGGGTGTCAGATACGGATCTGGATTTTTATTCCTATTGATACAAAACCATGTGTATGATTGTATGTATGTGTGAAGTTATTATGACTACTTTCAGAGAAGCGCTGTAAATGCGGAGTGGCTTGATACCAATGTTAGGTGGTGCTGTTGATCAAAAGCAATGGCAGCTATGTTAAGTGTTTGCAGCGAGCAGTAATGGAATTTTTAATTCACTTACTTAAGGCTTTACCCAAATATATTTGTTTAAATTCTAGTTCCAGTTGAATAATTTTTATTTAATCTTCCTTTTGTCTGAGTTCGTCTGTAAAAAACTAAAGAAACTCAGAGGAAAGGAAGATTAAATAAAAATTCTTCAACTGGAACTAGAATTTAAGTGAAATTTTTAACGAAAGAAGGCGTAAATGGCAATGGACATTAATAAGAGAAGACTTTGGATGGAGTATAGTGATGTGGTTATGTCTCGTTCCAGTATTTATGAGCAGGTTATGAAGTTCGAAGCAGGCCACAAGAGCCTTGAAGATGAGGACTGTCAGGTAGGCCTAACACAGCAAAATTGATGAAACAATTAAATGGGTTGAAGTCTTGATTAAAGATGGCAGGTGAATTTGTGTTCAGGATAGTGCCATGGAATTGGATATCAATAAAGATTCTGTTGGACAAATTATTCAGGAACATCTCAACTATAGGAAGGTCTGCGCCAGATGGGTACCCCAAATGTTTACAGCGGTTCATAAACGCCAAAGACTAGACATTTGAAATTAACTGGTACAGTGCTACAATGAGGAGGGTGATGCATGATCATGGGCAATGAAACGTGAATTCCTTCGTTCCAACTGGAGACAAAATGGCAAAGTAAGCAATGGCAACATCTAAATTCGCCCCATCAAAGAAGTTCAAAGTTGGTTCATCAACGTCCAAGGTCATGGCTACTGTCTTCTGGGACAAACATGGTATCCTTCTGGTTGAGTACTTGGCCAAAAGTGAAACAATAAATGTAAAGGCCTATGTGAAGACACTGAGAAAACTTGTGAAGGGTATCCAGAACAAACGGCCAACATTGAAAAACAATCAAGTATTGCTTCAGCATGATAATGCTCGCATGTATATTGCTAAACCAGTGCAAGCAGAAATCGCAAAACAGAGGTGGACCATTCTTCTGCACCCTGCTTACAGTCTGGACTTGGAACTTTCCGATTTTCATGTTTTCAGTCCCTTGACGGATAGTCTTCGTGGCCACCACTATGAGAGCATGGACAATCTGTCAGTGGCTGTCTGTCAACGGATTCGCAACATCAATACTGATTTCTTCACTACCGGAATGAATCCACTTGTTGATCGGTAGAGAAAATGCATTGTGCTGAATGGAGAATACGTGGAAAAGTGACTTTGATTGTTCGTACCACTCTATTACATATGTGCGTACTGCGTATCATATTTATGCATCCTGTATTTTTAATTTCGCTCCTGAAATTGATAGGAATAAAAATCTGGATACGTATCAGACACCCCTCGTACATATATTTCCATAATTTTTACTTTATAATAAGAAACATTTCTTAGATTAAAATTTTTGATTTGAAATTTTCAAAATAAATGGATATGTAGATTCAGATTGTTTGTTAAAATGTCATTCCGTTTTTACAAAACTCTGTTATACAAAATATTCCTGTGGTCCAGTGAAGTTTGTTGCAACAAGATTTGACTTATTAACCAGGAAGAAAAAGAACAAACGCCCAATATGTCATTCTATTTACCTTAGAACTTCTGTTTTACGAGTTTTTCATTTAGAAATTTTCTCCCTAAAACTGTGTAGTATCATCATCTATGCTTTAAGTCATCGTTTTTGAGTTAAAATCCTACAAATATGTGGCGTGAGTAAATGAACAAATACATCACTCTTTCCGCGTTGCAGAAACACATAGCAGCCAAAAAATTGTTATTCAGTCACCACCGGGGAAATGAACCCACGGATCTCTCTATAACTAGCCGAGCGCGTTAACCTTACACCCGGCGGTGACCGAACAATTTTTTGGTTGCTATATGTTTCTGGAAAGAGAGATGTATTTGTTTATATTTTGAGTTAATTCATTTTAGTTTTTAGCATTTTCTTGGTGGTACCAATATATGCTGTTTTAGCAACAATAATGTTCTTTTACTTCTCTTGCATGAGAATTTCACATCATACATTATAATATACCAAAATTGGGTAACTAAAATTACTAGGATGTGTTAGAATGCTGTGAAATAAGATGCAATATTAATATTGTCTTACCTCACATAAGAACTTCAAATCAATAAATGGCCGCTCATGCTGAAGAAATTTCGAGACTTCTAAAACCTATACAAAGGGAAAGAAAAACTTCAGTGTTTCCATCAAAAAATATAAAATAAATGCTTCTATGATATTAATGTCACTACAATGATCACGGCTTTGACAAATAATTTCTACACCATGCTAACTTTTGAGATGCATATTATGTGTAGAATCACTAAAAATTACACCTTCCTAAGGTAGTAAAGTTGTGAAAATACACAAAAATGGTGGACATGGGATTTTTACAGATATATAGGTTGACGAGTTGAAATTCCATAACAATCTGATCCAGTTCATTTTAAGAACGACTTTTGTTTTTATTATTTAGATTTGTACAAATTTTTCTTCACATATTTTCATATGTATGTAACAAATTGTTGTCTACTTTAAAATAAATACCATCACCACAGAAAATCAAGCAAATGAATACAGAATGAAACAAAAATAAAATTTTCAAATCAAGCATTCTTTGGTTCACTGGTTATTACTTTGGCCTAGTAGCTAGCTTCAGTACCTACATTACAGCTACATAAAAACAAACTTCATTTTGTTTTTGTTCATAGAGACAAAATGTCGATTTGTAAGATATTTGTTTCTTATGGTTTTCATCAGGGCTGGATTAAAGCCTTAATGGGCCCCTAGGCTGAGACGAGTGGACCTTCAAAAAACTTATGATGGGGAATCATTATGAAATCCATTAAAACATGAAACTATTGCAGTGATGGAAAGTTTGCACCAATTGCGCCGAACTGCACCAATTTCATTATCTTGCGCCAAACTGCTACAAATTATGGAAAAATTTAATATTTGCGCCCAACTACGCCGAAACGGCAATCCACAGCAAAAATCGCCAAGCGAAAAAAATGGGTTCACAGGAAAAAATGCAGTTTTAAACGGCGAACTGAGTGACGTTTTTTTAAAAGTCTATGCACAATTTGGTTAAATATATAACGGCGCTTAATCAAAGCATATCGCCAATCCCAACATTTCAGAATGGTTTTCACCTACCTTCTAATTCATTGTTTTTTTGCCTTAAATGACGAATAGGTTTCGTGATGTAGCTGGAACTTGTGGAGGAGGAGTTTTGTTGTAATCACATGGTATGCAGAAAAAACAATGTACGTTATGAAATCCTGATGAAGATTGTTTATAGATGGTTTGGTGGTCTTTCGGAGTGCTGTGCAGTTGAAATTGCTTATATGTTGTTCCCTGCTCTTTGGGATGGCACAATTATTTAATCCCGGCGAGGTACGTGATTACGCAAATACTGCGTAAGGTCAGTTGTTAGCTATTTCGTTGATGCGGAGGAGGATGGAAAATGGCTCTCCTGTGGCAGGATACAATGCTTCTGTTTCTAAAAGATTATTTGGTATTCAGAGATGCCAACTTTTATGGATTTTCCGTAGTTTGTATGGATTTTCACTCCATCTTACGTTTTACGGAAGTCACCCAAAAAAACTGCAGAAAAGCCCAGGCAAGCAATTTTCTATTTTTTACCGTCTTTTGGTTGAGAAAACACACTTTGCAGATAGTCCCTATATGCCTTCGATGTTCTGCCTTTCCCTGCCAACGGAGGCAGAGTTTTGTCACGTGATTCCCCGTACGGCCATTTGAGAGTGCTGTGCGCAAAAGCCGAGACGGAGCTCAGCTCAACGCTTTTTGCGAGCTTTTTACATTGATTACATGTATGTGGCTTTGTTGTGAAAATTTCGGTGCAAACGTCTTAACCCTTTCCCCTTTGCTGTCGGGGGAGACCAGCCATTACAAAATTGTCGAATAGCTCGCACGTCGGCGCTCGCGAGACATTTCTTTTTCATCGAATAGGTCCGGTGTCACCCGCCAAGCCGATGACGCCTTTACAGCTCGCATGTCGCCGCTCACGAGGAATTTCTTTTCCACCGAATAGCCCGGGTGTTATCTGCCATGCCTATGACGCCTCTGTAGATCACATGTTGGCGCTCGCGAAACATTTCTTTTTCACCAAATAGCTCGCGTGTCGGGTGTCATCCGACACGCCCATGACGCTACTACAGTGCGTATGTCGGGGCTTGCGAGACATTTCTTTTGCCAAATATTACGCGTGTCACCCTCCATGCCAATGACGCCTCTATAATTCGCATGTCAACACTCACGAGACTATTTTTTGCCGAAAGAAAGAAAATACGAGTGCTGGGTGAGTATGGGTAAAAAGTAATTCAAGTGGAAAGGGTTAATTTAGATTCAAACGAAATGAAACGTAGCAGTGAAACAGCTATGACAACAAAAAGAACGAAGTCAGATAAAACTTACCGTGTAGTGTATCGCGATATACTGTATATAGCAAAGAATGGCCTTTTTATGAAGCATCTAAAAGTTTTACTGAATCATGCTTTGTAAGCCATATGGCTGCAATTTTAGCATAGCGCATGGTGGCCGCTATGATTGTAGGCATCATGCAGGGAGCAAGAAGCACAAAGATCATGTCAAGAGAGTAAATGGAGATGTGAGTAAAATTAATGTAACCAAAAAAATTCTGACAGCTTACAAAGAATCCTGGAAAAAATATCAAGAGCGGGTTAGTGCTGGAAAAATGCAGCAAAATAAGCGAAAAAGGGAAGAAGAAATTGAATCTTCACAAGGTGATTTGAAACGGGAAGAAGCTTAACTTTTGCAGCAGTTGGATTCCTCTCCTAAAATGTTAAGCAATGCTAAGATGAATATTCAATGTGGCATAAAAAAATGGCATGAGTGCAATAGAAAGATGACAGGTACTATTAAAAGAAGAAAAACTAAATATTCTAACTATCTTTAAAAATTAGAAAAAAATAGAAGTGAGCAATTAAATATTTAGAAAAGCAGCAAAAAAATTAAACTTTTTTGTAAAATAAATTATTAATAATAGAATCCTGCTGTGATTACAAATTTCTTGATCTATTTGAAAACTAAAATCTTGCATATGTGTGTGTGTGTGTGTGTGTATTTTAATGCAAGATGTTTTAAATTTGAGTAGGGTGCATCTAGTTCCAAAACATTTTTTGCTTAAGAGTTTGTTCTGTCTACTAATTTTTACCTGCTTCGAAAAAACGTTTTCTTACACCAAAAATGTATTTTATCTGCTCCAAAAATGTATTTCACTTGCTCCAAAAATGTATTTCACTTGCTCCAAAAATGTATTTTACCTGCTCTAAAATGCATTTCGTTCCTCCAAAAATGTATTTCACCTGCTCCAAAAATGATTTTGCAACTTTCCATCACTGCTATTGCAATATGCTTGTGATAATTAAAACGTAGTGCGTTCTTCAAACTAATCAATTATCTGCAGTGTTCTCATGATAAAGTCACCGTGTTTTCCATTGTTCTCATAAGAACATGAAATAAAAAGCTTAAGATTCTTAGATTTTGTCATGGATTTTACTGGGCCCTTAGTAATTGTGGACCCCAAGGCTATAAGCCCCTACAGTCCCCCTTAATTCGACCCTGATTTTCATATAACAAATTGATCGTAATAACAGAGTATCACAGATTTTATCAGTGACTGAAAGTAGAACTACTGCTGTAGCAATTTATTTTTGCAGTAGTGGCTTATAGCATACTTAAAATAGAAAAATGCAGTTGTGGTGGTAACACACTACGAAATAAAGTAGCTTGTAGCAGAAAATTTCGCTACTTTTAAAAAAAGTAACACTACGAAATAAAGTAGCTTGTAGTAAAAAATTTTGCTACTTTTAAAAATAGGAGGAGGAGGAGTTCACACCATGTGATATTTCTGGATTTCCTGAAGCATTACTGTCTGGGATAGGGGGCTAAGTGTGCCCCTGCATACAAGCACATACCTGACTTGAATTATATTGCGAAAGCTTATCAAAGTGTTAACCAGTCAACTTGTGAAGACAGCATCTTCCAGTCAACCTGTGAAGATAGCACATACAGAAGAAAATAGTACTAGTAGCTTTGTTGAGAACCACTGACTGCAAGATTCAGTTCTCTTAATCAAACAGAATTAATTTACAGATATTTCTTGATATGGTTTACATTTGAATTCCTAGGCTTCTCAGCTAGTCTGGCCATCCAGGAATATATGGCACTGAATGTGTTAAAATGTGTTGCATATATATGATGATTAGAGTATAGGTAAATGCAAAGGTAAATTATTGTGTAATTTACCATGGTATTTAGCTGTGGATACCAAATGAACATATAAAGTTCACCAAGAATTTGCACTTTTAACTTAAGCTTCAAAGTATAAAAGTAGCTTTTTTTTTTCAGAAAAAGTAATTGAAGCTATAGCAAGCTACTATTTCATAAATGTAGTTGCAACAGTAGCTAACAACTTCTAAAACGTAGTTTTCCAATCTGTGGGTGTCTTATGTGTGTTACATTTATTAAAATAAAAAGCAAACACATGAACACACAATTAAATGTATAAAATTATAAAATCAACCTTTTCATAATTTACTAGTTGCATAGCCTTAGTTAAGGCATGTGTTGTATAAAAATGTTTTTGGTTGTACTCATCAGATTGACCTCTCTAAGTTAACTGTCACCACAATAACAAAATCTTATTGATATTTCTCATTACTTGATCTTAGGAATCAGCAAAATGAAGAGTCAGTTTCCAACTTCTAGTCTTCAGATGATATACTACTATAATTTTGAAGATTGTACTGAAAGTTTAGTATGTGAATCATGTTTATTCTGTTGAACTAAATCTGTATCAGTCTGGAGTCCAACCAATAATTTAAAGGATGCTAAGGGTAACAAAATGTCTGACTAAATGATTTTTCCTTCCAAAGTAATGCCCTACTTGTATGTTTATTTCACTGAACTAATTCTACGTCAGTCTACTTCAGATGTATGTAATCCAACCAAGAATTCCAAGGGTTCCAAAGAAACCTGATTGCATGACTTCTTTCTCCCAAATGTATCCTTCCCCTTCCTTGGATGTTTCTTTTACTGAGCTAAGTCTATGTCAGTCTAGTTTAGATGTACACAATCCAACAAACAATTCATACAAGTTAGTAAAACCATGCAATGCATTGATTATGATACGCTTTCCAATATACCAGAAATCATTACTCAAGTTATTACTCAAGTTATGAGGATAATGGCTGTAGAATAAATCTCGCTCCACTGACCCGACCTTTGACCCCATTTTGATGATATTCAACAGAACTGGCAAAGTATACTTCCAGAACAACATGGAAAGTTTTGTCTCAATCGAAGCATTTTTACGTAAGTTATAACACATAAGGGCAATGGAATGGATCCCGATGCTATGTTCTGAACTTTGACCCCATTTCACCCATTTTCAATATGGTTCGTCCCCAGATGGTCCCCTACAACATATTAAAATTTCATCAGAAATTGAACCATTTTTACGCAAGTTATGACGCATAAGGGCAAATATCAGGAACACCGAGCATCGCTCAGGTAAATGGGGGGGGGGCACAAAAAAAATTATATTTTGATATGTTATTTTTAAGTATTGTAATGCTAAGTCCAAACTATCAAGATTAATAATGACACACTAATTAGAGACAAATTAATTTAGAATAAACATCAAAACAAAGATGAATGATAATTTTTTATTTGTGTTAGAGTAAGAAATTTTTTAAAATTGTTTTTATTATTTCCGAACATGAAACACCAAACAATAAAAGTTAACATGGGGTTCTTTTTTTTTTTTTTTTGATTGGAGGTTTAACGACCACCGTGAGCAACTCAATGGGCTATAAGCAGTCGCCCGTCCCTAATTTAGGGTCACTGGTTCCAGGGAAGAGGAGAGCCAGTGCCGTAAGACAAACACAACATCCATGCCTCACGGGGATTCAAACCCGGACCCCTTTCGGACGAATGATCAGAGGCCATCGCTTAGACCACTGCGCCACCGGGGCGGCATGGGGTTCTTCATCGAACCCCACGGTAACATTGGTTCTTCATCAGTGTCTATTTATTCACCACATTTGATCGAGGTTTTCTTCCGATATAGATTCATTGAGGGTTATAATAGCATCAGACATTATTTCCATGCTCCTCGCCTTAGCTGCTCGGAATGGTCTTTTTGTAGGCTGATCTTCCAATGGAAATTCATGTGTTTCGAGACTGGAATGTGATCGGAAACCATCGGCGCTTGAATGTCCAAGCTGTTCCATATTTACTTCTTCCGCTTGTTCTTGTTACAACAGTGCCGTATTCTTCTTATTAAAGTTGAAAAGTGCACGTTTCGTAGGGGGTCGACCAGCCATATTTTTTATATTGCTTTACCATCCACATGACACTCTGTTAATAGTAATTAATAAAACTGAACTAATATTTTAGCACAGCGGATACACTTGTCATCAAGTGACTATTCAAAACTGTAACAAAAAAAAATGCTGTATTAAGTTTAAATTTTGAAGGGGAAAACATGCAAAATCAGCATTCCGCTGCTTATACTGTACTACACATCAACTCCAAGCAACTGGCACAACTCACTTTTAGTTCTAGAAGAAAACAGAAGTAAAGCGTAATACACACACAACGCGTGACATAATGAGGCAGATGGTCGCGATAGTGTGACATCCTAAAATTTTAATAGGATCCACAAACAACGCGTGACATAATGAGGCAGATGGTCGCGATAGTGTGACATCCTAAAACTTTAATAGGATCCACAAACAACGCGTGACGTAATGAGGCAGATGGCGTGACCGCGGGCCAACATCTCAATCGCGAGAGTGTGACGTCATAAGATTTCTAAGAATGGGAAACATTAATAGGATGACGCCATGACACTAAAAACGTGGTAACTCGGGGTGGTTATTTAACCCACTAAACGAATTTTTCCAAAGTCGAGATCAAGCTAAATCGATTTCTAGTACCAGAAAACAGTAGGTTAACCACTTTCATCAAAATCCTTAGAGCCGTTTTCAAAATAAAATTTACATATATACAAGAATTGCTCCTTTGATAAGATGTGATGGAATGCATCCTGCTCCTATGTCCTGACCTTTGACCCCACTTCACCCATTTTCAATAAGGTTCGTCCCCAGGTGGTCCTCTACCACATACTAAAATTTCATTGAAATTGAACCATATTTACGCAAGTTATGGCGCATAACGGCAATGGAATGGATCCCGCTCCTGCGTCGTGACCTTTGACCCCATTTGTCCCATTTTCAATAGGGTTCGTCCCCAGGTGGTCCCCTACCACATGCTAAAATTTCATCGAAATCGAAAAATTTTTACGCCAGTTATTGTACGGACGGACGGAAAAAGCTGGAGCATACGTGCTTCTTCAACCTACAGTTGGAAAGCGTAAACAAGTTAGTAAAATCATGCAATGCATTGATTATGATATGCTTTCCAACATACCAGAAATCATTACTCAAGTTATGAGGATAATGGCTGTGGAATAAATCTTGCTCCTGTGCCCTGACCTTTGATCCCATTTTGATGATATTCAACAGAACTGGTTCAGTATACCTCCAAAATAACATGATAAAGTTTTGTCACAGTCGAAGCAATTTTACGTAAGTTATGATGCATAAGGGCTATGGAATAGATCCCGCTCCCGTGTCCTAACCTTTGACCCCATTTCGCTTATTTTCAATAGAATTCGTCCCCAGGCAGGTCCCTACAGCATACTAACATTTCATCCAAATCGAAACATTTTTACATAAGTTATGACGCATAATGGCGATGGAAGTGATTCTGCTCCTATGTCCTGACCTTTGATCCTATTTTGCCCATTTTCAATAGGGTTTGTCCCCAGGTGGTTCCCTACCACATACTACAATTTAATTAAAATCGAACCTTTTTTACGTTAGTTATGATGCATAACAGCAGTGGAATGGATTCCGCTCCTATGTCCTGACCTTTGACCCCATTTCGTCCACTTTCAATAGGGTTCCTTCCCAGGTGTTCCCCTACCACATACTAAAATTTCATCAAAATCGAACGATTTTTACGTGAGTTATCATGCGGAACAGCGCGTGACGTAATGAGGCAGACGGGAATCGCGACCATCTGCTCGCAAGAGTGCGATGTCATAAAACTTTAATAGGATCCACACACAACACGTGACGTTATGAGACAGATGGCATGACCACGCGCCAACATTCTCAAAGGCAAGATTATGAGGTCATAAGATTTCTAAGCATGAATAAAATTAATGGGACGATGCCATGACACTAAAAACTTGGTAATTCGGGGTGGTTATTTAACCCACTAAACGAATTTTCCTAAAGTCGAGATCAAGCTAAATCGATTTCTAGTACCAGAAAACGGTAGGTTAACGACTTTCATCAAAATCCTTAGAGCAGTTTTCAAAATAAAATTTACATACATACAAGAATTGCTCCTTTAAGGTGAACGTCAAGTACTTTTGCTAACTGTACTTCGAATGGAAAAATTTCTGTACATATTATCTTCCCAGTTAATGCGTTCCCAAGGACAAAAATTTGAACATCGATTAAAATATCTTCATTTTATAACTTGGAATACTTAATATTTTCTAAAACATAACCATAATTATGCAATCCAACATTTGTTTGTCTACTGACGTCATGAAAGTACAGGTCGCACCATCTCTTTTTTGGACAATTAACGCGTTCACAAGGATGAAAATTTGAACATCGATTAAAATAGCTTCATTTTATAATTTGGAATACTTATATTTTCTAAAAACAAAACCATAATTATGCAATCCAACATTTGTTTGTCTACTGATGCCATTAAAGACAGGTCGTGCCATCCTTTTTCTGGTTTCAACACCACCAAAGGAAAAGTTATTGATTTTTAATATAATTATGGTTATGTTTTAGAAAATATTAAGTATTCCAAGTTATAATGTGAAGTTATTTTAATCGATGTTCAAATTTTCATCCTTGGAAACACATTAATTGTGAAGGAAATGTATACAAAAGTTTTTCCATTGGAAGTATAGGAAGCAAAATTACTTGACGTCCATCTTAATAATATGGGATAAGGATGTTGGAATGGATCCCAATCCTATGTCCTGACCTTTGACCCCATTTCGTCCACTTTCAATAGGGTTCCTTCCCAGGTGTTCCCCTACCACATACTAAAATTTCATCAAAATCGAACGATTTTTACGTGAGTTATCATGCGGAACAGCGCGTGACGTAATGAGGCAGACGGGAATCGCAACCATCTGCTCACAAGAGTGCGATGTCATAAAACTTTAATAGGATCCACACACAACACGTGACGTTATGAGACAGATGGCATGACCACGCGCCAACATTCTCAAAGGCAAGATTATGAGGTCATAAGATTTCTAAGCATGAATAAAATTAATGGGACGACGCCATGACACTAAAAACTTGGTAATTCGGGGTGGTTATTTAACCCACTAAACGAATTTTCCTAAAGTCAAGATCAAGCTAAATCGATCTCTAGTACCAGAAAACGGTAGGTTAACGACTTTCATCAAAATCCTTAGAGCAGTTTTCAAAATAAATTTTTACATACATACAAGAATTGCTCCTTTAAGGTGAACGTCAAATACTTTTGCTAACTGTACTTTGAATGGAAAAATTTCTGTACATATTATCTTCCCAGTTAATGCATTCCCAAGGACAAAAATTTGAACATCGATTAAAATATCTTCATTTTATAACTTGGAATACTTAATATTTTCTAAAACATAACCATAATTATGCAATCCAACATGTGTTTGTCTACTGACGTCATGAAAGTACAGGTCGCACCATCTTTTTTTTTGGACAATTAACGCGTTCACAAGGATGAAAATTTGAACATCGATTAAAATAACTTCATTTTATAATTTGGAATACTTATATTTTCTAAAACAAAACTATAATTATGCAATCCAACATTTGTTTGTCTACTGATGTCATTAAAGACAGGTCACGCCATCCTTTTTCTGGTTTCAACACCACCAAAGGAAAAGTTATTGATTTTTAATATAATTATGGTTATGTTTTAGAAAATATTATGTATTCCAAGTTATAATATGAAGTTATTTTAATCGATGTTCAAATTTTCATACTTGGGAACACATTAATTGTGAAGGAAATGTATACAAAAGTTTTTCTATTGGAAGTATAGGAAGCAAAATTACTTGACGTCCACCTTAATAATATGGGATAAGGGTGTTGGAATGGATCCCAATCCTATGTCCTGACCTTTGACCCCATTTCGTCCATTTTCAATAGGGTTCGTCCCCAGGTGGTCCCCTACCACATACTAAAATTTCATCAAAATCAAACCCTTTTTACGCAAGTTATGACGCATAAGGGAAATGGAATGGATCCCGCTCCTGCGTTGTGACCTTTGACCCCATTTGTCCCATTTTCAAAATTAAAATTTCATCGAAATCGAACCATTTTTAGTTATCGTGCGGACAGACGGAAAAAGCTGGAGCATATATGCTTCTTCAACCTACGGTTGGAAAGCGTAAAAAAGGATTTTAAGAAAAATGCAATTACGCGACTTTTTTCCAAATTGCTGTCCCATTCAGTATCATCATCAGCAAAGTAGCATAATATAGATGTATGCTGTATGTGCATAGTTTCCAAATTATTAGCAGATTTTGCAGATAGTTTCTGCTTGTAGATTGAAAAAAAAAAATGTCATTTACAGCAGTTATAACACTTAGTCATGGTTTACTCAGATTAATATACTTAATTCCATTTTAAATTGAACTTTCAGTTATTTTTCACATCTTCTGAGTTCTTTTGCTTTTACATACATTTCTAGCTTTTATCAAGGCCTTTTCTCAATGTATAGAAACTGTATCAAAAGTTTTGTTTACACAGGGAGAACTTAAATCTTTTCTTACAGTTACCAGTAATTAAATTAAAATGTTTTCCTTATATATTTTGTAAATCCACTGTATTTTTGAATTTAGTTGTTGAAAATGCTATTTATAAATTTTGAAGGTTCATTAATGAAACTGTTTTTCTGGATATAAAAACTTTCTCTAATTAATCGAGAAAGATCTTGTTTTTATGAGGTTTGTAGTCCAGTATTTTGATATTTTGCCATAAAAGTCCATTTCACACACATTGCTGCACATTCAATTGTAATGTACTAATCATTAAAGCTCTAAAATTATTTATTGTTTCAATAATTTTTCTATAAATTATCTTATTCTATTGTTAGTGTAGTTCGCATTCTGCGGGTTTGCAGCAAGTTTTCTGTTTCAGTGGTTGTGTACACAGATACATTTAACTTTTATACAACTCTGATCATCAGTGCTACAAAAAAAAAAAAATAAAAAATGTAAGATGTGATATTTTTGTAAACAAATGAGAAAGTTCAAAATTGTCTTTAAATGTTTTGGGAAAGAAGAAAGTGATTTTAATTATGAGACAAAAACATGTAAATATTTACAATGCTGATAAAATCAATATCGAAAGACATTTCCTCCACTGGCAAATGTTTGCAAATTTTCACCGTTCCTAATGCAAAGGAAATTACAAAAGAACTGGAAATGTTAAGAATGATACAACTGCTCCAAGTTCTTGAAAACCTATTGGACAAAAATGGTTACTTTGTTTATTTGTTTTTTCATTTAAAACATTCATTCAAAGTTTTGCTTTTGTTGCTGTTTTTATAATTTCATCCTTCTTTTTAGAAAATTTTGAAGTTTCATATCTCTAGCACTAATAAAACTATATATATATATTGCTTTTTTTACATTTTGTAGTTATGTTGTGTAGGATGCAAAAAAAATGTTGCGCATGAACACGTTTTGTGGATAATGTTTCCAACCAATAATAGAAAACTTCATATGAAGCTACCAGGAAATACAATATTTTCATCCATAAAATACAAATTCCTATCTGTTAGTCACTTAGTATAAGTAATCAGTTTTACAAAAATAAAACATGATACAGAGAAATCCATACATAGAATACCTTAAATAACATGATTACAGCCTAGCACAGTGGCACACCTGGGAATTCCTGTTGGAGGGGGCTATATATATATATATATATTAGGAGCAACATACGTCACACATTGCTCCTAATCTCTTCGGGGCTTTGGGAAGAAGACACCATCTAACAGAAGACACAATGTCAGACACTATGTAATTTTTTGAACATGTAAAATAATAATCTAAAGCAACTTATGGGAATTTACTAGGAAATGTTTTCATTTATAGCAAATTTTCGGAGAAAACTCTTCTCCTTCTTCAGGCTCTCTAGTTGTTGTCACTTTTTGCTTGTCACTATCATGGTTACGGTTTACCTTGACGGTTACGGTTAACCTTGACGGTTTAGGTTATTTTTCACCAAATCCTGCCAGATGTTAGGCAGGGAAAATCCTTTGCAGTCATTGATGATGGAATTTTGTTTTTTCTCAATCTCTATTCCTTCTTTCAGTTTTCTTTTGGAAATTGCTTTGGAAACTGATTACTTTAAGGGAATTCCAATCCATGCTGTGCCCAGTTTCTCTAACATGCCTATCTAATCCAGTCTTGTTGGAGCAATTTTTTATAGCTGCTTTATGCTCAGCTATACGAGTTTCTAGTCTGCGACCTGTTTCACCTATGTAAGATAGTCCACAACTACAATTTACTTCATAAACTACTCCTTGCATTTTTAAAATATCTTCTTCTCTTTGAACTATTTTAGGGAAAAATTTTTTAACTTTGTTCTCTAAACTTGGAGCTAGCCTAATATTGTATTTTTTACTAATTCTCTTTAAAGCCTCAAATAAACCTTTGTGATAAGAAATTTTTCTAGTGAATTTTACTTCTTGCTTTTGTGGGTTCTTCTTACCATTAAAATTCAGAAGCTTCTCAATTTCTTCTTTAGGATAGTTATTTTCTGCAAGTATGACTTTAAGCTCTTCTTTATGGGCTTCTTTTTTATCTGCAGTAGAAACTATTTTATTAATTTTTTCTAAAAACTGACTTGCTACATTTTTCTTAATAGAAACTGGATGATACGAATTGAAATCCAGTAGTCTTTTAGTATTCATTGGTTTTTTATACCAACTAGTGAGGAATTTTTCATCTTCATAATAGATAGTAATATCTAAGAAGTTTATTCTTCTTTCTTTTGAAGTTCAATAGTGAACTTAAGGGAATCATCTAATTCATTGAATGAGTCTAGAATTCTTTCTGGAACAATTTCTGAGCTATCTATTATAAATAAGATGTCATCCATGTATCTGCTATATAAGCAGAAGTATGTGGGTTGTACTAGTATCTTTTCTTCTAGTTTTCCCACATAATAGTTAGCTAAGAGTGGGGAGAGTGGGGAGCCCATAGCTAGCCCCGATTTTTGAATGAAAAAAGTTTTCCCAAATTGAAAGTAGTTGTTCTGCAAAGAGAAAGTAAGCATTTCAAAAATTCCTACTAATATGTTTTTTTCCTTGTTGTGAAAAACTATTAGGTCTGCCAAGTCTTCCGCTATAAAGTCTATAAGTTGATCTATATTAATGTGAGTATACATAGACACTATATCTAAACTACCCATAATAGGAGAATCTAATTTAGGAAGAAGTTCTAGTTTTTCTTTTAGCTGCATTGAGTTTTTAATCAAGTTAGGTGGCTCTTTTAAAAGATTCTGAAGGTGTGACTTTAAAAAATAGTTTAGATTTGAAAGAATAGAGTTTTTTGAGTCTATTATTGGTCTAATTGGTTGGTGTTCTTTATGCAGTTTGACTATTCCATATATTTGAGGTAATCTGAACTGTAATTTTGAGAATTGTTTATAGTTTTCTGGAAGATACTAGTACAACCCACATACTTCTGCTTATATAGCAGATACATGGATGACATCTTATTTATAATAGATAGCTCAGAAATTGTTCCAGAAAGAATTCTAGACTCATTCAATGAATTAGATGATTCCCTTAAGTTCACTATTGAACTTCAAAAAGAAAGAAGAATAAACTTCTTAGATATTACTATCTATTATGAAGATGAAAAATTCCTCACTAGTTGGTATAAAAAACCAATGAATACTAAAAGACTACTGGATTTCAATTCGTATCATCCAGTTTCTATTAAGAAAAATGTAGCAAGTCAGTTTTTAGAAAAAATTAATAAAATAGTTTCTACTGCAGATAAAAAAGAAGCCCATAAAGAAGAGCTTAAAGTCATACTTGCAGAAAATAACTATCCTAAAGAAGAAATTGAGAAGCTTCTGAATTTTAATGGTAAGAAGAACCCACAAAAGCAAGAAGTAAAATTCACTAGAAAAATTTCTTATCACAAAGGTTTATTTGAGGCTTTAAAGAGAATTAGTAAAAAATACAATATTAGGCTAGCTCCAAGTTTAGAGAACAAAGTTAAAAATTTTTTCCCTAAAATAGTTCAAAGAGAAGAAGATATTTTAAAAATGCAAGGAGTAGTTTATGAAGTAAATTGTAGTTGTGGACTATCTTACATAGGTGAAACAGGTCGCAGACTAGAAACTCGTATAGCTGAGCATAAAGCAGCTATAAAAAATTGCTCCAACAAGACTGGATTAGATAGGCATGTTAGAGAAACTGGGCACAGCATGGATTGGAATTCCCTTAAAGTAATCAGTTTCCAAAGCAATTTCCAAAAAGAAAACTGAAAGAAGGAATAGAGATTGAGAAAACAAAATTCCATCATCAATGACTGCAAAGGATTTTCCTGCCTAACATCTGGCAGGATTTGGTGAAAAATAACCTAAACCGTCAAGGTTAACCGTAACCGTCAAGGTAAACCGTAACCATGATAGTGACAAGCAAAAAGTGACAACAACTAGAGAGCCTGAAGAAGGAGAAGAGTTTTCTCCGAAAATTTGCTATAAATGAAAACATTTCCTAGTAAATTCCCATAAGTTGCTTTAGATTATTAATTCAATTAAACTAGGAAGCCATTTCTCAATATGAGCTTTATTCAAAGAATGTAAAATAATATTTTTGAATGTTTAATTTGTGATGTACGTCGTTCTTAATCTCTTTGGGGCTTTGGGAAGAAGACACCATGTAATAGAAGACACTATGTAATTTTTTGAACATGTAAAATAATATTTTTGAAAGTTTCATTTGTGACGTACGTCGCTCTTAATCTCCTTGGAGGGGGGCCCCCTCCGTGGGTGCGCCAATAGCCTAACATAACTCGAACTAAAACTGAAAACAAGTTCTGGGATGCATAAGAAAATGCACAGTGAATGATTCCCAGATGTGATAATTAAATGAATACAGCAGTTAAATATTAAATTTAATTAGGCAATATATTATAATTAATTTTTAATTATTTTTTAAATGCATCGTAATCAGGGCTTGATTTCGACCAGTAGTTAGTAGCAAATTGCTAGCAAGCAAATGCAGTTTGCTAGTGATAAAAAGTGTTTCTAGCAAAAGTTGCTAGTGGAAAAAATTTGAATGCTTTAGTGTGAACTGTAAAGTGCCACTGCATTGCACGTGTGGAATATTTTAGACACAAAAAGGAACAACTGCTTTCTGAAAACGAATGTTTCTTGAAAAGTACAAACATTATAAAAACATTTTGGCACTACTACAAATATCCAGTATATTTCCCTTATTTACATCTGCATGTGAGGTTGGGTTTAGTTTCATGAAGAGAATCCAGGGTGATTCGAGGGGCAATTTAAACTTACAAACATTGAATGCTCTCATGAGTGAGTCTTGAGGTTGATGGCCCATCCAAACACAAGTTTGACCCTAGGCCTGCTGTTTTAAAGAAATATGATAAAAAAGACCCCAAAACCCAGATCGTAAACCATATGAAAAATAACTTAAGATTTGAAATTCGAATAGTGTTCTTGAATTTTGTGAATAAAATTAAATAAAAAAATGTTTTTTAAATATTTTTTGTTATATCTAAATATTTGTAGCCTTTTCAGCATTACAATGCGATAGTCACAGGGGTGAAATCAAAAGTTGTCGTGATTGACTAATGAGGGGGACACGTTAAAGTTTCTTTTGTATACTGTCAATAAACTTTCACTAGTATATAATGCAATTTGCTTGCAAAAAATGAGGCCACTAGCAAGTGCTGCTAGTGCTAAAAAATGAAATCAAAGCATGACTGTAATTTCATTATTACTAAAAAGCAAAACTATACAGACCACATCTTTTAAAATTTCAGGAGGCAAAGACTTCAAAGTGCCACCAGCTTCTGAACCTACACAAAAGAAATGAAAGATTCATTAATATTTTTTTCCACACATATTTCTGCATAATTCACAATTGTTTTACATCTCTCTATTTCGTTTTTCTTGGGTGTGTATGTAAGAAATATTTTACCATAAAATATAGCAGAATGGAATCTGCAGAAAGCATTTTCTTGATGTGATTTTTTTGTTGCATCAGAACCTTTTTCATGGCGTCTGTTCATGTTTACTTTACAGAACACAGTCAGTTTATAGATACTGGTAATCCTGCAGTACATCAAATTGGTAAGCTTCACTCTGCTAAACAGTGGTAGTAATGGGTGTTTGTTCCATATTTATGGTGATGACAGTCCATGGTTTTGTTCCATAAAATGCAAATAATATTTAACCTGCTTTTCCACTCACATGGACTTATTATACATATACACACCAGCCAAAGAATTATAAGCATTTACGATAAGCCAGACACAGACAATAAATGCCAATACATGCAAATGTAAGGTTGCATGACCTGATGATATTTTATTTTATCTTTTATAAAAATCATATAATTCATTTGACATGATGAAATTTAGACATAAACATGTAACCATTATTAATAAGTATGAAACTTCAAAACACGCTTAAATTATATAAGAAAGTTTAATTTAAGCCAGTTTTCCACTGATAACCTCAGTCTTCGTTAGCCTGGTGACAGATGGACAATGATGACGGTAGTGGTTGCCAAATCCGTAAAGTCGTATACATTATTTCTTTTTTAAAATTGATTTCCATATTAATGGTATGATGAAAGGGGAATCAGAAAAATTTCCAAACTTTCCCGATGACACAATGAAAAACAATTAACGAACAGGGCAATTTGTTTGGTGTCATTCCAAAAGCATCATCAAACAAGCACATCACCAATACCTCATCCAAGACCATAAATGAGACTGACAAAGAAAAGAAAAAAGCTCAACTTTTTAATCAGGTGTAAAATCTGAATGTGTGACAATGCAGTGTAAAACCTGAATGTGTGACATTTTACTCATGGCTTTTGCAGCATAAGTAAACTGCAATATGACTAATTTATGTATGTATATATTAAACTGGAAAACATCACTGTATTCACAATATATATATATATATATATATATATATATATATATATGCGTAACATCACAGCCTCTCCTTGACAAATGTCAACCCCGCCTTCTCGTGGTACATCCTGTTCCCACTAAAGGGGCTCTGACGACCGCCAATAGCGGTATAACTATACCATCGGGATTAGAGGAAATGCTATCCCACACTCACCAACCCGCTTGGCCAGCGTGGTGAGTTATGGCCAAACCCCTCCAAAATGACTCCACAACTTAAATCTTGGCCCTCAGTCTCCGGCAGCTGGAATGTACCTGGCCAAGGCAGCGGCCAATGCGACATGAAGGCAGAGGGTGCTAAGAATCCCCGGAGGACCGGACTAGGCTGCCATCTGATGCTGACCTTGGCTACGTACAACGGATGCTCCCTATCTTCTGATTCAAGGCTTCTTGAATTGGAAGAGGAACTACAAAGGATCAAGTGGGACATCGTCGGGCTAAGTGAGGTAAGGAGAAAAGGAGAAGATCTCATCGAACTGAAAAGTGGACATCTCTTCTACTATCGTGGGACAGATACTGGCAGAACTAGTGGTGTTGGATTTATAATAAACAAGAAACTGAAGGATAAAGTTGTAGAAGTTGAAAGTTCCTCTGACAGAGCTGCACGACTCGTTATCCAACTCTCGAGAAGATACCAGGCTCAGATTATTCAAACTTATGCACCCACCACAAGTCATGCTGAAGAAGAAATTGAAGAATTTTATGAAGAAATTCGTCATCTAAATAATAAAGGTAAGCAGCATTTGAAGATAATTATGGGAGATTTCAATGCAAAAATAGGGCAACGGCAACAGAATGAAACTTCAGTAGGTAAATTCGGTCACGGCAACAGAAACCAGCGTGGAAATACTCTCGTAGAGTTTGCAGAGGCAGAAGGGTTTTTCATCTTGAACTCCTTTTTCAAGAAAAAGCCACACAGGAAATGGACATGAAGACATCCAAATGGGACGACAAGTGAAATTGATTTTATTATGTGTAACAAAAAATTCGTCATAGAAGACTGCAGTGTGCTAAACAAGTTCAACACAGGCAGTGACCATAGATTGGTGAGATGTAAGATGCACCTCAACACTAAACTCGAACGTAGCAAGCTCATAAGACAAACAAAATGTATTGACATAACCAACCTTAAAAAACACCATAATACCTTCAAATTGGAACTGAAGAACAGATTCTCTGCTTTAGAAGGCCTAACATCGGAAGAAGTGGATATTTCTGAAGTTAACAGAAAAGTAACCAAAGCTCTTATGGAAACAGCAACAAAATTAGCTGGGTCTAAGAACAAGTTGCATGTGAACAAATTATCAGGAAAAACCAAAATGTTGATGCAAAAAAGAAGAGTGATGAGGACAACTAAAGAAGATGTGACTTCCAAAGTGGAATATATAGAGCTATGCAAGACAGTACGAAAAAGTATAACTGAAGACGTAAGGAAATTCAACTGTGAACTAGTAAGGAAAGCAATTGAAAACAACCAAAGCCTAAAGATAGCAAAGGGACATCTCAGTAAGGGGAAAAAACATATTATGGCACTGAGAAAAGAAGATGGTTCTGTAACAAGAAATACAGGTGAAATTTTGACAAGAGTGAAAGATTTCTACTCCAAATTATATGAAAGGGATGATACATGTACTCCAGACATCATGAAAGGTACCAGTACCAGAGTTCTTCCAGTCCTTCCAGCAGAAGTTGCACATGCAATCAAGAACATGAAGCGGGGAAAAGCTCCAGGAGAAGATGGAATTACTGTAGACATCATACAAGAAGCAAGTGGAGAAATCGAAACAGTACTCGCCCAAATTTTCACTCGATGCCTTAATGAAGGGAAAATTCCTGAGGATTGGAACAACGCTACAATGATCTTGCTACATAAAAAAGGTGACATTGAGGATCTCAGGAACTACAGACCTATCAGCCTCCTATCAGTGGTTTATAAAATCTTCACTAAAGTTCTGTCACACCGCTTGAAGGTGACACTGGACATGGCTCAACCGAGAGAACAAGCTGGATTCAGGAGTGGCTACAGCACAATAGATCATATCCACGTACTGAGAGAACTAATTGAAAGAGCGAGGGAATATGAGCTTCCATTGTGCATGGCTTTTATCGATTATGAAAAACCTTTGATTCGGTGAAACCATCAGCAGTTGCAATGGCTCTGAAATCCTGCGGTATTGAAGATGCATACATTAATTATATTAATAACATCTATGAAAATGCAAGTGCAAAGATTAGGCTGTTTGAAAATACAACACACGTAAAAATTGGAAAGGGAGTGAGACAAGGTGACACCATATCTCCGAAGCTCTTTAATGCCACATTGGAAAATGTCTTTCAATCACTGAACTGGGAAAACAAAGGGATAAAGATTAATGGAGATTATCTAACCCACCTTCGTTTTGCTGATGACATAGTCATTTTTGCAACTACCCCATCAGAGCTACAGAGTATGATCCAGGAACTTGCTGACAAGAGTAAAGAAGTGGGATTAAAAATGAACTTTCAGAAGACAAAAGTGATGTACAATGCTTTTACAAGAAATGAAGATTTATCGATTGATGGAGAAAAGCTGGAGATAACAGACACGTACATTTATCTTGGACAGCAGATATCAAGTGAGGGTCACATTGATGAAGAAATTAATCGGCGTACAAAACTTGCCTGGAGAGCTTTTGGAAGAAACAGCATAATTTTCAAGAGCAATATGCCATTATGTCTTAAAAGAAAAGTGTTTGATCAATGCATCCTTCCAGTGCTTACGTATGGTGCAGAGACGTGGACCTTAGCTAAAAGAGACATACAAAGGCTGCAGACAACTCAAAGCAGCATGGAGAGGTGCATGCTTGGTGTAACCAGGAGAGATAAGAAGAGGAACACGTGGATCCGAAAAATGACAAGAGTGGAAGACATCATGATCAGAGTTAAATCCCTGAAATGGCAATGGGCTGGACATACTGCCAGAAGAACAGACCATCGATGGACAGCCGAAATTTTAGATTGGATTCCAAGGGACAGGAAAAGACCCAGAAGAAGACCACATGGAAGATGGGTGGATGAAATTCGAAAGTATGCGGGAGTGACATGGAAGAGACTGGCACAAGACAGACCGTTGTGGAGGAAACTTGGGGAGACCTTCATCCAGCAGTGGATTGATAATGGTTGACAATGATGATGATGATGATGATATATATTTAATTCTAGTTCCAGAAACTTCAGTTAATCTTCCTTTCCTCTGAGTTCCTTTGTTTTTTACAGACATTTCAGGCCACTGGATTTTAGTCAAGGCTTGTTCTCAATGTATAGAAGGATTATCAAAAATTTTGTTTACTGCTGAAGAATTTATATTTTGTTGCCAGGTTTCTCATGCTGTTGCCAGTTACTAAACTGAAATGTTTTCATTGTGCAATTTTGTTGTTGTATACATAATTAAGTTGTTTAAAACACCATTTATTAGTTTTAAAGGCTCATTGACGGCAGTTTTTTTTTTCTTTGATGTAATAACTTTCTTTAATTACAAATTCTGAAGATGACAATCTGTTTTTTGGTGTAAACATGACAAGGATGGTAAGTCAGATAATAAGTCCGAAAGAGGTCCGGGTTCAAGGTTCGAATTCCGGTGAGGCATGGATGTTGTGTTTGTCTTATGGCACTGGCTCTCTCCCTTTCCTGGAACCAGTGACCCTAAATTAGGGACGGGCCACTGCTTATAGCCCATTGAGTTGCCGATGGTGGTCGTTAAACCTCCAATCAAAAAAAAAAAAAAAAAAAAAAATCAGATAATAATCCGAAAACTTGAAAATTTCGTCCTGGAGGGAGAATCGAAGCCACGTCTCCCAGATAGTGCCCGGGTATACAGTGATGTTTTCCAGTTTAATATTTCCATTCATGATTCTTTAATTACTCTTGTATTTTATGAGATTCGTAGTTCAATATTTTATTTTTTTCCCATAAAGGTTCACATTTGCGTAACTGCATATGATTTGCTGATACATTGATCTTTTGTTATTAATAGCCATTTGACGTTCCTTAATTCTAATTTCTAATTTTTGAAATGTTTGTCCAATATAATTACTGTTACAGTTAAGTGGAATTTGATATACAACATTTTTTCTTTCCATCTTGTCTTGTGTATTTCTATATTTTTCTTGATTAGCTATACATGCTCTTTGTTTTCTGCTGTAGTGGAAAATTAAATACCAAAATTAATAAACCCTTTAATAAAGAATAACATAACAGAAGCCACTACAGCAGAAAACAAAGTATAACGTATAGCTAATAAAGAAAAATATAGAAACACACAAGACAAGATGGAAAGAAAAAATGTTGTATATCAAATTTCACTTAATTTCAACAGTAATTATATAAATCAAAATTAAGGAACATCAAAGGCTATTGATAACAAATATCAAAGTAGTATATTAGCACATCATATGCAGTTATGCAAGTGTGAACTTTTATGGGAAAAAATTAAAATATTGGACTATGAATCTCATAAAAACATGAGATTAATTAAGTTATTACATCCCAAAAAACAGTGCCATTAATGAGCTTTAAAAATTAATAAGTGGTATTTTAAACAACTTAATTACAACAACAGATTTACAAAATGCACAATGAAAATATTTCCGTTTAGTAACTGGCAACAGTATGAGAAAACTAGCAACAAATTTAAATTATTCAGGAGTAAACACTTCTGATAATCCTTCTATACATTGAGAAACAGGCCTTCACTAAAATCCAGAGGTGAGAAATGTCTGTAAAAAACCAAAGGAACTCAGAGGAAAGGAAGATTAACTAAAGATTCTTCAAGTAAAACTAGAATTAAATAAATATATCTGGGCAAAGCCTTGAGTAAGTGATTTAATTCAAAATATATAATTACTGAATTCAAAACAAAATAAAATGGTTTTAAAAGGAGAGAGCCAGTGTCGTAAAACAAACACAACATCCATGTCTCACTGGGATTCGAACCCGGACCCCTTTCGGACGAATGATCAGAGGCCATTGCTTAGACCAGTGCGCCACCGGGACAGCATACATTGCTTCAAACACATTTTATTCTTGTTTAGTTTTGTTGCTGTACTTGCTAAAACATCGCTCAAGTTTTCTCTTGTGAGCATGCTTTGCTTTCTTCTCAACAAGTTCCACAGCCATATTTGCCTTTTGCCGTCTAAGTAACATTTGCACAGCATCCATTGCAAATTATTTTTCCTGCTGATATCTTCCCTTTCCATTTCATCATTATTGCTTTTTCTTTCTTTTCTTTTTTATGATCTCAAATTACACTAATTTCATCCATCATGCTGAAAGAACTTTCAGCCTGAGAACCATGAGTACATGACATCAAAGCTTTCACTATTTTTGATAAACAATGTGATTTTGAGAGCATGAACACTTGAACACTTTTTTTTTTTTTTTTTTTTTTTGATTGGGGGTTTAATGACCACAGTGAGCAAACTCAGTGGGCTATTATAAGAAATAGCTCATCCCTAATTTAGGGCCACTGGTTCCAGGCAAGGGAGAGAGCCAGTGCCATAAGACAAACACAAGCCCACACCTCACCGGGATTCAAACCCAGACCCATTTTGGATGACAGGTCAGTAGCCATCGCTTAGACCACTGCGCCACCACGGTGGCTTTGAACACATTGAATCAATTCTTACCAATTTTTGCAACTTCCATTTCCGTAAATTTCTTGCTCCTTTATCAAGCTTAAGTTCACACATTTATGGTGGAAAGTAACATTGAACAACAATGCAAGATAGTAGAAACATTGCGGGGTGGCGGGGGGTTATGGAAGAAATCAATCTTCACTATGTTGGAGTTCCTTTTAGGGGAAATTCTAAATCTTAAATACAAATATTTATTGAATAAAATTATATTTAACAATAATACTGGGCAGAAGGCAATAATGGGAAAATCTTCAGTCCGTCTACCTCCTGTTCTCAAAAGTATTGAAACACACAGTACAACCTTATTCCCTGCTTTCACTGACAGCTGCCAGTCCCCAAAAATGTTTGTTCAACGCATTATTCTAGAGCAGGGGTCGGCAAACTGCGGCTCGCGAGCCACATGTGGCTCTTTGGTCACGTACATGTGGCTCTGAAGTAAAATTTAAAATGAAAATAAAACTATCATAGTTTCATTTATAAAAATTTTAAAGGACTTTATTCACATAATGGTGATTTCATTTGTTTCATAGGCCTCTCAAAACTTTGACACTACTGAAGAATTTCTTCTTTTTTTTTTTTTAAATGCATGTCATTAGCTACAGTGAATATTGGGAACATTACCCTTTTTAAATAATTCACAGTTGTAAAAAAAAAAAAAGAAAAAAACTCGCTATCTCTGCTCCGAGAAGACGTATTTGTAAAAATATTTTTCCATAGCATAGCTTTGACTATGGAGAAAAATTTCATTTGTTTCATAGGTTTCTCAAAACTTCAAAGCGTGACGTCAGGGAGGGGAAAGCGAGCATGAAGGGGGGTCTACAGAGGGAATGGTTGAGCAACATGTAGGCAGGTGCTCAAAGTGACTAATAAGTGAGCACACGGGCGCCCTCTACTGGGCAAGACAACGTTGACAATGGCGAAATGTGAAAGCTTTAACCTACTACGTGTAGTTGTTTTTTTTGTGTAGTTGTAACGGATGCGAACGAATGTGGAGTCTGTGTCACTTTGCTGTTTCTGCAACTTAGTATTCTCTTTTGGCTGGGGGCATCCAGAAACAGCATTAATCTTCGCATCCAAGTTTACTACAAGTTACAAGGTATTGTTGATTTTTTTCAAATTATTGCCGGTAGTACAATGGGAAATTATGCGAAGCTGTTGTCAAAACTATCAGATTTTACCAAAAAGACTGTTGTGTTGCTTGCAATTTTTAAAGTATTAATAAGCATTTTACGACAAAAAACAACAAATTTTAAGAAGCATATCGATTGTAGATAATCGAAATAAGTGTTTAAGGTGCTTTTCAACATGGCTACGAAGAAAAAACTAAGAAAAACAATAGATGAGCTTTGTGACTTTAAAACTGAATGGACTGAATGTTTCACACTTCTCTCGAACTCAGATGGCCTTCCAACCTGTCTCATTTGCCAAGAAAAACTGGCGCACAACAAAAAGTCAAATTTGGAGAGGCACTTCACGACAAAACATGCCTCATTTGCCAGAAAATATCCTGTCAGTGACACGAGGAAATGAGCAGTAGAAGAACTTCAGAAAAATGTTGAAAAATCAAGTTCTGTATTTAATTACTGGAGACAGTCTGACAATAATGTTAATATTGCAAGCTTCGTAGTGAGTCAGGAGATCGCTAAGAGAGGAAAACCATTCACAGATGGTGAATACATTAAATGTTGTTTTGTTAATGCATCTGAAGAACTTTTTTGGGATTTCAAAAACAAACCACAGATTTTAAATAAAATTAAAAACATACCGTTATCTATCAAAACAGTAGAAGATAGGGTAGCTAAAATGTTCTCAAATGTGACCAACCAACAAGTCAAAGAAATTAAATAAGCTTCAGCTTTATCAATTGTGGTAGATGAGTCTTGTGACATACAGGTTTCCCTTTTTGTGCGGTATATAACATCTGAGGGTCCAAAAGAAGAACTTCTGGGATTATTGCAACTCAAGGGCCAAACGCGTGGAGAGCACATAGCAAAAGCTGTCCTTGAATGCATGGAAAAAAATCATATCCCACTCAATAAAATTGTGTCAATTGCAAGCAATCGTGCAAAAAGTATGGCGGGAGCAAAAAAGGGTTTTGTTTCAAATTCAAAAGGAAAAATTAGTCATGAAGTGATTACTTTCCATTGTATACTCCACCAAAGAAGCACTTTGTGCACAAACATTTCCAGAAGAAATCGGGAATATCATGGAATTGGTAATTAAGATTACCAACTTTATTACAGCAAGGAGACTTAACCATCGAAAATTTAAAGAGTTGCTAAGTGAAATGAAGAGCGAGCATTCAGATCTCCACAGTGGCGAATCCTAGTGCAGAATGGAGGTCATGCGGGCTGGAATATATGCAACATTGTAAGTAATTCTGTGCCTAATACCAACTGATAATAATGGGTTTTAATAACAACAATGCAACATTGTGTGTAGAGGTTGTCAAATCCCCCCCCCCCAAGAACTGTCACTTTTAGAAAACAACAAACACGGCTAGCAAAATAGTTTATTTAAATTTTTGCAGCCTGCCAACCATGGATACAAATCATACTGAGAAACCTGAAAATTCCGAGTATGAGTATTTGTTTTATCCTTACATATGTAAGAGAGGTAAAGGTGGGCATGGCCTCCCGTCCTTTATTATTTTCATCTCTTCCATTGTAGTCCTCCTTGAAAAAGGTATTTCTAACAAATCTTGAATAATATGTACTTTTATTGACATTGACTAAACTCATTGTTCAGTGAGAAAGTTTTAAAGTTCTAGAAACACTGTTCAGGATTTAAAGAAACAAACTACATAATTAGTAATAAACACAAGGATCATCACTGCTTTAGTTACTAACACCATTTACTGAATAACACAATTCAAAATCTACAATCTGCAATCTACCCCAAAGAAGAAAAATGTTGTTTGGTTGCTGCTTGCACTCAATGGAAAAACACTTTCGAGAAAACATATGGTGTGTTTGCTGCCACATGACTTGAGAAGCTAACCGAACCTGTTTCCCCTCCCCGTCTCTTGGTTCAGCTGTTGAAACCTACGCATGCGCTGAAGCATAATTCTGAACTGCAGTAAGCTCTTAGCATCCCTAAAGTTTCGAGCTTCCTATTGGCTTCACAACTACAACGAGGGGTGAGCGTGAGCCAAATGAACATGCTCTGGCGTAATACAACTGATTTCAGCATTCCAGCTTTTTATGAAAGGGATTTTTTTTTTCATTTACATAAGATGTAATTGCAGATATTCCAGCTTTTATGAAATGGAATTTTTTAAAAATTTCGACAGTTTTAGTGGTGGCACACAACTAGCCATACCGCAGCCTTCGCTACTGCTTCTCCAGTAGAACAAGGTTCGATGGCTTTCCAGAGGCGACGTGTAAAAGCGTTTTGCATCTTCCATAAATGAAATAAAACTATTTTGGCTATACATTCAGGCGTACTTCTGAACAAGAACCCTTTCCTGTAGTTGCTGACTTTGTGCATATCATTTTACAGTCATTTGCAAACTTTTAAGACCACCTGTTGGTATTAGGAGATTTCTGCCAATTGCATCAGCTACTGTCTGTATTACTCAACTTCCTGTCAGTGCGGCATCATCCTACAGCGCCAGCTGTTTATAGAGTTGGGGAAGTGTGAGAGCATTAGTTCACTTCTGGTTTTCATTCTGAGAGGTTTTGTATGTATTTTCTATATAGCGAAAAATGGGCAAAAAAACGTCACTAGGTGTTACTCAGAGGGCATAAATACTGACTTTATATCATGAAGGATACTCCGAACGTGACATAAGCAGAAAGGTGAAGGTGAGCAAGACTGCTATTCATAATATGATCATGAAATATCGAGATACACGTGAGTTTAGCAACCGAAAGAGAAGTGGACGTCCAAGGGAAACAACCCCATGTGATGACTTTACCATAAGGTGGATAGATATGCATTCTCTGAGGAATTTGTGAAAGAAAATTAAGGCCTTTCTACATTCAAAAGGGTCTGATATTAGTATCAGCATTGTTTCCCAACATCTTAACAAAGCTTTTGGATTACAGTCTTATAAACTTGCACATAAACCAAGACTAGCCTCTGTCATGAAAAAGAGACTCCAGTTTGCAAAGCATCCTCAATCGTGGACTGCTGAAATTAGAGCCCAGTTCTTTTTTTCAATGAATCAGCTGTGTCAATTTGAATCACATGAAGCACATGTTCAATGATAAAAAGGCAAAAGGTTTCATGAACAATATACCATTAGCACTGTGAGACATCCGCATAGTCAGATGATTTAGGGTGCTATGTCAGCATCTGGTACTGCTTCATTATCCTTTTTGCTGACAGGCACTACCATGACTCGTCCTTTTTGTGTGGAAATGTTACGTGAGAAACTCTTAACTGATATGCAAGTACACAGATGCACAATCTTTATGCACGATGGTGCTCCATGCCACAGATCAAAGACAGTAAAAGACTGCCTGCAGAGGAAAAATATAACTATGCTTGACTGGCTCGGTAATAGTCCTGACCTTAACCCCATCGAAAATTTGTGGACCATTTTAAAAGAAAAGGTAGCAGAAAAACAGCCATCAAATTCCCAAGCTTTGATTGACACGATAAAGTATGTGTGATGCAAAGACATTTCAAGAGACTACTGCAAATCCCTCATTGAGAATATGCCACATCGTATTCTGTCCGTTATAAAAAAACAATGGTGGCCACAGAAAGTACTAATTTCGGTCTTTTTGTGTTCTAAAAAATGTAGGTATTCCTCTGTGGTGTCATTTTTTCAAATATCTCTGACTGTAATTATTATTATTATTATTATTTTTAAATCTTAATTTTCAATAAATTGACAGGTGGTTTAAACTTTTGCAAATGACTGTAATAAAGAAAATAGTCTTCAAGATTTGTATTACATGGTGTAATCCCGTATTTATTTCATGAACATATTAGTAAATGTTAACAATTAATTTTTTTAGTATTATAAGTATTTAGCGGGAATTATCGAGGATAAATTTATTAAGGTACATTACCTCTCAAATTTTCGATCTATACACTAGATTTTCTTCAGGAGTTCTTGTGTCTCACTACTTCCACAGGTCTGGCGACCAAGCCTGGTGGATTTTCGATCCAGCATGGTCGTTGATGTTGCCACCTTGTGTCTTGTAAATTTCCAGAGATTCCTCTAATTTCCGGATAATTGCGTGGGATTGATGTTTGATCACTTTTAAGGAGTCCCAGTCCATTTTGTGGCCAGTTTGTTGTATGTGCCTGTCTAATTCTGTTTTATTTGAGATGTTCCTTATTGCTGCTTTGTGTTCTTTAATTCTGGTGGTTAACCTTCGTCTTGTTTCTCCTATATATGGTAATCCACATGAACACTTGATTTTATTAATGACTCCTTCCTGGAGTAAAGTATTTTCTTCTTTTTGTTTTAGGGATGGTAAGTATTTTTTAATTTTGTTATTTAAACCTGGAGCTAAACTAATTTTATATTTAGTGCTGATTTTCTTAGTTTTTCAAACAGTCCCTTGTGGTAAGCGACTTTTCTTGTAAATAAATATTCAATTTTCTCTTTATTTTTGTCTGTAGTGCCAGTTCTGTTCCTAGCAGGATTTTCTTCCAGTAGTTGACGAATTTCTTTTGAAGGGTAATCATTTTCTAATAAGATTGATTTTAACTTATTTTTATGGTTTTCTTTAGCTTCTGAAGATGAATTCAAGCTTTTCAAATTTTTCTTTAAATTGTAAAGCTACATTTTTCTTTATATAATTAAGGTAATCTGATTTTGAATTCAGAAATTTTCCTGTATTTGTAGGCTTTGTTTGTTAAATATTTATAATACTGAAAGTAATAAGAGGAAGCCATGACGTCATTAATTATTAGAATTAATTCTTTGCTAAAAATAAGTTAATAATAATAATAAAGTATACACTATAAATTTCACTAAATTATGGGTTTTACAGAGGAATAAAGGAAATTACTTACAGTCAAATTTTCAGGTAGCACTCCTACCCTTCCTCAGGACTACACTATAGTAGATGTTGCTATTCATTTGCTAAATTCCAACCTTTCACATCATTTAATGTTGTTCCTCTTCTTCATATCACAAAAAGTGACACAAGCTCATAATAAAATATCATAAACTAAATAGTTTGTCTTTTATTTGTTACTAAATGTTTGAAAGCCTGTCCCTCCCCTGATGACATAAAAATGAACAAAATGACAGTTGGAGGATAATATTAGTACATGATAAATGTGGCAAAAGAATAGATCAACAAGAAGGTGAGTTGTGCTCATATTTTCATGAAAATATTTGTGTAATTAATTTTGATTACACGTGTTTTAGATTAAAAACCTACTAAAAGTGTTTTTTAACATACTTGTAGGTATTTGTTATTCATTCCATCTTGTTTTACATACAGCACACACCCAGCATGAAGCAGCCATGGAGCTAGTTCACAATGCATTTTATGCTAAGTTTATTTTTAGAATAATAATAGTTTAGGTGCTGAATCATATTAGGTTTAACTATTATTACTGTTATAGTTAGTTATATTCTCAACTGTGACTCCCATCAGGAGGATCACAGCTATGGATAATAACTAGAGCACATGATGTGTGTTCAAAATAATTTTATAGTTAAACTAGGTAGTTCATTTATAGCTTTTTAAAATGTGCTCGTTTTGTTATGGCAGGAAGTGGCAACTATGGATCTCTGAACATAAGCAGCTGATCAGATTGCAAGGGCTCATAGGTAAAATGTAACAGAAAAAATGTCCATTTTATTAATGTTCTGTATTTCTTTAGTATAAAATTAGTTGAATTTTTATGTATAAAATCTTTCTACAGAGTTGAAATTATTATTTTTTATTACAGAGTTGAAATTATAATTTTTGTTTATAAGAGTAGTCAATAAAATTTATGTAGCACTACTAATTCCTTTGCTCTTTCATTGCCACTCCAGTAACACAGTGGTCTGAGCAATGGCTTCTGATCATTAGTCTGAGATGGCTTTGGCTTCGAATCCTGATGAGGCATCCATGGATGTTGTGTTTGTCTCAAGGTGCTGGCTCTCTCCCTTCCCTGGAACCAGTGACCCTAAATTAGGGACAGAAGACTGCTTATAGCCCATTGAGATGTTCACGGTGGTTGTTAAATCTCCAATCCAAAAAAAATAATAATAATAATAATAATAATAAGCTGACTGCATGTAAACATGATGTAGCGACACAAGTGAACTACCCAAAAGCATTTGTAATCAAAATTCTATCTGATCAGACTATACATGAAGCTATTGGAATTTATTTTGAAGTTGCAGTACAAGAAACAAGTTTAAAAAATACAGGGTGACTTTCACATGCTGGCAATTGTTGCAAATGCATACAGAAAATATATGCAATGGCAAATATTTCCAGTATTGTAGATTTTTGAAAATTTTAAATGTTAGTGTTGTAGTGGGCTCCTAAGAAAAGGGCTGTTCACTAAACACAAGTGTCTAAAGAACCTATCCATCCCTAGGGTAGGGTCTGTTCTTCTAGTGAAACAATATGAGAGCACAATTGTCACTTTGCTGAAGTTCACAAAAAAAAAAAAAAAAAAAAAAAACCTAATAGCTAGACTTCATTCGTTAAATTAGATTTACACCCAATCTTCATGCTTCATTATTTTCTCTTGTTATATGCTTATTCTTTATAAGAAAAAACTGGCTGTGAAATGCTTCTTATTTGTGTATGTGTGAACATTTTTAAAATACTGTCTATCTTAAGTTAGAAAACATAATACATTTAAGCATAGCAAATATATAGCACCCAGTCACATAAGTAGAATTGAATCCGTCATTTATTATTAATTTTTTAATTTGTGATTTAAGGACTGCCATGAGCAATTGTAAGGGTGATAAGCTCTTGCCTGTCCCTGATTTTGGGTCAGTGTTTCCAGGGAGGGGAGGAGTGAGAGCCTACACCCAAAGCACCACCTATGCCTCATCCACAACTGGTATTCATATTATCCCCTCCAAAGTTGTCATTTCCACTCTAAACCCATACTGAGGCACAGGGGTACAAACACACTTCAGAAGGAGTATGAATGGGTAAATTTAATGGTGTAATGAGTAACCATATTGAACTGCCATTTTACAAGGAGGAACATGGAAAGTCTTCAGCTTTTCTAAGGAAAAGCTGAAGACTAAGGTTTCACCTACTCAGCCCTTTCTTTATTTTTATATTTTTAATATTGTGGTTAACTAAATCACTCTAATGTAGGGTGCCCAGATACCTTTGGTTCAAAATCAGGACAGTTTTTCAAAAAAAGTAGCACTTCTCAAAATAACGTTTATTCCATTAGTCATATAAAACACAAGATTCACATGCATTTACTATTAGACGATATTTGATTCAGCAAATTTTCATCATGCCAAATTTTTTTATGCATTTTGCCACATGAAAGTGAATTATTTAATTTGAAGCAGACATTTTACAGTTTCAACATCTCACCAATTTCGATCATCTGCCCACTGCTTCCTGCATGGAAAAATACTTGTTTAATGGCAGAATTCGACATTGGAATTAAAAAAATTACACTAACTAAAACCTTCAAATTCACAAATTTGTTGTTTTAAAACAAAGTGGACCATTCTTTATCAATTGGCACATTGCTAAATTCACTTGAAGATGCTCCTAACAATAAGTTTAATTCATTAGTTTCATCAAACAATGAATCTTTCATGGCAATATCTGGTAATAAATATTGAGCTGCCTTTTGGACTTCGTCATATTTAATATCAATTTTTAACATCAACCAATCTGTTTTTTTTTATTGGAGGTTTAACGACCATTGTGAGCAACTCAATGGGCTATAAGCAGTCGCCCGTCCCTAATTTAGGGTCACTGGTTCCAGGGAAGGGAGAGAGCCAGTGCCATAAGACAAACACAACATCCATGCCTAACCGGGATTCGAACCTGGACCTCTTTCAGACAACATCCATGCCTCACCGGGATTCGAACCCGGACCTCTTTCAGACGAATGATCAGTCTGAAAGAGGTCCGGGTTCGAATGAATGCGCCACCGGGGCGGCAACCAATCTGTTGAACAAGGATAATTATCTAAGCTGAACCACTTATTAATATAATCATTAGCCTATAAATAAAAGTCGATGAATTCCCTTTTAAGTTGATTGGCTAAATCCAGATCATCTAAAAGTAGCATTTTTACAGAAGTTCTGGCAGAAACCCAAATTTCAGTACAAAATCAGGACATCTGGGCACCCTACTCGAATGGCCATAACAAGTTGCCTGTCCCTACTTGAATTGAAGCCCACTTGTTCCAGGGAAGGGAGACAATCAGGACTGTAAGACTATCACACCGACCATAGGTCACGCAGGGTTTTTTTTTTTTTTTTGATTGGAGGTTTAACGACCACCGTGAGCAACTCAATGGGCTATAAGTAGTCCCCCGTCCCTAATTTAGGGTCACTGGTTCCAGGGAAGGGAGAGAGCCAGTGCCGTAAGACAAACACAACATCCATGCCTCACCGGGATTCGAACCCGGACCCCTTATGGGCCACGCAGGGTTCAGACAACTATTTATAAACTTACGTATCTGACCACTCTGCCAAAGGGGTAGCCCTCAAAATCCGGGACAACTGAGCCAATGACGGCTGCAGTTATTTTAATAATTTAGAATTTCCGAAGAGTTAATCAGTTGCATTATCATACTGATACATTAATAACATCAACAATAGCTATGTAAAATCACTAAAACTAGTAACACATTAATTGAATCGTGTGCTACCTATGCGTTCCATACTGAGCTCTATAAGTCAATTGCACAGCAAAAATATAAACAATATGTAATCACATGTTGACAGCTGCCATTGCCCCACCCACGACGATTACGGATTGTGTTGTTTACCTAATGGTAACACAAGGCTGAACTGGAGCGAGTTCAGCCTTGGGTAACAAAACAGGCATGTAGATGAAATACAGTTTTTAGTACCCAACGAGATAGAAATTGAGAGTACCATTCTTAATATTTTCGTGCCCGGTCAAGGCCATATTATCTTAATACATTACCAGGCACGTGGTTTGGCCGTGACGTCACAATCGTAGGGCCACTATTTCCCCCGTAGACCTACGGATATAGCGTCTAAAAGGGGAAGTGTGCCGTGCGAACTCAAAATCTGCGTTCGAAATATGTCCCACGCCGCATCGCGGCGCTGCAGACGGCGTCTGTGTCAAAGATTGTGTGTACAGTTGTGCAATGTGAACCAAACAACAGGGGTTGGATTAGGATATGTACGATTTTCTTAAGTGTGTGATTATGGAAACACATTTTATGGTTCAGTGAAATGTCTACGTCTGGCGCAGAGTGCAGCGTCGGCAAATGTAATTGAAAGTATAATTATGCGTGATTTAAATTGATATGCTACCTCCTCGAAGAATGCCTACCAAAAGGCTAACAAATGGCTTGTATGTGCCAAGTAAAGAAGTGCTGTTTGGAAAATTTAAATGTATGTCACTTAGTAGCGGCTAGTGGTAAGCTGAGTCGAATCTGACGAAAAAGACAGGCTACGGTGCGAAATAGTCACGTGCACAACTTAGTGCTGTCGCCAAGTCAATCGGTTGAACAGCCATTGCGTTTCATTGTTGGTTCACATTTGTTTGTATTGAGTGAGTGTTCCGTTTATTGCCATTTGGATACACGTATAGTTTTGTAAGGTAGGTATTATTATATTTCTAAGGTAAGGTTAATTCTTAGTAAACGTTTTATTTAGTTTTAGTAATAATTATAGGTTTAATGAGTAGATCTTAGTTTCACACGTGTTGAAATCTGTTCATGTCTCGTGAATAGTGAAGTATAAAGAAGTGAGTTATTCTGTAGTGTTGAATTCTTATTTCAAATAGAATAATTAATATATTTTGCCAATGCCGATTCACATAGAGCTTGAATATTACCAGAAATCAGGGCAACTTTTCAGGAAATTAGCCTTCGTAATTTGTATAACATTTGCATCTCCAACAATCGTTAGCCCTTTCTTTACGAAATTAATGCTTGAACTGTTGTTGCATTGTAATGTGTCTCTGAATTAAAGAGTACATTTTTTAATTTCGTAACTTAATGCAACTGTGATATAGCATTTGTCTGATTGAATTTACTAAAGCTGTCTGAACAGTGTGGACAGATTATGTTGAAAAACTTGCATGGTCAACTTTATTCTAACTGTACAAAACATAGGGAACTACTTTCGATTAAAAATTTCATATCTAGTTCTTCACTTGTATTAAAAGGTGTAATTCTTTTTACAGGAATTGCCAAAATTTGCCATGCCACAGTGTTGCAGTGTTAGTGGCTGCTAGTTAAATTATAGAAGTCAAAAGGAGACTTACAACTTTTGCCATACCAATTGTCTTATACAAAATCTGCTGCATACATTTAAACAGACAAAGTTCTGATTTTAGATTTCCTTGTTCATTTTCCGTGGAATGTTTGTGTATGAGTAGCTTGAAAACTAAATAGGAAAACATAACTCTCCTCAGCTGGAAAATACTCTTGAACAACTTAGTGAAAGCCAAACATGACAACTGAAATTATTTGAAATCACGTGAAAGGAAAATTAAGAAGTTGAAAGTCTGAACGCTTAGTTTTGTGTGCCTCTCCTTAGTGCATAGTGTGCACAGAGTAAGTCCTGAGATAGGAAAAAGAGTTCAAACTTATCAAATATTTTATATGCAAAAGTGTATAGCCAGGTTGGTTAAAGTATTGAAATGTATTTTTCTTCTGTAATAAATGAAGATAACATTTCTGAAAAGTTATCTTTGAAACTGGAAAGTAAAGATCCGTCATATTTGGTTTAATTTTATTTGAAACTTGTATACCAGGAAGCAGTACTTCAGTTAGCTTCTCGTAACATATTTCCAATCTTTTTTCTGCTTCATCACATATTCACACAGTGATGCGGAGTGGTTGGTGGCATTCTGTACTGAAGATTTGTATTTAATATTTGGTGGTGTCTTTTTTTTTTTTCAAATTGGAACTAATACTGTTTGTGCAGTGGTTGCCCGTCTTCAAAATGGACCAGAGGTCCTCATTTACTAGCAGGTTTGATTTCATCTGTCAAAATTCATTTGAAAATCTATGGACTATTTTCTTTCCGTGGAAGATGATGCTGCACTCCTTCGCGTCATGGGGTCCGGCTAGTCCCTCAACGACACCATACCCGTACGAGTTCCATGTCACTTATTTTCAGATTAATAAATGTTAGCAGTAATATTGTAGCATTTTTGTTTATGTTTCAATACTGTACCAAAAAATTCCAGGAAATTTCTCTTATTTTTCATACTTACCACTATGACTTCATTGCCATAAAATTTTTGATAAAAACACCTGTGAGAAATTAACTGAAGTGTTACTGTGTGTGTGTGTGTGTCAGAGCTGAGTTCGGGCTGAATTTCAAGATCCTGAGCCTGAAGTATGTCAGCTCGAACGAGCCCGAAAACTATGATTAACCTGTTAAGCATTGAAAAAGTCTTCCAGACTTCCACTCTTTCCTACCCATGCAATTAACTGATGTCTTTCTCAACTGCGGAGTGGAGAAGGGATGTCTATCTATTTCTATAGTTACCTTTAACCATTCATTTATTCCCGAAATGTTTTTTTGGGGGAGGGGGGGACATCTGGAGGCACAACAAACTATGTCGTATGTTGCTCAATAGAATTAGCAGGGAGCTGCCCCTTTGAGGTAGGGAGCAAAATTCCGTCAGCTTGCTATCTACTATCTATGCTTCTTAAAACTTATCCTTGGCAGAAATCCTGTAATTCATGGCCTATGGTATTTTGTTATCCAAGCCCGGAATGGATAGCCCTGCAGAATTCCTACTCCCCATTTGACCCAGTTGCTGAAGAATTCTCTTTCACAACTAGAAAGTGTAAAAAAAGTCTCGTGTGCTAAATTATATAAAATCACATTAAAAGAAAAAAGGAAGAAAATTCTTCCCCTCTCTCCAAGCCCGAACTCCAGTAAGTATTACACAGCCAGCGCCCGGTTCGGGCTCGGCCCGTCTCAGCACTGGTGTGTGTGTGTACTAGTGCTTAGCTTGACATTTATAGTAGGTATATTGAAAGTAAAAATTTAATTTTACTATAATGAGCAAATTTGGCTTCTAGTAAAGAATGTTAGTAAAATGTATAAATTCCCTAGTGTTATGAAAAACTACTAACCAATTCTGCTTAATTCCTTTAGAAATGTGTGGGAAATATTTATTTATACTGTTAAAATGTTGTCTAATCTAAAAAGTGATATCAAATATGTTTTATAAAAAAGTAGATCACAGGTATGAACATTACAAGAGTAGATTTTAGGTAAAGAAAATAATTGACATAACTCATACATAAAATATTCAGATGGTAACACACACTGGAGGATCTAAAGCTGAGATAATTTTGATGTAACTTGTGATGATTCAAACTATTTGAAACAGATGTCTTAATTTCTGCCATTGGTTAGCAAGAATTCTTTTTTTATTTTGTTGTGTGTATCTATAACTTTGTTGCAGATGCTATCACATAAAGGAAGTTTGGGTAACAATCTGAAGCTGAATACTGTTTAGCTTGTGATGACTTCCTTCTTTCAAACTATTTGAAACAGACATTTGAGGTACATTTATGTAAAAGAATGGACCCATTTGTTTATTTTTAATAGTATTTTTTACTTTGTTCCGCTTGAAGATACAAGACAAATTCATAGTCAATAGGTAAGTTGATACTTTATCCAAATGTAGTATTTATGCTAATTTTTAAAACAAACTAAAAAATTAATTTCTGAATTGTAGCAAAGTGCTTTAATAATATGAGGGTGGATCAAAAAGTTAGTTACACTGTTGAATAAAAAAATCAAGGATATACTCAGGGGATGTATGTTGGTTTACAACATTAATTCATTTTTCGACATAGTCGCCTAAGGACTGTAAACATTTATCGGAACGTGCGATTAACTTTCCCATACCTGTACAAGAAAAGTCCAGTTTGGTGCAACTAGTTAAGGACCGCACTTTTCACAGCCTCATCCGTTGGGAATCATTGTCCACTAAGCTCCTGTTTCATTTTACCGAACAAATGGTAGCCGCATGGGGATAAGTTGGGGCTATAAGGTGGATGCTGCCACAATTCCGACTTGAATTAATGCAGCAATTCCCTTAGTTTTCCGTGCTGTGTAATGTTCTTGGACATCAGTGTGACACCTTCGCTCAACTTACCCCGGCATCTGTCCTTAATTGAATTTCGCAAATTTAATGGTGTTTGGCAATAGGAGTCACTTGATGGTTGTCTCTTTTGACAGAAATTCTGTGTAAACAACAGATTCACAGTCATCATGACCACTCCCGCAGACAGAGACAGTTGGACTTTTCACGTCTTCCTTGTTGGGGAGGTGACATGTTTCCATTCCATGGACGATCGTTTGATTTCAGTTACGTAACAGTAAATATGTGATTTCAGATTGCTTATAGAGATATATTTCCCACGTATAATAAGAAGAAATATTTCTTCCCCAGTGTTTACCTGTATAACTGGGAATTTGCTAAGCATCGACCTGACTCTAAATAGCTGAGCTACGATGAAGCAAGGCTCGCTTTGACTGGCGAAAATCTGATATGAAATGTAAACTAGAACAATCTGTAGGATGCATAATGCTGTATTTAGTTCCAGAACAGTCTGCTGATATACCAAATGTCTTCCACATATTCCTGGTCCAAGAAGCCCCATCACACGTAATGAAATTAACAAACAGACCTGCATTTTCAGTGAGAATAACAGCTTTAATAATTAATTTTGCTAGCAAAGTTCCACTTATATTGTTACTTGTGGCAAAAACACCAATTATTTGGGTCCAATCTCCATTTAATGGCTGAAACACCATTACCAGTCCGTGATTACATGGGGTATACTTAACAGTTTTTGAAGTGTATGGCCCAATATGAACAAACCCTAATATTTCACCAGATGATTTTGCATGCAGTTTTTCTGTAAGCTTCACTTCATCTATTAATATACCACCATGTCTTGCAAAAGGCTCCATTTCACTTGTTTTCTTTGAAATAGTTTCAAACGTCAGTGCATTGAATCCAAAACTGCTGTTGTAATTTGAAATATACTTTCTAATAGTTGTTCTATTAGGTAGGATCATGATTTTGTGTTTCCGTATGTGCTCGTACAATTTTGGACTTTTTATGTGCATTAGTAAGCATTCAAGTAACCATTCTTTGGTATATGACATACCTCTTGCAGATTTCTTTTTTGCTGCCTTATAACAATGAATAACCATTTGCTGCTGCTTAATGCGTAATTCTGCTATTTTTTCATTAATGGAAAGTTCTGTAAAATTCCTTTTTTTTTTTATTTTTTTTTTTTTAAGTTTAATTAGAGAGCGAAATAACTAGTTTCTTCAGCCTGTTGATTTTCCGAACTGTATTTTGATACTTATTTTTAAATGTAGCCTTTCTTCTATGATAAGCTATTTTGTGCAAAAGTAAGCCCTGCAGATACTTACATCTGAGGCAAGTCTTTGTTGTTCCTTTCGTTACACAATTTTTGCTGTACAAATTATTCTAAAAAATAACTCCACTTTCAAGGTACTTCATGTTATTTTCAAATTCTGAAATGGAGCCTGTGCCATGACATACTGTTAGCCTATCAGTGTCTCGAATAATGGATTTTGATTCATCTTTAGAAGTAATATTAGAAACTGAGTTAATTTTTATTCCACGTAAATACACTTTACAGGTAACCTCTGGTTAACTTTTGGTAACAACAACCAGTTTTTCTGTTGTCAATGAATTTGACAATTCACATTTGAATGAATGAACATGGAAAATTATGCACTTTGAATTATTTGCAGGAATTTGCTTACCCCAAAATACTGAAGGCTGTGATATTCAGAAGGCAGTTCCGTGTAACTCTTTGGGAAGTGAATTCCAAGCTATTTAAATTACCATCAGGCTTATCATCGGTTTCCCCTAACTTTCCTGTATTTTGCCAGAGTTTTTGACAAATAATGGGGAAGGTTTGGAAATATTGTTGGAATTGCATCTGGTGTCAAGATGGGCCGATCTCTGGGTATTAACACAGTCTCCTCATTTATTTTATGCACAAAATTTCGAACCACAAATCTCTCAAAGTGCAGTTCACATACAGCACTAAATTTGTCGTAAGTTTTTATCTGCACATCTGCACCGGGAATCAATCTTTGCCACTGCTGTAAAAGTTTATCATTTTTGGGTATTCCAAAGAGTGACGGCTTACTGTTTTTGTACTGAGTATTGCAACCTGGCACAAAACTATGGTTATTTCTCTTCCGCATAATGAGCTAAGTATAACTTATATACAATATTTAGGTAATCCACATTCCTTCTAAAACCTAAAACATAACACGTTTTCGTCTAAATTACCGTTCTTTTCACAGTAAGCAACACGAATTTAGTTTCCCGCTCCCATCACAGTAAGAAAGAGGGAAGGGAAGGCGATCGAAGCGCCATCTACGAAGGGGACAAATTTCGGTATCCACGCCAATCATTACGTACGCTAGGCGCTCGGCACACTTTCCCTTCTAGACGCTATACTACGGATTTGACTCGTTTCGTAGTTGTGTTATCATATTCGTTCTTGTTGGCTAGTGATGTTGCTCCAGTGAATGTTGTATAGATATTTACAGCGTGTTTTAAATTTATTGTAAAGATATTGCTCGATTACAAAAGATATTTTCACCGGTAAGGAATGTTTCTTTTATTAGTATATTCAGTTCTGGAATTTTATAAATACGAGTTGTTGATTGAAGGTTAGTTAATCCTTCGTGAAGTGCGGGTTTTACGTTTTATAAATGTTCTTATTGCTGCGGAATAAAACGGGATGTAATGTTATACGTTTTGTTATATATATTATATGCATGCTACAAATGGAACAAGAGAGGGAATTGCTTATTTACGATATATTAAAATAACTGAGGATCCTGAAATGTTTGTTGCTTTGTAAATAAGACAGCATGTAATTTTAGAATGCCAAACAACATTACGCCGCCCCGGTGGCGCAGTGGTCTAAGGCGCTGGCCTCTGATCATTCGTCCGTAAGGGGTCCGGGTTCGAATCCCGGTCTGGCATGGATGTTGTGTTTGTCTTACGGCACTGGCTCTCTCCCTTCCCTGGAACCAGTGACCCTAAATTAGGGACGGGCGACTGCTTATAGCCCATTGAGTTGCTCACGGTGGTCGTTAAAACCTCCAATCAAAAAAAAAAAAAAAAAAAAACAACATTACGATGACTGGAAACTGGGATACCTGGAGGTATTCGAGATTTTTTTAATTTTTTTTTTATTGGAGGTTTAACGACCACCGTGAGCAACTCAATGGCCCGTCCCTAATTTAGGGTCACTGGTTCCAGGTAAGGGATAGAGCCAGGGCCGTAAGACAAACACAACATCCATGCCTCACCGGGATTCGAACCCGGACCCCTTACGGACGAATGATCAGAGGCCATCGCTGAGACCACTGCGCCACCGGGGCTGCTTTTTTTAATTTTATGAAAATAGAGTGCTTTTACCTGAAAAAAGTACTCATCATGGATTTACGGATCGTGTTTTTAACTTTTAGTGATACTTACAGCATAGCTGTGGAAAAAGCGTATTCGTGATTTTCTACGACGCATACGTTGTAAAACAAAATAAAATGTCATGATTGCTATGCATTCATGAATTGAGTGAAGCTGCTGCACAATGTGCTGAAGAATCTCCACAGCTTGCGTGTCAATCAGAAAATTATGTTTATGCACACAGGTCTCTATTTTTGCTGTACCAACCAACAACACGTTTAAATGTGATAGTACATCACCGATCAGATATAATTATACACTGCACTTCTCGTTTTCTGTAAAATTAATACTTTCAATATGCACATATAGCAATAAATACAGCAGTATTTCAGTCTGGTTGCGACTTCTCTTTTCCAAACCATGAATGACGACAAGTTAGCAACAGATTTCACTCACATGCTGTCTCCCAATCGCAATGCGCCGCCCCGGTGGCGCAGTGGTCTAAGGCGTTGGCCTCTGATCATTCGTCCGAACGGGGTTCGGGTTCGAATCCCGGTGAGGCATGGATGTTGTGTTTGTCTTACGGCACTGGCTCTCTCCCTTCCCTGGAGCCAGTGACCCTAAATTAGGGACGGACGACTGCTTATAGCCCATTGAGTTGCTCACGGTGGTCGTTAAACCTCCAATCCAATCCAAAAAATCGCAATGCAAATTTAACTTGAATTTTTCAGGTGATACTTGAACAAATACTATACGCACAAAAGTATTAAGAGTACTACTTACCTTTCTGAAAAAATTATATTCTAAAATAGTTCCGAGAAGATATCCATTACAATGTGAACGCTAACATACATTTCTGTTACCACGAAGAGCAAAGCAATAGCACCACGATTGTGACGTCACAAATCCTTGTGGCAGGCCTGGTGAGGTATAAAAATGGCCTTGGCGTAATCAACACACAAACTATCAAAGTGCATTTAATTCCTGTTTCAATGTACTAAAACCGTTGCGTAAAACTGATTCAAATGATAAATATAATATAACTGACTTTCGGAACGCTATTTGGAGATCAACTTCGAAAATTTAAACTATGATACTTTTCATATGCTCCAAGCGAGGAATTGCTTTAACCGTAACAGCGAATTTTTCTTGTCCGGTGAGGGAGAAATTTGGGGTGCTCTCATCTGACTAGCGTCTGGCTCTCACTGCTCTGAGCTGTTCAAACGCGAATTTGTTATCTGTGAACGGTCAATTTGCATTCGTTAAAAATGTCAGATTCAGCTGAGTTCACCGTTGATAAGGAGTTGGAACTGTTTCTAACCACTGAAAAAGTCAAACGTCAGTTTCAAGAACAGGTGAGTCATAGTGTACCTTTCGATAATAAATTGTTGTGTCGGAGCAAGGACTAGGGGTATGAAATCAAATGTATCCACCGACACTCGTATGTAGAAGCATGCCTTCCCGGATATGTAAATATTCAGTCAAATCTCAGAGACATTGTTTAAGTGCAGTGAATTAATTTATAGGATTTCTTTTTTTGTGTGTGAAGGTTGGATGCCTGTGGGATTGTATTATCGCCCCCCCAGTCCTGTAAGATTTACTTCAGCGCCCTTAAGCGCAGTATTTTCCCCAGGATTTCAAGCACGAGTTAGGATGCGATTTTCGCGGTGTGTGTTTGGTGAATTAAAGGAGTTGTCAGGGTGAGTGTCTGAAAAAGTAATGCTGGTACCTAGAGCTCTAGTTTTAAGTAATAGATTTAACAATACACGTAATTGGTTTGTACAAAACTAAAATAAATCACTTGTAGAAATCGCCCTCTTGTACATGGCAGATCTGCGGCTGCTGTGAATAAACGTTGCCTGTCATGTCATGTACCTAATCCTAGGTGACTGACTGTTTCTTGACATCATACATTAGGAATCCCCATGTGGCCTCGCGCTTTTCTTCAGCAGCGCAGAGAGAGGGTGATTGGAGACCGATTGTATTACAACTGGGAGCCAAATAGCTTTAATCTGTAGGACATACAGTTCTTTAAAAGTGAAATTTGACATTTATTTAGGTAAAGTTAAATGTACCTTAAAAGAAAATATGAACCTTTATATTAATTACTTGTTTTGTTTGTCTTTGTGCGTGTACGAATTAAAAAAAAAAAAAACTATAACTGGAAGCTGTAATACACCCCTTGGTTACCCCTGCCACTGATTATCGCAGCATAATCATGAGAGAGCGTGCAACCTGTACTGTACTTGTTGCAATTCTATTACTTTGGTAGTTTTCTTCAGCTTTGTTACAGACTATGAACAGACTCATCATCTTTAAAATTTACTTTTGTTTTGATGATGTGCAGGCATTACTTTACTTCTGAAAAGTTGAGTTACACTTTTATGACTGCCCCCTCATAAGGTTTCTGAATCCATCCTTATCAAAGACAGAAACTGACTTCGACAGTGTGGAACCCTGGGCATCCCATATTATGGGCATGCATATATGGTTGATGACAGTCTGAGGAGCTTTAAAATGAGCTTTTTGAAATTTCATGCCGAATCAGTTGAATACTGATTGGCAGAAAGTGTATATTCAGTGTGGAATAATTTTACAGAAATGTACACCTCAGCGTCAAGTGACGTGACTCAAAGCAAAGAGATGATTAACCAATCACTATCGAAGTCCGTTATTTCACGATTGGATATTCCATTCTCTATTATTGTTTCACTTGATACTGAGGTATAAATCCAGCATTAATTTCAATTTCTTCCTAATGATTTGGAATGATTGTGATCATGTGTTTTATCAACTGTAGCCAATCACAGAACTAAGGTATTGTGAAAGGGGAAGCTTTCGATTGCTCCCTGTCTGTGGAATTAATCCATTTGCAATCTCATTCTGCTTGTAAAGTTGGAGCACAGGATAACAAATATCTGGACTATATGACATCACACAGCAATTTAATTCTGACTCTCTGTTCACAGTAGAATTAGGTCAGAGTAGAGACCCAGGGCAGAACTGTGTAAATGATTAACAAGAGAAATATTTTCAATAATTTTCTTGTACTTCAGGACGAGAGTGTGTGTGTGTTTTATGTTTTATTTACTTATTTTAAAAGTTTTTAGTTTAACTGGCTAGCTCCATATGTAAGGTACAAAGGTCAGTCAATAAGTACCGCACAATCGCCTGTAACTCCCCAGTTTTCAAAGGTTGAATCATGAAAGTTGGTGGATAGCAACCTTGTACCTTCGGCTTTACAAATAAGTCGCTCAATGTAGGATCCATTGGCTTCACTACACCACAGCCAACGTTGTTTCCATGACAAAAGCACACGGTAAAACTTCGGAGGTTGGTCATCACACCACTTCCTGACACGCAATAAGTTCTGTCTCTCTCTAAAATGCTTTCCCACGTAAATGTGCCTTCAGACGACCAAACAGATAAAAATCTGATGGGCTGTACGACCAGCGTCCAGCCCAGTCGAGTCACTGCACTCAGCTGTGTATATATAGTTCAGGTATGAGTCATTTTCTTGTAGGACTTCCGTCCACAGCGAGTAGATTTTAAGTCCCAGCCACCTACAGCGAGTTTGCCTTTTGGGTAGGACACAGAAGCGGAAGGAATGAGAGCAAGTCTAGCGACTTTGACAGAACAGTTTGTAGTGAGATTAGAGTACGGTAGATGGTGCCACCGTGCAAGTACGATGTTTCACATAGAGGGGCGAGAGAATTTCAGGGGGGTCATAGGAAAGGATACCCATTTAACCAGTGGGTCCAACGTGGGGGCTGTCACTTAACGTGCTCGTCCGATGCACGGCAAATATTCAGTGATTGTTAGCAATTCACACCACCTCCGCAAGATCAGCCCAGGATTGAACCTGAGGACCTTGCATTGGTAGTCTGAACTGCTAACCACTCATTCGCGGCTTGCACTCATCTGTGCGGCTTCTAGTTATTGTGATGCAGTTTGATGTCCTTAGCTTCCAAGTGTAGTCTCTTAGTTCTGATGGCTATGAATAACCTCATAAAAACAAGAGAGTAATTAAATAAATTTATATCTAGAAAAACAGTTCCATTAATGAACCTTCAAAATTTATAAATAACATTTTCAACATTTTAATTCAAAAATAATAGACTTACAAAATACATAAGGAAAAGACTTTAAATTAATAACTAGCAACTGCAAGAGGAACCTGACAATAAAATTTAAATTCTTTCTGTGTAAACAAAACTGTTGATACAGTTCCTACACATTGAGAACAGGCCTTGATAAAATCTAGAGGACAGAAACGTTTGTTAAAACAAAATAACTCCGAAGATATGGAAAAATAGTTGAACATTCTCACTTTAAAATAGATTTAAATATTGGGTATATAAATAAGATTTGAGGTGAACAAAACATGTTGGAGAACAGAAACAATATTTTAATCCTAGTTGTAAATGCATTTATGGCACCTCTATTCATAGTGATTGTGGAATAACTTTTTTTTACGGGTCTTTTAGAGGTTATTTTTAATGAAAGTTGGTTGTCAAATTTTCGAACTAAAGCCTAGTTCGTCATCAGGACTATGTCACTGGAGTAGTTGCTGCCACTCAATTGGAAGAGACCATCCGCAATTATCGTTAATTGTGGTACTTCTTCTTCTTGCTATTTCGATCCCTTCTTCTAGTTTTCTCTTTACTAAGTTTGACTGGTGGGCGATTATTTTCACTGAGTCCCAATTTATGGAGTGTCCACTTGCTTGTACATGTCTGTCTAGCCCTGTTTTGTTCCCAATGTTCCTAATAGCTGCTTGGTGTTCTTTCATTCGGCCTTGAAGTACACCCTGGAACAGGAAAAAGACCATAGCATCAATTACCTGGATTTAACCTTGACCTCAAGAGAAAGGAAAATATTCACTCAGCTTTTTAGAAAACCCACCAACACAGGGAAGATGTTAGACTTCTGCTCATTCCACCCTGATTATATTAAATCGAATACAGCGAGACAATTTTTGGAAAAAATTGAAATCCTGGTCTCTTCAGCTTCTCAAAAAGATCTTCACAAAGAAGAATTAAAGGAAATGTTTACAGAAAACAATTACCCCTCCCCATATGTTGAGAAAATATTTAAACAAGTGCCAAAAAAGAAGCAGGAAAAAAAACCAACTTCAAATTCACCAGCAAAATTACGTACCACAAGGGACTTTTCGAGAAACTGAAAAGGATCGGAGCAAAATATAATATCAGGCTAGCTCCAGATCTTAATAACAAAATAAAGAAATTCCTGCCAGCTTTAAAGCAGAAAGAATTGGACATCCAATTGCAGGAAGGAGTAATTTACTGCATCGACTGTAACTGCGGACTCGGCTATATAGGAGAAACAGGGAGAAGTATTAAGGTCCGAATGAAAGAACACCAAGCAGCTATTAGGAACATTGGGAACAAAACAGGGCTAGACAGACATGTACAGGCAAGTGGACACTCCATAAATTGGGACTCAGTGAAAATAATCGCCCACCAGTCAAACTTAGTAAAGAGAAAACTAGAAGAAGGGATCGAAATAGCAAGAAGAAGAAGTACCACAATTAACGATAATTGCGGATGGTCTCTTCCAATTGAGTGGCAGCAACTACTCCAGTGACATAGTCCTGATGACGAACTAGGCTTTAGTTCGAAAATTTGACAACCAACTTTCATTAAAAATAACCTCTAAAAGACCCGTAAAAAAGTTATTCCACAATATTTTAATGTTAATCAAAGTATGCTCCCTCTTAAGCTACAACTTTACTCCCATCTTTCGGGCAGTGAATGTATGCCCCGAAGAAAGAATTATGGTTCCTTGGAAGAGATCCAATTTTCCAGCCAATTTTTGATGTCTTCATAAGAACTAAACCGTTCTCTAGAAAGTGCTGACTGCATCGACCGGAACAAATGGTAATCCGATAGCGCAATATCTGGCGAATATGGTTGGTGGGGTAGAACTTCCCAGTCGGATCCTTCTAAGTAATTTTTCACAGGTCGAGAAACGTGGTCTTGCGTTGTCGTGCTGTAAGATGACTTTGTTGTGTCTATTCTACCATTCCGGCCCTTTTTGCGTGAGAGCTCATTTTAAACACATTGATTGGGTTCGATACCAACCACCAGTAATAGTTTCTGATGGTTTCAGCAGTTCATAGTGGACCACACCCTTCTGATCCCACCAGATACACAGCATTACCTTTGAAACATGGATATTACGTTTTGGCGTTGAAGGACCTGGTTCACCTGGCTTCACCCATGCTTTCTGCCGTTTAGGGTTATTGTACCATATCCATTTCTTGTCGGCAGTAATAATACGATGCAAAAAACCCTTTCTTTTTTGCCTTTGAAGCAGCAATTTGCAAATGGTTTTTCGGCGTTCAAGGTCTCTTTTCCGCAAAGCATGTGGAACCCAATTCCCTTCTTTTTGCACCATTCCCATGGTAGCTAAATGTTGTGAAATGCATGGTTGACTGTCATTTAATGCTGTTGCAAGTTCTTTTTGGGTCTGGCACGGATCCTCGTCGAGTAAAGCTTCCGATTCGGCATCGGCAATTTTTTTGGGTGGTCCAGAATGTTCTTTATCACTGACATCGAATTCGTTCCTTTTGAATCGTCTAAACCAAATACGCGCATGTTTTTATGGATAGGGAATGTTCACCATAGATTTTTGACATTAAGGGATAGCTGTCGGCAGCACTTTTCTTGACAATAAAATAATGCACCTAACACTTCCCACAAATGCTATTTTGTCGGGACGAAAGTTGCCATTTCCCATCGAGTAAAACAAATACGTCTTCGCACCTCAATCGAACATCGTATACTGACTCTTGACAGCTGGCGTCTCATACTGCGATGTCGCAGTGTTGCCACCTTAAAATACATGCGAGCAGTAATAAGTACGACACCGAACGGAAACCCCTCAAAACTTATTTATGTAACCAACATATTAACCTGAGTAAGTGTTTTAACTGCTTTAAATAACATTTTTATTTTTTTAATCTACAAACAAAAAACTATGTGCAAAAGCTATTAATAATTTGGAAACTATCCGCGTACCTCTGCTCAACTACTCTGGTGGCATTACTCTTGAAATGCTTTCATATACCACACAATCAATACATAAAATACTATTTATATTTAATTATTTTGAAATAATACTTACATCGGAAATTTAAGGGTAAGGAAGGGTCAAATATTTTTAATCAAGTGAGCAAGTATTTGTGTTACATTTTCAGGGATCGCATTTCTCCTAAAATTCCTAATATTTTGTGACCCTCCTTAAATTCCTAAAATTATAACTAAAATTTGCTATTCTTCCTAAAATTTTCGTAAGCTTATTTTTTAAAAATACAACCGTTATTAACGCCAATAAATTTACCATTACGGTAAGGTAAAAAGACCTGTTATTGTAGAAACACAGCCTATATGCTGTGCTGCTGAAGGGACGGAAAATGACTCCATCGAGATGCACTTGCTTCGGGGCGGGCGCTCCACTTTTGTGCCTTCGGACAGTTTTCGAGAGTAACAAGAGATCTAAGGAAAAAGGGGAGGGGTCATTTTCATCCCTGGTTTGCGCTTTGCAGACAAATTCAGTGGCACGCAGAAGATAGTACTTTATTTTTGGACATGCCTCGTGGAACCTCTTTCTGCTGATGTTTTGTTATTGTAAACCGCAGGTGGGTGGAAGCAAAGAGGTAACATGTGGTCTCCTTCCGTAACCTCAGGTAATGACGATGGGATGGTAGCTGAGTGTTATCGTGGCAGGCAGTAGAGCATGTGATCATTAACCTTCGATCGTGCGTCGGCGACAGCGACGTTCGATACGCAATATATCTCGACTCCGACTCGCTTTGACTGAACTTGCGTGAGATGCGTATGATAGTTTCTGGTTTTGCGTCTTTTATGGTGTTCTCTGTGCTGTGTGCAGGTTCAGTTCTCTAGTGGTGACTTGCTTTTTTTTTTTTTTTTTCTATCGTCTGACATCTTCGCAGCCAAACTTCGAGAAGTTGTCTGGTTTTGCAATATTGGAACATGTTTTTGTACTTCCCTTTCATTTTCTGGTTAGTAATACAAGTGTTTAAGATGCCTAAATCCAAAACGAAATTTCAAGATGCGTGGCTCGCCAAAGAATTGGACGGAGTGAAGTTGAAAGAATGGTGCTCTGCAACTGAAACAATATTTTCTGCTAAGTGTATAATGTGTTCAGAAATTTTCAATATTTCTAATAGTGGTTTTTCACAAGTAAAAGCGCATCATAAAGGAAAAAAACATTTGCGGAAATTTCAAAGTAAATTTCAAAATAAGTCCATCCTGAAAGCCTTTGGAGGACGGGATCTTCAGCCCAAAACAAATATTAGTGAAGTACTGAGTCATGATTTACAGTTGGCTAAAGCCGAAGCATTATGGGCCATGAAAGTTGCTAAGGACAATGTCTTTTGTTTCATGCACTGAAACAGTTAAACTTTCAAAGAAATGTTTCCTGATTCTGCTATTGCAGCCAAAATGCAACTTAAAGAAAAAAAAGTTGCTTATGTGATATCACATGGATTGTCAAAATATTTTGAAGAGGATTTGAAAAAGACATTGCATCTAGTAGCCCAGGAAAGGTTACTATAGCATTTGATGAAACTACAAATGCACAAGTGAAACGGCAGTTGGATGTGTTTCTCAGGTACTGGTCTTCAGAAATAAATTCAGTTTCTTGCCGATACCTAACAAGCGTTTTTCTGGGTCATGCAACAGCAGATATTTTGCTAAAAGAAATTCTTGATGTGTTATCATCCTTCAATATTTCATTGAACAGAATTATTTGTGTATCCATGGACAGCCCAAATGTAAATAAGTGCTTTTTACGCAAATTCAATGAAGTTGTAAAACAAGAAACAGGCCAGAAATCTTTGGAACTAGGTTTTTGCAACCTGCGTGTTGTTAGTAATGCATTTAAAATTTTTTTGACAAACTTAAATATAGATTTTGACGAATTTGCTACTGATATGCATTACTTTTTAAAGAGTAGTGCTGCAAGACGAGAGGATTATAAATCTGTCGAGGATATAACATTGGTCACAGCCAAATTTCTTTTGCTTCATGTCAGCAACAGATGGTTAACCGTTGGTTCTGTAGCCCAGAGGCTCTTGGATCAATGGCTAAATATTACAGAATATTTTTTAAACTTCTTGCCATCTCAAAAAATATTTGTAAAACAACTACGCAATTCAGCAAGATATAAAAGAATTCATTGTTTCCTGAAAAATGAGCTAACTCCTTGCTATTTAGCATTAATTTCATTTTCACACCAAAATTTTGAAAAGTTTTCATTATGTTATCAGAGTGAAGAACCAAAAATACACCAGGTATATTCTGATTTAAATACTTTAATGAGGAATGTTATGGCTCAGTTTATCCAAGATGACGTTATTGCAGGGAAATTTGGAGAAGACCTAAAGAATGTAGATTTTGAAAACAAAAATTCATGGAAAAAACTAGGGGAGTTAGAAGTTGGTATGAAGACAAAATATCTCCTCATCAGGAATGTTCAGGAGACCAGGCAGAAATTATTTCTTTTAGATGTAAGATCATCACTAATTGCAACCACAAAATATTTAAAGTCAAATTTGCCATTCTGCAATCAAAAGCTAAGAGACATAGAAGTTTTAAAGGTAAAAGAACCAAAGAAAGAGTCAATTCAACTTTCAGTCACTGAAGGACTTTCGGGAATAAACAGAATTTCAAGTGTTTTGCATCTTTCTGAGGAACAAATTGATAGAGTAAGAGAAGAGTGGAAACTTTTAAATTCTGATAAGCCAACTCTAGATGAACTAGTGAAATTTTCAGAGGAAGGGCATATTCCAGTGCGGATTGATCATTACTGGCGTAATATATTTAGTATTAAAGACTCTAGCGGAAAAGAAAAATACTCAAATCTTGCTAAACTCATCAAGTCAATATTAGTTTTACCTCATGGTAATGCTGATGCAGAAAGGGGATTTTCGGTTAACACTGCTCTGTTAAGGAAGGACAAGGCTAACTTAAAAGACTCAACTATAACATCATTAAGAATAGTTAAAGGGGCCATTAAACACTATGGATGTGTAAGTAAAGTTCCCATAACAAGAAATTTGTTAAATAGTGTTCGTGATTCACATAAATTTTATAAAGAGTATGTTGATAAGCTGAAGGAAGAAGAATAAAAAAAGGTAAAAGAAAGAAAGCAGAAAGAGAGGGAAAATAAGAAAAAGCAGCTAGAGAAAAAAAGAAAAGCTGAGTTTGATGACAAAATAAAAGAAAATGATGCAGAAATAAATAGGCTTAAAAAAGATAAAGAAGCCTCCCTAGCAGTAATTCAAGAGGGAACAGAAAGAATGAGAAAAGCTGTAGAAAAACAAAATACTGTTGAAATAGCAGTTGCCTCTAACTTGATCATACAAGGTTCAGCTGAAATAAAGAAAACTGAAAGTAAATTAGTTGTGGTGGAAGCAGAAAAAGATAGGCTTATCAGAAAAAGGTTGAAACAATAATATGAAAAAAGTAATTCAGTTAACAATTGTACATAGTTCTTGGTTTTTAATTACCTTTTTAGGATATTATAATTTAATGTGAAACCTGAAAACTTTAGTGTGAAAATCGTGAATTGCTTCTGGTTCAACAGCATATTAATGTTCAAAGTGAAACTTGAATGTGGTAAATATACTTGAATATGATAATAACACGTGAAAAGATAAGAACTGAACATTAGAAGTAAATCATACTTAAACTTTAGACATTAGACGTTATGCAAAAAATTTGGGTGTGAACTTCGACCATATATACTAATGGACTGCGCATTGGCAATAGCTGCATCAAAGCCGCCATGGCTCCAACATTGGGCACGTCATCATCAGACTCCAAATTTCGTGTAAAAATGCTGTTATGATTACTAATTTACGCTGCAGAACTTCAGTGTTTTCGGTGTATTGTGTGAATGCACCTCATATATAATGAAAACTCTTCAGGTAAGTTTACTTATGAGCTATATACATGCATGATCGGGTTGTTTACATTTCGTGATTTATAATGTGATGAACATTTGCGAAGAATTTGGAACATGCATTCCATTTTTTTTCTTAAGTTACTATATTTTTATATCAATAGCTGCAAGTTTCTGGTTAAGTAATTGAACTTTATTGACTTAGGTATTTAATTCGTTTCTTACCCATGAAAAATCATAGAACTTCCTTTACTATATCGCCCAGAGCAACCATAAGCACAGCAGGTGTAACCCATCTTTTTGACTGATGTCTTGGGATTTTATGTTGGAGCCAGAAATTTTGATGTCATGCGCAGTCTATCAGTATATATGGTTGAAGGGTGTGAAGCAAACTCTTTACAATGTATACGAAGTTGTTTTACTAGATGTATACAAATATACATCTAGTTTTTATTGAAATACACTCCTAAAATTTTCCTAAAAATTTTCCAAAAATTCCTACCTAAAATTTTCCAGAAGTATGCTATGATCCCTGCACTTTATTTAGGGAAGGAATTTTTAACATAATATTTATGCTGTAGCTATGTTTTAAATTTTTATTCACCAGCAAACAAAGTATGCACATAAATTTCTAACGTGAAATGAAAGAGAATAATGAAAAACCCTTAAATCCAAGGGCTGTGTACAACTGCATTCATTAGTGATTATGGCAATTTAACAGGGCAAAATGATTAGTTTGCTCAGAAAATACTAAGAAACAACTAGATTTAAGTTTCTGATATTGGAAAACAATCTGATTTTATGGTACATTTTTATTTGTATTTTTGAGTTTTATGTTTTTTTATTCTGTAATTTTCTTCAATAATTGAACTAAAGCCAAATTAGAAAAATAAATTTTTCTCAAAATCAGTGTAGTACACTGTATATAAAAGTTTAGTAGATATTATTTTAAACTTGGTCACATTTTCAGTGACAGTTTTGGTATTTCAGTATTTATCTGTGATTTTAAGTTTCTGATTGGCTGCAGCAGACATCAATTTTAACATTCTGCATTAAGTTTGCCCAAGCATCTAGGAAGTTGTTGTAGGTTACAGGTTGAAAAGACCTATATGGTTTCACTATATTTTAAGTAAGAGCATTTGGATCATATGTCCTGGGGGAAAAATCCAAAAGTCCTGGAATTTTGTGATTGAAAAAGCATATGAACCATGACGTATCATTCGCAGAGAACTTCGTTCCATGGGTTACCGTAGTCGTGCATGCGGCTGCTCATAAACCTTTCATCTTCACTCGGAATGCTGCTCGTCGTTTAGCATGGTGTAAAGAACATTTTCCATGCCCAAGGCATGTAAATTATTGGCCTGGGCAAGTAAAAATGAAATCTAGTTGCCCAGTCAGGCAACTAGATTTAAAGAAGAAAGAAAAAGTTTGGAATGGAGAATTTTCTACTCTAGAAAAAAGACTGTTGTCGCACGTTTTTCATTTTACTGCAGTTGTATTGTTGTTACGGAATGAGTGCCAAGACCAGGAGAATAGCGTTTTAATTATGACTACGTCCAGAAATTGGGGCCATACATAGTTTTGCTCCAGCTGTCATGTACAGCTAACGACGGGATGCATGCTTCAGGTGAAATTAGTCTCCGGTGTTTAGTGGCAAACGGCATGAACTGCCATGAAACAGGGTGCAAACTGATGGGCAAAAAGGCCGTGTTTTATAGGTAGGGAGTGACAACGGAATATTTATTGCATAGCCCCGGGTGGGGTTGGGTCTCTGATATAACTTGCGCGAATGAGGGAGGGGAAAGTGGAAGCTTCCGCCTGTGTGTGCATGAACTGACAACAGGACTACTGGAACAAAAGCAAGTTTTGCGTAAGAATGAGCCAGCGCAATGCGTTCCACTTAACCGGGAAAACAGCGAAAATTACTGACGCCAATGACTTAGTTTATCTGCGAGAAGAGTAGTTCCTGTAAGCTGCGGATATAAGTTGTTTTTAGTAATGGATATACTATGTTTTTTTAGAGGGGAAAAAATCCAGCAATGAGAGTGTATCTCATAGTAAGCAATTATGTGCAATTCCCAATTTGTCAGCGGTAGTTATAGATTCATCTTCCGCATTGTTGAGTAACGTAATTTAAGAATCGGTATCTACATCGTTGGCAAAACTGAAACCTGAAACTTACACAAGCGGACTATGATAAAGCACACACACACACACACACACAAAGAAGCGCTGTTGCACAGTTGAGGAACTTTGGATAAAAACATTTAATTGGCTCAGGTCAAATGGCAAGACTATTATGTGGTGCACTGTTTGCGAAATCCACCCTAAAATTGGTGATACCACCAGCAATTTTTTCAAGGAATGTGGGGTGTCAGGTGATAATATAGTTTAATAACTAAGTGTACACAACAGTAGTCGAAAACATAAGATTCGCCTTTGTTTCTAAACAATTCTTGGGATATTTTATGATGCAAAATCACTTCTGTTTGCACAAGAGAAAAAGGTAAATATTTTTTACATTCAAAATTATTGTTAAAAACTACTTAAACTGCTATACAGTTAACTATGATTATTTAATTTTTTTGCAAAACACAGTACATATATTAAAATTTTTTGAACATGGCATCACCAAATTTTTTAAATGCTATCGATTACCTTTCTTAAAACTTGAGATATATGCTTTTGTGCATTTTGAATACAGACACTTTAAAGTGGCGATGCAAAAGATGTATAAATAGTTAATCATAATTTTTAACTTTAAAGAAATGAGGCTTCTGTTTTGTTACCTTAGATAAATTTGTCTGGGCATGTAGATTTTACTTCTGGGCAAGTAAATATTTTCAGATATTTTTGAAGCCCTGCATCAGTCTGATGGCTGTGTGGGGGCATGGCGGCAGCCGGGGGAATGCTATTTACCACAGTGCACTGTTCCTACGGTCAAGTTTGAAGCTGGTAGTGTACTCGTGTGGGGGTGTTTTTCGTGGTATGGTCCCAGCCAGCCCTTGCGAAACTGCTGAAATTTCTTCTAGCCAATGTGGCTAGTGGAATAAAAATTTTACTAGCCAAATGACAAAGTCTACTGGCCATACGAAATTAAAAAAATAATAATTCAGTAACTTCTCTACTTACATTTCTATGAAATTAAATGGGTACATATGTTTTTTCTTTCTTTCTAATGAGAGAGACACCTCTCCCATTAACTTCATAAAAACAGATGCAGAGCAGTTACTGCATAGGATCATTAGATTGACTGCAAATATTGCATATGCTTTTGTTCCAAAATGATTGATTTTTTGATAATTCATTTCTAGTGCTGTAATATTACTCTTATTATCTTAATTTACACATACGTAATTTATTTTTGAGAGGCCATTGAATTTAGATGTCTGATTTCTTTTAATAATATTTAAAACAAAGGAACAAAAGCTAGGATATATATACATAAAGTGGCATGGCACTAATAAAGATGATACAGTTTACCACTGATATATACTGTCTGATCTTCCCATCAAAGGTATCTACCCACCACAATTGAATATCATTTTGAGGATCAAAATCTTCTATTGAAGTGCCATTGCATCAAATCATCATTAAGTCGTTTAAAGTGTCACTATTCAGACATGCCTAATTACTGGTTTTTATGAGGTTCATTACTGATGCTCCACGTCAATGGGCTCGTGCGTCGCTGCCACCTGAAGCGCAATTTTTTTTCGCTTCCGATACTTTCTCATGCGTTCTGCCGCGGACATTGCAGTGTTTATTGAAAGCTGACTAGTTGCTCTTCCCCATGGACTACGTTCGAAGTATTTCTGCTTGGCTTTTCGACGAGTATTGCCGGCATTGGGAAACTTCTAAAAAAATTTCAATTGCGATCTAAAGTTTCACAACCAACACTGTATTTGATTTCACTTTTAATGTCTTAAATCTACAGATCTCAATGTTAACTTTTGTTTGAGACCAATTTTGACGTCGTAGCGCTTTGCAGTGCTGAATTATGCTGAGTAGAAGTTTGGGCGGTGAAGCACAAGCCCCCCCCCCCCCCACACACACACACCCTTATCGCTGCGTGGTAACTCAAGGCCACTAACAAGTCTTTGTTCCCTTAGTTATCGAATGACACTAGGTTGGTTTGGTTCGCGTTGATAATACAGAAATTATTAGACCAAACTCGATGCCCATTTTATCGTAATGCTCAACTTTCTGTACTGGCCACCTTCTACTGGTCTGATTTTAAAGATGTATTCACATCAAAATAAAAAAAAAATCCAGCAACATACACTGAAGTGCCAGAAGAACTGGTACACCAGTCTAATACTTGGTAGGTCCCCCACGGGAGCGTAGGACTGCAGAAATACGACAGGGCATGAACTCCACTAGCTTCTGGAAATATGCTGTAGGTAATGCACACCATACTTCCTGCAGAGCGTTCCACAATTCGGGTGTATTCTGAAGTCTGGGATTCCTGTGTTCGATAGCGCATTCCATGGCATCCCAAATGCGTTCTATCGCGTTCAGATCTGGGGTCTTGGATGGGAATGGAAACACCCCAAACTCAGATGAATGCTCCTCTAACCATAATGTGGCGGCCCGACACTTGTGTGGAGGTGCATTGTCCTGTTGGAACAGGCCCAACCCATCAGCATGAATGCAGGACATGAACGGGTGTACCTCTTTAGAAAGGATGCGCACATAGCGTTGGCCGGTCACAGACGTTTGTAGATGTACCAGGGGTCCCAGTGAAGTCCAGCTAAACACACCCCATACCATTACGGATCTCCCACCAGCCGGCACAGTTCCCTGTTGACAAGCGGGATCCGTGGCTTCATGGGGTTTGCGCCACACACGAATCCTTCCATCTGCTCGATACAGTTGGAAACACGACTTGTAGACCAGACTACTTGTTTCCAGTCATCAAGTGTCCAGTGGCAGTATTGCCATGCCCAAGCAAGGTGCACGGCTCTGTGTCGTGCACCCATCAAGGGACTCAAGTTGGGCGTCGGCTCCCAAATTCCATATCGTGCAGGGTATGTTGCACTGTCCTGACGCTGATGCTTGTTGAGGCTCCAGCATTGAATTCCGATGATACCTGTGAAAGTGTTGCAAGCCTATCACATGAAACGATTCTTGACAGCTGACGGTAGTCACGTTCACCCAATGTCTTTTTATGGCCACACTGGTATCGTAGGTTGGAGGTTTTGCCGGAATTCTTGTACTCACGGTACACCCTTGCAATGGTAGTCCGTGAAAATCCGAACTTCGTTTCTACCTCTGAAATACTATGGCTCATCTCACGAGCGCCATCTATGACACTGTGTTGAAAATCGCTTAAATCGTTATTACTTGTCATTCTCATTCCAAAAACAGCTCTGACAGCTGGCAAGGATGTCTATTGCTTTATAATACGCACGACGGACACAGCCGAGTACGCGCATAGGTAACGTTGCTATGTAGGTTGCATAGCCTTGTCTGTACCAGTTTTTCTGGCACTTCAGTGTACTTCCTATTGTTCCTGAGCTGTGGTGAATTTCCGCGATCCAACGCGTGGAACATGCGGCCTCTTAATAGCCATGTCAGTGTATGGAGGGCTGATAAGAAACAGTCTAAACATCGTGATGGGACTCCGAAGATGTGCGCGTGCATTAGGATCAGCCGATATTCACATGTTTCAGACTGGGAAAACCGGTTTGAACAACATTGCTTGGTGGCGTGTGATGGCGATTACATCGCGAGCATTTACAGCACTGTGGTGATAAATCGTAGTTTCGTCAGTCGAAACACAGTAACATCGATGTTAAATTTTCACCAGTTTTCCGCGATGTATCGACACTTTGCTGAGTCCTAGTAGGCAGAAAAGTTGGACAGTATATGTAGTTGCTCACTTGGTTGGGAAAAATCTACTCGCCATCATTGGTTACTATACTAAAAAATTTACTAGCCACTACAAAATATCTAATCGCCATTTGGCGGCTGGCCTCTGACATTCACGAGGCCTGGTCCCAACCAGGCCACAGTGGGGACCTTGGTTATCGTGGACAAACCTGTTAAACAGCACATCTACCTTGATATTCTGGACAATTATGCCCTACCAACTCTGTGGCAATACTACGGAGCCGAGCTTTGTTGGTACTAGCAGGATAATGCACCGAGCCATAAAGCAAGGACTGTTATGGCGTGGTTTGACGATAATTCTGTATCGTGTGTGGACTGGCCAGCACAGAGCCATGATTTTAATCCCATAGAGCACCTATGGGATGAATTAGAGCACCGCATAAAAAGTTTGGAACCAAGGCTTACTACTAAGCAACAGTTAGGGCAGCATTATGTATTGAATGGAAGCACATACCTATCGCTGTGTTCCAAACTTTTGTCAAAAGCATGTCCCCAAGGGTCAGTGCATGCATTAAGGCTAAAGGTGGTTTCAGAATCGCTTTAATGTAACAAAACAGAGGAGACGAGCAACATAGAATCCTCTCGAAGAAAAAAACGAACAGGAATGATACAAACTGATAAAAGCAATGAGTAATGACAAATTTGCAACGTGATGTAAACAGAGCAATGCTTGAGGAAGAACAAAATATCACGGGCGGGGCACCGCGGTGTGAAAGAACATCAAAAAGTTGATGCAGAGTCTTAATTCACTGTGAGATGTAACGGACTTGGTGTAACGGCGAACCACAGGGTCACTGGCGACCACGTATCATAGAAGGAGCTTTCACGGCATGCTGAGATGGCAGACTGATACTCCTGCTGTACCATTGTGCACAAAGTATTTGTAAGCATGGTGAATGGAGGTCCCAAGTGCGCCATCTATGAAAAAAGTGTCAAGAGTGGCAGTTCGTCTTTTGCAGAAGGAGTACGTTGGCTCCAAGAGGCGAGAGATCTTCCAGAACGAGAGCGTTAGTGAGGGGGTTAGCAAACCCCCTACAATTCACAGTGGCGACCTTGAATGGGTAAGTCCGACGTCGGATGAAGGGCAGCTTTGGCAGCTTTCTGGAATGTGTCGAGGCGATTGATGATACTGCGACACCACAAGACGTAGTTGGGTTGCTTGGCATTATGCCGGAGGAATTTGAGGATGGAGGTTGCTTGGTCGAAGACCTCGAGAAGAACTGCTTCAAACTGCTGTAAAAAGATGAGAGAAGCCTCCCGATTTGTTTTATGAGTGAGAAACTCGTAAAGATCTTCAAAGGAGACAGGTTCTGAAGGAAGAGAGGCATTGGTAAGCAGAGTTGAGAAATCTTCAAACGTCGGCGGAGGACCCTTGGACTTTGAAGAGGAAGAGCTAGAACATGACAGGGATGACTTGGAGCATGCTAGATGGGTGGAACGATGTGGGCTGCCAGTCGGAGAAGGTGATTTCTTCTTTTTCCTCCGGGCCTCAGTACTGGTAGTAGAGCGAAGTTTGCCGTGGATCGATGACACACGAGATGTGGAATCAGAGGAAAGGTCCACCTCTTCGCCGGAAGCAAAAGTGCCGATGGTGAATGAAGTTTGAAGATCAGCCGTGATGTCCTCTGATGGACACGGGAAGGCAAGGAGGAGTCAAAAGGAGGAAAATCCGACAGATTGGAGAAAGCAACATCGGAAGATGCGTGTTGATCGAAGGCTTTAATCAGATTTTCAACAGAACTGGGTCCAGGAGGTGCAGACACAGGAGGAGACATGGCAGCAGAAACGGGGGAGGAGGTAAAATGCTGCCTTAGAGCTGCACGAGTCAGTGGCTCTGCATGGGAACAATAAGCCTGCTGATGGCCGTAAGCCTTGCAGCATGAACAATGAGCAGAGGTGAGGAGCTCAATCCGGCGGCGCTCGTTACTGCAACAGACATCGAGGAACCATGGAAACTTTATGAGATGCTCTTCCGACAGGAAGATGATGCGAGCAGTTCTACGGAAGCCACAGATATGTTTATCATCAGGGTCAGAGGGGGAACAGGAGAGAGTCTTCACTGGGCCGACTACTCTGCCACATTGACTAAGTGCAGCACACAGCATATCATCAGAAATCTCCGGGGGTACCAGATGTAAAGAGACCAGAACAGGACGCTTGGTGATGGATTCGGCTAAGAGGTGACGATCGCCAATTGATAGACCCAGAGACACGACAATCTCGACGTATTCTTTCTTTGAAAAATAAACAATCACAGTTCGTGGCTTTCAGGTGAGGTGGGTGATGTCACCAGAAGGAAGCATCTTCTTGAGAGCGGAGCTGTACTGCTTCAAAAAAGTGTTGGGCAGCGCATCAAAACAAACCCCCAACTCGAGGGTCGAATGAATACGTTGACCAGCAGGAGAGTTCTCGGAAATGCCTAATAAGATGGTGTCACCATTGAGAGTAACATAAGAATTCATAGAGGGCAGACGAGACCGCCGCAGAATACATGCATGCAAAAGCACCTCCTCTGGAAGGCATTGACGCAGCATGAGACAATGTACTGGAAGCAGAGACAGTAGAAATTGTAGAGGGCAGATTAGCGATGCCATCAGAGACGTCCATGAATTCATCGTTGTCACTAGAGGCTAGGGACGTCACATCCACATTCTCAATGGCAGAGTCTGATACCTGAGCAGGAGAAGACGTGCAAATGACAGGAGGAAAATTAAGAGGCTTTCCACTAGCAAGCGAAGATGATTGATTGGCTGCGTCTGTCGTTGAAGAGGCGATGCGGGCAGGAACAGTGCCCTCATCTGCAGATGCCATAATCAATGGCAAGGGTTAACGATGAAAAACGACCAGCTTGGTGTGTAAATTAAAACTGATAATGAAAAAAAATGAGCGCTCACCCACTCGTGAGGGATCTTAAACGAAAGCACAGACCTTTAACTTCGGCACACACACAGAAGAACAATGATTGGACACACAAAACACATACGTGAAACACTCAAACTCGGAGCTCATGAAGACACCTGTAGGCCAAAGTTGGACCGACACCGTACTAATGTACGTCAATAAATGTTATGTTGGGTTTCTCTTCTAGGTGTCTGGTGACTTTTGTCAATATAGTGTATATTTGTACAGAAAAATATGAATGTAGCATTATGATGAATGCATTTGGGGAAATAATTGTCATGCTATATAGGAATCAATATGATGTGCATGTATTGCTGAATGTTGTTTGCTTGACGAAGAAACTGGCATGATTCAATTTTGGTTTTGATTTCCGAGATACATTTAAGCTCCTCCACGAAAAAAAAAAAAATGTCAAGGAAAAAAGCCCATTTTCCGATTAGTTAAAGTTTGTCAGTAACCACTAGTTTTAATTTCATTTTATTTAAGTATCTTACTGTTGATCTACATGCAATTTGCAAATTCATTTTATTTTACTGCAGATTTATGCAGCTGTTTTATATGTTACAGTATGTTGTGTTATGTAAAAAGTTGATACACTTTCATAAGTCATGAAGCCTAACCCACTTTTGCTTTGTTATGCAAGTAATTATTTTAGCAGTTGACCAGATGACATGCTATGAATCATCCTTGTCATTACTATCTCATAGTGACTTCATGTACTCACTATGCAGTGAAATGTGTTATAATTTGTGCATCTTTTCTCTTAGGTTCACCGCATCAATGATGCATGCTGGGACAAATGTGTTGATAAGCCAACTGCAAAGTTTGATAGTAGAACACAGACATGCATTGTTAACTGTGTAGAAAGATTCATCGATACTACTTTATTGCTCACCAATAGATTTGCCCACCTCATGCACCAATCTAGAAGTGGTGTTTAAGATTTGCTGTGTAGTTAGGCATTAGACCCACATAAAATACAAATAGTTTCTTGTAAATATTTTTCAGCATGCACCTATTTATTTCGTGCATTGCGTAACTTATTGTTCCTAAGGAAAGCATTTGTATTTTCATTAAATTCATAAGATATTTCATTGATAATGACTATTGTATAATGGTAAGATTGTTATGGACAGGATTTGAACTTCATGTTGTAATAATAAGACATTTTATAATTTACATGGACAAAACAGTAATGAAATAAAATAAGCCTCATTAATTGTCATTTGAACAATTTTGAATCTTTAAAGATTATTTTCAATGACACTACTTGGACTGCATTGTTTAAACAATTTATTTATTTTGGCTGTACCTGGAGACAAATGTTCATAATTTGTTTTGAAAAAAAAAAAATCCTCTTTCCCCCACTTGAGTTTTTTTTATGGAGAATCAAACTTTTTTGGCCTCTTGGCCTAACTTCAATGCTTTATGTAACCAGTTTAAAATACCTTTTTGAATAAAATGTGATGAATATATGAAATGTGTTGAATTGAAGTGAATGTGTTAAAAATATCCCTTATATTTATATTTTGCCAAAGCCTTAAAAATGCAGGACTTTTTTGAGGTCAAACATGATATGAGAATAACAAGAACACAGGCTCATTATGTTTTCTTTATTTATAACACTGAAATTATAATAATAATTCGATTCGCCAAGTTCTTAACAATATATAGTACATATTTTTGTTTTAAAACTGCTTAGCAGTGACATTCTATTTTCAAACTAAAGAGATGATTGGTGGAGGAATTGAATACATAGAACCCCAATTTGCTTCCTATTGAAATTCATGAAAATATATGAAAACATGTTTTTATTTGAATGTCAATATATTGTACAGTAAATACAATCATAGATAACTGCTGGACAAGTTCTTAGAAAATATACTGTAATTTCAAATTATGCATGTGAAACAAATCATCATCATCATTGTCAACCATTATCAATCCACTGCTGGACGAAGGTCTCCCCAAGTTTCCTCCACAACGGTCTGTCTTGTGCCAGTCTCCTCCATGTCACTCCCGCATACTTTCGAATTTCATCCACCCATCTTCCATGTGGTCTTCTTCTGGGTCTTTTCCTGTCCCTTGGAATCCAATCTAAAATTTCGGCTGTCCATCGATGGTCTGTTCTTCTGGCAGTATGTCCAGCCCATTGCCATTTCAGGGATTTAACTCTGATCATGATGTCTTCCACTCTTGTCATTTTTCGGATCCACCTGTTCCTCTTCTTATCTCTCCTGGTTACACCAAGCATGCACCTCTCCATGCTGCTTTGAGTTGTCTGCAGCCTTTGTATGTCTCTTTTAGCTAAGGTCCACGTCTCTGCACCATACGTAAGCACTGGAAGGATGCATTGATCAAACACTTTTCTTTTAAGACATAATGGCATATTGCTCTTGAAAATTATGCTGTTTCTTCCAAAAGCTCTCCAGGCAAGTTTTGTACGCCGATTAATTTCTTCACCAATGTGACCCTCACTTGATATCTGCTGTCCAAGATAAACGTACGTGTCTGTTATCTCCAGCTTTTCTCCATCAATCGATAAATCTTCATTTCTTGTAAAAGCATTGTACATCACTTTTGTCTTCTGAAAGTTCATTTTTAATCCCACTTCTTTACTCTTGTCAGTAAGTTCCTGGATCATACTCTGTAGCTCTGATGGGGTAGTTGCAAAACTGACTATGTCATCAGCAAAAGGAAGGTGGGTTAGATAATCTCCATTAATCTTTATCCCTTTGTTTTCCCAGTTCAGTGATTGAAAGACATTTTCCAATGTGGCATTAAAGAGCTTCGGAGATATGGTGTCACCTTGTCTCACTCCTTTTCCAATTTTTATGTGTGTTGTATTTTCAAACAGCCGAATCTTTGCACTTGCATTTTCATAGATGTTATTAATAATATTAATGTACGCATCTTCAATACCGCAGGATTTCAGAGCCATTGTAACTGCTGATGGTTTCACCGAATCAAAGGCTTTTTCATAATCGATAAAAGCCATGCACAATGGAAGTTCATATTCCCTCGCTCTTTCAATTAGTTCTCTCAGTACATGGATATGATCTATTGTGCTGTAGCCACTCCTGAATCCAGCTTGTTCTCTCGGTTGAGCCATGTCCAGCGTCACCTTCATATATATGAGTATATATGGCACCAATAGCGGTATAACTATACCATCGGGATTAGAGGAAATTCTATCCCACACTCACCAACCCGCTTGGCCAGCGTGGTGAGTTATGGCCAAACCCCTCCAAAATGACTCCACAACTTAAATCTTGGCCCTCAGTCTCCGGCAGCTGGAATGTACCTGGCCAAGGCAGCGGCCAGTGCGACATGAAGGCAGAGGGTGCTAAGAATCCCCGGAGGACCGGACTAGGCTGCCATCTGATGCTGACCTTGGCAACGTACAATGGAGGCTCCCTATCTTCTGATTCAAGGCTTCTTGAATTGGAAGAGGAATTACAAAGGATCAAGTGGGACATCGTGGGGCTAAGTGAGGTAAGGAGAAAAGGAGAAGATCTCATCGAACTGAAAAGTGGACATCTCTTCTACTATCGTGGGACAGATACTGGCAGAACTAGTGGTGTTGGATTTATAATAAACAAGAAACTGAAGGATAAAGTTGTAGAAGTTGAAAGTTCCTCTGACAGAGCTGCACGGCTTGTTATCCAACTCTCGAAAAGATACCAGGCTCAGATTATTCAAACTTATGCACCCACCACAAGTCATCCTGAAGAAGAAATTGAAGAATTTTATGAGGAAATTTATCATCTAAATAATAAAGGTACGCAGCACTTGAAAATAATTATGGGAGATTTCAATGCAAAAATAGGGCAACGGCAACAGAATGAAACTTCAGTAGGTAAATTCGGTCACGGCAACAGAAACCAGCGTGGAAATACTCTCGTTGAGTTTGCAGAGGCAGAAGGGTTTTTCATCATGAACTCCTTCTTCAAGAAAAAGCCACACAGGAAATGGACATGGAGACATCCAAATGGGACGACAAGTGAAATTGATTTTATTATGTGTAACAAAAAATTCGTCATAGAAGACTGCAGTGTGCTAAACAAGTTCAACACAGGTAGTGACCATAGATTGGTGAGATGTAAGATGCACCTCAACACTAAACTTGAACGTGACAAGCTCGTAAGACAAACAAAATCTATTGACATAACCAACCTTAAAAAACACCATAATACCTTCAAGTTGGAACTGAAGAACAGGTTCTCTGCTTTAGAAGGCCTAACATCGGAAGAAGTGGACATCTCTGAAGTTAACAGAAAAGTAACCAAAGCTCTTATGGAAACAGCAACAAAATTAGCTGGGTCTAAGAACAAGTTGCATGTAAATAAATTATCCGGAAAAACAAAAATGTTGATGCAAAAAGAAGAGAGATGAGGACAACTAAAGAAGATGTGACTTCCAAAGTGGAATATATAGAGCTGTGCAAGACAGTACGAAAAAGTATCACTGAAGACGTAAGAAAATTCAACTGTGAACTAGTGAGGAAAGCAATTGAAAACAACCAAAGCCTAAAGATAGCAAAGGGACATCTCAGTAAGGGAAGAAAACAGATTATGGCACTGAAAAAAGAAGATGGTTCTGTAACAAGAAATAGAGGCGAAATTTTGACAAGAGTGAAAGATTTCTACTCCAAATTATATGAAAGGGATGATACATGCACTCCAGACATCATGAAAGATACCAGTACCAGAGTTCCTCCAGTCCTTCCAGCAGAAGTTGCACATGCAATCAAGAACATGAAGCGGGGAAAAGCTCCAGGAGAAGATGGAATTACTGTAGACATCATACAAGAAGCAAGTGGAGAAATCGAAACAGTACTCGCCCAAATTTTCACTCGATGCCTTAATGAAGGAAAGATTCCCGAAAATTGGAACACAGCTACAATGATCCTGCTACATAAGAAAGGTGACATTGAGGATCTCGGAAACTACAGACCTATCAGCCTCCTATCAGTAGTTTATAAAATCTTCACTAAAGTTCTTTCACACCGCTTGAAGGTAACACTGGACATGGCTCAACCGAGAGAACAAGCTGGATTCAGGAGTGGCTACAGCACAATAGATCATATCCATGTGCTGAGAGAACTAATTGAAAGAGCGAGGGAATATGAACTTCCATTGTGCATGGCTTTTATCGATTATGAAAAAGCCTTTGATTCGGTGAAACCATCAGCAGTTACAAAGGCTCTGAAAACCTGCGGTATTGAAGATGCATACATTAATATTATTAATAACATCTATGAAAATGCAAGTGCAAAGATTAGGCTGTTTGAAAATACAACACACATAAAAATTGGAAAGGGAGTGAGACAAGGTGACACCATATCTCCGAAGCTCTTTAATGCCACATTGGAGGGTGTTTTTCAGTCACTGAGCTGGGAAAACAAGGGGATAAAGATTAATGGAGATTATCTAACCCACCTTCGTTTTGCTGATGACGTAGTCATTTTTGCAACTAGCCCATCAGAGCTGCAGAGTATGATCCAGGAACTTGCTGACAAGAGTAAAGAAGTGGGATTAAAAATGAACTTTCAGAAGACAAAAGTGATGTTCAATGCTTTTACAAGAAATGAAGATTTATCGATTGATGGAGAAAAGCTGGAGATAACAGACACGTACGTTTACCTTGGACAGCAGATATCAAGTGAAGGTCACATTGATGAAGAAATTAATCGACGTACAAAACTTGCCTGGAGAGCTTTTGGAAGAAACAGCATAATTTTCAAGAGCAATATGCCATTATGTCTTAAAAGAAAAGTGTTTGATCAATGCATCCTTCCAGTGCTTACGTATGGTGCAGAGACGTGGACCTTAACTAAAAGAGACATACAAAGGCTGCAGACAACTCAAAGAAGCATGGAGAGGTGCATACTTGGTGTAACCAGGAGAGATAAGAAGAGGAACTCGTGGATCCGAAAAATGACAAGAGTGGAAGACATCATGATCAGAGTTAAATCCCTGAAATGGCAATGGGCTGGACATACTGCCAGAAGGACAGATCATCGATGGACAGCCGAAATTTTAGATTGGATTCCAAGGGACAGGAAAAGACCCAGAAGAAGACCACATGGGAGATGGGTGGATGAAATTCGAAAGTATGCAGGGGTGACATGGAGGAGACTGGCACAAGACAGACCGTTGTGGAGGAAACTTGGGGAGACCTTCGTCCAGCAGTGGATTGATAATGGTTGATGATGATGATGATGATGATGGCACCATATGCAGAAATACAAATGTTATTGAATTTCATTTTATATGATACATTATGCATAATTCTATTTCCTTGTATAATTATATATATATATATACTGAAGTGTTAGAATTAGAAATGGATCTTTTACCGGCCCAGTGGTCCACTAGAATTTGCAAACCACTGGTCCATCAAAATGCCCATTGGGAGTTTAACGACCACCGCGAACAGCTCAATAAGCTATTAGCAATCGCCCGTCCCTAATTAAGGGCCACTGACTCAATGGAAGAGAGAGAGCCAGTGCTGTAAGACAAGCACAGCATCCATGCCTCACCAGGATTCCTACTTTCCCATGAAGTTAGTTTTAGTCTCCCATTAAACACTATTTCATGTGAATTGCTCATTTGCAAAAATTACCTCCTCTGCTAGTGTTTTCTTGGGGCAGAAACAAAAGTCGGGTTATGTCTGGTCACGCTGGTGACAGTATCTGCTGCATTCACTAGGGTGTGCGAATCCAAGGAAGGTCAGGAGTCAGGACACTTATATTGCTTACTTCTGCTCATTTTAAATGATGTGGACGGAAGTAACAAAAAATGGCTGTTGCCGTTACAAGTCGAGGACTGAGAAACTTTATCCTGTATATGTTGTTTAATCCACTCTTTACAAATCATGAGCATAAAAAAAATGTTATCCACTAGCATTTCATAAACCTATCACTAGGTTGCAGCCTAAAAAGGAAACCGTAGAGCAGGGTTAAAAGAAATAGAAATTCATTTTTTAACTTGTGACGAATTAGAAAAAAAAAAAAAAAAATTACTGGCCATCTAGGCCAGTAAAATCAATAGTTCAGTGGCCCAGCAGAAGTTTTACTTGCCAATGGCCAGCAGACCACTGGGTAATTTGAAACTGTACTGTACATCTTCTTGATTTGTGGCTAGGGAGTTGACATTCTTTGGTACCAGTATGACTATCTCACAATTTGGATTGGACGAGCCGCAGACTACAACATGCCACTGACTCAATGGCCACCCAGAAGTCCTGACTTAACACCTTGCGACTTTTACCTGTGGGGGTACGTAAAGGACAAGGTATTCACCCCTCCCCTTCCTGTTGTTCTACAGGAGCTGAAACAGCGTATCACAGCCACTATCACTGCACTTGATTCAGATATCTTACCTTGCTTTTGGGCGGAAATGGATTACCGGCTCGATGTGTGTCGTGTGACTAAGGGTGCACACATAGAACATCTTGACTGTCTCTAAAAAAACTTGAAACATTCCCCTACAATTCTGTTACAGGTAACATAAAATATCTCGATTGTTCTTGTTAATTATAGTGCGTTGAAACTGTATACTTTATGAATCACCCTGTGTTTTGGTCTATCCACTTGTTTCCTACCAGTTGGAGTATTTTGAAATGCCTCCAGAGTTTGGATCTCGTTGGTTAGGTCCTTTCTTGACAGTTAATTGCATTTGATGGAAATTACCTCCCACAATGATGATTTTCCCTCATAATATAAACTTGTTTCCATACTTTCTTATAGATTTTCAGCTGGCAGTTGAAAGTGCCCTCAGACTCAAGCCATATAAGTCTCTTGAGTATAGTTTTTGTTGATATTTTCCCCCATTTTTTTTATATTACTTTGGTATGTCTGTGTGTTAGTGTCATAACATACTTGAAATTCAAAATTTAATGTCAAGTAGTCACGGTAACATTGAATGTAAGCAAAAGATATGACAAAAGTCAAGTCTTATTTCTTTCAATGATATCGGAAAGTAGAATTTCTCTTAATGATTCTACTAACTTGCAACACGGATCTCTTCTGCACTGGCCTGGTTTCAGTATCACCATATCTTGTGTTGTTTAAGTCTGTGCTCTAATCAATTTTCATGCCGCCAATGTGTCGCTTTTTTTTTTTTTTTTTTCAAATTTAGGATTTCTGTAAAATTCTTTAGAGATGTGGAATACTTTGGCAGCACAAAAGAAACTGCTTAAAACATACATTTAAACAACCTAAAGCAGGTTGTATAAAAATAAAGCATTAAAAACAGCTTTAATGTAATTTTTAAGAGCAAAGGTATTCCCACTTTAAAGAAACAACTTTACTAACAAAATACATCTGAATGCGAAGTTCGTTTAGCTGAGTCAGTTTCAATCAGGAAAACAAACAAAATCGTAATACAAATAGCGGACAGAATTTCCATCACCTTGGAAACTTTTACTTGACAAACATTTTTTGTCAGAAGTTTGACAAATACATTAGGTGGTACTTCAATACACACAACTCGGCCTTTTTTGTACATATCATATGAGAAAGGCCATCAAGTTCAAAACACTGGGCAAATTTGTGATAATGCATAGAGGTTGCACTCAAAATGCATGTAACTAATTTTCTAAACAGTTTGTATTCTGGAATTTTCCAATGCCTCAAAGACGACTGCCTACATACAAGGGAGGGTCAGGGTTCGACAAATATGCTCCAGATCTAGGAGCTCGGGCTGAAAGAGAGGGATAATCAGGGCTCGACAAATATGCTCCAGATCTAGGAGCCCAGTGAAATGAAGTCAAATTTTAAAGAATAACACAAGAATGTAATTTGTGTTGATAATGCTGGAAGAAAAAGTAATAAGGTATATCGCTGTAATTTAATTTTTTTTTTATGTACCCAAACCACTGAGAAATAAAGTTTCAATTTACTCCACAATTTTCTTTTCCCGTTTTTCCTGTTGTTGCTCTCAGAAATAAAATTTCAGATTTTGATTTTATTAAAACACAATTTTTAGGTCAGATTTTGTACATATTAATTCAAAGTACGGTATTTTCCTTCGTATAAGCTGCAGACCATAAAATTCAGGGAAAACAAAGTCCTTCCTCAGATTCGCAGCAGTGCATAACTAACTCGCAGGCTGCGAAAAAGAAAAAAAAATTCCATCTCCTAATCCGTGGCAGCTTATAATCCGTAGATCATAAAATTTTGAGAAAACAAAATGGTTTTCCTTCATATAGTCCTCAGCAACGTGTTCGTAGGCCTTGAAATTTCAAGGGGAGGAATGATAGTCGTCATGTTCATCTTGAACCATAATTTCTGACAGAAAAGCCGCAATTCTTAGGATGACTGACCCAGCAGTCCAAAGAAGAAAGAAACTATTATCTTATTAAAAAAAGCAACTGTTATTTTAAAGTACTTTTGTGTTATTTTTAATTAAACAAAGAAACAAAATCTCTGGCTTTTGCATTACTATAGCTTTATGAATTAGACCCAAAATATCCAAAGAAATTACAAACAATCCATAGCAATTCTCTCTTTTCTGAATATGTTTCAACTGAATAGTGAAATAAATCCATAAAAAAACAATTGCCACAGCAAAACTAATGAATGTGATTCTCGAAATGATTACGTGCTGTGGATTAGCTCTGTGGACTTCTCACAGCACGTAGGGTTTCGCGAGCGCAAACATTTGTTGCGTCATATTTCTGTCGGAATGCTCATGAGAAAAAAAAATATTCTTTCAATCTCTCTGCTGCCCTCTGTCTCCATATTGCTTTACATTTTTTCTGTTACCGCAATTTCTGTACTTTTTAAAACACCACTTCTCCCAATAGTTACCATGTGGATTTTTTAAAATGCATTTTTTTAGAATTTTTTTTTTTCAGAAAGTTTTTTTTTATTATTATTATTATTTTCTTTGTTATGGAGTGAACCTAAATTTATAACTTTTTAATAGATAATCTGTGGGTTATACGACAGAAATTACGGTATTTACTGCAAATTACAAAATCTGTATTAAAAAAAATTGGGCACCAGGGTCAGATTTCTAGGTGCCTGGGATTTGTCAAAGCCTGGGGGTGATCAATAAGTAACTTCCTATTACATTTGGCAGCGGATTAGGAATATTCAAATTGAGGCCTTGCAATATAATTACACTCTCCTCACTAGAGAGCACTGTTTGTCACAAGAGTTTGAGTAAAATGGTAATGTAGTGTTCTCCCCAGATCTTTTTATTTTAGCTGGATAGTACGTTTAACGACCCCCTTCCCGGCTTCCCCTATTGAAAAAGAAGGATGTTGTTTTGCTTAACATTATTATACTTGTCAAACACCTTCAGCGGTGTGGTAGACATTAATGTAACATAACATGATAAATACCATTACAAAAGTGTACATAAATGATTAAAAAATGAGTAATTAACTAACAAATCATATACTACACAGATTTCAGCCAGTTTTCGTCAATATTTATAGTGTATGTGGGGATAAATTTTCCACTCTTGTGTGCGTTGTAAAAATGTTCATCAAAGAAAATTAGCTTGGTGAGCTGCCCAGTAAAAAGGTTCTAGGGAGAACACTAGAACATGCTGGAGAACAGATCCCAATAAAAATTACAGCCAGCGTGGAAACATGTTCTCACTCAGAGGTACATGCTGTAACAAAGCATTTGTAGCAGTTTGAAGTCGTCTGCCTTCTTGCAATAGATCTTACACACACACACACACACACACACACACACACACACTCACACACATTTCTGTTGTTAATTTAAAGCGGGTCTTGATTTTTTATTTTTTTTAGCAGAGCAACACTTGTCAGTGGCCTTATTTTTAACTAGCCAATTGTGTTATCTACTAGCGAAAGTTTATTAATATTATACAAAAGAAACTTTATATGTCCCCCTCTATCAGTCAGTCATGACAAATTTTGATTTCACCTCTGTAACTGTAACATTGTAATGCTGAAAAGATTACAGATATTTAAATATAACTCACCTTTTCATGACCTCACAGATTTATTCCAACAATTTAATTTGAATGCAGATTTAAAAAAAAAAAAAACATTTTTTTTTTTTTAGTTTAAAATTCAAGAACACTATTCAAAATCTTAAGTTATTTTCTGCACGATTTACGATCTTGGTTTCGGGTCTTTTCATCATACCACTTAAAAACAGCAGGACTGGGGTCAAACTTGTCTTCGGATGGACCTTCAACCTCAATACTCATGAGAGCATTCAATGTTTTTGAATTTAAACTGCCCTTCCAATCACCCTGGATTCTCTTCATGAAACTGAACCCAACCTCACATGCAGAAGTAGATAAAGGAAATGTACTGGATATTTCTACTAGTGCTAAAATGTTTTTATAATTGTACTTTTCAAGAAACATTCATTTCCAGTTGTTCCTTTTTGTATGTGTCTAAAATATTCCACACACACAATGCAGTGGTGCTTTACAGTTCACACTAAAACATTCAAAATTTTTCCACTAGCAACTTTTGCTAGAACCAGTTTTTATCACTAGCAAAATGCATCTGCATGCCAGCAATTTGCTACTATTACTAGTCGAAATCAAGCCCTTTTCGACACAGATTTCAGCCCGTTTTCGTCAATATTTATAGTGTATGTAGGGATAAGCTTACCATTCGTATGGGCATTGTGAAAATGTTCATAAAAGAAAATTAGCTAGGTGGGTCACCCAGTTAAAAGTTTCTAGGGAGAACACTATAATGTGCTGGGAAACAGATCCCAATAAAAATTACAACCTGCGTGGAAACATGTTCTCACTCAGAGGTACACGCAGCAACAAAGCATTTGTAGCAATTTGAAGTCATCTGCCTTGCACTAGATTTTCCATACACACCCATTTCTTTCACTTCGTAAAACATGGGCAGTTCTTCAGCCTTTTGAAGTCTGCAATCTCCAATTTGGGGTTTTTGCCCCAAAGAAGAAAGAGAACCAGAACCTAAGAATCGATGTCCCACTCAGAGTGACGACTCCCTTGACTGTCAGAAACTTACTCTTGCTAACCTCTTTATGAGAGACATACGTACAAAATTCTTACTGAGGCGCATACGTCGGCACATGTTACTACTGCCAGGGTTTTTTGTGCACGTGCACATATGTTCATGCCTCGGGATTTTTCAACAGTTCCAAAAAAGTCCACGCAGGTGCGTGAAAACATGTTAACATAAAAAAAAAATTGTGTCAAAACCCAGTGGTTGTTTTGTTCTGTAAACCAAAGCAGAACAAAGCATTTTTTGTTTAACCATGCCAAAAAATATAAAGTACTGGTCTTCCAAGAAACTCACTTGGGCGAGAAGGATGCGATGCACGTAATTCCAAAAAGCCAAAAGAAAAAAAAAAGAAAAAAAAAAAAACATCAGTTGTTTCGATTGCAGTTCAAATCCCGTTAAAATAAACTATTGAAACCAGAAACTACCATGTAGAGCTCAAAGGTTTTTAAGCTGAGCTGCATTCCCGCACAGCCATTATCAGCTAACAACATATTCACACAGTTATTTGAAATAAAACGTCCTGTCATCTTTGGCTAATTATTTAATTTAAAACTTTACCTTTCAATAATTTAGATATTCCCCAACCTGAAACTTAAGCTAAGGTTAAAATCCTCAGCTTTACACTGTTAAGGCTATAATAATAATTCTGGCGATCAGCACTAAGTCTCTCTACCTTATATATATAACAATGAAAATAATAAGCTGGTGAATGTTATCATGAGATCATATTTCCAATATCAGCCTGTGAACCCAACATATGAAGGTTCCATAAGATATTCACTCCCCCATGGAAGTGGATATATTCACGATAAAGAACAGCATAATCTTACTCATAAGAAAGGTTAATTCTTGTCTGAAGATCATAGAGTTTTCGTAGATAACGCACCAGCAAATTTATGAACATACCTGTTACAAAATGTAAACTACACACTAATGTTCCTTCGTTTCCGGTCATCAATGTCAACTCTGCTGATACGTGATGGCCACAAATTTTGGCACTTCTGAATTAAATTTTTATAATTCTGATCCCACTTCGTTTGTTCAGATGGTAATTTATAACAGGACACATCATTATCGTTCTCCCACTTCGGTTACTGCAGCCGAAAATAGCACATAACACCATCTTCCTTAACGCTCCATAAAGCAAATCCAAACAGTGTTTGTACACCAGTGGATCACCAGGACGTCTGCTAGGATGGTTTACCTTGCTGTGACGTCATATGCATACGGTCTATACGCTACCCTCTCTTAACAATCCATTGGCGCAAAAGAATCCTGGTTCCAACAGCATGAGGATTGAACGAGAGATTGGAAACGAATGCACTAGTCCTATACGTGTGTTCCATTCTGCCGTGCTAGTCACTATTTGGCGTCAGTAGCATGACACTATTCCCTCGTGCATAACAATATCGACTCTTCTGATCACTCGTCCGAGTTGGGTCCGGGTTCGAATCCAGTGAGGCATGGATGTTGTGTTTGTCTTACGGCACTGACTCTCTCCCTTCCCTGAAACAAGTGACCCTAAATTAGGGACGGGCAACTGCTTATAGCCCATTGAGCTGCTCACAGTGGTCGTTAAACCTCCAATAAAAAAAATATCCATCATCCAGGATGGCAGAGGCCGTTGTATGATATCAGGCATGAACTCGGACGGGCCGCCCCGGTGGTGCAGTGGTCTAAGGCGCCGGCCTCTGATCATTCGTCCGTAAGGGGTCCGGGTTCGAATCCCGGTCAGGCATGGATGTTGTGTTTGTCTTACGGCACTGGCTCTCTCCCTTCCCTGGAACCAGTGATTCTAAATTAGGGACGGGCGACTGCTTATAGCCCATTGAGTTGCTCACGGTGGTCGTTAAACCTCCAATCAAAAAAAAAAAAAAAAAAAAACTCGGACGATAGGACCAACATATAGACGCCGGCTATTACCAGGTATTGCTTGCTGACCATATACAACCCATAGTGTTGTGTCTTCAACGAGAGTGGGATTGTTTCTTTTACGTATTTTGATTGGAGATTTAACGACCACCGTAAGCAACTCATTGGGCTATAAGCAGTCGCCCGTCCTAAATTTAGGGTCACGGGTTCCAGGGAAGGGAAAACCAGTGCCGTAAGACAAACACGTCCATGCCGTACCGGGATTCGAAACCAAACTCATCTCGGATAAATGGTCAGAAGTAATCGCTTAGACCACTGCGCCACCGAGGCGGCGCGATGACGGACGTTATTGTCCTTCGAGGACGATAATGTCGCATGTCATCGGCCCGCCTTGCCTAGAAATGGTTCAACGAACACAGTACTGACAGGTGACTCGCCCACCTGAACATCTGCGGGATGTTGTGGTATGTCAAGTGAGGCAGCTAGACACACTATGCTCCATACTGGAACTGTGGACAGCAATACTGACAGCTGGGCCGACGCCACGCCCGTTCTCTGGATGACAAAAGGGCTCACGAAGTATTTTTTTGTTTGTTTGAGGGTTTAAAAATTAAAATATTTATTGGACTTGGTTGACAGATACATCGACATATACTATACCGTGCAAATTAATCGGGACAACCTATTTTATTCTCAGAATTGTAATGTGATCGCCAGTTGATGTCGGAAACCCACGTAAACCGACTTGATCAGCTGTGAGGTGGTGTTACTGTTAGAACTTGATAATAAGAATATGGTTCGACCGGTTTTAAACAGGAAATAGGCACTTCGTCTTCAGTTGTGAGCTTTCGTGTGTGACAGGTGGATGTTTGTTTTTGCTCTCTGCGAGTACGTGTTGCTTTCGTGTATTGAAAAATGGATATTTCCCCAAGGAAGCGTGCAAAAATAATTGCTCTGAAGGATCACACTTCTATGACAGTGAGATATATCGCTTCTGCAGTTGGTGTAGGCAAATCAAGTGTATCAAGACTTCTTACGTGATGCAATGCATCTGGATCATAGTCTCCAAAATGGAGAGGTAAATGTGGAAGAAAACGAAAAGATAACTCCACAAACCGATAAATATCTAATCAGATATAGTAAAATGAATCCAAAAAAAAAAAAAAAAAAAAAAAACCAAGCACCGACCTTCAAAGAGATTTGTTGGCTAGTGGTTGTGATGTTAGTGATTCAACTGTACGCCGTAGGCTTCTGGAAGTTGGCCGGAAGGCAAGAAGACCAACGAAAAAACAATATTTGAATGCGAAAATGAAGATAAAACGTTTAGCATGGGCCAAAAAATATAAATCATGGACTGCTGACGACTGGGAATGGGTAATTTTCAGTTATGAAACTCATTTATTTGTGCAGGGTTACCAAGCAAATGTCGTTAGACTAAGCAACTGGGAACCCTTAAGACCTGAGCATGTCAAACAAACTGTAAAACACCCTCTGAAACAGATGTTTTGGGGTTTTTTCACATCAAATGGCACTGGAAGCTTAGTTTCTGTTCAAGGTATGATGAATTCAGCCAAGTACGTAGAAATATTACAACGTAGGATTGTTCCATTCTTGCAAATTTTTGACGGGACATTTCAACATGACTTGGCCCCATGTCACAATTCGAAATTGGTCAAGAATTTCATGCTGGAAAATCAAATTCATTTGCTTGATTGTCCTGGAAATTCACCAGACTTAAATCCCATAGAAAACTTGTGGAATATTTTGAAGAGTCGTTTAGGTAAAATGGACTGTACAACCAAAGAACGCATGATAGCGAATGCTATAAAAGTGTGGTTCTACGATTATGAAGTCAAAAATATGTGCACTCAATTAGTGGAGTCAATGCCAAAACAAATTCAAGAGGTCATTTCTGCTAAAGGAGGACATACTTCATACTAATACAGGTATTTATCAGTGTATATCAAGGCATAGAATGATATAAAGGCATAGTTTTGGAAAAAAGAGTGATTTTTTACTTTGTCCCAATTAATTTGCACAGTATAGTTTATTGAACATATATTGGACTTGGTTGACAGATTTATACAGAATAGACATTTGGTGTGTGTTTCTTTTACGTATAGTAAGATATGCACAATAAGCTGTTCCCTAGTCACACTAACACCCTGACTGCTAGGGCTGACTAGGGACGAGCTCATTTGTAACTCTGGGAAACCGAAGGTGGTATTTATTTCATCCTATACCTAACCCACTACCTTTCATGAGTGCAAACATTCTATGAATATTATATATACGCGTAAGCAGCAATAAGTTCCAGAACGCAGCTAAATCAGTTTTGACCTTATCTATTTCTTCCTCAATTTGAATGATATTTTGTTATTTTTCGTTGCAGAGGTACCTTATTTAACTATTATAATGTAACGATAATGTTTTAAAAGCTGCCACTGTGACTCAGTGGTCAGAGGCGCGGGCTTCCTGTTAATCGTTCATTCTCCGAATAAGAAATGCATAAATGGTGCGCCTGTCTCGTGACAGTGGCTCTTTTTCCTACCCGGAACCAATGGCTCTAAATTAAGGACGTGCTATTGCTTATGGCCTTTGATGCTCACAGTAGTTATTAAACACTGAGCAAAAATAACATTCAAGAAAAAAAGAGAAAAGAATGTGTATACTTTACAATAATCGCTGAATATATATATAAAATACATGGAGGTAATGTAAATGGACGATGTCATCGCTCTGTCCACGTTATTTTTTAAACAAAGTATAGGAACTGAAAAATTGTGTTCCGACACCGCTGGGATCGAATCCCAGATCTCTCGATAACTAATAGAGTGCGTTCGCATTTACGCTACTGTGCCAACATTTCTCAGCGCCATGCGTGGTTTATCAGTCAGCATCTGACTAAACAAATTCTATTGATGGTCTCAGCAACTGAGATGTCGTCATCTGGTGGCATTTAACACAATAGCTACACTACCTGCCAACAAGTAATTGGACACCTGTGATAGCAAAGGAAAACGAAGTTTATTCACCTTCAATAGTTGGTGGGGCCTCCACGAGCGGCGATTACAGCTGCGACCCTCCGGGGCATACTCTCAACCAGGCGTTGTACGACGGCTAGCGGTATTTTCTTCCACTCGGCTTGGAGAAGACAGGTCAGTTCCTTCACCGATTTCAGACGGTGGGGACACCCCTTAAGTCGACGCTCCAACTCGTCCCAGAGGTGCTCGATAGGGATAAGGTCCGGGCTCTGCGCAGGCCAGTCTATTCGATTAACCCCGTTGTCACCATACCAACCCATGGTGGACCTCGCCACATGACAGGTGGCATTGTCATCCTGAAAGTAACATGGGTCCACCCCGTAAAACTGCCACAACGTAGGAAGCCCATGGCCATCCAAAATGGTTCAGTAGGTCTCGGCGTTGAGTCTACCAGGAATTGCGACCATGGGTCCCGTGCCATATCAGGAGAAACACCCCCATAGCATAATTCCACCACACCCGAACTTCACAGTTGGCACAATACATTCCGGCAGGAGGCGTTCTCCAGGCAGACGCCAAACCCAGACCCTGCCATCCGAACGGTAGAGGGTGAACCTTGATTCGTCGCTCCAGAGAACCTGTTTCCACTGTTCAACGGTCCGGTGTCGACGTTCTTTGCACCACGTTAGCCGAGAAGCGCTATTGGACTTGGTGATCAAAGGCTTGTGGGCGGCAGCACGTCTATGATAACCGAGCAGATGGGCTTCCTTACGGATGGTACTCATCGAAAGAACACTCCCGGATGTCTGTTGAAACTCCACGGATGTGGCCTATCGATTTGGTGCGGTTCTTCCGAATTTCTCTGGCCAGCACCTAGTCTGTCTCTAACTCCCAGTTTTGTGGGTCTGCCGGGTCGGGGCACATTCCGACAGTCACCTCTAATCTTCCACTTGCCAATCACGTAGGCCACTGTCGATTTTGGGTACTTCAACTCGCTGGATATGTCACGTATGGATCGGCCATTTCTGTGATACCCGACGATTACACCGTTCTAGAAATCAGAGAGCTCCGAACTGCGTGGCATCTTGCATGCGACTGGTTGCGTTGTTGTTTTCCACACGATATTTAACGGCGGCGGCCGTGACGTGTATCAGGACCGCAGATATCGTCGATTGCAGGGGTGTCCAATTACTTGTTGGTAGATAGTGTATTTAATTGTAGCTGATAAATCCAAAGGGCGATAGAAATGGTGAATATATATCAAATACGTGGAGATAAAGTAAATGGAGGATGTCATCGCTCTGTCCACGTTATTTTATAAACAACGCATAGCAACTGATGTTATCGAGAGATCTGGGATTCGATCCAGGCGTTGTCTGAATACGAATTTTTCAGTTGTTATGCGTTGCTTATAAAATAACGTGGACAGAGCTATGACATCGCCCATCTATATATTAATTCTATAAGGTTTTTTACAGTGAGTCCTATTTTGAGAGAACGGCTGAACGTAAAAATATGGTTGAGGTATCAAAATAAAGGTCTTACCATGTAAATGTGCCAGTCGAACAGAAAAATGAGATTAGGGCAAGGGTTCGGGTGTGGTGGGGCGGCAAAGTTCCCATGTAAAGTCTATGGGAGAAGCGTGCGGTTGACTCACGAAGGGACTAAGATAGTCGAAAGTCCGAAGTCTCTTTTCTGAGCGAACCGTTGCCTAAAGTAACGCTAGCAGCACTCTTATCAGGGGAATAATGGGGCCCATGCATGCCCACCCGAATTAAAAAAAAAACCCTATTTTTCTTTAATGGTAATATATACAAGGGTTGTTCCAAAACAAATGAGAATGTGTTTACAAAAAATGTTAAAAAAAAAAATGCGTACTTAATTATCAAGAAGTGGTCATTTTTTTCGAAATACTGTCCGTTGCATCGAACACAGGTGTCCCAAAGTCCCTTCCACATTTTGAATGTCTTCTGAAAATTCTTCTGAAATGCTGTTGAAGGACCCCTTTGCAGTTGTAATAAGTTGTTGATCAGTCTCAAATTGTCGGCCCCGTAATGTCTTTTTTAAAATGGGGAACAAGCAGAACACACATGGTGACAAATCTGGACTACATGCAGGTTGCGGTTTCAATATAATATTCATTTTCCTCCAAATAAGAAGCGACAGAACTGGCCATGCGCGGCCTTGCATTGGGCCGCACATGAACAGAAATGGGGAACCCAAGTTGAACAAACTCGTTTCATACATTAATGAACGGTTAAAATTCTGTGAATTGATGATTTTGAAATGTGAATCAGATCTTCGATATCTCTATTTGATAAGTGTCTGTCTTCACGTGTAATAACACCTACTGTATTACACCCGTTGAAGGTCTTCCTCCATGCGGGATTAAAGCCGCCGACTCACGACCATCGATAAATTCTTTATGCCATCTGTAAATTGTTTGATTTTCCCAGATCTTTGTAAGTCTCTTGCTTGAGACAGAAAGTCTCTCCGACAGACATCTTAATTCGACAGAAAAATTTAATGGCGCATCTTTGTTCCTCTTTCAGATCAGTTTTTTCGAAAAATCACAGAGCGAAAACACTTGTTAGGGGTTTATGAAACAACGCTCATTAAACTGTGCGTTACCGACGACGCATGCGTGTTATTCAAGTATGGTCAGTTGCTATGGTTACTACAATGACTACCGTTTTTTCCAGACTCGTGCCAAGGTCAAACGCAGTATTGTACATTTTTTATAAAAATATTCCCAGTTGTTTTAGGACAAGCTATGTAGAAAGTCTCCATACATATAACTTCTTCAAGTCTACTTTGGCTTCCTTTAGCTTTCTCTTTCACCCTTACTCCTGTCTCGCACCGTCGTTGTGTCAAAGTGAGAGGATGCCGTGCGCTTTTCCTCGGAATTAAAAACCGTTTAACCGGCTGAAACGAATTAACTCGGGGTTACCAAAATTTGGCTACAATCAGCTCTAACGAATATATTCGCTGTTCTAAAAAGTGTGCCGGACGCGTCTCAAATGAGTGAACTCTCTCGTCAGAGAGCGATGCTTTCTCCTTAGCTTCTCAAAGTGGTGGTTTAGAGGGATGACTGACACTAAATGACTACCCCTGAATGACCACTTTGTTTTTTTCAAATTGGTCATTTCAGAGGATGATCAACACTAATCCTTTCTAACTGATTTTTCTCTTAAAAGGGCTATAACAATGTCGACTAACCTAACAAAAGAAAGGGAGAAGATGTTTGAGGCACTTGTTTCTACCCAGTAGGACCTTGTCCCTGTCCCGGGAACAAGCTCTTCCCTATCATGTCTAGGGTTGCCGCCCCGGTGGCAACCCTAGTAATAGCCGGCGTGCCGCCCCGGTGGCGCAGTGGTCTAAGGCGTTGGCCTCTGATCATTCGTCTGTAAGGGGTCCGGGTTCGAATCCCGGTGAGGCATGGATGTTGTGTTTGTCTTACGGCACTGGCTCTCTCCCTTCCCTGGAACCAGTGACCCTAAATTAGGGACGGGCGACTGCTTATAGCCCATTGAGTTGCTCACGGTGGTCGTTAAACCTCCAATAAAAAAAAAATGTCTAGGGTCATGGAGCTGAGAACAGAGGACTATAGAAGCGATATCTTAACACTAGTAACAAGTTTATGTTCGGTACTACTGACGTGGGGAAGGTAAAGGTATTAATACCTTTTCGTAGCTTTCGTAGAATCAAGTAGCTATGTGAACAATTTTTGTTTGGGAAACTTAGAAAAATCTAGGCACCATTTGATTCAGAAACATCGGCCGCTTAGAGGGTTAATTAAGGGGATGACTGCCAGTGATCCCCAGAATGACGTAGAAGTGTGCAATGTGCCAATGAAAAGCCTTTAGCACTGGAGAAGCGCATAAGCGCTCATGCGTAGCATGATTCAGTGGGGATAATCTAAAGTGTCGCTTTGCGGTCGTTCGACTTTGAGAAGTTTGGAGACGCACGTCGACGAAGTTCTACTTATTTCTCCTTGTGATGTGACCACTTCTGCTGTCATCCTGTGTTTTAGTTATAGCTGTGTGAAGTTGGGAAGCGTAAAGTGTATACACTGCTGGCCACCCAAAATGCAACACCAGGAAGGACACGGGATAGCAAAGCCAGATTTACTGGACACATAACAACAGATACAAAGATGAAACGATTGAGTTTGCAGGCCCGTGCGACTTGCGGAACACGCAGGCATCAATAGTTCGTGTGGCCACCATGGCTGGCAATAACGGCCGCTACACGCCGCGGCATCGAACGAAAGAGGCTTTGGATGTGGGCTTGGGGTATGCCGGTCCAGGCTGCTTCCACACGTTGCCAGAGTTCATCAGGCGTAGCCGCGGGTGGTGCTTGCCGGGCCACTCGGTTGCCGATCAGCGACCAGACGTGTTCGATGGGCGACATATCTGGAGAACAGGCGGGCCACGGCAGCAGTGCCACCTGGTGGGCCGTAAAGAATTGTTGCACGATGCGTGCCACGTGCGGGCGCGCATTGTCCTGTTGAACCGTGGCCGCTGGCAGGTCCTGCAGGTAAGGGAGGACTACTGGCTCCAAAACGTTGGAGATGTAGCCGTGGCTGTTGAGTGTACCGGCGATGCGTACCAGATGGGTGCGGGTGTCATATCCAATTGCGCCCCAAACCATAACGCCAGGCGACGGACCGGCATGGCGATGCATAATGCAGGCGTCATACAGTCTCTCGCCGCGGTGCCGCTACACGTGGTGTTGCAGGCAGAAGTGGGATTCGTCGGAGAAGACAATGTCGTGCCATTCCGTAGTCCAGGTGCGGCGTTCAATGGCCCACTGCCGCCGCACTCGCCGGTGGTGAAACGTCAATGGTAATCGGAGCAATGGGCGCCGTGCGACAAGTCCTCGCTCCTTTAGACGACGACGAACGGTACGTGCTGATACAGGTTGTTGCGCAACACACCCTAATTCCTGCGCTAACGTTCGTGATGTGGCGGTGAGAGCCGTCAATGTTCGCCGCACAACATACCTGTCCTCTTGTTCGGCGGTGTGCCGCGGCTGCGGCAATCAATCACTCACGTTGGTCCGTCCGTCCCTCCTGCACCCACCGAATCCATACTCGCCTCACTGTGGCTGGATATCGTCCCACACGGGCGTCGATGTCTCGGTACGATAAACCGCTGTCGCGATAAGCCACTATTCGTCCTCTGTCGAACTGCGAAACGTGCTGGAATGACTGCCGTATTCTGCGACGAGGCATCAGGGAGCTTCCACGCGCAGGTCCGGCAGCACAACACACTTTCACTACTTACACCCCACCCCGCCTTCTGTGCACACTTCTTATAGTGCTTCTCGGTGGCGTGCCGGGCGCACATTATTTGCATATGTCCTGCAGTGCTAATCGTTTGCTTATCCTCTCGCGGGCGACGCATGCTGCGAATTTCAGGCCTATCGGATGCTTCCTTCTTGGTGTTGCACCTTGGGTGGTCAGCAGTGCATATAAACGGGGTTTCCCTATGTTGTGCTTAATGAAGCGCGAACAAAACTGGTGATGTTAAACCATCATTTTATAATGAACAATATTTTCCCCAAAATTTTCCTTTCATATTAGAAATAGAAAAGAGATGTAGATTCTTTCATAGAAGTAAAACATTTAGGACCACATCAACCTGATGACAAAGGTGAATTAAACGAAATTTGATGTTGTTATTAAAAACAATTTATAGCACATAGGATTATTCCGCCGTCTGAGCCCGATTAACACAAATTAAAATTGTATCACGAATTAAAAGCATTTAATATATACAGGTCAAAAAATGCCTTAAAAAAAAAAAAAAACCATGAGTACTTTCAGACCCACTATGGGTCCATCATCAGATGTTAGTACTCTGTGGAACGTAGTTCGAAGCTCATGTATATAAGCATTAGAGTTCAAACACTGTGACGTAAAAGGGTAAAGTGTGGTGGAAACGATGTTCTGCGCATTTGTGGACCATAGTCATTATATTTGTTGGTTGATTTTATACATTTCGCGGTGAATTATTTGTCTCATCGTTTTCAGTTTTATCCAATAGGCGTTTCCAAGCTTGTGGTATATGTAGAGGTGTGGAGTCATTGCAGTATAAATGTCCTAGGCTATGTATGATGAGGCTTTCTGTAAATAGCAAGGATGAATTTTTGAAGGGTGTGACATTTTTAACCTGTATATATTAAATGCTTTTAATTCGTGATACAATTTTAATTTGTGTTAATCGTGCTCAGACGGCGGAATAATCCTAGGTGTTACTCATAGCACGAAATTCTTGGTGTTGGACAATTTATAGCACCTATAATTTTTATTACGTCTTTTGTAAAAAAAGATCGTGCTTATGTTATCGGTCCGTCCGTCTGTAGACAGACACCATATCTCTGCAACTATTGGTCCGATTTGAAAAATTCTTTTGCATTGGGAAGCTTGAAATATGCGAATGATGATCCTTTGTTTCGTTTTTTTTTCGATGTACAATTTCGCTGCTAGATGGCGTAAATGTAGATCGATGCAGAATTCAAAATACATTCTATTTCACATAATTGCTCCCTTCTAAACATCCGATTGAAAAAAATTCTTTTTTCTTTCGATTCCATTTATCTCGAACAGTATTTTAGGCAGAGTTACTTTTTCAAGTTACTCATAGATTTTCCGCTAGGGGGCGTAAAAGTGAATTACGTTTCCCCCCAATATCTCTTTTTCTAATACTCCGATTTGAAAAAAAACAATTCTTCAGCGGATACAGCTCCTGACGGAAAATATTTTGCATATAATTTGTAATTTTTGGTAAAGAATACTTTGGCCACAAGGGGGTGTAAGTGTTGATTTTACTTCTGATGTATTTGCCATAAAACCTGAGCTTCTAAAATCCCGACTGAAAAAAATATTTCGTGCACCGATGCCACTCACGTCGATAAACCTTTTCGGAATATTTTCTTCTTAAAATATTGCATAGATTCTCCGCCAGGGGGCGTAGATGTATATATTACTTTTATGAATATATCTGCTTCTAATGGTCCGATTTGAAAAATTCTTTCTTTATTGGATAGTTTCCAGTGTGGCATGTTTTTCATATAATTTCAAAATTTTCAAGTAATTCATAGACTTCCCTCTTGAAAGCGTAAAGATAAATTGCTATTCCCCCGATATCTCTGCTTCTAAAACTTCGATTTGAAAAATTCTTTCTGCACCGGATACAGCTTCTCATAGGAAATCCTTTGCATATAATTTCTAATTTTGGTAAAAAATGGTTTGGCCATCAGGGGGCGTAAGTCTTAAATTTCCGCTTCTGATGTATTTGCAGCAAAATATGAGCTTCTAAATCTCGATTGAAAAAATTCGTTTATGGACCGATAAAACTCATGTCCACAAACATTTTAGGAATATTTTCTTCTTTAAATAATGCATAGTTTCTACGCCAAGGGGCGTAGATATATCTCTTATTTTTGTCAATATCTCTACTTCTAGGAGTCCGATTTGAAAAATCCCTTCTTTGTTGGATAGTGTTTCCGATGCGAAATGTTTTTCATATAAATTCAAAAATTTCAAGTAAATCACAGACTTTCCGCTAGGGGGCGCAGAGGTAAATTACGTTTTCTGCGTTATTTCTGCTTCTAAAACTCTGATTTGAAAAATTCTTCCTGTATCGCATACAGCTCCTGGTGAAAAATGTTTTTCCATATAACTTCTAATATTTGGTAAAGTATAGTTTGGCCACCAAGGGGCATAAGGATTAATTTCTGCTTCTGATGTATTTGCAGCAAAATCTCAGCTCCTGAAAACTCGACTAAAATTTTCTTTTCTTGGGCCGATACAGCTCACATCGAAAAACCTTTTGAGAGTAATTTCTTCGTAAAATAATGCATTGCGTTCCCGCCAGGTGGCGTAGATGTATATCTTATATTTGTTCATATCTCTGCTTTAAGAGTCCGAATTGAAAAATTCTTTTTTTTTTTTTTGTTTTTTTGTTTCTTTGTTGGAGAGCGTTTCTGTTGCGAAATGTTTCTCATATAAATTGAAAATTTTCTTAACTCATAAGTCTACAACCAGAGGGCTGAAGTTCACGAATCTGTTCATAGCAATATCTGCGGGATCAAAAACCCGCTTGAAAAACTTCTTTCTTCGGTCAGATCCTATTGTTTTCCATACCAGTTCCATTGACTTTGAATAGCTTTGATAAATTTAATTTGCGTCAGAAAGGTTTCAAAAGACGTGCTCATTACACCTGAAAAATGGGTGTCATCTTTCTTGTTATTATTAAAATTAAAAATATTTTATAGGACCTGTAATGATTATTTTTAAAAACAACCTATAGAACCTGTAATTGTTATTTAAAGCAATTTATAAGGCCTGTAATATATTTGTTATGTACCGCATTGTCGTGTTAAATAGAAGTTATGTGACACGCACGGCACACGTGTGTATATACTCCGTGTACTACGAGTATTTGTTTTATATCCCTACCTGCTAAAATGTAGAAGAACCTCCACTGGCTCTTGACAGGTAACTATTGACGGAAATTCATCAAAATTCATCAGCATAATTTCATTATTAAACGGAATATTCATCAGATATCGAGACTTTAGTGTGTATGCTAACAGTACTGATTGCAGAGTGTTTTTCTTCGATGAAGTGGGTAGGTGGTTGTGGTTTACCAACCACCGTGAGCATCTCTTATTAGGGGTAACAGCTGTCCCCTTACAAAGGAGCGTTTGGGACACAGCCGTCATGCACAAAATCACCCCTACGTAGAACCCACCGGCCCCCAAAAATCGCATGATGATCAGATATAACGGTATACGACAGCTCTCTGTCGTATACCGTGGCCTACGTAGATTCTGGGAAAATCTAACCTGATTACATTGTTAAGGTTGTGAAACCGATCCACCGACATGAAATCTCTTGTTTATCATTATTTCTCCGCCTACTGATGGGGTGCTGTGTGTCGGGGACCCTTCCTCCCAGAGCTGCTCCCTCTACGGGTGACTAAAGGCGAGACAAAAGAAAAATTCTCGTGTTCAATCACGATATCCACCCCTACACCTTCGCAACCTTGCCGACCACCAGACAAACGATTTCTGAATGATTTTTTTAAAACAGCAACCACGAAGAAAGGAGTAAGCTCATTACAATGACCACCAAGCCAATATCTCTGCCTCCGGCTAACAATTTTACCCTATCAGTCGCAGTAAATATCCTCTTGTTAACGTATAGCCTCTCTGGCGAGGAGATGCTCAGTTCACAAGACCAGGATACCATGCTGACGTCACAGATTTAGTCAGTTGTGCCAGAGGCGGCGAAAAGTGAAGTTCGTTGACCGGGCCAGAAATTTCGAATTGTGGTGCACCCCCTCTTTCTCCGCTTTCCGGAACAAACAGAAGAAAAACAATGCCTAAGGAGATATGTTAAGGATTAGTACCACCTGATCACTTACCTAAAGCAACTTTCTAAGGCACATCACAACAAAAAATCGCACATATGCCAAATAAAAATCTTGGTTAAAATTATTGACCGGGCCCGGGCTCTGGTGGCCAGGGCGGTTCCGCCGCCACTGAGTTGTGCCTGTGCGAAAAAAGATATCGAAAAACGATATACAGGCATTTGATAAGGTCTTCATCAGATGGAGCAACGTGGAACGGAACTCACATTAGCGATTTCGAAGTTTCTCTGAAGGTGATGCAAATTTCTTTAAATGACGTATTCCAGAAATTTTTGAGGGAATACAATATTGGTAAAGATTAACAATAAAAGGATGACTTCGCACAACTCTTCAAATGAAATGAGAAAACTCACCGTCTATGTACGATATTTAATTAAAATACGAAAGATATTTACAGTTAAAATACCCCACTAGTACTTTCGGGGTAACATTTACATCATCATCAGGTTGAACAGAGTAAATGTAGTACTCCTTTATATATTAGTGCAACAATGCATTATGGGTATAAGTCAAACGTCGCATGGGTCGTGACCGTTGCCATTATAACAGTGTGAAGAGTATAATTTCACAAGTTATTAGTTTAGCATATCAAAACAAGGATGGGTTATAAATACAAAATTATGATCAATTTATATATTCTTGGAATTTGTAAATATATATTACTATAATTTAAAGTTCAGGTTTGAAATACGTTCTTTCCAAATTCTTGATATGTCCACTGGCAAGTTGTCATTGCAGCATTTATCCCATAAAGCTTCGATGTACATACTTTCAACAAAATGCAGCGAATGTATATATGCTGGAGTGTCCAGTAGTCTGATGTTTTCCCAGTCTGGTTGTAGAATGCCGTTTACCACATTCCTTGATAAAGCTGTGTTATTGCTGTTGGTTCGGATATCATATTTGTGTTCCTGAACACGGATACCCAAACTTCTTGTTGTCGAGCCCACGTAGTTGTTAACATGTTCTCCTGTTGAGGGGTCCAGCAGTGGAATGTTATACACACCCCATTTGTTCATAATATCTGTTTTTGCTCGATCCTTTTTAACTGACGATAGGAGGTTCTTCGAGCGGGTGCCAAATTGTATATTGTGTTTTGAACAGATACGAGATAGTGTGTTAGTGATATGGGGGTGCTGGTCCAATGCTCCTACGAATCGTTTATTAGGCTTTGTGTCTGGCTTCAGATTAATAGTTAGTTCACTTGATATTCTAGTGTATAATCTATTAATCATCATTTTGGGGTATCCATGTTTATCCGCTAATTTAAAAATGAACTGTATCTCAGACTGGAAATGATTATCATTTGAAGAATGCGTGAAGGCTCTTCTAAAAAGGAAATTGATAGCAGAAAATTTTTGTGGAGTAGGATGTGAAGAGTTAAACGGGATAAGGCTGTTACAATCAGTAGGCTTTCGATCGACACAAAAGGACAGTGAGTTAGTATTTGAATCACGAAATAAACGAAAATCCAAAAAAGGCAGAGAGAAACTAGATTCAAGTTCTATCGTGAGCCCGATAGAAGAAAATACTGACGATAGTGCGTCGGAGAATTGTTTTAAATCATTCTTAGAGTGAGGCCAGAACACAAGGATGTCGTCGACGTACCTAAGGTATAAACTGGGAACTAAAGGGAATTCATTGAGAACTTTGTTCTCGATGTATTGTAGCAGAATTTCTGCTAAAGCTGCAGAAAGTGGGGATCCCATGGGGGAACCCTCGGTTTGTAAGTAGATTCTGTCAAGAAATTTGAAATACGAACGCCGTTTGACTAAACGAAGTGCGTTCATAATAGCTGAGATTTCAGTGGTGGGAACATTGATTTCAGCAAGTTTGGCCTCTATAATACGATGAGTGGCGTCCACAGGTACATTAGAGTACAGTGAAACTACATCTAGTGAGGCTAAAATGAAAGGGCCAGCATGTGGCTGAATCATTCTGATCCTTTCTATTGCCCTAGTGGAGCTTTTAACAGAATACGGGGAGCTCACTGCTAACTAGCCAAATATAGGGCAAGAGCTTTTTCAAGCGGTCGAGTAGGGCTAACATAGCCCGCGACCAAAGGTCTAATAGGTAGCCCCTCTTTATGTAGTTTAACACGCCCAAAGATATCGGGCACACGACAACCAGGTGAGGGAATAAAAGCTTTAGAAAAACCTTCAGGTAAGTTATAAGAATTCTTCAAACGAGTTAATACTGCGCATGTTGCTTTTGCTGGTTCACGCTCAACTACTTTGTGCGGAATAGAAGATATGGCTTCAAGCATTTATCCCTGTAGCATGAGCTATCTAGTATGACCGTCTGATGAGTCTTGTCCGCTGCCAAAATTGAAATTTCATTATTATTTCTAAGCTCTGCTAGCTGCTGTTTTTTTTTTTTTTTTGATTGGAGGTTTAACGACCACCGTGAGCAACTCAATGGGCTATAAGCAGTCGCCCGTCCCTAATTTAGGGTCACTGGTTCCAGGGAAGGGAGAGAGCCAGTGCCGTAAGACAAACACAACATCCATGCCTGACCGGGATTCGAACCCGGACCCCTTATGGACGAATGATCAGGGGCCAACGCCTTAGACCACTGCGCCACCGGGGCGGCGCTGTTTTTCTTCATTATATATTAATGATAGTTTAGGTTGTTGCTGTGGTTTGCCTCTTCGTAGTAGTCTATCAATATGTAAGCGTGTAACATCATGTTCGGCTTCAGGTAAGTTTTTGATAATATGCTCTACTTGTGGGACTGTCTGAAAGACGTTAACTTTGTGCCTCGGATATGCGAATTTGGTTCCTCTCTCCAAAACTCGACTCTGTATTTCATTTAATTCACAATTACTGAGATTAACAATATTAGATTGTAAGTCCTCACTTTCGCGATGTCCATGGCTGCGAATTTGTCTATTACTGACTTCACGGTCAACTAAGAGACGAAGTTTATGTATATGGGTGTTAACCAATGATTTGACAGAGTTTTCAATCAAAGTTGAAGTAACAGTAAGTGCACGGTCCAAAATAATTGGATGTTCACAACCCGACAGTTCTGCATACGATATGTAGCACTTTTTACTGAAGAAATCAATAAACGATCTCTTACTTCTAATGGCAGTTACTAGTCGCTTCTTCTCAGCATTGCGGGAAAGATTGCTTCATTTCTTGTTATTTAAAATTGGAGGAAGAGTACGGAAAACTGCTGACAGACTTGGATCTACTGGGGTATTCGTACTTTATCCGTTGCAGCAAATATTTGCGTTCTCGGAAATGTTTAAATAACGAAACGATGCTAAATATCGCAAATTAATTTTTACAGTTACTACGGATTTTTGTAACGCAGTAATTACTAACGACCTCAACAATAATGCTAACAATGACGTTATTTCATGCTAAATCGTGTCAAACAGCTAGGAAAGTTTTTATATGAGCCATGCGGCGACATCCACCGGTGGTTGCAACAAGTCGAGCCTCACTAACTTGTGGACTGGAAACAATGCTCAATTTCTACACATATATGTTCTTAAGAGCATGTATTTGCGATCGATAATAAGAAAACAATCAAGAAAATATAGCAAACGAAAAATTCATGGGGTTGTCAGGACTCTTGGCACCCTCTCCCACCCTGCAGCCCTGGTTTTTGAGAGCGTCTCCACACGGTAATGCACAGTCTGAGTGTAATTTAGCGATGGTGTTATTTTACTTAAAGTGATCTAAGCATAAAAGAACTCGCGTTTTTCAACAATCAGCTTATGCAATCTGCATAATTCATTTGGAATTTACAGTACGAATCAGTAATCAACCTTTTGAAAATAATAATTCTGAAAAGACCAATTTCTCTCCTTTAGTGAAACAGTAGAAATTCGGGGGGGGGAAATCCAACAGACAACGCAAACTAAGTCTTGCTTGCAGAGCATGATAATGAGAGTGGATCTCAAAGCATAAGTCTTCCTCAAAACTTGTTCCAATTTTATGAAAAGTTTCATTTCTTATGTAGGGAATGATTTCAAACAGAACCGAAGAACCTCTCCAAGCCGCCCCGGTGGCGCAGTGGTCTATGGCGCTGGCCTCTGATCATTCGTCCGTAAGGAGTCCGGGTTCGAATCCCGGTCAGACGTGGATGTTGTGTTTGTCTTACGGCCCTGGCGCTCTCCCCTTCCCTGGAACCAGTGACCATAAATTAGGGACGGGCGACTGCTTATAGCCTATTGAGTTGCTCACGGTGGTCGTCAAACCTCCAAAAAAAAAAGAACCTCTCCAATCCGCTTCTCTCAATTTCATTGCCGAAGTAAAACAAAATAACGACAAGATATTTTTACGAGGCAAGTTTATTTTTTTGTTGCACTGTGGATTGATCATTCCCAATACAGAATTTTTCTTGCGCATCCCTAAATCCAAATCCACTTCAAGTTGAATTCCTCTGATCTTTCATAATTTCGCAAGTTTGTTATCGATATCACATCTCAAAGAGATGAGCCGGTTTTTCTAGGTTAAACATGGAATGAATGGAGCCGTGCGACACGCGGTTTTGTTTGTTCTGTGATACGGGAACCAGAATTAATATCGAAAGGTAATAATTTTGTACAGCTCACTGTTTTTCAAAATGACTCCTTTCAAATGCTTCCTTGAAAAAATCTTCCCCAAAGTAACACGCCGGTAATTTATGCATAGAGACAAACATCCAAGCTATTCTTCACACTTAATTGTAACCATCGGACTGAATCATTGCTGATAACGATTTTCTTCTCTTTTTTCGGTGGACATTTCTTCACAAACTGTGGTTATCCTTCACAAACATTATGAAGGTATACATATTTATAGAATTTCCATCGGTTCAACTCTGATGCAGAAATTTTACAAGAATATGCATAAATTTTTATTTCCCTAAAGAAACAAAATCAATTCTTCGTAGCTGTGACGTACCTGCCAGTAGGACGCACACGACATAAAGGTAGATAGGAATCAGAATAAAAGTCTGCGTAGCTCAGTTGGTAGAGCGACTTGTTCCGGAATAAGCGGCCTCGGGTTCGAATCCCGGCGTAGACCAAAAATGACGGAGAAATTTACTTCGTTATAATGGCGCCCGAACTATCCGGGTGACCCGACCGTTCAAAATCTCGCATTGGTGTGATGTTATTTCCACACCGCGAGACAGGAAAAATCAGAGAATTCCTTCTCCAGCGCTTCGAAAAATAAATGTGTGTGAGGTTGCATTCCACACAGCAGATTGACTGGGAGTTCTCAAGTGCACGTTCTACAGTGGATGGCTGCCTGCAACGATTCATGGTCACGGCTGACCAGTGGGCCATGCCTCCAGCCCTCTTTCGGGGGGGGAGATATGACGTACCTGCCAGTAGGACCCGCAAGGCAGATAGGAATCAGAATAAAACGTCTGCGTAGCTCAGTTGGTAGAGCGACTTGTTCCGGAATAAGCGGCCTCGGGTTCGAATCCCGGCGTAGACCAAAAATGACGGAGAAATTTACTTCGTTATATAGCTTAGATTGTAAAGGAATCACCAGGAAAGTACTCCTGATGACAACACCAGGTTTGGCCACCCCTCTTCCATCTACGTCGTCGAAGACCCAACTGTGAAGTCGTTACCTGGGTTAAAACAATCTGAAACAAATTTTAAACAAGCATTTGTGGTTTTCGTAATTTGCAGGCGGACTTCCTATAGTTTCTAGAGACTTGTCGGTGTTTATTCACTATATATAGGCGTTTTTAAATCAACATTTGGGAAAGAAGTACCATGTAAACGGGAATAAAATAATTTATTAAGCCAAGATTCTCCTCGAGTATCGAGCTTTAATACATATTGGTACTTTAAGGGATAGGGGCTTCTTTTTTCTGTGTCGCTTGTGTTCAGATTAAGTAAGTGACATTGGATCATTCTTCAAGTAACAGGACAAATTGAGCATTACCTATGGTAAACCATCTCTGCTCTGCAGGCCTCCTCAACCAAAGCAGTACGATTTGTCAGGTTTCTGCTCCTTACATTAAATATCTGATATCGTACTTCGGTATTTGTAGAATGGGTACGTGAGTTTAATGACATTTCAATCCCCTTGCCTGAGGTTCACATTAAATACTTTTCCGTGTTTTCCTTCGACCATTTGTTAAATTTATGTTTAAAACGTTGATGTAGATCATCGCAAACTGTAAATCCTTTAAGTTCCATAGTGTTGTTGCAGCGGCCTAGGACCTTTACCTAAACCCAAAGTTGCTGCTTGTTGTGTGGATAAGAAATAGATTTCTTGTTCTTCAGTGAAAACATAAATACTTTTTTTCTCATTGTAGTGGTACCTAAGTTTGATAAATTATTTTTGGCTTATTTTCCTTCAGTAAGGGAAAAAGTATTAGAGTGAGAAAGTGAAATTGAGTTGGTTTTTTTTTTCTTTTATAGAAAGTTATACTATTTAGGAGAATGTGCGTTATCTCTAACTATGCTTTTACAATGCCATTTTGCGTAGTATACGACATTCATTAAAAGAGTAGAAGATGCGGAGGGTATGGCTTCTGTAGCTAGGACAAATTGCCCGAGTACAAAATAATACATTCACCCAAAATCGACATCTCTCCACCTTTGAGAATCCTTTAAATTTTGCTATATATGTGTGTATCACTGATGTAGCTTCGATTTCAAGTTTAGAAGGGAAAACAGGATATGTTTTCATGCCTCACATACTCTGAATGAATATGCTTACATATTTACATTATCATCATCAACAGACATGATCGGTTCGGACTGAATGAAGTTCTCCAAATTTTTCCCAAGACTTTGTGTTTTGAACCGGTATCCTCCACTTAGTCCCACAATGATTTCGAGTTTCATCCACGGCCTCGCCCATTCCGTCGTCTTCTGGAACGTTTTCTGTCTTTTTATCCAATCTAATGCTTCAATTAGTTGACCTTTTCTTTTTTTTTTTTTTTGGTATGTATTTCCATCTCACTGATATTACAGGTACTTTACTTTCAGCATGGTGTCAACTGGTTTTCTCACTTTCCTGACTCACGAATTCCTGTGTTCCTCAGCTACAGGAAAATCGCAGCTCTGTGTACTTTTCAAAATGGTCTGCCGCAATTGCATGACATTTTTGTCAAGAGCGCTGTGCTTGTTACGATCACAAAAAACATGAAGGATGCAGACGATGAATCTTTTTTCTATAAGCCATAAAAATAGATTTTCTGTTACTTTCAAAGCTTCTCCGAAGCTTATTCATTTCTTCTCATTACATGCGCTTATTGGAAATATAAGGGCATCAAATATCAGAGAAAAGCTATTGAAAGTTGAACGTAATGCATAATATATTTAGGTTTTATTACATATATGTCTGTGTATAAATTCATAAACCTCACTAACCTGGGGACTAAACAGTGCTCAATTTCCACACTTCATGTATGTTTTTAAGAACAGGTATTTGGAATCGATAATAAGAAAACAATCAAGAAAATATAGCAGAGGAAAAACTCATGGGGTTGTCAAGACTCTTGGCACCGTCTCCCACTCTGCCGCCCTCGTTTTTGAGTGTCGCCGCACGGTAATATACTGAGTGTAATTTAGCGATGGTGTTATTTTATTCAAGGTGTTCTAAGCAAAGAGGAACTCGCGTTTTTCAACAACCATCTTCTGCGATCTGCATAATTCATTTGGAGTTTAAAGTACGAATAAATTTTCAACGTTTTGAAAGTAATGATACTGAAGAGACCAATTTCTTTCCTTTACTGAAACAGTAGAAATTCGGGAAAAAAAATCCAACAGAAAACGCAAAGTAAGTCTTGCTTGCAGAGAATGATAATGAGAGTGGATCTCAAAGCGTAAGTCTTCCTCAAAACGTGTTCCAATTTTATGAAAAGTTTCATTTCTTATGTTGGAATGATTTCAAACAGAACCGAAGAACCTATCCAATCCGCTTCTCTCTATTCCATCCTCGAAGTAAAGCAAAATATTTTCGTTTCTAAAATAACGAACAGGTATTTTACCAGGCGAGTTTAATTTTCTGCTGCACTGTCAATTGATCATTCCCGTTACGTAATTTTTCTTGCGCACCCCTATATGCAAGTCGACTTCCTCAAGTTGAATTCCTCTGATTTTTCATAATTTCGCCAGTTATCGATATTACATCTCAAAGAGGTGAGCCGGTATTTCTAGGTTAAACATGGAATGAATGGAGTCATGCAACACGCGGTTTTGTTTATTCTGTGATACGGGAACCAGAATTAGTATCGAAAGATAACAATTTTGTACAGCTCTCTGTTTTACAAAACTACTTTCAAATGCTTCCTTGAAAAAATGTTCCCCAAAGTAAAACGCCGGTAATTTATAGATACAGACACAAATTAAAATTATTCTTCACACTTTATTCCCTCGGCGAGAATCACCTTTTTACTGATAACGATTTTCTTCTCTCCTTTCGAAGGACACAGAGTGGTTATCCTTCACATCCCGTATGAAGGCTTTACATAACTATAGAATTTCTATCGGTTCTATTCCGATGAAGAAATTGTATAGAGATATGCATAAATTTTTATTTCTCTAAAGGAACAAAAATCTATTCTTCATAGCTTAGATTGCAAAGTAGTCACCAGGAAAGTACTCCCGATGACAACACCAGGTTTCGCCACCCCGCTTCCATCTATGTGGTCAACGCCCAACTGTGAAATCGTTACCTCGTTTAAAACAATCGGAAACAAATTTTAAACAAGCATTTGTGATTTTCGTAATTTGCAGGAGCACTTTCTATAGTTTCTAGAGACTTGTCGGCGTTTATTCACTATATATAGGCGTTTTTAAATCAGCGTTTGGGAAAGAAGTACCAATGTAAACTGGAATAAAATAATTTATGCACCGAAGATTCGCCTCGGGTATCGAGCTTGAACACACATTGGTACTTCAAGGGATAAGGTCTTCCTTTTTCTGTGTCGCCTGTGTTCAAATTTGGTGAGTGACAATTAATCATTCTTCAAGTAACAGGACAAATTGAACATTACCTATGGTAAACCATCTCTGCAGGCGTCGTCAGCCGAAGCAGTACGATTTTTCAGATTTCGGCTCTTTACATTCAATATCTGATATCGTACTTCGGCATTTGTAGAATGCGTACGTGAGTTTAATGGTATTTCAATCCCCCTGCCTGAGGTTCACATTAACTTCCATATTTTTGTTGCAGCAGCCTAGGACATTTACCTAAACCCAAAGTTGCTGCTTGTTTTATGGATAAGAAATAGATTCGTTGTTCTTCAGGGAAAACATAAATGCTTCTTTTCCTCATTGTGTGTGTACCTAAGTTTTATAAATTATTTTCAGCTAATTTTCTTTCAGTAAGGAAAAAAGTATTTGAGAGTGAGAAAGTGAAATTCAGGTTTTTTTTATATTTATATACAAAGTTATACTATGTATTTAGGAGAATGTGCTTTATCTGAAACTGTGCTTTAATATAAAACAAATTGCATTTTGCCTAGGGTACGACATGCATTAAAATTGTAGATGAGCAGGGTATGACTTCTGTAGCTAGGAAAAATTGTCCGAGTAAAAAATAATATATTCACACACAATCGACACCTCTCTACCTTTGAGAATACTTTAAATTTCGTTATATATGTGTATGCCACTGATGTAACTTGGATTTCAATTTTCGACGTCAAAACGGGATATTGTTTCATATCTCGCACGCTCTGTCTAAATATATTTACACATTTACATTATCATCTTCAACAGCCATGAATGGTTCGTACTGAATGAAGTTCTCCAAATTTCTACCACAAGTTTAGTTTCTGAACCAGTATCCTCCACACAGTCCTACAATGATTTCGAGTTTCATCGACTGGACCTCCCATTCCGTCATCAAAGATCAGAGAAAAGGTACTGAAAAAGTAACGCCATGCACAATATATTTAGGTTTTAATACATATATGTCTATGTCTAAATTAATAAACCTCACTAACTTGTGGAATGGAAGCAATGCTCAATTTTCTCACATGTATCTTCTTAAGAGTAGGTATTTAGGATCGATAATAAGAAATCAATCAGGAAAATATAGCAAAGGAAAAATTCATGGAGTTGTCAGGACCCTTGGCACCTTCTCCCACTGTGCAGTCCTGGTTTTTGACAGTGTCGCCACACGGTAATACACTGAGGGTAATTCAGCGATGGTGTTATTTTATTTAAAGGGTTCTGAGCAAAGAACCCTTTCAACAATCAGCTTTTTTCAACAATCAGCTCCTGCGATCTGCATAATTCATTTGAAATTTACAGTACGAATCAATAATCAACCTTTTGAAAATAATGATTCTGAAAAAATCAGTTTCTTTCCTTTAGTGAAACGCTGAACACTGAAACACTGAAGAGATTTTAAACACAAGCTATCCAATTTTATATTATTTTGGAACAGCATCACATACGCAGTACGTTTACACATAACTCCATCGTTTTTGTTTCTTGTTCTCACGTGAACAGTTTTTTCTCTTCTCAGGTCGAAGGTCAGACAAGGACTTCTCGACTTCTTGCGTTCGAGTGAGAATGAGAGTTTTACTTTTATTATTTACAAATAAGTTCGCTTAACGCAGCAATGCCATCTATTGTTCTTTTGTGTGGAACTTTGAACCGGCAGATTGAACTCTTTCCAACAGTGTATTCACCCAAACTCGACATATCTACCTTTGGGAAATCTTTACTTTTCGCCGTTTGCCATTGATGTAGCTTGGACTTCACTTTTGGAAGAGAAACGTGGGTTACGGAACCCTTACTCGCACACTCTGCCAAAAACTATTTATACAATTATGTTATCATCAACGACAGCCATTACAAATTCCTACTGAATGAAGGTTTTCGAATTTCTCCCACATCTACGTTTTAAGCCAGTTTCCTTCACGCAGTTGCACAATGATTTCGTGTTTCATCCACTGTATCTCCCATTCCGTCGTCTTCTGGAACTTTTTCTGTCCTTTTATCAAATATAATGCAAGCTTTTTCAAAATGGTCTGACGCAATTGCATGTCATTTTCCCCAAGAACCCTGCACCTGTTTCGATCACACAGATTCTGAAGGTGTTAGACGGTAAATATTTTTTCTATAAGACATAAAAATAGATTTTGCTGTTAATTTCAAAGATCTCCGAAGGTTATTCATTTTTTCTCATTACATGCGCTTATTGGAAATACGAAGGTATCAAAGATCAGAGAAAAGCTATTGAAAGTGTAACGCATTGCAGAAAATACTGTATTTAGGTTTTAATACACACATATATATCTACGTCTAAATTCATAAACTTCATTAACTTGTGGACTGGACACAATGCTCAATTTCCGCACATGTATGTTCTTAAGAGCAGGTATTGGGGATCGATAATAAGAACGAAATCAAGAAAGTATTTCTGTTTCTAAAATAACGAACAGTTATTTTTACGAAGCAGTTTAATTTTCTGTTGAACTGAGGAGTTGTCATTCCCGATACGTAATTTTTTTGCACCCCTATACGCAAGTCCACGTCCTCAAGTTGAATTCCTCTGATCATTCATAATTTCGCCAGTTATCGATAGAACATCTCAAAGAGGTTAGCCGGTTTTTCTAGGTTAAACATGGAATGAATGGAAACGTGTGACACGCGGTTTTGTTTGTTCTGTGATACGGGAACCAGAATTAATATCGAAAGGTAATAATTTTGTACAGCTCTCTGTGTTTCAAAACTACTTTCAAATGCTTCCTTGAAAAAATGTTCCCCAAAGTAAAACGCCGGTAATTTATACATGTAGACAAAAATCCAAACTATTCTTCACACTTAATTATAACCATCGGCCAGAATCATTGCTGATAACGATATTTTTCTCTCCTTTCGGTGGACATAGAGTGGTTATCCTTCACAAACATTATGAAGGCATACATATTTATAGAATTTCCATCGGTTCAACTCCGAGGCAGAAATTTTACAAGGATATGTATAAATTTTTATTTCTCTAAAGAAACAAAATCTATTCTTCATAGCTTACTTTGCAAAGGAATCACCAGGAAAGTACTCCTGATGACAACACCAGGTTTGGCCACCCCTCTTCCATCTACGTCGTCGAAGACCCAACTGTGAAGTCGTTACCTGGGTTAAAACAATCGGAAACAAATTTTAAACAAGCATTTGTGGTTTTCGTAATTTGCAGGCGGACTTCCTATAGTTTCTAGAGACTTGTCGGCGATTATTCACTATATATAGGCATTTTAAATCAACGTTTGGGAAAAAAGAACAAATGCAAATGGGAATAAAATAATTTATTAAGCGAAGATTCGCCTCGAGTATCGAGCTGTAATACACATTGATACTTTAAGGGATAGGGTCTTCCTTTTTCTGTGTCGCCTGTGTTCAAATTAGGTGAGTGACAATGGATCATTCTTCAAGTAACAAGACAAATTGAACATTACCTATGGAAAACCATTTGTGCAGGCGTCCTCAACCAAAGCAGTACGATTTGTCAGGTTTCGGTTTCTTACATTCAATATCTGATATCGTACTTCGGTATTTGTGGAATGAGTAGGCGAGTTTAATGACATTTCAATCCCCCTTGCCTGAGGTTCACATTAAATTCCTTTCCATATTCCTTCGACCATTTGTTAAATTTATGTTTAAAACGTTGATGTAGATCATCGCCAACTGTAAATCCTTTAACTTGCACATTTTTGTTGCAGCAGCCTAGGACCTTTACCTAAACCCAAAGTTGCTGCTTGTTGTGTGGATAAGAAATATATTTCTTGTTCTTCAGTGAAAACATAAATACTTTTTTCCTCATTGTTGTGGTACCTAAGTTTTATAAATTATTTTTGGCTTAGTTTCCTTCAATAAGGGAAAAAGTATTAAAGTGAGAAAGTGAAACTGAGGTTTTTTTGTTTTTTTTTAATAGAAAGTTATACTATTTAGGAGAATGTGCGTTATCTCTAACTATGCTTTTACAAATGCCATTTTGCGTAGGGTACGACATTCATTAAAAGTGTAGAAGATGCGGAGGGTATGGTTTCTGTAGCTAGGACAAATTGTCCGAGTACAAAATAATATATTCACCCAAAATCGACATCTCTCCACCTTTGAGAATTCTTAAAATTTTGCTATATATGTGTGTGGAACGTTTTCTGTCGCTTTATCTAATCTAGTGGTTCAATTAGTTATGAGTTGACCTTTTTTGTTTTGGTATGTATTTCCATCTCACCGTTATTACAGGTACTTTACTTTCAGCATGATGTCAACTGGTTTTCTCATTTTCCTGACTCATGAATTCCTGTGTTCCTCAGCTACAGGAAAATTGCAGCTCTGTGTACTTTTCAAAATGGTCTACCTCAATCGCATGTCATTTTTGTCAAGAGCTCTATGTACTTTTCAAAATGGTCTGCCGCAATCGCATGTCATTTTTGTCAAGAGCTCTGTGCTTGTTTCGCTCACAAAGAACATGAAGGATGTAGACGGTTAATCTTTTTTCTATAAGACATAAAAATAGATTTTCTGTTACTTTCAAAGCTTCCCCGAAGCTTATTCATTTCTTCTCATTACATGCGCTTATTGGATATATAAGCGCATCAAATATCGTAGAAAAGTATAGCAAAGGAAAAATTCATGGGGTTTATAACGAAGTAAATTTCTCCGTCATTTCTGTCCACGCCAGGATTCGAACCCGGATCCCCTCATTCCGGAATAAGTCACTCTACCAATTGAGCTACGTGGACGTTTTATTCTGATTCCTATCTGCCTTTATGTCGTGTGCGTCCTTCGGGCAGGTACGCCACATCTCTTGGTACGTTACATCATCTCCCCCTTATTTTTTTTTTTTTTTTTTTTCGAAGTGCTGGAGAAAGGATTCTCTTATTTTTCCTATCTCGCGGTGTGGAAATAACATCACACCAATGCGAGATTTTGAACGGTCGGGTCATCCGGATAGTTCGGGCGCCATTATAACGAAGTAAATTTCTCCGTAATTTCTTTCCACGCCAGGATTCGAACCCGGATCCCCTCATTCCGGAATAAGTCACTCTACCAATTGAGCTACGTGGACGTTTTATTCTGATTCCTATCTGCCTTTATGTCGTGTGCGTCCTTCGGGCAGGTACGTCACATCTCTTGGTACGTTACAGGTTGTCAGGACGCTTGGCACCCTCTTCCACTGTGCAGCCCTGGTTTTTGAGAGTGTCGCCACACGGTAATACACTGAGTGTAATTTAGCGATGGTGTTATTTTAGTTAAGGGGGTCTACGCAAAAAGGAACTCGCGTTTCTCAACAATCATCTTCTGCGATCTGCATAATTCATTTGGAATTAAAAGTACGAATCAATTATCAACGTTTTGAAAGTAATGATTCTGAAAAGATCAATTTCTTTCCTTTAGTGAAACAGTAGAAATTCGGGGGAAAAAATCCAACAGAAAACGCAAAGTAAGTCTTGCTTGCAGAGAATGATAATGAGAGTGGATCTCAAAACGTAAGTCTTCTTCAAAACGTGTTCCAATTTTATGAAAAATTTCATTTCTTATGTAGGAATGATTTCAAACAACACCGAAGATCCTATCCAATCCGCTTCTGTCCATTCCATCCTCGAAGTAAAGCAAAATATTTTCGTTTCTAAAATAACGAACAGGTATTTTTACGAGACGAGTTTAATTTTCTGCTGCACTGCCAATTGATCATTCCCGATACGTAATTTTTCTTGCGCAACCCTATACGCAAGTCCACGTCCTCAAGTTGAATTCCTCTGATCATTCATAATTTCGCCAGTTATCGATATTACATCTCAAAGAGGTGAGCCGGTATTTCTAGGTTAAACATGGAATGAATGGAGTCATGCGACATGCGGTTTTGTTTATTCTGTGATACGGGAACCAGAATTAATATCGAAAGATAACAATTTTGTACAGCTCTGTTTTACAAAACTACTTTCAAATGCTTCCTTGAAAAAATGTTCCCCAAAGTAAAACGCCGGTAATTTATAGATATAGACACAAATTAAAATTATTCTTCACACTTTATTCCCTCGGCGAGAATCACCTTTTTACTGATAACGATTTTCTTCTCTCCTTTCGAAGGACACAGAGTGGTTATCCTTCACATCCCGTATGAAGGATTTACATAACTATAGAATTTCTATCGGTTCTATTCCGATTAAGAAATTGTATAGATATATGCATAAATTTTTATTTCTCTAAAGAAACAAAAATCTATTCTTCATAGCTTAGATTGCAAAGTAGTCACCAGGAAAGTACTCCCGATGACAACACCAGGTTTCGCCACCCCGCTTCCATCTATGTCGTCGACGCCCAACTGTGAAGTCGTTACCTGCTTTAAAACAATCGGAAACAAATTTTAAACAAGCATTTGTGATTTTCGTAATTTGCAGGAGCACTTCCTATAGTTTCTAGAGACTTGTTGGCGTTTATTCACTATATATAGGCGGTTTTAAATCAACGTTTGGGAAAGAAGTACCAATGTAAATGGGAATAAAATAATTTATGCACCGAAGGTTCGCCTCGGTATCGAGCTTTAATACACATTGGTACTTTAAGGGATAGGGGCTTCGTTCTTCTGTGTCACTTGTGTTCAAATTAGATGAGTGACAATGGATCATTTTTCAAGTAACAAGACAAATTGAACATTACCTATGGTAAATCATCTCTGCAGACGTCGTCAGCCGAAGCAGTACGATTTGTCCGATTTCGGCTCTTTACATTCAATATCTGATATCGTACTTCGGCATTTGTAGAACGCGTACGTGAGTTTAATGGCCTTTCAATCCCCTTGCCTGAGGTTCGCATTAAATTCATTTCCGTGTTTTCCTTCGACCATTTGTTAAATTTATGTTTAAAACGTTGATGTAGATCATCGCAAACTGTAAATCCTTTAACTTGCCTAGTTTTGTTGCAGCAGCCTAGGACCTTTACCTAAACCCAAAGTTGCTGCTTGTTGTGTGGATAAGAAATATATTTCTTGTTCTTCAGTGAAAACATAAATACATCTTTCCCTCATTGGGGGTATCTAAGTTTTATAAATTATTTCCGGCTAATTTTCCTTCAGTAAGGGAAAAAGTATTTAAGAGTGAGAAAGTAAAACCTCGGTTTTTGTTTTTTTTACATACAGAGTTATACCATTTAGTAGAATGTGCTTTATCTAAAACTATGCTTTAGTATAAAAAAATACCATTTTGCAGAGGGTAAGACATTCATTAAAATTTTAGATGTACAGGGTATGACTTTTGTACCTAGGACAAATTGTCCGAGTACAGAATAATATATTCACCCACAATCGACACCTCTCTACCTTTGAGAATCCTTTAAATTTCGCTATATATGTGTGTGCCACTGATGTAGCTTGGATTTCAATATTTGAAGGGAAAACGGGATACTGTTTCATATCTCACACACTCTGTCTAAATATATTTACACATTTAAATTATCATATTCAACAGCCATAATCGGTACGTACTGAATGCAGGTCTCCAAATATCTCCCACGAGTTTCCTTTTCGAACCAGTATCCTTCACGCAGCCCCACAATGATTTCGAGTATCATGCACTGCATCTCCCATTCTGTGATCTTCTGAAATTTTTCTATCCATTGGTATCCAGTCAATGATTGATTTAGCTATGATTTGACATTTCTTCTTACACTTTCATTTTAGACTTGAAAAGATTGTAGTTTCTTTGTGCAGTTAATTGTACGTAGAGCTATCTTAGTTAGGTTTTCATTTGATTTTTATATTCAAGTATTTTGATTCAAAATCCAAACTGGAAAATAAATTACTTTGAGAAATTAATTTTAAACGCTGGTTTTGCTTTAATGTCCTCAGATTATTCGGTAAAACTCCTTCAGTTTCAGAAGTGTTATTAATCATTTCTGTAGAAAAGAATTTTAGCGAAAGATATGAATTTTTCTTCGTCGAACCACTTGTTGAGTTTTAAATTATTTTCTTGAATTTCTATTACTGTGTCAAAATTTTAATAAGCCTTTTTTTCATATTCGTTTCTTTTTATATAAATTATCTCACTTTTTTACGCAAAAATATTAGCTTAAGGTTCCTTCTTGAATGAATATCTCTCTTTTGGAAATATTGTTTGTAATGTAGATAAGCACTATTTACCGAATCTCCGGACTGTCTTGTGACCTCTTCATATCTTCCAAAGATAGGAAGGAAGAGTCCGATGAACGTCTTGAGAAACCTGAAACTATAAATATCTTCCATACCTGGGAACTTCATTCTGAACTTGAATACTTAGATAAAGTCATAACATCATATCCTATTTTAGTTTTCCTTCTGATCTCCCCTTGCTGATGTTTTTATACTTACTTCCAAGAATGTTGAATTACATAATATGTATTATTCGCTCATTGGAACAATGCTATTCTTATCACTTGTTTTTGAACAATGCAGAAACAATTAACTCTTAGAGGCTAACAATGTCCGAGATATGCAAAAGTATATTGTTGAGCCCGCTTATACAAATATAACGAAAAGCTTGAGACAGACGGAAATCTTCGTTAAATTGGTGCTCTCGCTAAATCCATTATGGGCTGAAAAATCTTACAATAAAAAAATATGCGTATGTGGCAGTGTGAATATGAGTTATATTATAAAGTGAAACCTCGATTTTGCGTCCCCGCATTTTATCTTTTCCCGTTCCGAGCAACGTTTTTCTGAAGTCCAGGTAATTCTCTTACATTTTCCCCGTTTTGTACGTCTTTTCAAACACACGATTGCCGCATCGAACGTTGTTTAAACTTTTTGGTGCCAAACCTGATATTTTATTTAATTCCGTGTGTCTTTCTTGGTTTTTGTACATATAAGACTGCTTTAAACGCATTTCTCAGAAGAATCTGACGACCAGATTGTCTTAATCCGGTTCTTCCTCCCAGAATTTGTCGAAGGCACGTGGCGACTAGATGAGACAGGGCCGCATTCCTCAGACTGTACGTGTGTTATCTTAAAAAGTTTGCTTGGGGTCCTTGGCTTGAGCCGTAAATCCCCGTGTTGAACGGGCCTACGTCTGAGTGTGGCAAGAACGGTGTGAGGTGCGGTTCTGAGAGCAATTCAGTCAGCTTGCTCTTTAAATATCGATTTTTCAGACATGAGGGAAAAGGTAGCAAGGGAACAAGCTCAAATAATTTTCCGTAGCTGAAGAAGCCTCCATCATACAAAAAGCTAGCAAATTTCATGGAACTAAAGTTCAATTCGCCAAGTTTGTTGAATTACCAGTTTCATTATTGAAAACAATTTGAAAGCAAGAAGAGTCAATCAGAATTACTTTGGAAAGGTTAGGTCATTGTGCTAATAAGAGAAGGACTTTGAAAAGTTCTCCTTATGGTGAATTGAAAACAATTTTAACGACGTGGTTCAAGCAAAGCCCAAGCCGTAAACGTGCCAATAAACTGGATCAATATTGAAGAAGAAGGCCTTAGAAATAGCTGCTGAACTTAGTTTAAACAACACCGCAGCTTCAAATGGACGGATGGATCTACCAAAGAAACGTCACAATCTTATGAATCGATTACTTTGTGGTGAATATGTAAATGTCAATCCGGTTGCAATTGATGAAAGGAAGACGAAGACCTCACCTGCTTTAGTCGCAAACTATGCTCCGAAGGACAATTCCAACGCCGATGAGGCTAGCCATTCTTAATCTTCTGTCTGATAAAACGTACGTTGTGAAGAGAGAATCATTCCACGTTGGAAAAATGTTAAAAAAAGGCGATTGACTGTCATATTACGTTGTAATGCAGACGGAAATGAAAAAAAAATCTTCAGTGATCGGCTTTCCAAAAACCCAGTTGCTTCAAAAATGTGAAGAGTTTCCCTACGAGCTATGAAACAAACTGCATTTCAAGATTTTTTGAGCAATCCAGGTAAGAAAATCAGATTTTGTGCAAAAGCGAAACATTATCTTGTTTATTGATCAGTGTTCGGCTCATGTTGGCTTAAAACTTCGAAATGTGTGCATACAAAGTTTTCTTCAAACTGCTAAACCTTCAGTCATGCTATTTGGGGATTATCAGCTCCTTAAAAGAGTTTTACTGGAAACAGCTGGTGAGAAAAACAATGGCTGAACTTGAAATCAGAAACCTTGAAGATGCGTTAAAGCAGAAAGTTAACGTATTGGAAGGGATACATTTCATACACAATATGTAAGAAGGTCTCTGAGCACCATTTCTATACAAAATTTAATTTATGGTAAATTCAATAAGGAGTTTACACACCTTTGGCCACAATTACATTGTGCACATTTCTTGGCGCGCTTTCAATTGAATTCGGGTAAGTAATCGCTGGTAATATTGCTCCATTCCTCCGGCAAAGTAGTGGACAGCTCACACACAGAAGTTGGACGTGTCGTTCTAGCTTGAATCCGACGTTCAAGTTCATCCAAAAGGGCCTCTGTGGGATTGAGTGTGGGATCTTTGAGCTGACAACTCCTAATTCTGTGTACCCATATCCTCAAATCATGTCGAACTGGATGGCCTTTACAGTAAGGCGCGTTATCTTTCTGAAACAGAATTTCCCTCCTCCGTGAAACTGGGAGACGGGCCATTCTTGTTTCAGAAATACAACGCGGGTGTCGCCTTCGAGACTAGACTTCCCTCTCCCCACTTTTTTTTTTTTTTTTTAAATCTACCATTATTTTTGTGTCATGAATCACCACTTTAACTGAGAACCTTTAATAGTAAACTGTAGTTCATGGTTAAACTGTAGTTTCTTTTGAGATATATTTCAACAGACAAGAATGTATATATTTTTTTTGACTGAAGGTTTAGCGACCACCGTGAGCAACTCAATGGGCTATAAGCAGTCCCCCATTTGTAATTTAGGGTCACTGGTTCCAGGGAAGGGAGGGAGCCAGTGCCGTAAGACAAACACAACATCCATGCCTCACCGGAATTCGAACCCGGACCCTTCACGGGCGAATGATTATTAGCCAGCTCTTAGACCACTGCGCCACCGGGGCAGACAAAGAATTATCGTAATTTATCTATGAGAGAATCGGTTTGTGCTTTGTGGCAATGTGTGGATAAGGGGATCGGGATGATGGACCATGACAATAGATAGTTTTTTTTTTTTTTTGATTGGAGGTTTAACGACCACCGTGAGCAACTCAATGGGCTATAAGCAGTCGCCCGTCCCTAATTTAGGGTCACTGGTTCCAGGGAAGGGAGAGAGCCAGTGCCGTAAGACAAACACAACATCCATGCCTCACCGGGATTCGAACCCGGACCCCATTCGGACGAATGATCAGAGGCCATCGCTTAGACCACTGTGCCACCGGGGCGGCAAGATAATTGTGTATGCTTCAAGATTACAAATGGAAGATATGGTGTACCAATGGCAGTAGTCTCCAAGTTCAACGAAATACCTCTAACAGTAGGTCGCTGTAGCTTAATTAATATACTGTATAACAGCGTGATCGGTCCGGCGGAACTTTTCTCACATAATTTCACTATGTCATTTCAGAGTAAACGCCCAAGATATATATATATATATATATTATATTCAAGATATATATATATATATATATATATATATATATATATATATATATATATATATATATATATCTTGGGCGTTTACTCTGAAATGACATAGTGAAATTATGTGAGAAAAGTTCCGCCGGACCGATCACGCTGTTATACAGTATATTAATTAAGCTACAGCGACCTACTGTTAGAGGTATTTCGTTGAACTTGGAGACTACTGCCATTGGTACACCATATCTTCCATTTGTAATCTTGAAGCATACACAATTATCTTGCCGCCCCGGTGGCACAGTGGTCTAAGCGATGGCCTCTGATCATTCGTCCGAAATATATATATATATATATATGGGATGTAAGGTCAGGTGATGCGTAACATCACAGCCTCTCCTTGACAAATGTCAACCCCGCCTTCTCGTGGTGCATCCTGTTCCCACTAAAGGGGCTCTGACGACCGCAAATAGCGGTATAACTATACCATCGGGATCAGAGGAAATGCTATCCCACACTCACCAACCCGCTTGGCCAGCGTGGTGAGTTATGGCCAAACACCTCCAAAATGACTCTACAACTTAAATCTTGGCCCTCAGTCTCCGGCAGCTGGAATGTACCTGGCCAAGGCAGCGGCCAGTGCGACATGAAGGCAGAGGGTGCTAAGAATCCCCGGAGGACCGGACTAGGCTGCCATTTGATGCTGACCTTGGCTACCTACAACGGACGCTCCCTATCTTCTGATTCTAGGCTTCTTGAATTGGAAGAGGAACTACAAAGGATCAAGTGGGACATCGTCGGGCTGAGTGAGGTAAGGAGAAAAGGAGAAGATCTCATTGAACTGAAAAGTGGACATCTCTTCTATTATCATGGGACAGATACTGGCAGAACTAGTGGTGTTGGATTTATAATAAACAAGAAACTGAAGGATAAAGTGGTAGAAGTTGAAAGTTCCTCTGACAGAGCTGCACGACTCGTTATCCAACTATCGAGAAGATACCAGGCTCAGATTATTCAAACTTATGCACCCACCACAAGTCATCCTGAAGAAGAAATTGAAGAATTTTATGAGGAAATTCGTCATCTAAATAATAAAGGTAAGCAGCACTTGAAGATAATTATGGGAGATTTCAATGCAAAAATAGGGCACCGGCAACAGAATGAAACTTCAGTAGGTAAATTCGGTCACGGCAACAGAAACCAGCGTGGAAATACTCTCGTTGAGTTTGCAGAGGCAGAAGGATTTTTCATCTTGAATTCCTTTTTCAAGAAAAAGCCACACAGGAAATGGACATGGAGACATCCAATTGGGACGACAAGTGAAATTGATTTTATTATGTGTAACAAAAAATTCGTCATCGAAGACTGCAGTGTGCTAAACAAGTTCAACACAGGTAGTGACCATAGATTGGTGAGATGTAAGATGCACCTCAACACTAAACTGGAACGTGGCAAGCTCATAAGACAAACAAAATGTATTGACATAACCAACCTTAAAAAACACCATAATACTTTCAAGTTGGAACTGAAGAACAGATTCTCTGCTTTAGAAGGCCTAACATCGGAAGAAGTGGATATTTCGGAAGTTAACAGAAAAGTAACCAAAGCTCTTATGGAAACAGCAACAAAATTAGCTGGGTCTAAGAACAAGTTGCATGTAAACAAATTATCAGGAAAAACCAAAATGTTGATGCAAAAAAGAAGAGAGATGAGGACAACTAAAGAAGATGTGACTTCCAAAGTGGAATATATAGAGCTATGCAAGACAGCACGAAAAAGTATCACTGAAGACGTAAGGAAATTCAACTGTGAGCTAGTGAGGAAAGCAATTGAAAACAACCAAAGCCTAAAGATAGCAAAGGGACATCTCAGTAAGGGAAGAAAACAGATTATGGCTCTGAGAAAAGAAGATGGTCCTATAACAAGAAATAGAGGCGAAATTTTGACAAGAGTGAAAGATTTCTACTCCAAATTATATGAAAGGGATGATACATGTACTCCAGACATCCTGAAAGGTACCAGAGTTCTTCCAGTCCTCCCAGCAGAAGTTGCACATGCAATCAAGAACATGAAGCGGGGGAAAGCTCCAGGAGAAGATGGAATTACTATAGACATCATACAAGAAGCAAGTGGAGAAATTGAAACAGTACTCGCCCAAATTTTCACTCGATGCCTTAATGAAGGGAAGATTCCTGAGGATTGGAACAATGCTACAATGATCCTGCTACATAAAAAAGGTGACATTGAGGATCTCAGGAACTACAGACCTATCAGCCTCCTGTCAGTGGTTTATAAAATCTTCACTAAAGTTCTTTCACACCGCTTGAAGGTAACACTGGACATGGCTCAACCGAGAGAACAAGCTGGATTCAGGAGTGGCTACAGCACAATAGATCATATCCACGTACTGAGAGAACTAATTGAAAGAGCGAGGGAATATGAACTTCCATTGTGCATGGCTTTTATCGATTATGAAAAAGCCTTTGATTCGGTGAAACCATCAGCAGTTACCACGGCTCTGAAATCCTGCGGTATTGAAGATGCATACATTAATATTATTAATAACATCTATGAAAATGCAAGTGCAAAGATTCGGCTGTTTGAAAATACAACACACATAAAAATTGGAAAGGGAGTGAGACAAGGTGACACCATATCTCCGAAGCTCTTTAATGCCACATTGGAAAATGTCTTTCAATCACTGAACTGGGAAAACAAAGGGATAAAGATTAATGGAGATTATCTAACCCACCTTCGTTTTGCTGATGACGTAGTCATTTTTGCAACTACCCCATCAGAGCTGCAGAGTATGATCCAGGAACTTGCTGACAAGAGTAAAGAAGTGGGATTAAAAATGAACTTTCAGAAGACAAAAGTGATGTTCAATGCTTTTACAAGAAATGAAGATTTATCGATTGATGGAGAAAAGCTGGAGATAACAGATACGTACGTTTATCTTGGACAGCAGATATCAAGTAAGGGTCACATTGATGAAGAAATTAATCGGCGTTCAAAACTTGCCTGGAGAGCTTTTGGAAGAAACAGCATAATTTTCAAGAGCAATATGCCATTATGTCTTAAAAGAAAAGTGTTTGATCAATGCATCCTTCCAGTGCTTACGTATGGTGCAGAGACGTGGACCTTAACTAAAAGAGACATACAAAGGCTGCAGACAACTCAAAGAAGCATGGAGAGGTGCATGCTTGGTATAACCAGGAGAGATAAGAAGAGGAACTCGTGGATCCGAAAAATGACGAGAGTGGAAGACATCATGATCAGAGTTAAATCCCTGAAATGGCAATGGGCTGGACATACTGCCAGAAGGACAGACCATAGATGGACAGCCGAAATTTTAGATTGGATTCCAAGGGACAGGAAAAGACCCAGAAAAAGACCACATGGGAGATGGGTGGATGAAATTCGTAAATATGCGGGAGTGACATGGAGGAGACTGGCACAAGACAGACCGTTGTGGAGGAAACTTGGGGAGACCTTCGTCCAGCAGTGGATTGATAATGGTTGACAATGATGATGATGATGATGATATATATATATATAGACAGAGATTGAAAGAAAAGGAAGATTCGACAGAAATAATGCTCAAATGAAGTTAGCTATTATTATTCATAAATGCCAAATCAATCATTCTCCTATTCCGTAAAATCCAAACAAAAGAATTCAAGAAAGTGGATTATTTCTCGATTGTGTCCCGGTATTGCGGTGGGGCAATCCGCTCCTATCCCCATGTCTCGTAGGTTTACAGTTATGTCTGAACTGGCCGTCACGAAGAGAAATGTTTTTTGTTTAAAAATGAAATGTGTGAAGTGCGGAGCTTGTCATTCTACACTGTTTCCAGAACTAAAGCTTTTTGAAACTGAATTAATTCTATCTTGAGTTGAAACTGTAATAACTAATGTTACCGGAAGAGATATACATAGTAGATCCGGAAACTTCCAGGAAATAATTCTTTGGCGTACTATGTGCGCCATCTCTTGGGATGCTATTTCGGTAAACTGTCTACAGAGAAGTAAACAACATACTTCCCAGCGGAAACTACGTACGAAAGGCACGGGAATCATTATTACTTGGCAAAATGCAGATATTTTAAGTAAAAATAAAATGAAAGTATGTCACTTTTTTAACTGGGTTGGCGGCAGGGTGGGCAAGAAAATTTTCAGGGTGGGTTCTATTCCACCCTCGCATTCCCTTGGCTACGTCCCTGCTCTGCTAACTTCCATTCTGTAACCAGGTTAGCTTTACCCCTATTATAGTTCTCTGTGCTTAAACTAAAGTGCAATCTGCGAAATTATTTTGAAACGCTTGTTTGATCCACGGTGTGTATTTATTTGTAATTAGTTACGGGTGCTTCGTGGTCTCTTTAGATTAAGACAGAGCATCAAAAGACTCACTTGTATATGGCGATGACGTTTGTCAAATTCTGTATTCGGACGAAGAACAAACACCACATCAGATCTTCATCAGCTCAATACTGTGTTTCTTTTCCCTTTTTTCCCCCTTTGTTACATTTTTCATCAGGAGTAATATCAATATTGTAAACCATAAGGTATAGTACTGGGCAGAATACACCAATACTAGTATGTGCAATCGTAGTTGAAACTCCGTTTATTAGGTGTAAATATTAGGTGTACAAATAAGTTTTAAACCGTTTTGAGACAAAGCAACATGTAATTTATGAGAAAAGAACAATTCCTTTACGAATCAGAGTATAAACCGTCATTATCAATCACTTTCCGCTATCGGTCCGGCAGCTGACGGATTCCAGCCATGAAGAATACTTCGTTGTGTGACGCATGAAGTCGTCAACCCATTTTTGCACTTCGTCACCATGTCCGGAACCGTACAGCAGACAAACCATGTTGCATCGATCGGAATAAATGATAGTCTGAAGGTGCTATGTCGGAACTATACGCTGGATGCTCCAAAACTTCCCAGCCAAGCGTTAATAACGTTTTATAATCGGTCAAGGAAACGTGTTTTCCTTGACCGATTTCTCGACGTGCGGCCTAAAGTTGTCATGCAGTAATTACACGGGACGCAATCCTTTGCCTGTGAATGGACGTTTCCGACAGATTTCCTGGTTCAATAGCAGCAATTGCTGCTTGTAGCAATCAGCAGTAACAGTCTGACCCTGTTCCAATAGTTCATAATAGACCCACCCTTTATGTCCCATCAGATGCGCAGAAGAATTTTCTTGGAGTGAATATTGCGTTTCGGTATAGAAGTCGTAGATACATTGAGATCTACCCAGTAATTTTTGCGTTTGGGATTGTCGCACCATATACACTTTTCATCACCCGTAACGATTTTCCACAGGAAAGACTTTCTGTGTTGTTTATTCAACAGATTCAAACACTTCATGACATGATGCTCATCCTTGTTCCTCTGGCTCAAATCATGTGGCACTCATTTTACTTCCTTCTGAATCTTTCCCATTGAGCATAAACATTTGGAAATGGTTTGTTGAGTTACCCCCAGTTGTTCAGCTACTTCTCTTTGCGTTTGAGACGAATCTTCATCCAGTATAGCTTGTAGTTCCTCATGTGCAACCTTCTGCGGGGCGCCACTACGTTCTCGATCGCTAACATCAAAATCACCTGCTTTAAAGCATCTAAACCAAAACACACGTGCTTTATATACCGATACATTGTATCAAAAAGCACGTCACACATGCTTTTTGATACAATATCCCCAGAACAGAACAGATCGAAGCACATGCTTTTGCAGAACTTTTTCCTTGATGAAATTCGTAACGAATGCAGTGCCGAATAAATGCAGTATCGCTTGCCATCTTTCACCTACCGATGTGCAAGTGCGTTTGACTGTTGTGCAAACTTCTCTGTCACATTTTATATTCTGGACCAGTTACGGTCACATGACAACAACGCGGGGGAATGTCGTATATGTAAATTAGCGATATAGGCCACACAAAAAATGCTTTAAAACTTATTTGTGTACTAAATATACACAAGCATAAACATGCGAGCTTTCACCACCAGACGGGTGGCTTCATCAGACTAACAGCTCAGTGTGAAGAATGAGAGGTCCTGGTTAAAATTAAAAAAACATAAACAATAACGAAAACGTGTTAGGTGCTAAGGGTAAAGCCTCGCGCAGGTTACAACATTCTTAGAATCAAACATGCGGAATACCCAAAAGCGCACGACAAATTGCAGGTAACGCAGTAAAAACGTCATCTTTGCAGAAATTAGGGTTGAACAGGATCTCAATAGTGTTCCTATATGAAGTGGCTCTCGTGTTAGTGTATGAAGCGATTTTCTTGATCTCATTCCATTTAGGGACATCAACGTGGTTTTTCCAGATATTTGGTGCTTCCGTTGTCAACGTCTGGATTAAAACATTTTCTAGGTGTGAGATTAATGCCTTGCAAAACGGACCGAAATTCCGTTTCCAAGAACCAACCTCCCTTAAGTCTATTATTCCAACCGTGGAAAGTGTTCTGTAAAACGTACCCCTGGAGCAGAGAGACGTTCTGCGATATCACTGTTTTATCAGATTGTAGCAAACCGAAAAGAGATTACTAGAGGATGTGGCGTCTAGAATTCCCAGTTAGTTGATTTTATTGGCGCAAGGGTCTGGTTTCAGCGCCAGATACAGAACCATCAGAGAAAGATTTTAAAACAGCAGGTGTGATGATTGAGAGCAAGCTGATTTGGTAAAAGTTAAAAAAAGAGAGAGTGTTGGAAAAGTATAACAGTTAGTTAGTTAGTTAAAATATTTTTTTTGCTAGATAAGTTTTAAAAAGTTAATTTGTTTTAAAAAGGAAAAAAAAACTGCGAAAATATTGGATCTGTCACGTAAGAGCATCTGAAGCGTAGCTGCGCCATCGTCCAACAAATGAGATTGAAAATAGTGAAACGCAACTACATAAAGCATGAGAGACAGTGAGTAGGCAGTCGCTCGTCTTACTAATCGGGGCAGTGTCGCCGCACAGCAAATAGCGGTGAGTAAAACGACAATGCCCAATGCGGAGACGTGCTAGGACAACCTCCTCCACACGTCAACAATGCTATGTTGTGTTTCTCTTCTAGGTGTCCTGTGACTTTTGTCAATATAGTGTATATGTACACCTGTGACGTATATTCTAAATTAACTTTCCTTTTTGGTTTCTTTCCCTATGTGAATCTTGAGTTTATTCTCAGTTATACTTCACTCTTAACGTAATATCTTTTCTCTCAAACGAATACTACTGGCAACATAATTGAGGTTGAATGAACGTTACGTATGCCTGAATTGATAAGAACGAGAGATAAAAACGACGACTAAACTGTTGCTTGGAGAGCGTTGCTTGAAAAGCTTTGTGTTGTGGAACTGTGTGGTGTGTGGAGCGTTTAATGCAATATGCTATGTGATGTTATGATTTGTTATGGAAGTGCTACATCCTGAATAAATCATCTTTTCCGTAAGTTTGACTTCTGTTGTTTACATGTTTTGTCTGGCCGTGATTTAATTTAGGAACTATTTCATCTTATGGTTATGTTTTTGAAATAACGTAGAAGTACGAAAAGAATTCTACGTCATATTGGCGCCCGAACTTCAGTCGAATAGATTCATAGTAGAAGTCACGGAAAATGGAAAACCTTACGGATCCTAATGGTCTCTTCTATGACTGTTATAGACAGGATCCTGAGGCTAATAATTCTACAACAGACAATCTACGCACTCAGCGTTATAGAGTTCCAAATAATTAACCTAGTGCTATGTACGAGGCCCTCGGTTCTCACTTACCAGACAGAGAATACGCTAGATACGAAACTTATGTACCGCGTACTTCGACTGCAGTGCCTCAACAGCAATTTATCCCACCACCCCCGTGAGAAGGAGCAAAATTCTTGCTCATTACGTACCCCATGCGGGTTCTATTGTATTCAGGGGAAACGGCGGATCGCTTAGGTTTCTGGAGGATCTTGATGATCATTTTGATCTATATAATGTTCCTGAATATTGTCATATACCCATTGCTGGCACATGTTTGGAAGATACGGCAAAGGTCTGGTACAGACAGTGGCGTCGAATGAACCCAGAGGGCTCATATCCGCAATTTCGAGCTGCATTTTTGGATGTCTTTCCTTTTGGCACCAATAAGGCCGGCCTTGCACAACAACTGTTTTCCAGGCAACAGCGAGCGTCAGATAGTCCAGTCTCGTTCGCTTTGGAAACAGTTCGACTTTACAAATTATGGGATCCCGCTGCAGTCGAGTCTGATATTTGTGACACCTTACTACAGCAGCTGGATCCCTTCCTACAGGAGTTTTTGGAAGTTCAACGTCCTGTCTCTATTCACGAGTGCCTAAAACTCATTCGAGTCTATGAAGAACGCCACAGCAAAGGGCAATCTTCACAGGTTCAAGAGTACCGCCAACCTACGCAATACCATCAACCTTCTATTCAGACTAATAGGTATCAGTAGCCAAAACAAAACTTTCGCCAAGGACAATTTTTCAATCAGCCTAGGCAGACTGCTTATCAGTCAAACGTGGAGAACGCCTATCAGCAGTCCAGATACTTGCCGCCGCATCGTCGGGCACCAGAGGTGCGATATCCTGACCATTATGGGAACCAGGATAATAACCAAATTTCTCGTCCCCGGGATAATTACTACCCGGTTGACAAGACATATCCAAAACACCGTGCTGGGGGCAAGGCAAGCCTAATGATATTAATGCTGCCTCTCCTGCACGTTACAACAATTAAGCACGTTCTGGTGCTTCGCCACATTTCCAAAATCAATCAAGATATTCTCATCAGTTTCACGACAATTTAAACTTCAGCAGGAGGTAAATGGGTCGAGCCTATCTCCTCGTTTTTCTGAAGACCTCAAATCTCTTTTTTTAACTATTCAAGCTCCTCCGCTTTTGCCTGATATTCTTGTGACCTTGGGTAAAGTAGTGGTGTCGACTAAAATTGATTCTGGATCTGACATTTCTGCATTAAACTTTGATTTCTGTGCTGCTACCTTTCCAAATGCTTGTGTCGAGCCCTCCCAGCAATGTCTGCGAGGTGCCGACAATAATGTTTTTTCAATCTCTGTATCAGTTCATTTACCTGTCAAGATTGGCAAAGTTCAAGTTTCTTATACTTTTTTGATCCAAGAGTTACCCGTGGGTTGCCTTCTGGGGGTGGATTTCATTAAAATGTTTAAGCGTACACTTGATTTCGAGCATGGCCTAATCTTAATGCCTGAGATTAGTCCTCCCACCCCAGAAGAGCCTATTGATTTTTCTGCAGTTCTTGCGAGTGACAGATTACTGCCTAAACACAAGAGCCAACTTGTTGGTCAGGTTTTACACAGCAGAGCAGGGTTATTTTCTGATAACCCAGGGTTTACACAGGTGGTGTATCATACCATTGATACGGTGCTACGGAAGGGGCTAATCCCATTGCATGTAAGCCTTATCCATGTCCGAACCAGAAAAAGCTGAGTTCCAAAAACAAATTCAGGACATGTTAAATTCGGGAATAATTAAAGAATCACTTAGTCCTTGGCCAGTACCGGCTTTTCTTGTTAAAAAAAACAATCTGGAGAGTATCACTTTGAGATAGACTATCGTAAACTCAATGCGGTGACTAAAGCTATCAATTATCCGTTGCCTATAATTAGCGATATTCTCCAGGACTTATCGTCAACAAACTGGCTATCAACTTTGGATTTAGCTAGTGGCTATCGGCAGGTTGCTGTCCACCCAAATTCTGTAGAAAAAACTGGATTTATTACCCCGTTTGGAGCATATGAGTTCCCAAAAATGCCCGTTTCAGCGCCTAATGGACCCAGTCTTACGCCCTGTGCTTGGACCTAATGTCCATGTCTATCTGGACGATATAATTGTCTCTTCTGAGACTTTTGAGTAGCATCTGTCTCTGTTGGACCAAGTTTTCGAACTGCTACAAATGCGGATTTGACTTTAAAGCCTGCCAAATGTCAAATTGGACGGGACGAACTAGTATATCTCGGATTGAAAATTACCCCTAATGGTCTTCTAACTGACGACTCAAAGGTCAAGCCAATTTCGGACTTCCCGAGGCCTAAGTCGGCAAAAGAATTGTATAGATTCCTATGCATGACTGGGTGGTACCAACAGTTCGTTCCGGGGTACGCTACTCTATGCGAACCTTTATTTGCGTTAAAAAAAAAATTTGGACACTTGTTTGGTCCACGGAGGCAGAGATTGCCTTTAATGCTCTTAAACATACCTTGGTTTCGCCACCTGTGTTAGCCTTTCCTAACCATGCAGAAATATCTAATATCTTTACCGATGCATCAGGTGTTGGTCTAGGAGCAGTTCTATCTTAACAAGGGCATCCTTTAGCGTATGCCTCTCGAATTCTTAATAAAGCAGAACGTAATTACTCTGCTACTGAACGAGAATGCTTAGCTATTTTATTTGCTGTCACCAAATTTATATGCTATCTCAATCATTTAACTGTCAATGTCATTATGGATCATTCGGCATTACAATATTTAACCACAGCAAAGAATCTGTCTCGAAGATTGTTAAAATGAACACTTCGACTTCAGGAATATAATGTTCAAATTTAGCATCGCTCTGGTAAATCAAACCAACTGCCTGACGCACTGTTTCGCTGTCCGGTCAGTTCTGGTGAGCAAATAATTTCTTAAATGCCGAATGATCCAGATTTTGGGGAAATATATAATTTCGTACTCGCTGGTTCTTCTGCTCCTAATGAACCTTCTTTAGCGGGCCGTAGTCAAAATCATGAGATCTTCGATGGTATTTTGTAATATACAAAATTTGTGAATTCGAGAGCTGAGTACCGCCCTGCAATACCCCAGTCTCTCCGCATGGCCTTATTATTTGCATTCCATGATTTTCCTCTTGCCGGCCACTTACGCATACGGAAAACTCGTACAAAACTTCGAGACGTAGCCTACTGGCCGGGCATGTACAATAGTATACTCGCATACATTCGCTCATATGAGTACTGTCAAAAGTACAATTATGATAATAAACGACCGGCCGGTCACCTTATTTGTAGTTCAAATAATTATGTATTTGAAACCATCTCTATGGATTTATTCAGCCCTTATCCATTATCAACTAAAACTAAGTTTCGTTATATTTTAGTTGTTACAGATAATTTTTCTAAGTGGGAGGAAGCATTCCCCATTAAAGCAGCTACGGCTGATGTAATATGTGATACTTTAATACATAATGTTTTTTCTCGTTTTGGCTGTCCCCGTAATGTTTTTTCTCGTTTTGGCCGTCCCCGAAATGAATTGAACCCCGTGGTCTCGGACCACGGGGTTCAATTCATTTCGGAGTTATTTGAGCGAATGTGTGCGAGGCTTCAAATAAAACACAGATTGATAAGTCCATATCACCCTCAATCCAATCCGGCTGAGCATGTAAATAGAACCTTACTAAAGATGATCTTAACTTTCATTGGCAATAATCATAAGCGTTGGGACGAACACGTTGAAATGTTTTGCTTCGCCCTTCCCTCATCATTTCATGAATCAACGCGGCTTACGCCCGCTGAACTTTTTCTAAGGCGCAAAATCCGCACTCCCTTTGAGAATTTAACTGGCATTATCGATGAATACAACCAAAGACCAACGCCTGAATGTGTAAAACTACTTGCGCAAAAAGCACGGGCTGCTATCAGTCGAGCTCAATTAAGCCAAGATAGGCACTATAATGCGAAACGGAGGAAACCAGATCTCGTTGTTGGAGATCTGGTCTTATTAGAAACCCATTTTCAATCCTCTGTTGCGCCGCCCCGGTGGCGCAGTGGTCTAAGGCGTTGGCCTCTGATCATTCGTCCAAAGGGGTCCGGGTTCGAATCCCGATCAGGCATGGATGTTGTGTTTGTCTTACGGCACTGGCTCTCTCCCTTCCCTGGAACCAGTGACCCTAAATTAGGGACGGGCGACTGCTTATAGCCCATTGAGTTGCTCACGGTGGTCGTTAAACCTCCAAAAAAAAAAAAAAAAAAAAAATCCTCTGTTGCACACACGTTCGTGAAAAAATTTGCACTTTTATATGAAGGCCCCTTTGAATTGGTAGAATTGTACAATAAAAATGTCATATTAAAGAAGCCTGATGGCTTCCTACATTCTGCCTATGTGCAGCAATGTAGGAAATGGGCTATTAGAAGCAATGATGCAATTATTAACCCTAAATGTAGTAGGAATCCTCTGGCAGAGGGTGGGACTTCTTCACAAGCATGTATAGTTGATGATGAAATTATTGACCCCACCCCTGTCCTGTCCGATTCTCTACCTTCGTCTGAGCGGGTCTTTGCTTCCACTTTTAACGATTCTCATTCTGACGTTATTCCATTCACTCGGGGTACTGCAATTATTTCAACTCCTCCGTCTCCTGCCTTCACAAAAGACGAGAGTTCAACTACTTCCAGTTCCTCTGGATATTCTTGTCGTGTGCGACGAGGTTCTTTTTCATCTGCTTCTCATACTCCAATCGCTGCATTTACTTCTTCACGCATAGTGCCTCCCTTTGGTTTTAAATCAAAAAAGTTAAAATGAACAAGAACTGACATTTCATCTTCAGGTAGTTCCATCTCTCCTGTGCCTAAAAGAGTCGTACCTCTTGCTGAATCTGAATCATCCGACAATATTGTTAAGGTTCTTCTATCTCCAAGTAAAAAATCCCTCCTTCTGTTTCTACTGAGCAGCTGCCTACTTTAGGAACATTTAATCAATCTGCAGCAGGGCAAAAACGTCCTCTTTCGCCATCTGTACCATCTAAACCTACCAAGCGTCCGCCGCCTGGATTTCCCCTCTATAACGAAGTAAATTTCTCCGTCATTTTTGGTCTACGCCGGGATTCGAACCCGAGGCCGCTTATTCCGGAACAAGGCGCTCTATCAACTGAGCTACGCAGACGATTATTCTGATTCCTATCTGCCTTTATGTCGTGTACGTCCTGCTGGCAGGTACGTCACATCTCCCCCGAAAGAGGGCCGGGGGCATGGCCCACGGGTCAGCCGTGACCATGAATCGTTGCAGGCAGCCATCCACTGTAGAACGTGCACTTGAGAACTCCCAGTCAATCTGCTGTGTGGAATGCAACATCACACATTTTTATTTTTCGAAGCGCTGGAGAAGGAATTCTCTGATTTTTCCTGTCTCGCGGTGTGGAAATAACATCACACCAATGCGAGATTTTGAACTTCCGGGTCATCCTTATAGTTCGGGCGCCATTATAACGAAGTAAATTTCTCCGTCATTTTTGGTCTACGCCGGGATTCGAACACGAGGCCGCTTATTCCGGAACAAGTCGCTCTACCAACTGAGCTACGCAGACGATTATTCTGATTCCTATCTGCCTTCATGTCGTGTGCGTCCTGCTGGCAGGTACGTCACACCTCCTGTTCCACAGTTTCCTGGTGCAACTTCTAGTGTTGGGCTACAATCCAGGCATAGAGTCCAGCATTTGCATCCGCCAGGATTTCGTCCTTGGAATCTTCGCTCGGGACGGACGGATCCTATACCTTCCTCCACCGTTCATCGTCGTTCACATAAGCGCCCTTCTAGTTTTACACCGCTTCTTCGACCGCCAAAGAAACGACCAGATCTTCACCCTTCTCAGATTCCGGGTTCGTCTCCAAGCCAGCCTAGGACTTCCTTGCTCCAGCCTGGGACCTCTTTGCTCCAGCTTGGGACTTCCTTGCTCCAGCCTGGGACCTCTTTGCTCCAGCCTGGGATTTCCTTGCTCCAGCCTGGGACCTCTTTGCTCCAGCCTGGGACTTCCTTGCGACAGCCTGATGACCCTGCTTCTTCTGGTCAACTTGCCTTGTCCACGAGAAATCCTGACACATCCCAGCGATCCAGTGACCTGCAACCTCAGCCTGTAAAGCGGGAAGCTTCGAGAGTACCGTTGTCGCCCCGACAGGAAAGTAAGAATTATAACGAAGTGAATTTCTCCGTCATTTTTATCCGCGCCGGGGTTCGAACCCGGGTCCACTCATTCCGGAATAAGTTGCTCTACCAATTAAGCTACGCGGACATTTTATTCTGATTCCTATCTGCCTTTATGTCGTGTGCGTCCTTCTGGCAGGTACGCCACATCTCCTGGTACGTTACATCATCTTCCTCTTATTTTTTTTTTTTTTTTGTCGAAGTGCTGGAGAAAGGATTCTCTTATTTTTCCTATCTCGCGGTGTGGAAATAACATCACACCAATGCGAGATTTTGAACGGTCGGGTCATCCGGATAGTTCGGGCGCCATTATAACGAAGTAAATTTCTCCGTCATTTTCATCCGCGCCGGGGTTCGAACCCGGGTCCACTCATTCCGGAATAAGTTGCTCTACCAATTAAGCTACGCGGACATTTGTTCTGACTACTATCTGCCTTTATGTCGTGTGCGTCCTTCTGGCAGGTACGTCACATCTCCTGGTACGTTACAGAATGTCCGCACACGGGTATTCTTTGCTAGCAACAAATACTGTTGAAACATTTTTTTTGTTATTACAATTGACCTTGTGACGTATATTCTAAATTAACTTTCATTTTTAGTTTCTTTCCCTATGGAAATCTTGAGTTTATTCTGTTATTATTCACTCTTAATGTGATATCTTTCTCTCAAACGAATACGTTTGGCAACATAATTGAGGTTGAATGAACGTGACGTATGCCTGAGTTTTGATAAGAACAAGAGATAACAGCGACGACTAAGTTGCTGATGGGCGAGCGTTGTAAAGAGAGCATTGGGTTGTAAACTGATTATTGATAGGAGTGTTGTGATAATGTATGGTGTGTGGAGAGTTTAGTGCAATATGCTATGCTACGATGTGTTTGCTACATCCTCAATAAAGCATCTTTTCCGTAAGTTTGATTTCTGTTGTTTACATGTTTCGTCTGGCCGTTAAGGTTTCTTTCATTTAGGAACTATTTCTTAGTATGTTGCTGTTTTTAAATTAACGTAGAAGTAAGACAAGACTTCTAGGTTATAGTGGCATTAAAGAGCTTCGGAGATATGGTGTCACCTTGTCTGAGTCCCTTTCCAATTTTTATGTGTGTTGTATTTTCAAACAGCCGAATCATTGCACTTGCATTTTCATAGATGTTATTAATAATATTAATGTATGCATCTTCAATGCAGCAGGATTTCAGAGCCATTGTAATTGCTGATGGTTTTACCGAATCAAAGGCTTTTTCATAATCGATAAAAGCCATGCACAATGGAAGTTCATATTCCTTCGCTCTTTCAATTAGTTCTCTCAGTACGTGGATATGATCTATTGTGCTGTAGCCACTCCTGAATCCAGCTTGATCTCTCGGTTGAGCCATGTCCAGTGTTACCTTCAAACGGTGTGAAAGAACTTTAGTGAAGATTTTATAAACCACTGATAGGAGGCTAATAGGTCTGTAGTTCCTGAGACCCTCAATGTCACCTTTTTATGTAGCAGTATCATTGTAGCGTTGTTCCAATCCTCAGGAATCTTCCCTTCATTAAGGCATCGAGTGAAAATTTGGGCGAGTACTGTTTCGATTTCTAGACTTGCTTCTTGTATGATGTCTACAGTAATTCCATCTTCTCCTGGAGTTTTCCCCGCTTCATGTTCTTGATTGCATGTACAACTTCTGCTGGGAGGACTGGAAGAACTCTGGTACTGGTACCTTTCATGATGTCTGGAGTACATGTATCATCTCTTTCATATAATTTGGAATAGAAATCTTTCACTCTTGTCAAGATTTCGCCTCTATTTCTTGTTACAGAACGATCTTCTTTTCTCAGTGTCATAATCTGTTTTCTTCCTTTACTGAGATGTCCCTTTGCTATCTTTAGGCTTTGGTTGTTTTCAATTGCTTTCCTCACTAGTTCACAATTGAATTTCCTTACGTCTTCAGTGATACTTTTTCGTACTGCCTTTCATAGCTCTATATATTCCACTTTGGAAGTCACATCTTCTTTAGTTGTCCTCATCTCTCTTCTTTTCTGCATCAATATTTTCGTTTTTCCTGATAATTTTTTCACACGCAACTTGTTCTTAGACCCAGTTAATTTTGTTGCTGTTTCCATAAGAGCTTCGGTTACTTTTCTGTTAACTTCAGAAATATCCACTTCTTCCGATGTTAGGCCTTCTAACGCAGAGAATCTGTTCATCAGTTCTAACTTGAAGGTATTATGGTGTTTTTTAAGGTTGGTTATGTCAATACATTTTGTTTGTCTTATGAGCTTGCCACGTTCGAGTTTAGTGTTGAGGTGCATCTTACATCTCACCAATCTATGGTCACTACCTGTGTTGAACTTGTTTAGCACACTGCAGTCTTCTATGACGAATATTTTGTTACACATAATAAAATCAATTTCACTTGTCGTCCCATTTGGATGCCGCCATGTCCATTTCCTGTGTGGCTTTTTCTTGAAGAAGGAGTTCAAGATGAAAAACCCTTCTGCCTCTGCAAACTCAACGAGAGTATTTCCACGCTGGTTACTGTTGCCGTGACCGAATTTACCTACTGAAGTTTCATTCTGTTGCCGTTGCCCTATTTTTGCATTGAAATCTCCCATAACTATCTTTAAGTGCTGCTTACCTTTATTATTTAGATGACGAATTTCCTCATGAAATTCTTCAATTTCTTCTTAGGATGACTTGTGGTGGGTGCATAAGTTTGAATAATCTGAGCCTTGTATCTTCTCGAGAGGTGGATAACGACTCACGCGCTGTTGAAGGCGGCAGCATGGAGCAACAGAGATAGTCCAAAGTCTTCTCTTTTCTGAACGAACCGTTGCGCAAAGCAACGCTAGCAGACATTCATATCAAAGTTCTTCTAATCGGTACAGCAAATACTCTCGAAGACCTGATTGCGTTATATCGTTAGAATGTGTGATGTATATATACATTCTAATATTCATTCGATCCAGTTTATTCACGTAGGTAAGACGTTTCCGATTATGTAAAGATGTAAATAAACATTCCGTTGACCATTGTTAGTGAAAATATTACGGGCAACTGCTTATAGCCCATTGAGATGCTCACCGTGGTCGTTAAACCTTCAGTAAAAAAAGAGTCACGAAGCTGGACTATTGTTCTTATTAAAGTAATTGAACGAATTTGTCAATCAAATAAATTTCACATTTGTCGTTTCATATGAGTTTATTCCTAAAAAAAAAGTTAACCGTCGATTCCGACTGGTTTCGTCTAGTTAACTCTCAAATTTCAGTCGACTGTTGAAGGATCTGATTTTGAAGCTCTGGTGCCAGATCAGAAGTTGTGGCACATCGCATGAAATTTGGTTATTGTGGCACAGGATATTTTTCTTCTCTCCAGCTATTATTTGTTGTGTTACCGTAAGAAACCGGGTTTACTTAAATTATTGTACAAGTGATTGTACGATGTCTATTTAGCAGTCTGTGGAGACCTTAAGACAAAAGCTAATATACAAGGGTTGGACCGAATAATGTGAACACCACGCTCATAGACGTGACTTCGAATACAGCAGCGTACACTGAAGTGCCAGAAAAACTGGTACACCAGTCTAATACTCGGTAGGTCCCTCACGGGAGCGCAAAACTGCAGAAATACGACGGGGCATGAATTGCATTAGCATCTTTGAAATATTCTGTAGGCAATGCACACCATACTTCCTGAAAAGCGTTTCGCAATTCGGGTGTATTCGGAGGTTTAAGATTCCTGTGTTCGATAGCGCGTTGCATGGCATCCCAAATGTGTTCTATCACGTTTAGATCTGGGGACCTGGGTGGGAATGGCAACACCCCAAACTCAGATGAATGCTCCTCTAACCATAATGTGGCGTCCCGACACTTGTGTGGAGGTGCATTGTCCTGTTGGAACAGGCCCAACCCATCAGCATGAATGCAGGACATGAACGGGTGTACCTAGTCAGAAAGGATGCGCACATAGCATTGGCCGATCACAAACGTTTATAGACGTACCAGGGGTCCCAGTGAAGTCCAGCTAAACACATCCCATACCATTATGGACCCCCGCACCAGCCTTTACAGTTCCCTATTGACAGGCAGGATCCATGGTTTTCAGGGGTTTGCCACACACGAATCCTTTCATCTGCCCAATACAGTTGGAAACGCGACTCGTCAGATCAGGATACTTGTTTCCAGTCATCAAGTGTCCAGTGGCGGTGTTGCCGCGAACAAGCGAGGCGCATAGCTCTGTGTCGTGCACCCATCAAACAGACTCGAGTTGGGCGTCGGCTCCCAAAGCACATATCGTGCAGGGTAGGTTGCACAGTCCGGACGCTGATGCTTGTTGAGGCCCCAGCATTGAATTCCGATGATACCTGCGAGAGTGTCGCGTGAAACGATTCTTGACAGCCGACGATGGTCACGTTCACCCAATGTCTTTTTACGGCCACACTGGTATCGTAGGTTGGAGGTTTTGCCGGAATTCTTGAAGTCACGGTAAACCCTTGCAATGGTCGTCCGTGACAATCCGAACTTCGTTTCTACGTCCGAAATACTATGGCCCATCTCACGAGCGCCAACTGTGACACCGCGTTGAAAATCGCTTAAATCGTTATTACTTGTCATTCTCATGCCGGAAACAGCTCTGACAGCTGGCAAGGATGTCCATCGCTTTATATACGCACTGGCGGACGCAACCGAGTACGCGCATAGGTGACGTTGCTATGTATTTTGCATAAGCTCGTCTGTACCAGTTTTTCTAGCACTTCAGTGTACGTCGCAATACACAAAGGTATCCCCCACCTTTTGGTCGTAGGGGCTTTGTTTAGAACCTCAAGGTCCTGTTGAAATGCATTTAAAGTGTCTTGTTGCAAAATTTCTTTCAGGGTGATGACGGAATGAACGACCTAATAGACTTCGAAAGAGGGCTAATTGTTGGTGGCGGGCTTGTCGGTGCCTTCGTGACAACAGTCCAGAGTTACTGTGGCTAGCGTTATGGCAGCATACCGTGTTTGTGACAAACTCTCCTCTGCGAAACACAAGAGCAGCCGGAAAACGACCCTGACTAAAAGAGACAGGAGAACATTAAAGAGGATTGTTACCCGTAATAAGAAGACCACGTCGCCGATAATTAGTGCGGAGCTCAATCTGCATCGCCAGACCCCAATATCAACGAAAACAGTGCGCAGTGAACTACATAAACAAGACATTCGCGGCAGAGCTCCTATTGCAAAACTTCTGGTGAACCTGGGGAAAGCACAACAGCGACCGCAGTGGTACAATGAGCATGCAACGTGGACTGCCGATGCATGGAATCGTGTGGTCGGATGAATCCACATTTACACTATTCCCCTACGTGTGGAGAACATCGTCAGAAGCGTACAACCAAGACTGTCTGCTCTCAACAGTGCAGCATGGTGTTGGTTCTGTCATGGTCTGGACGGCGATGTTGTGGTTTTCAGCAGGTCCTCCTGATCGGCTTGAAAGAACGGATGGTTGGCAGGGAGTATGAAACCATAAAAAACAAAAAACAAAACAATGTCTGAGCTACTGCCAACCAAGTCCATCCAATGGCTCAGGCATTGTTTCCTGCTGGGGATGCCACCTATCAAGATGATAACGCCCCAATTCGCAGAGCTAGGAATGTCCAATCATGGTTTGAGGAACATGAGTACGAACTTTCATGCCTATTTTGACCTCTCAGTCACCAGACTTAAACAAAGTTGGGCCACTGTGGTCTGTGTTGGAAAACAGAGTAAGCTCCCGTTATCATCCTCCTGCATCTCTCTAGGACCTGGAGGAGTTTCTGAGTGAAGAATGGTGTAACATCCCACTAACCACCATCCAGAATTTGTATGCTTTCATTCCAAGGAGGATTCAGGCGGTTTTGAGTGCCAAAGATAATCCCACACGCTATTTGGTACTTAAAAGCTACTTTTCCTAGGTGTTTACATTATTCTATCGAACGCCTGTAGCTATCAAGAGTAAATTTTATATTTAGGAGTTTGGCGATATAATATAATAAAACCAGTACGTTTCACCTCTTCGTAGAGATAACTGAAAGCCGTTGTCAGTTTAATGTCTCCAGTTCCCAAAATTGTGATAATTCGTGTTAAGATCACTAGGTATATACGCTGAAGAGCAAATGAATTAGAGACAGTTGGCGTTACGCAAATGTGGCGATGTGGGCGTCCCTGTAAACGGAAACGACATGACGTATGCAGCGATCCGACAATATAAGGATTGATGCGATGAGAATCAGTAAGAGTCGGACGCAGTATGGGTAAGACGAAGGATCTAAGCGTATTTGATCGTGGGCAAATTGTCGGGGCCCGAGGAATGGGTCACTCCATCTCGGAAGTCGTGCAGGCACTGCGATTTTCATGAGCCACTGTATCACGGGTGCACCGTGAGTACATCGAATCCGGTAAAACCATCCCTGCAACGGCCAACTGCAGTGGACAAGACCGTGCGGATGAGCGGGGCCATCGTCGGCTAGCTCGCATTGTAACAGCGGATAGATGGACCACAGTGCAAGAAATCACTCGGCAATTTAACGCTGGTGCAAAAAAACGTGCAAGCTGCCACACCATCCAGAACCATCTCCTCGCTATGGTGTACAGCAGCCATCGTCCCACGAGGGTACCGCTGCTGACCGCACATCACAGGGAACAAAGATTAGCATGGGCGCGAGAACATCGCCACTGGACCCTAGACATGTGGGAAAATGTTGCCTGGACTGATGAGTTGAGATTCACGTTGGTACATGCGGATGGCAGGATACGAGTACGGCGTAAACCACATGAAGCGATAGATCCTTCTTGCCAGCAGGGTACTCTTCAAGCTGTTGGGGGTGGCATTCTCTTCTGGGGACTGTTTGCGTGGACTGAAATGGGACCCCTGGTTCGTGTGACATTGTCTCTCACAGGCCAACGTTACCGGGATATCTTGGACGACCCTTTGCTCCCGTTCGTGCGTCTTCAACATCCCACTGGGGAGCTCATCCTGCAACAAGACAATGCATCGTGCCATCATTCCCGAATTGTATCCGAATAGTTGGATGAACACTCCACCGACGTGACCTTGCTTCCTTTGCCAACTAGGACACCTGACCTCAATCCCACGGAGCACATCTGGTATGCCATCGAGAGAGATGTTTGAGGCTCTGACCCCCCTCCATCAAATCTTCGTGAACTGTGGGAGCTTGTTCAGGGCTCGTGGATTTGAATGGCTTCCCAACGCTTCCGGTGTCTTGTCGAGTCCATGCCGAGACGAATCGCCGCCGTCACCAGGGCGAAAGGTGGTGCTACACGTTACTTGACAGGTATCTCTAATTCAATTGCTCTTCAGTGTAAAAATAACGCCGTCTCTGCACGATGCGAAGCGTTGTCATGAATCAAGCGAACGGTAAAAGACACTTTAATTTAACTATGATATGATATTAACTGGCGCGAGATCTTTATTTTATGAAAATAAAAAAATAAAGATCTGGTGCCAGTTTATATATTTTTTATGGTATTTATTTTGAGATCTCGTATGTTGTTTTAATCAATATTCTTTTAATATCATATCATAGTTAAATTAAAGTGTCTTTCATCGTTCACTTGATTCATGTCTACGCTTCGCATCGTGCAGAGACGGCGCTATTTTTATATACAGTCTCCGGTTCCGAAACATTATGTCGCTTCGAAAAATCAGGATGACTAAATACAATGACGGAAAAAAAAATTCCCAACACCACGAAAAAATAGTTGTAGAGGAATGAAATGGCGGCAAAACATTTGTATAGGTAATATATTTAATCGATTAAGGTTTCAAGATCACAGCTTATTGTAAGCTCGAGAAGAGCCATTTTAAATGTGAAATGCTGGTACATTAATAACCGGTGTAACCGCCAGAATGTTGAATGCAAGCACGCAAACGTTCATGCATTGTGTCGTACAGGTGCTGGATGTCAGTTTGTGGGATGGAGTTCCATGCCTGTTGCACTTGGTCGGTCAATACAGGGACGGTTAATGCTGGTTCGGGGTGACGCTGGAGTTGTCGTCCAATGATGTCCCATACGTGCTCGATTGGAGAAAGATCTGGTGATCTAGCAGGCCACGGCAACATGTCGACAAAACCCCCTGGAATGCTGTTCATAAATGGCAGCACAACAGGTTGAATCACCAGACCGACGTACAACTGTGCCGTCAGGGTGCGTGGGATAACCACGAGAGTGCTCCTGCTGTCATAGGAAATTGCTCCCAGACCATAACCCCAGGTGTAGGTCCAGTGTGTCTCGGCCGCAGACAGGTTGGTTGCAGGCGCTCACCTGGCTTCCTTCTAACCGACACACGGCCATCACTGGCATCCAGGAAGAACCGGCTTTCATTAGAAAACACAACAGATCTCCACTCCGTCCTCCAATGAGCTCTAGCTTGACACCACTGACGTCGCAAACGGCAGTGGTTTGGAGTAAGTGGAATGCACGCTACAGGGCGTCTGGCTCGGAGCTGTCCTTCAAGTAACCGATTTGTAACAGTTCGTTGTGTCACTGTGGTGGCAACTGCAGCTCGAATTGCTGCCGCAGACGCGGTACGATGCACCACGGCCATACGCCGTACACGGCGGTCTTCCCTCTCAGTAGTGCCACGTGGCCGGCCGGAACCCGGTCTTCTTGAGGCAGTACCTTCCCTTGACACCGCTTCCAACAATCATGCACAGTGGCTACATTCCTGCCAAGTCGTTCTGCAATATTGCGGAACGAAAATCCACCTTCTCGTAGCCCTATTACACGACCTCGTTCAAACTCCGTGAGCTGTTGATATTGGCTTCTTCGTCTTCTTAAAGGCATTCTTGACTAACATCAACACACTACGTCGAATCTCAACGATAACTAACGCTCACGAACGTTACAGCGCGTATTTACAGCAAACCTGCTCTGCATGTTCCGAGGGGCGCTACTAGCGCCACACGTATGCGCCGAGCGCGAAATTTGCATAGACGTCATCTTACAGATGTACTCTCACCGCCTAATAACTGTCGTTTATCTAACACAACCCCTTCTTGGTGTTGGGATTTTTTTCCGTCAGTGTATTTAATTTGTGATAAGTCCGTCTACAGGAAAAAATAAAATTATTACAAATTTATTTAAAAAATAATTCGAACTAATGATACTTGTTCAAATCACTCGCATTAATAACAAAAATATTTCCATCATCGGCCATTTCGACTTTTATCTTGTACAGGAGTGCGATCTCTAGGTCTTTCTGTCTCAGTGTCTAAATCGCGAGGTTTCAGTTCAGCCGACCAAAGCAACGGCGGTTCGAGTCCCACAGGCGTGGAAGGATTTTCTATGGTAGTGCTGAAAATTCAGCGTCTTCATTTTTGAGAAAATTTCCGTGTAAATACGAAACACGTAAAACAAGTTTTTCTGAAATAACTGGAATTACTGACTACAGAAAATATGTTAAAATACGTAAATGAAAAAACAAAAAAAAAAAAAAAAAAACAAGAAAACCCGGGAACTTTTAAAAACGGAAAATTTGGTTAAAAGACGGACACCTTCCGGCAACTTTTTGGCAAGTTATTTTCAGAATTTTTCCGTGAATTCACACCAGTTATTTTTTACAGTACATGTTACAGAATAAAAACAAATAAATCAATCATGACCCTGTGCCGATTATCCGGAACAGTGGGGACCAGGAGTGATCCGGATAATCGAAAATCCGGAAAAACGGACATTTTGCAAAAAATAGTACGTAATAACACAAAAACAAACATGCAAAAATAATTACAGTACGTATTAACTAACTTTTTGTAGAAATTATGTATGCACATTAAGTGATGTACTCCCTGCAAATAGGATTTTGCCCAAACTGAGAACAAACGAATCGCATGGAGGAGTCGCCGAATTTCCGAGGTAGGGGTCTGACGAAAGGTGATTCCGTTTTCAAAATTTGCTAATAAGTCGCTACTTGTAGTGGCACAAATGAAACTTTCTGCGGTACAATTTGGTACAAAAGGAGAACACACGAATTGCATGGCTGAATCGCATCGCCGAACTTGCGAAGGGTGGCTGGCTGGTGGGATGGTGCTTCCCACTTAAAAACTAAGAATAAGTCGTTACCGGAAGTAGTAGAAACTAAACTTTTTGCAGTTCAATTCGCTACAAATGGAGTACAAACGAATGGCAGGGCTGGGGGCTGGCGAAATGGTGCTTCCGCCTTAAAAATTGCGAAGAAGTCATTACCAGAAATGGTACAAATGAAAATTTTTGCGGTACAATCCGGTACAAATAGAGTACCAACGAATTGCATGGCTGAATCGCCGAATTTGTGAAGAGGGAGGGGGCTGGAAAAACTGTGCTTCCCACTTAAAAATTGCGAATAACTCGTTACCCGAAGTGGCAAAAACGAAAATTTTACGGTACAATGTAGTACAAACGAATAGCATGGCTAAATCCCCGAATTTACGAGGGGGGGGAAATGGTGCTTCCGTCTTAAAAATTGCGAATAAGTGGTTACCGGAAATGGTGCAAACGAAAAAATGTTTGCTGTACAATCCGGTACAAACGAATATCATGGCCGTATCGCCGAATTTACGAGGTGGATTGCTGGCAAAATGGTGTTTCCGTCTTAAAAATTCCGAATAATTCATTACCGGAAGTGGTACAAAAGAAAATTTGTGCTGTACAATGCGGTACAAATAGAGTACAAACCAATTGCTGAATCACCGATTCTGCGAGGGGGGGGCTAGCGAGATAATTCTGCTCACTTAAAAGTTGCGAATAATCGTTACCGAAAGTGGTACAAACGAAACGTTTTGCGGTACAACCCGGTACAAATGGAGCACGAATGGCATAGTCGAAATTTCAAAATTGCGAGGTTGAGCGGCTGCCATTTTTCTGCACCCCACTTGGAATAACTCGTTACCGGAAGGGGGACAAACGAACATTTTTGCGGTGCAATCCGGTACAAATGGAGTACAAATGAATGGCATAGTCGAAATTTCAAAATTGTGGGGAGGAGGGTGTTTCCGACCCCCTAGTTTGAAATTGTAAACACTCGTTACCGGAAGTGGTACAAACGAAAAATTTAAACACACGTACTGTAAAAAACAGGTGCTAACACCTAATACTGAGCGCTGACGTGCTGTTATCTATCGGCAGATTTGTATCCATAATATCGCACAGAGTACGGCAAGGTTGGAAGTATGACATACTTATACCATTGGGGACAGACAGGAGACAGGTATTCAAGGAGGGTTCAGAACTCCCCCCCCAAAAAAAAAAAGATTACCCAACAACGACAAAAATGTGGATGCTTTTAAATTTTTATAAATAAGTTTTTTAAATAACTGTCCACAAATTATCTTTAGAGGAAGTGATAAATAAATCTGTAACTGGGTGGGGGTAACGGGGGCACGTGCCTCGTTACCCCAACCCTGAATCTACGCCTGGGCTTACTACTACCTACATATTCAAGGCAGTAAAGAACTTCTTAAGCTTCTTTACGTAGTCTATTAAAATTAATGAATGAATATTGAACGGTTTGTTTATGAATGATATTCAAGGCAAGTTTCTGTGCAATTTAAATTGGCAGCTTAATTTCTATAAATTTCGCATTTAGCCTTTTCATTTATACCTAGCAGCAACCATAACTTATTATTTTATTTCTATTATATTAGTTTGAAGATTTGTCTTATAACCAGCCCCCTCCCAAGAGATGTGTCATAGTATAATATACATCATGCATGCGGCAGGTTAGTACAGTATATGGTCAACACAACTTGCCACCTACATCTTTTATACATAAATATTATTTTTGCTGGATACCTACCTGATTGTAGAAATGGTAAAAACTTAAAAGATTACAAATGCCGACCTTCGGAAGGTGCCGTTTGCAATGTCCGATTTATGCCTAGGCCCTAGAGCATAGAGCCTCGCATTTTAGCGGGCCCTAGAGCATAGAGCCTCGCATTTTAGCGGGCCCCAGAATCGCAATGCAAAAAAAAATTATGTTTTTTTTATTAATTAATTATTATGAACGGAAAAAAGTTTTTTTTATAGTATACACCTCTTGAGAGGTTTCGCATTGCTAAGATACTTTGCAGAAGCTTTGAGTATTTCATATTGTGAAGCATCAGATTTTGAAATTGCTTGGGGTCAAAATTTAGTGAATTAATGACCTGAATAATGGGCTTTTATGAGTGTGAGAATTATCCAGTTATGTGTATTTGCTCAAATCTAAGTATTATTCCTCTGTTAATAAAATTATTCTACTATAATATCGAACACATCAGAGGTGATTAATCAGCTCCATGGAAGTTCACCTTGCCCCGCAAAAATCAGTCTGTTCCAAGTCTAAATAACGTTCATTCGTTAAAAATAAAATAAAAAAGGGATGAATAACTTAACATCCATGGATATTTGAATTATTTCATAAATGCAAAAATAGCAATACTAAACTATTAAATAGTGTTTTATTTATCCATCTACATTTTCAAGAGCAAATTTCCTTGATAATATTAAGATTTAATAAAAGAAAGTAATAATTAAATATTATTTTCTATTTTTCCCCCGCACAGTTTCCCATTTATTAAATCAACTTCTAAATTAATTGAGAATATTTAGTTGCAACAAATGTGCTTACTTTTTCAAGAATGCGGACGGGTATGTGTGTGTGTGTGTGAGGAGGTGGTGGTGGGGGGGGCACCTTGTGCTGTGCTTACGGCCCGGTTCTGCGTAAATCTGGCCCTGGCCGTTTGTCGTCATTTATATAAATCAGTCATCTGTGCTTTGGTAAAATTCGATAATACCGGTTTCCATCGTTCTTGTGGCTATGAGGTTACATATGTTCTTTCAAGATGTTTTAGAAAAGAGATTAGGAATTTTTGTACAGTTTTCCAGAAGTGAAGTAATAGTGTGTCGCGTAAAAGTAATAGCGACTTCCACCATTCTACTAGACATGAGGTCACACACAACCTTTTAGGATGTTTTAGAAAAGAGATTAGAAAATTTTGCACTGTTTTCCAGACGTGAAGTAACAGTGTGTCACGTAAAAGTAATAGCGACTTCCACCATTCTACTGGACATGAAGCCACACACACCCTTTTAGGACGTTTTAGAAAAGAGATTAGGAATCTTTGCACAGTTTTCCAGAAGTGAAGTAATAGTGTGTCGCGTAAAAGTAATAGCGAGTACCACCGTTCTACTAGACATGAGGTCACACACAACCTTTTAGGATGTTTTAGAAAAGAGATTAGAAATTTTTGCACTGTTTTCCAGACGTGAAGTAACAGTGTGTCGCGTAAAAGTAATAGCGACTTCCACCATTCTACTGGACATGAAGCCACACACCCCCTTTTAGGACGTTTTAGAAAAGAGATTAGGAATCTTTGCACAGTTTTCCAGAAGTGAAGTAATAGTGTGTCGCGTAAAAGTAATAGCGAGTACCACCGTTCTACTAGACATGAGGTCACACACAACCTTTTAGGATGTTTTAGAAAAGAGATTAGAAATTTTTGCACTGTTTTCCAGACGTGAAGTAACAGTGTGTCGCGTAAAAGTAATAGCGACTTCCACCATTCTACTGGACATGAAGCCACACACACCCTTTTAGGACGTTTTAGAAAAGAGATTAGGAATCTTTGCACAGTTTTCCAGAAGTGAAGTAATAGTGTGTCGCGTAAAAGTAATAGCGAGTTCCACCGTTCTACTAGACATGAGGTCACACACAACCTTTTAGGATGTTTTAGAAAAGAGATTAGGAATCTTTGCACAGTTTTGCCGAAGTGAAGTAATAGTGTATCGCGTAAAAGTAATAGCGACTTCCAACGTTCTACTGGCCATGAGGTCTCACACGTCCGTTCAGGTTGTTTTAGTTCAGACACTAACAGGGGCGCCGACTTCACCAAATTTTTGGGAGAAGGGAGTGAAGTGATCAGATGTGGGAAGTTGTACGTCTCTTTCATTGTCAGGATTAAAATAAAAAAAAAAGGGGGGGAGATAAGCTAAGAGATTCGACGTATATTTTAAAATGCAATTGTAATTGCTCATCAGCAAATGAACAGGGAAACCAAAATATTCTTTTGCTGATTATTTATGTTTTCAAAAATTAAATTTAGCCTGTGATTTTATAAAAATATCCACAGAAATTTTATTTCCAAACGTTTATAAAACAAATTTGAGATATCAGCTTGGTTACTCAAACAAAGAACAAAAAGCGCGAAATATAAATACACGTAGATAAATGAAGGCGCTATAGATTACACGTTATAACGAAGTAAATTTCTCCGTCATTTTTAGTTCACGCCGGGGGGTTCGAACCCGGGTCCCCTCATTCCACAATAAGTCACTCTACTAACTGAGCTATGTGAATGTGCCTGCTGATTGCTATTTGCCTTTATGACGTGTGCGTCCTGCTGGCAGGTACGTCACGTTTCTGCATTTTTTTTTATAATTGTTTTAATTATATACCACATATTACGAGATCATGTCAAACACAATACTGGGCCGACAATCCAGTTTCTTATCCAATGAGCAGTGCTGAATATGGAAGAAAAACTATTTATTTTATTATTTATAAATTTTTTAAAAATAAGTAGCTTCGACCTTATAAGGTGGAGCTTGTTCCAGTTTCCGAGGATAAAGCGATTATTTAATTAAACAGGGCGAAAAATATTGAATGAGCACGGACCCCAGTAAAATTATTGGAGGGGCAAAATTCACCCCCCACCTAGTCAGTGCCTATGAACATTTGGAATCTACACTAATGTTTTCGAGAAGTAAAGTACCAAAGTGTCGTGTGCATGTTTTGTGGTATTGGATAGCAGAAAAAACACTCACACAAACAATGGCTCATCTTTTGTGAGTCTATTGTTTTATCAACAACATCAAATGATCTTTCAGCAACTTTTTAAAATATTTTACATATTATTTGCTTTAATACAATTTGTAAAAAAATGCATCTAACTGTTCTCATGATGAGATATTTACAATGATATTTAGACAAAAGTGCTTTACTTTTACTACATCAGAACATGAAATTACGCAAATTCTAAATCACGAAACAACTATGTATGATTTCAGCACATTACAAAGGTATAAAGTATTTCACTGTAACTGCTAAGCAAAACTTGAGACATCTTTAGCAGTACGGAGTATTACATTTGTTGGGAATTTGTTGATGCAAGGACAATGGATACTAAGCTCCCAAATTCCATTATGAAATTGTTTACTCACAGATTACAGTGTTTAGAAAGCATATATTCTGTTTCTGTAAAATATTTTGGAGTAGGAACTTTGGAATTTGGTAAGTGTCTGTAAAATTGCACCGACACGTAGAACTCCAGGTCTATCTCTCTCTTTCATATCATAATCAGTTCACGGCTGAATGAACTCAAAATAATAAATGTCACACCCCATTTTCGCCCAAGTTTGATGGTTTCGAAAGAGGTGAATATAGTTATACATCGTGTATTCTAAGAATTCAACAGGAAGATCACAATATAAGTAAAAAGGTTTTGCAGGAAGAACTGCATTTGGAGTCAGATACCAGTTTGAAAGGTACTGATCAAGAGTGAGGTTGAAAGTAGAAGAAATTCCTGAAATTTTGTTCAAACATTACAAAAAAACAATGTCATTTTGAAACCTATTATTTCTTTAGACCATAGATTTACGATCTTCCTGTCAACAAAGCAATTGCCACTTTTTGTGCATAGTACTTCTGAACACTTCGAAATTGAAATTTATTTGAAGAGTTTTATCTATGAGTATTCTTAGAACGAAATGTAATTATATATACAGACGTTTGATTTGTTAAACGTTTGGATATATAATACATTTCGATACATTTCGTTCTAAGAATACTCATATTTCATAGATATGAGTATTCTTCATTTATGTATTTAAATATAAAATACTCATATTTTACAACTATTTTCATTTATTGCTTTACAAATACAGACATGTTTACTTATTTGTGAGGTAAAATTTCTACACTAGTATTAGTTTTGTCGTACTGCGAGAATTGCAGTTTATACGAAAGTAGTCACAGCCACAGAGCGGCGAACAATCGATTGGCACACAGATTTCCCGAATGATTCCTACCTAAGTCAGATCTATTTTGACTATTGCAAGGAAAATTCCAACTGTTCACGTGCGTCAACAAAGAAATTTAACAAAGTAAACTCCGAATGAATTTTCTATAAGTATGTCTGTAACTGATTTGTGTTTATAGCAGTATTTCTAGTTTATGTAAAATTAGACTTTAATATATTTTTTTTGTTTCGCTGTTGTATGACCACCTTGAACAACCATAAGGGCTTCAAGTAGTCACCTGTCCTTAATTTGCGTCCACTGGTCACTCGGAGTGGAGAAGGCCACTCACTACCCAAAGAAAAACACTACACATGCCTCATCCAGGAAAACTCAGTATTATGGACATAAACAAGCGCTTAGACCACTGCGCCACCGAGGCAGTCATTTAACATTTTTATAATAGAGTTTACCAGGCGGGTGTACTTTATAATGAGGTGGATTACAAGGCATCAGAGAAGGTAAAAAAAATTCAGGAGATAAACTGGACTCCTTTCTAGCACTAAAAAGTGAAGTTTGTGCAATAAAACGTTGACGAAATAAAAAAAAATAGCCCTGTGGAATACCGCGAGGCGCCTGAACTTTAACTTCCTTAAAACAGCCACGTGGTTTTAGGCGATCCTGAACTGCTCGTTCAAGGTTTAACTTTGACCTTCAGCCTTCAATAGCTTAAAATACGTTGCTCCGGAGTTTTTAGTTCCTGTCATATGAGTTTTACGAGCTCCATTTGCATAAAGTATGTATGTTCGCCCACCGAATTCTATTTAGATGGGCATACTGGCGGAAACATTTAGTTTTGATTATCCGGAATATTATCAACATCGCAACTCACTGCCATAGAAATTATTATATTACAAATGCCTATGAAATATAATAAGCGCTGCATGACTGCTTATTTTACGAGTTCGAATAGGACAGTTACCACTCAAATGTATGAGGACTCCTGGTGGGCGAGTTGTTAGAATCGAGAGCTTCTGTACATTCGTCAGAGACAGGCCGGCAGACGCATGGACAGCGGCCTAGAAGCGGTGGCGCAATGCGCGACGCCACGAGTGGGCAGGTGGTTTAAGCCAACCCAACTTTTCTTTGAGCCCACCTTTTAGCCACCCTCCCCCTAAATGTGAAGCAGTTAGAACAATGGCAAGTGTAACTATGTAAGATTTTAGGGAACTTGGATGAACGTATGTGAATTTTTCTGATTCACAGAAATTTTCTTACGTAAAATGAATTTCTTTTTGTACTTTTCTGTTGAATGGAGGGAATCCACACAGAGAATATATGGGAGAGTAGTAGAAATGCATCATTTTTGTGGTTGTAGTTTAAAATGTTGAAATTCCATATCAGATTAAAAACTGAAATCCAGAAAATGCCTTATGACAGCAAACACTAAACAAAAAAGAAAGCATAAGATGGCGTTAAGTAAGCTAAAATCTCGAATTAATAGGAACTTGTTAAAGGCCCTGCAGGTTCTATCCATGGTGCGTTTTGTATCTCTGCACGGAAGAGGAGGTGGGAGGAAGTCATGTGGTCCGACGAGTCCCGGTAAACCTTCTTCTGTACCGACGGTAGGCGGAAAATTTGGCTGGAGGCCCATGAAGCAATGGACCTACCTTGCCTTGTAAAGACAATTCAAGGTTCTGGAATAGGTGTCATGATGTGGAGCACGGTCTGTTGATACGGAATAAGTCCCATGATATTGCTGGTAGTCACGCAGTTGTTATCTGAACATTGTTGCGGATCAAGTCCATCCTGCAATGTTGACTTTTTATCCAGCAGGTGATGGCTGTTTCATGGATGACAATACTACTGTATGCGGTCCTCCAAGGATTATCTGAGCATTGTTGCCGATCAAGGCTATCCTGCAATGTTGACTTTTTGTCTTGCAGGTGACGACTGTTTCATGGATGACAATACTACTTACTGTATGTGGTCCTCCAAGGATTATCTGAACATTGTTGCCGATCAAGGCCATCCTACAATGTTGACTTTTTATCTTGCAGGTGACGACTATTTCATGGATGACAATACTACTTACTGTATGCGGTCCTCCAAGGATTATCTGAACATTGTTGCCGATCAAGTCCATCCTGCAATGTTGACTTTTTATCTTGCAGGTGACGCCTGTTTCATGGATGACAATACTACTGTATGTGGTCTTCCAAGTATTATCTGAACGTTGTTGCCGATCAAGTCCATTCAGCAATGTTGACTTTTTATCTTGCAGGTGACGACTGTTTCATGGATGAGAATACTACTGTATGTAGTCCTCCAAGGATTATCGGATTATCTGAATATTGTTGCCGATCAAGTCCATCCTGCAATGTTGACTTTTTATCCAGCAGGTGTTGGCTTTTTAAAGGACGACAATGTTACTGTCCATGGCTCAAAAGTGTTCAGCAGTAGTTCATGGAGCATGAGATCGACTTCCACCATCTTCCCGGCAACCAAGAAGCACGGATCTGAACTCCATTGAGAATATATGGATTTGAACCGCATTGAGAATGTATATGGAACATGTTGGAAAAACGGATTCGGTAGCAATGCCCTCTTCCGTCAAACCTAAGCCAGTTAAAGAACGTCCAGTATGCTGGACATAGATGCACTCCAAGACCTAGTGGAATATATGACAAACCGCATATGTGCTGCAATACGGGCTGAAGGAGGTTCAACCCGGTATTGAATAAAAGTTTTTAATTCAGTGGACGGTATTTGTAGATAAAAATATGTCGTAATTTTATTTAGCCGTATGTAGAATACAGTATTTTATAAATTCTTCTTCTTCTTAGCCTGTTGGCACCCACTGCAGGGTAGCGACCTCCCCCAGTCTTTTCCAACTTCTTCGATCTTAGCCTCAGTCCACCATTTTGCACTTCTAAATTTCTGAAGGCCATCTTATTCTCTGGCGCCCTCTTCGTCTGTTTCCATCTCTCGGTTGCCATCCTGTTATTAATCGTATCCATCTCACAACCTTTTTTGTTTTTGTTTTTGTTTGATTGAAGGTTTAACGACCACCATGAGCAACTTAATGGGCTATAAGCAGTTGGTCGTCCCTAATTTAGGGCCACTGGCTCCAGGGAAGAGAGAGAGAGCCAGTGCTGTAAGGCAAACACACCATCCACGCCTCACCGGGATTCGAACCTGTACCCCTTTTGGACGAATGATCAGAAGTGATCACTTAGACCACTGCGCCACCGGGGCGGCCGTTCAGTCTTCCAACATGTCGAGCCCATGTCGACTTTGATTCTTTTATTATTTTTATGACATCTATTATTCCTGTTCATTCTCTTACATGTTCATTATAACTATGTCTCTTCTTGTTATTCCCAACATTCTTCTCTCTATCTATTATTCCTGTTCATTCTCTTAAATGTTCATTCTAACTCTGTCTCTTCTTGTTATTCCCAACATTCTTCTCTATAACTTTCTTACCGATACTCTAATTTTTTCACATTGTCGTTCTGTGACACTCCACGTTTCACTTCCATAATTAAAGACAAAGTTAAAACATGCATTAAAGAATTTTCTTTTTAAACATAATTTTATAAATTATGCTATATAAATGGGATGTATCGCTAAAAATTTAAAAATTCCATATGTTGCATTATATTTAGGCATTTTAATTAAAAATTTCTTTGTAATTAAGTAGATATTGATACAGATGATGTTCAAAATTATCACATGAATTAAAAGGCCGCAGATATGGCTGTACCTATCCCAAGACTTAGGTACGCATATAGGCCTACTACTGCTTGTTATCTTTTCAGCAACAGATATTCGAACGGTTTTTCCACGAAAAAGGAAAATGTGAATATTTTAATTTACTTTAGTTTAACAAAATGTTATGTCAGACACCGAATCATGTAAAATAATCAGTTTCAACATTTTCCAGATGTAAATATATATGGAAATGCTCATTTGTTATGTTAATGTATCATTTTTTTCTTTAAAAATTAAATAAAATTGGCATACCCCAAAAGAGGGGGAAAACAAATAAAAAAGATGTTTTGTGATGAATGACTAGAACTTCGACAATCACAGATCTTTGGGACAACAGAAATATAAGGTGCACTTAAACACAAAATGCTAGCAGAATTTACACACAAAATGCTTGTCATAACGTATATGTAAAATGTATGAGAACAACCCATGAGCACATAAAATGAAATTAATATACAAAATATTGAACTGAATAGAAACATAAAGGATTAATGATGAATGTTAAATGCCTAATATTGCAAAAGGAGTTTAACCAAAGCAATGCAAATAGCCATAAATTAAAAAGGAAAAATAGAGAAAATAGTTAATAAAATATTCAAGAATAAATTTAGAATGTAAAATATCAAAAGAATTAATTTGGAAAATAGAAAATTAAATATTCAAAAGAATCAATTTAGAATATTAAATATTCAAAAGAATCAATTTAGAAAGTAAAATATTCAAAGAATCAATTAGATTATCAAATATTCAAAAGAATCAATTTAGAATATTAAATATTCAAAAGAATCAATTTAGAAAATAAAATATTCAAAAGAATCAATTAGAGAACAAAATATTTAAAAAAAGCAATTTAAAAAAGAAAATATTGAAAAGAGTCAATTTAGAAAAAAATATTGGAAAGTTATAAAAGAAAATATTCAAAGAAATCAATTTAGAGAATAAGATATTCAAAAGAATCAATTTAGAAAAATAAATGCTGAAAACGTAGAAAATAAAATATTCAAAAGAATCAATTCAAAAAATAAAATATCGAATAGATTCAATTTAGAAAAAAATATCGAAAAAATATTTGAAAGAATCAATCTGAATAATAAAATATTCAAATGAATCAATTTAGAAAAAAATATTCAAAGGAATAGAAAATAAAATATTCAAGACAATCAAATCAGAAAATAATATATTCTAAAAAGTCAATTTATAAAAAATTATTGAAAATAATTAATTTAAAAATAAAATATTGAAATGAATCAATTTCGAAAATTAGATATTCAAATAAAAAAATACATTCAAAAGAATTCATTTAGAAAATAAAATATTCAGACGAATAAATTCTTAGAATTTTAAAAAACAATTACTGTTCTTTTTATACAGCAAAGTGAATGAATGAATAATTTAACATTAGGAAACACACACACACACACACACACACACACACACACACACACACTGAGCGAATGAATGCAAAAGTAATTTACCAAATCAGTTTAACTGTAAGAACGGTTTGAGGAGTAAATACAGAGAAAACTATTTCGTAAAACGAATACGAAAACTATACAAATCAGAATTGAAAGCATTTAACTTAACGAGTATAAAAAATCTTTAGCAGCTGTTTTTTTTCTTCCTCAGTTTAACGTAGTCATTTTCCAACGAAATGTGAAATCCTACAGCACATTGAGTTTGTTCTAGATTCGAGATTGACGTTGTTTTTTTTATTCTAAATGGGTCATTGGAATTTCCTCCATTGGTTTCTTTTGAACGGTAACCTCAGAAATGTGCGTGGCCGAAGGACTGGGATCACGGTCTTCTACGCTGTTCGAAGTTTCGTCATATCCGGTGCTGTCATCACATTTGATAGCCTGCAGTCGGCTGTACTCCAAATTCAAAAGATTCTTCTTCTGGTAAGGCTCATTCAGGTCCATGTAATACTTAGAAGAGAGAAAAATAAATTTGTTACGTCAATATGGTGAACAAGAATGAAACGAATCAAACACAATGATAAACTCTGAATACCATGCATTAAAGTGAACCGAAAAGTGATACGCACATAATAACGTAGTTTCTATTTCTTGTTTAAAAGAAATTTTTTAATGATTGACAAAAATTCTAGTGTGTTGAAAATATGGTCCGAAAAGCACTTCTTGTACGGTATTTAATTTATGCTACAACTCAGCGTAAAACGAAAAAAAAAAAAAAAACAAGAAAGATGACACCGAATTTTCGGATGTAATAAGCACGTCTTTTGAATCCATTCTGACCCGAATTAAATTTATCAAAGCTATTCAAAATCAATGGAACCGGTTTGGAAAACAATCAACTGGCTCCCACAAACGATAAAAAAATCCAGAAATAGAAACATCTACTTAGTTCCACCAGCGGCTAAAAAGCATGTTACGAAAATTAACAAATGGTGAACAAAAGTTTCTCATACTACAAGGAAGGTAGCAGAGACAAAGAGATTTTCAAATCGAACAGTTAAAAGAATAAATATAAAAAAGGAAACATTACATAAGTTTACGTCTGCTGACGGAAGAATTTTGCATAGTGGAAAAGTTGAAAATTAGCGAAAATCATTCTTCATGGAAAAAGCGTTCGACCGTTACGCAGCTAGGAAGAAATCTTTTTTTTTTTTTTTTTTGATTGGAGGTTTAACGACCACCGTGAGCAACTCAATGGGCTATAAGCAGTCGCCCATCCCTAATTTAGGGTCACTGGTTCCAGGGAAGGGAGAGAGTGCCGTAAGACAAACACAACATCCATGCCTGACCGGGATTCGAACCCGGACCCCTTACGGACGAATGATCAGAGGCCAGCGCCTTAGACCACTGCGCCACCGGTAAGGCGAAGAAATCTTCACGTTACTTAAAGAGGATAATGCTCCACGTCTCTGTTGTAGCGAATGGCATACAGTGAAGAAGAAATTTCTCAATAGCGTTTTTAGAAGTGGTGATAGAGCTGCAAACTTAAGTACACAAACAATACCAACCGACAGAACTGTGGACTACAAAATTTCCCATATACCAGCGTTAAGTGTTTCACAAGATAAAGGGCATTCGGTGTTGAAAGAATTTTTTAAGTCGCACATGTAAAAGCAGTAATATTGAGAAAAACAGAATAAGCATATGCGCTCCTAGCGGCGAAATTTTGCACTATTTTGGAAAGAAAACATACACACACACATACAGTTTGCATGTTAATAGTATCTGACCGAAAAAGAAATTTTTAAATCGGGTTTTTAGTCCCGCAGATATTGCTGTAAACGGAAACGTGAACTTATGCCCTCTGGTGGCAGACGTGTGCGCTACGAAAAATTTGAAATTATATGAGAAACATTTCCCCACGGAAACGCTCTCCAACAAAGAAAGAATTTTTCAAATCGGACTCTTAGTAGCAGAGATATCGACAAAAATATGATATGCCTTTACGCCCCTGGCGGAAAAACGGTGCATTATTTTAAGAAAAAAGTATTCTCAAAAGGTATTTCGATGTTAGCGGTATCGGTCAACGAACGATTTTTTTCAATCGAGTTTTCAGGACCTCAGATTTTGCTACAAATACATCACACGCAGGAATTAACACTTACGCCCCCTGGTGGCTAAACCCTTCTTTATCAAATATTAAAAATTATAAAAAAAGCAGTTCTTATCAGCAGCTGTATCCGGTGCAGAAAGAAGTTTTCTAATCTAAATTTTAGAAGCAGAGATATCGGGGAAAACGCGATTTACTTTAACGCCCCCTAGCGGAAAGTCTGTGTACTACTTGAAAATTTTGAAATTATATGAGAGCATTTTACACCGGAAACGCTATCTAACAAAGTAGGGATTTTTCAAATCAGACTCTTAGAAGCAGAGATATTGACATAAATAGCATATACACTGAAGTACCAGAAAAACTGGTACTCCAGTCTAATACTTGGTAGGTCCCACACGGGAGCGCAGAACTGCAGAAATACGACGGGACATGGACTCCACTAGCTTCTGGAAATATGCTGTAGGCAATGCACACCATACTTCCTGCAGAGCGTTCCACAATTCGGGTGTATTCCGAGGTCTGGGATTCCTGTGTTCGATAGCGCGTTGCATGGCATCCCAAATGTGTTTCATCACGTTCAGATCTGGGGACTTGGGTGGAAATGGCAACACCCCAAACTCAGATGAATGCTCCTCTAACCATAATGTGGCGTCCCGACACTTGTGTGGAGGTGTATTTTCCTGTTGGAACAGGCCCAACCCATCAGCATGAATTCAGGACATGAACGGGTGTACCTCGTCAGAAAGGATGCACACATAGCGTTGGCCGGTCACAGACGTTTGTAGACGTACCAGGGGTCCCAGTGAAGTCCAGCTAAACACACCCCATACCATTTCGGACCCCCACCAGCCGGGACAGTTCCCTGTTGACAGGCGGGATCCATGGCTTCATGGGGTTTGCGCCACAAACGAATCCTTTCATCTGCCCGATGCAGTTGGAAATGCGACTCGTCAGACCAGGCTACTTGTTTCCTGTCATCAAGTGTCCAGTGGCGGTGTTGCAGTGCCCAAGCGAGGCGCATAGCTCTGTGTCGTGCACCCATCAAGGGGACTCGAGTTGGGCGTCGGCTGCCAAAGCCCATAGTCGTGCACGGTACGTTGCACAGTCCGGACGCTGATGCTTGTTGAGGCTCCAGCATTGAATTCCGATGATACCTGCGAGTGTGTTGCACGCCTATCGCGTGAAACGATTCTTGACATCCGACGAAGGTCACGTTCACCCAATATCTTTTGACGACCACACTGGTATCGTAGGTTGGAGGTTATGGCGGAATTCTTGTAGTCACGGTACACCCTTGCAATGGTCGTCCGTGAAAATCCGAACTTCTTTTCTACCTCCGAAATACTATGGCTCATCTCACGAGCGCCAACTATGACACCGCGTTGAAGACCGCTTAAATCGTTATTACTTGTCATTCTCATGGCTAAAACAGCTGTGTCGAATTCGACGGATAGTGCCTCTCATAGGTATGAGTGGACCCAGGAAATGAAACAAAAGCATTCTCCAGACCATAACGCTGCTCCCGCCAGCTTGTGTTCTTTCAGCAATGGTTGAAGAGTGTTTGTTTTCTGATGTTTCTCGTGTTATACGGCAACGTCCATCCGTTCGATGAAACGGAAAACGTGACTCATCGGAGAAGGCAATTCTTTGCCAATAAGCGGAGGTCCAATTCCTTTACAGCCGTGCAAATGTAAGTCTTTTTTTGCTAATGCACCTTCGTTAGCATAAGTGCAGAGACCATCCATCTGCATCGGAGCCCCATATGCAGCAGGATTCGCTGAAATGTTGTTTTAGACACACTTCCGGTAATCCCCTGGTTCATTCGGCCAGTGAGTTGCTCCACTGTAGCGTGTCGATCAGCCCTCACGCACCTTTGCAGCCGACGTTCACCTCTCACATCAATGGCACGTGGTGCTGTGCAGTTTCCACGTCACCTATTCGCAATGGTGCCATTTCTCCAATCATTAACCACGGCAGGACACGAACAGTTCACAAACTGCGCAGTTTCAGAAATACTGCCACCCTTGGCTCGAAAGCTGATAATCATACTTTTTTAAAATCTGATAAACCGCTCCTTTTATAAATGACAGCAACGAGTGATATGTTTTCAGAATGCCTACAGCACACCCTATATACCCTCCAATCTAACTCAAGACACATGCCTTCTTTCATTGGCTACGCGCTGTTAACGTCAAAAGTAGGAGGTGGTCACAATAATATGTCTCGATTGTGTAAACTCACACACACACACACACACACACACACACACACACACACACACACACACACACACACACATTGTCATAAAAATCTGCGCACCAAGAAGGAGGTGTCGGATTGAAATGAGATTGTAGTAGTTTGGTGGTACATACCAAGGACAGAAGTGATTATACACAGCAGCAGGACGATTTCCCGTGGACATACGGTACACATTCCGGTCAGCGTAGTACTGCGTCGGAGCGCCTGGTGCTCGGGTACATGTGATGATACGGTCAGGCAAGGAGTCAAGGAGACGCCGTTTGTTTTCCAGAAACAGAGTGGCCTATACTTATTGTAACTGACGCTCTAAATCACGAACACTGGGGCATGGAGTAAGCTGGCGTTCCATCTGGCAAGCCACGGAAGCGTTGAAGCATGACGTAGACAGTCTTGGAAAACCAGCGCCACGTGCAGACGGGCGTTATCTTGTTGGAAAATGGCTCCGGGCTGCTCCGCCAAGAAAGACAGCACATGGGGCCGCAGGATCTCCTGTACGTAGAGCTGGGCTGCCAACGTCCCTCAGATCACTGCGAGGGAAGTCCGGCTGTCACATGCGGTGGATCTACAGACCATCACGCCTGCAGTTCGGGACGTGTGCCGCTGTACAGTGGGGTTGGAATTGTGGCACTCACCTGCGGTCCTCCACACTCTGACACGGTGGTCGTCCGTTCCCATACAGAAGCGGGATTCGTCACTGAACACTATACGTCGCCAGTCCGTAGCCTTCCAAGTTGCCCGCTGCCGACCCCACTATAATCGACGCCTACGATGGTCAGGTGTTAATGGCACAAAACGTAATCTCCGTCGAGAGTGCAGATTCGCCTCTGCCAAGCGTCTGGAAATGGTTCTGGCGGACACAGGAGTCCTTTGTACAGCAGCCACATGTCTGCATATTGAATAAGGACGTCGTTACATCTGTGCGTGCAGCTCTCACAATCCCATGGTCCTATCTGCTGGTGGTGTGGCTGGGTCGTCTAGAGTCAGTCCGCCGTGTCTGGGTGCCTTCCTGTGTCTATTGCTCCCAACACGATAGTACCATTGTCATAAAAATGTCCAACCGGTCCAAATGGTGATCGATTCGGAACACCGGCCACTCTGCCTCTCTGATCACGACGATACGGCCTCGTTCAAACACTGTCAGATTCCCGTACTCGCATCTACGGAGGCTCCTCGGCGTGTCTATCGCTCAGGGATCTCACCTGACTCTTACCGCGCACTTCGGTACGAATGTAGAGTCCCCTGAGCGGCGCTTTATAAGCCCCAAGGATTGCAATTGCAGCGCCGGTCGTCGACGCGCTGGCATGCGGAATCGCACGAAACTTTAATAATTTGCATGTCTGCCCTCCCCGTAGCTATGCGGCGAATTTCGCGTTAATCGCGGGCTTTTTGTTTTCTTGGTGCGCGGATTTTTATGACAATGAGTGCATATATGTATAATGGAAAGGAAAAACACAGTCTGTATATTTACTGTAATAGTACTGGCATCTGGAAAAGTAAATACACTGACGAAAAAAATCCCAACACCACGAAAAAATGGTTGTAGAGGAATGAAATGGCGGCAATACATTTGTATAGGTAACATATTTAATCGATTAAGGATTCAAGATCACAGATTATTGTAAGCGCGAGAAGAGCCGTTTTAAATGTGAAATGCTGATACATTAATAACCGGTGTAACCGCCAGAATGTTTAATGCAAGCACGCAAACGTTCATGCATTGTGTCGTACAGGTGCTGGATGTCAGTTTGTGGGATGGAGTTCCATGCCTGTTGCACTTGGTCGATCAATACAGGGGCGGTTAATGCTGGTTGGGGGTGACGCTGGAGTTGTCGTCCAATGATGCCCCATACGTGCTCGATTGGTGAAAGATCTGGTGATCTAGCAGGCCACGGCAACATGTCGACACTCTGTAGAGCATGTTGGGTTACAACAGCGGTATGCGGGCGAGCGTTATCCTGTTGGAAAACACTCCCTGGAATGCTGTTCATGAATGGCAGCACAACAGGTTGAATCACCAGACCGACGTACAACTGTGTCGTCGGGGTGCGTGGGGTAACCACGAGAGTACTCTTGCTGTCATTGGAAATTGCTCCCCAGACCATAACTCCAGGTGTAGGTCCAATGTGTCTCGGCCGCAGACAGGTTGGTTGCAGGCGCTCACCTGGCCTCCTTCTAACCAATACGCGGCCATCACTGGCACCCAGGAAGAACCGGCTTTCATCAGAAAACACAACAGATCTCCACTCCGTCCTCCAATGAGCTCTAGCTTGACACCACTGACGTCGCAAAAGGCAGTGGTTTGGAGTAAGTGGAATGCACGCTACTGGGCGTTTGGCTCGGAGCTGTCCTTCAAGTAACCGATTTGTAACAGTTCGTTGTATCACTGTGGTGGCAACTGCAGCTCGAATTGCTGCCGCAGACGCGGTACGATGCGCCACGGCCATACGCCGTACACGGCGGTCTTCCCTCTCAGTAGTGCCACGTGGCCGGCCGAAACCCGGTCTTCTTGAGGCAGTACCTTCCCTTGACTACCGCTGCCAACAGTCATGCACAGTGGCTACATTCCTGCCAAGTTGTTTTGCAATATTGCGGAACGAAAATCCACCTTCTCGTAGCCCTATTACACGATCTCGTTCAAACTCCTTGAGCTGTTTATAATGGCTTCTTCGTCTTCTTAAAGGCATTCTTGACTAACATCAACACCCTACGTCGAATCTCAACGATAACTAACGCTCCCGAACGTTACAGCGCGTATTTACAGCAAACCTACTTTGCATGTTCCGAGGGGCGCTACTAGCGCCACACGTATGCGCCGAGCGCGAAATTTGCATAGACGTCACCTTACAAATGTACTCTCACCGCCTACCAACTGTCGTTTATCTAACACGATCCCTTTTTGGTGTTGGGATTTTTTTTCCGTCAGTGTATGTTATGCCGAGCAAATGAACATCGTAATAACATGCCACGGATTCACCTATTTTAAAACTAAAACATAGCTTAAATCCTGTGTTGAATTTGAAACTAGTAATTCAATAACAATTACAAATTTATAATTTTGAACCCGCGTTGTTCAAGGAATTCTGATTACACCGGTTTTCCTTTTCCAAATTCTTCAACTGAAATTCAGACGATGATTTGAAGACTCCAATAAGGTGTTCGTTTCTATTGCTTTTCATTTTTCTTTAAAAAAGATTCAATTTTTGACCAAAAAATTTTCAGATATATCATTGCGGAATTTTTAGCAGCACCCCTACTTACGTCCCAAAATAATTTTTCTTCCTTTATGGAGAAACCTGTTCTTATGAAACCACCAAATATATTATCTTCTTCCCTTTCTTCCTGTTTGCTTTTCCTGTCTAAACTGGAATGTATACTGAAGAGCAATATAATTAGAGATACCTGTCTAGTAACGTGTAGCACCACCTTTCGCCCTGATGACGGCGGCGATTCGTCTCGGCACGGACTCGACAAGACACCAGAAGCGCTGGGAAGCCATACGGATCCACGACCCCTAAACAAGCTTCCACAGTTCACGAAGATTTGATGGGGAAGGGGGTCAGAGCCTCGAACATCTCTCTCGATGGAATCCGAGATGTGCTCGATTGGATTGAGATCAGGTGACCTAGCTGGCAAGGAAGCGAGGTCGCGTCGGTGGAGTGTTCATCCAACCATTCGGATACAATTCGGGAGCGATGGCACGGTGCATTGACTTGTCGCAGGATGAGGTCCTCAGTGGGATGTTGAAGACGCACAAATGAGAGCAAATGGTCGTCCAGGATATCCCGGTAACGTTGACCAGTTGAGGGACGATGTCACACGTACCAGGGGTCTCATTTCAGTCCTTATAACCAGTCCCCAGACGAGTATGCCACTCCCACCAGCTTGAAGAGAATCCTGCTGGCAAGAAGGATCCATCGCTTCATGTGGTTTGCGCCGTACTCGTATCTTGCCATCCGCATGTACCAACGTGAATCTCGACTCACCAGTCCAGGCAACATTTTTCCACATGTCTCGTGTCCAGTGGCGATGTTCCCGCGCCTATGCTAATCTTTGCACCCTGTGATGTGCGGTCAGCAGCAGTACCCTCGTGGGACGATGGCTTCTGTACCCCATAGCGAGGAGATGGTTCTGGATGGTGTGGCTGCTTACACGATTTTGTGCACCAGCGTTAAATTGCCGAGTGATTTCTTGCACTGTGGCCCGTCTATCTCCTGTTACAATGCGAGCTAGCCGACGATGACCCCGCTGATCCACACGCTGTTTTCCATGGCAGTTGGCCCTTGCAGGGATGGTTTTACCGGATTCGATGTACTCACGGTGCACCCGTGACACAGTGGCTAGTGAAAATCCCAGTGCCTGCACGACTTCCGAGATGGAGTGACCCATTCGTCGGGCCCCGACAATTTGCCCACGATCAAATGCGCTTAGATCATTCGTCTTAGCCATACTGGGTCCGACTCTTACTGATTCCCGTCGTATCACTCCTTATATTGTCGGATCGCTGCATACGTCCTGTCGTTTCCGTTTACAGGGCCGCCCACAGCGCCACGTTTGCATAACGCCAGCTGTCTCTAATCCAATTACTCTTCAGTGTATATTACAAGACAAGTTGTAGTCCAGTTTACAGCTGGAGCTACAGTATATTAAATCACTTTTCATACAGTGAAGTCAAGAAGGTTATTTCCTAAATCACTTCAGTAGGATTCCTTAGAAAAAGTACTCTGAGGAAACCATTGGATTCAATTAATTAAATCTGCCTGCTGTGTTTCTAACAAATTTATTCTGAGCGTCTGGTTCAGTAAACTCGTGGTAAATGTTCTTCTCTCTGGTTTTGTAATAATTCAGAGGGTGAGTAGAAAGTTTGGAAATGCTTAGATCACTTCATGTTTTCATACATACCTTTACGTTGAAAGCTGACTAGCATTCAAAGTATAGGCCATCGTGCTGCACCGTCTTTAGCCATCTGTCTACCAGTTGTTCGATCCCGCGGCGTTACCAGTTCTTGTCCTTCGAGGCGAAAAATTCTTTCACCCCAGTTTCCACATCCTCCTGGTTGTTCAAGTGCATCCCGCGAAGGAAGTGGGCCATGGACCGGAACAAGTAATAATCCGACTGGGCTAAATCCGGACTATATGCTAGGCGTGGCATCAGTTCCATTCCCTCAAGTTCAGGGAGTTTCGTTCACGCGGTATGAGGCCGAGCGTTGTCCTGCTGTAGGAGAGTGCGCTTTCTGTTCTCCTCCAAAACGGCATACATCCGCTCCAGCTGTTCAGAGGAGAGGTTGGCGTTGATAGTCCGACAGTCTGGAACAAATTCGTAATGGATTATCCCCTCGAAATTCCACCAGACGCAGAGCATCACCTTCTGCTCGAGGCTCCCATGTTTGGCAACAGGTTCTGGAAGCTGGCCCGGGCTAAACCACTACCGTTGTGTGTTAGGAATACGGAAATAGACCCACTTTTCATCGCACGTAACAATTCTCTTGATGAAACGTACATATCGCGGGTTTTCTAGGAGTTTCGTGCACACTTCCAGTCGGTGGTTTGCTTCAGCTAGCGTCAGTTCGTAAGGGACAATGCGGCAGCTTCTGTAGATCTTGCCGAGGTCCTGAAGGTAACGAGCCATTGTGTTATGTGATATGCCCATCTCGTCGGATAATCTCCGCCGAGTGCTGCTTGTAGGATTTGCCTTTACGGCCCGGAGCACGGCCTCCGAATCCACGGTTTGCGGCCTACCTGACCGAAAATAAATCCACGAATTTAGAGATGGAAAGCACAGGGTTTGAAATACTTCAGTCCTTAAAAATGATACATTCTTGAGAGACACAGGTCGAGCAACGAGCGAGAGAAACACCTGCATGGACACAGCACGAGAAACACCTTGTTGTTAACTGACTTTGTATATAGTTAATATACATATGAACATATTAGTGTTACACCATCATAACCTTGTTGCAATGTATTGTGGGATCTCTGTGGCATTTGGCCCACTTTTTAGCTAAACGCTCATCCTCACGAATTGGCTCTTAAAGGCGGAGCATAAACCTCTACAAAACGAGTCGCGTCATCATTCTAGACAAAAGTAAGATAGATTATTTCAGTTAGAGGATAACGAAAGAATTCTTGTTCACGTTGTACAGTGAGAAACAACAAACTATTCCACAGCATCTTTGCTTTTGCATGAGTCTTTTGTAAGTATTTTCCTTAAATGGTAATTCTTTTTTTTTGTTTAGGTTTAACGACCGCCGTGAGCACCTCTCAGTGCTAACAGCAGTCGGTCAATAATTTGGGCCACTTACTCCGGGGAATGGAAAGAGCCGACGCCGTAACATAAATAAACCACTCATACTTCATCCGGGACTTGAATCCGGGCCCACTCCGACGAAGGGTCAGAAGCCAGAGCTTAGACCATTGCGCCGCCAGTTCAATCATCAAAATTTTATTTCACATGGAAGTGGTAAAGAAATGGAGCAAAAAATTTGTTTACACATTTATGTTTTCAAAGGAATACTAAATTTTGCTGGGAATCAGATTACAAAAAAATAAAGAAAGCCTGACAATGATGAGAGCACAAGAGCAAGTATCGGAGTGCATTTAAAAGTTTGTTCTAATTGAAAGAGAGAAAATGTTCATCATGCATACCGTCCTGCGGCTTCCGTGCATATGGTGCTATTGGACTGCGTGAGCGCATTTTGTTCTCACGTCAAGCAAAACCACAAGTCATTATCCATTATTACCGTGTCTGGGAAGAGAGAGAGAGTAACGCATGCGCTGTTGCTCTCTTCGGTCCTGAGTTAATTTCTGTTTGGGTGCTGCTGCTGCTGCTATTTGCGGCGTTATTTTAGTTTGCTCACGTCGTCCTTAAGTTTTGCAGACCAGTATATTAAAAAGGGATGGTTTTGCAGCCAATGTTAATACATAAATAACAGCAGTTATTTACCATACATGCGATTTTTTACAAGTATGTTTTTATGAAATGTCATGATTTTATCCTTTATGTTGTTTGTCACATACACTGAAGTAGCAAGTTATTAGGAACACCTACGTAATAACTTGTTGGGCGGCCTTTGGCCTTCAAATTAGCCTACATTCGAAGTGGCATGTTTCCAATGAAGTGTCGATATCGTTCTGCGGTATGTTCAACCAAGCAGATGGGCTGGCGTCAATCAGCTGCCGAATACTCGCTGAAGGAGAAACTTTGTTAAGATTGGCCCTCTCAATCGCATCCCACAGATATTCCAGAACGTTCATTTATGGGGACTGTGGTGGCCATTTTAGTAATCTGAAGCATCTATCGGATTCATGGGGCAACTGCGTGACGACCCGAGACTTGTGAAATAGCGCATTTTCCTGCTGGAAGTATCCTTCTCGATCCTGAAACACCATACGGGTGAACCTGTTCCGCATTTATGTTTAGATACCTCGTGGCGTTTAAATACAGTTTCTGTGTTTTTAACACAGAAACTGTATTAAACGCCACGAAAAACACAGAACTTGCCATGAAAACAGATGTTAGATCATTTCACCGCCACCACCATCTATTGCAGTCAACACTGGGTACCGGGAATACAGTAAAACCTTATTCAGCTGGTGAAACCTTATTCTGGACTTTCATCTGCGTTTATTAACCGAAACCGTGATTCATCGGACCAGGTGGTCTTTTCCCAATGCACAAGGGTCCAATATTGGTGCTTTGTTCTGACTGTGGATATACAGTTAACACTGGGTAGCTGGAATCCAACGATTCTTGCTACCTCTTCCTGGACTTTTCATTTGTGTTTATTAACCTAAACCGTGATTCATCGGACCTGGTGGTCTTTTTCCAGTGCAGAAGGGTCCAATATTGGTGCTTTGTGCTGACTGCGGATATACAGTTAACACTGGATAGCTGCAATTCATCGTTTTTTGCTGGCGAAACATTATTCTGAACTTTTCATCTGCGGTTATTTACCGAAACTGTGATTCATCGGACCAGATGGCCTTTTCCCAGTTCACAAGGGTGAAATATTTGTGCCTTGTGCTAGCTGCGAATGTACAGTTAACTGGGTAGTTGGAATCCATCGATTCTTGCTGGATAAACCCTAATCTGGACTTTTTATCTGCGGTTATTAACCGAAACCGTGATTCATCGGACCAGGTGGTCTTTTTCCAGGGTGCAATATTGGTGTCTTGTGCTGATTGGGGATATATTAGTCGGTTTTTAGTGCAGAGGTGCACGCATGGAGCGTGTACTGTTATAACCCATATTCAAATATAAGGCAGGATGCGTATGCTGAAATTCTTCTCTCGATACCGCTCTTGTACTGAGTGGTTACTTGCAGCAATGGATCTCATCTGTTACCTGGCACAATCCTCTCCTGCTGTCCTACCCCTCAAACATCGATAAGTCGGTCCCGCACAAAAGGAGACCGTTGACTGCTTGTTTTGTTGTTGGTACTTCACTCAGGGTTACCCTCGATACAGCTGTTCCTGCATAGCCGAGATTTTCCGTTTCTGATACGCTTGCAACTGTCCTCGTAGCTCCCACGATTATGTTTCATTCAAAGTAGCGTTTATCACGATATTTTCCAACATAGCAGCTACCAACGCTTCATACACATCTGAGTCCTTTGCAGCGAGCTGTTTATAAAGCCATTTCAACGTCATAGGTGTACGTATGTCAGGAACCACCGGCATGGCGCAGTTAGTTAAGTCGCTATACACCTTGTGGGAAGCGGAAGTTTCTGACTGGTGTTCGAATCCCGGTTTTACCGGCCATCTAGTCTCCGATTATTCTGTGGTTTTCCGCAGACTCCTCGTGTTTGGGGACGCGAATGGTTAGATAACTCCCTCTGAAGTCGGCACCGGACGAGCTTTGTTACTGGACCTCCTTCACCAGGATGCCTGGCTTTACCAGATGAGTGTCGATATGCTGGTACAGGGCCTTAGCAAGGTCCCAGAACTAGGGGGGAGGGGGGCTCAAAATTTTGCTAGGCGTGGGCAAAGAGGACAGTCGCTCACGCAGTTTTGCCGACTTGGGAGACATTCACTAAATTCAGGAGATTTCAGAATGGAGTTAGTGGCAGACATATTGTTTTTCGGATTTATGACTTTTTCAGCGGATTTTTTAATGTTTTGAACGATTTCAATAACTTTTTACATTTATGGTTTCAAACATTTAAAATGTTGTATTTGAAACTTCTTCAGTTCTGTAGTTTCCATAACCGTGAGTTTTAATTCGCATAATATGCAATCCCTTTCCCCTTTCCGCTTGCATTTTTGACAGGCACAGAAAGCTTGCCTGTGCCAACTGAGTTACACTAGAAGACACTACAAATTCGAAAAAAAAATAATTCAGCCGAATTCTTAAGATAACAGCTAACGGAAAAATCAACTACACTAAGCACTGTTTATAAAGATTCTAGTATGTCCGGCAGACGGCAGTTAAAAGCAACATTGGCGAGGAGACTTTGTTGATGAGAAAACTTCCCATGAGAAAACTACTGAAGTCAGTAGAACTATCAGATTGTGTTTTGTATGCTTTAGAATTCCAGAACTTCTCACCTTTAATTGTTTCCATCTTTGGAGCCCCTTCGCGTCACCATATGTGTTAGCAAGTGTCACGCCAAGAAAAGCAAAACAAATGTACGAATTTGTTACCTCCAGCATAATGAGGGAACTTCCCTTTTGAGGGCACGGAACAGACCCAATGGCAATAGGATTCCATGTGGTCTTAAAGTGCTTCGTTCGCCGTCAAGGGCAACATTCAATTGTCTCCTTAAAACTACAAAGGATGCAGCATGGGACTTAAGCCCCCAAAGCTTCCCGCCTACCTTTAATCCGGTCCCGAGTGCAAGTACGCCTCCACCCTTGATTATTGTCTTTTAGCTTGTTCTTCTAAATTTAACGCCCTCTCCCTCCTAAAATGCGTTTCTTGTTCCTTATAACTCCTACCGCTAGTAGAGAATCACTAAAATTACTAATACAGCCGTTACAACTAATTCACAATTCAAAAAGTCGAAATTTCTTTTTTCTTTTGAGTTACATTCATACTGCGTCGTTTTACTGTTACTTAACTTTTTAAAAAGTCCAGTATACGAATAAAGTATTTATGCCTGCGATGAAATATCAAAGTAATTTACGTAAACCATCGAAATAAAAGTTTAAGTCATTTTTGACAGCGCCAATTTTCCAGGGGGGCTCGCTGGCCTTGTAGGAGGAGCTGAGTCCCCTCTAGCCCCCCGCTAGTTACCACCCTATGTTGGTAGTAAAACATTGGATGAAATCTGATGCCCCATGGTATCGGGCACCTACGGGACTATCACCCATGGTTGTTAATGATGATGATGATGATGATGCGAGGATGGCAGGTGTCTGATTTTGATTTGGAGTTTCTAATAATTTTGTACTTCAGCATACATAAATACAACAGATTCCTTTCCTTCGTGTTCTAGTGATAGTCTAAATGATTGGAGCACAGGCATTGTTCCTGAGACTGATGCTGTTAGCATAACAAAATAGCAAGTAGGCATCATAACAGCCATTAGGTTGCAATATTTTCCAGATATCGTGGGACTTTGAAAATGTAATGACCAGCAAAAGGATCATGAAAGCTCTGACATAATAAATCACAGCAAAACTGGTAATCAACAAATTTAAAGTTACTCAATTGGATAATTACATCTTTGACTTCGTCTTCAAGAAGACTGCCCAAGGATTCACACAGTTTTTCAAAAGTTGGCCGTTGAGCTGACGTTGCATTCCAACAGTTCATCATTATTTGGTATCTGAGAGAAAAAAATGCATTTGTTATTTCAAATGTCATACATTCTGATTAAAAAAAATCAAATCTTGATGCCAATATCATATTCTCATTTTCCGGTCATTATTTAAAAATGCTGACATTTTCAGAAACTCTTTGAATGACAAATTTAAGAGAGTAATAGCTCCATATCGCTTCAGATATTTGATATAAAAAATAAACTTCATATTAGGCATATAATTTAACACGTCACAGAGTTTTGATGACTGAAGCAAAGCATAAGGAAAACAACCCTCACTGATAGAGAAGGAGAGCGTTAAAGAAGATTCTTACCCTATAACGTAATTGTCTATCCGCTGTGACTTAGTCCCTGCGTCAGTAATTATGTTATGTGTGCTAAAGTCAATGTAATATTAGAAGGTAATCACACGCATTACAAGAAAGAGGTCAATTGTAATACTTACAAATACGTTTATTTTGCTTGCATGGTTTGTACTTCACACTCACATCCGGTTTATTGGCGTACTCAATTCAGTAACAGTTATTTAACATTCAATCGCAGTATAACAGCACGTCACTCATCAACAACATCAATCCCACAAGACAACCGCTGCATTACCTTTTAATCTGTCGTTCTTATCCGGCCACACATACGTCACTCTTATTCCGACCTCAGTGTGTTGCCAACATCATTTTCGTTTGAGGGAAAAGACATAACGTTAAGTTTGGAAAGTGTAAAAGAGAACAAACTCAAATTTACATAGGAAAAGGAACCAAAAATGAAAGTTAAAGTAGAATATACTTTACAACACGTAATAAGAAGACCCGGAAAATTAGTGCGGGGCGCAATCTGCATCTCCGGACCCCAGTATCAACAAAAACAGTGCGAGCAGGGAAACTGCATAAACAAGATATTCATGGCAGAGCTGCTATTTTGCAAAACCTCTGGTGACCTGGATGAATGCAGAACGGCGACGGCAGTGGTGCCAGGAGCATACAACGTGGACTGCCGATGCATGGAAGAATGTAATGTGGTCAGATGAATCTACGTTCACACTATTCCCCACCGCAGGGCGTCTTTACGTGTGGAAAACGCCGTCAGAAACGAACAAGCTAGACTGTCTGCTTCCAGCAATGCAGCATGGTGGTGGTTCTGTTACAGGGCTTGGTGCTGAGTTCTGCTACAGGGCTTGGTGCTAAGTTCTGTTATAGGGCTTGGTGCTGAGTTCTGTTACAGGACTTGGTGCTGAGTTCTGTTACAGGACTTGGTGCTGAGTTCTATTACAGTGCCCTGTGTGGAGGGTTCGTTTGATGCTTCCTTTGCAGTAAGTTCTGTATCGGTGGTATAATCCGTAATTCTTCCAACTGGAGCAGATAAATACAATACAAAGTATATAAAAGTGAATCGACTGAAGCTAAATGTTGCAGAGAGGAAGACATTTAATTAGATGTTACGGGGAATGTCTTTAAGTCTTGCCCTGATCTCCGCTCTTTCTATGTATTAACACCTCGTAATCTCCTTCTCTCTCCCATATCATCCGCCCGCTTGCTTACCCGTTATCCTCCTCACGCCCTCACGCGAGATCTTTTACCCCCTCCGCTAAAAACCTCATTCTTTCTCCACTTTCTGCTACCTTCTGCTCTCTCTTGCCCCGACAACCGACCCCAGACCAAAACTCTCCTCTGCCGAAGAAGTCCGACTGATTCGTAGAAAACCTGGCCACACCTTAGAAATACCTTCTCTCTGAAAACGCAAGATTCTTTAATTGGCTCGCTAACCCCCCCCCCTCTTCTCGTTTTGCTTGGGGCAGCTGAAAAGCAATAATGTCCAGTTTCATTCTTCTCACATCGACGAAACTATAAATCTAACACCCCCTCTCCTGCGACGCGTGGAAAAAGAAGTACATTGACGTTTGCTTTCCAGCTCAGCAAAATGGCGGGAAATGAAGGAAAATGATTAGAATTCACTATCACTAAAAATGGCTACTGAACTTTACTTCTGATAACTATGGAAGCCCCGGTTACAGTTCTGTCATGCTCTGTGAGGTCATATAATGGTTTTCAGCAGGTCCGCCGATCTCCTTGAATGCACGGATGACTGGCAGGGCGTATGAAACCATTTTGGCCGACTAAGTCCATTCAACTGCTCAGGCATTGCTTCCTTAAAGGGATGCCATTTGTCAAGATGACAACGCCCAAATTCACGGAGCTCGGAATGCCCAATCATGGTTTTAGGAACAGGAGGATGAACTTTAAACAGCTTCCTTGGACTCTCCAATCACCAGACATAAACATCACCGAGCCACTGTGGTCTGTGTTAGAAAACAGGGTAAGGCCCCTTTATCCTCCTCCTCTATCTCTCAAGGAACTAGAGCAGTTTCTGCACGAAGAATGGTGTAAAATCCCACTAACCACCATCCAAGATTGTATGCTTCCCTTCCAAGGAGGAATCAGGCGGTGTCGAATGCCAAAGGTGGTCTTACACCCTACTAGGTACGAAAAACCTTCTTTTCCAAGGTGTTCACATTATTCTGTCCAAACCCTGTATATATTTAGATACACTATATTAAAAAAGTCAGGTAGAATAGAAACACAACATAGCATTTATTGGCATACATTAGTACGGTGTCGGTCCACATTTGGCCTTAATGCATGCACTAACCCTTGGATACATGCTTTCGACAAGGTTTTGGAACACAGCGATAAGTATGCGCTTCCATTCAGTACATAATGCTGCCGCTAACTATTGCTTATTAATAAGCCTCGGTTCCAAACTTCTTATGCGGCGCTCTAATTCATCCCATAGGTGCTCTATGAAATTAAGATCAGGGCTCTGTGCTGGCACTGCCACACACGATACGGAATTATCGCCAAATCACGGCGTGACAGTCCTTGCTTTATGGCTCGGTGCATTATCCTTCTGGTACCAACAAGGCTCGGTTCCATAGTATTGTCACAGAGTTGGTAGGGAATAATTGTCCAGAATATCGAGGTAGACGTGGTACTTAACAGGTTTGTTCACGATAACCAATGGGCCGGGACCATACCACGAAAAATACTACCATACGAGTACACTGCCAGCTCCAAATTTGACCATAGGAACAGTATACTGTGGTAAAAAGCGTTCCCCCTGGCTGCTGTCATACCCACACACGGCCATCAGACTGATGGATCGTGTATCTGGATTCATCAGTACATAGGACCCGTTTTCATTGATCTACGGCTCACGATAAATGTTCTTTACACCATGCTAAACGACGAATAGCATTCCGAGCGGAGATGAAAGGCTTAAGAGCAGCCGCACGACCACAGTAACCTATGGAATGAAGTTCTTTGCAAAGGGTACGTGTACATACCGAGGTTCCAGCATTTTTACTGACCTGTGCACTGAGGTTTTGTGCAGTACTCCGTCGATTAGCTGCAACGACTCCCCTGAGGCTCCGACGTGCTCTATCACTGATTTTCTTTGGTCTGCCGGTACGTTTTGCTGCTTCAGGCACGCCATGTGTCTTCCACTTATTCAGCACATCCAAAACATTTGACTTGGGTATGTTTAAATGCCTACCGGTTTCTCTTATGGAGAACCCAATAATATAACATCCAACAATCTTTCATTTCTCAAAGTCAGTTCTCTCCCGCCGCGACATTTTCACTCAACCTCACAGTGCGATATGGTCGTGGTCAGCTGCACGCTTGTTTTTATACCGTTTGCAGCTGTACTGCGTATCTTAAGAACGCAGCGGATCCGTTCATTTGCTTTTGAAGGGGTGACCGTCGACTTTTGTCAATATAGTACAGTATATACATATGGTTTATTACCAGTTACAGGCTTATGGTCGGTACCGCTGAGATCATAGGAAGAAGGAAATTGTTTTGCCGTAGCTTTCCTAAAATCGCTATGAGAACATTACGGTACATCTGCTGATTAAAGGGTTAAATCCGTTTTCGGAACGCACAGACAAATTAAACTTCTTTATACTAATTATAACTACTTCGAACCATAAAGAAATTCAAGCCCAACTGAATGTGGAAGCAAGAACATTGCAACAGGTATTGCGAAATGTTATTCAGTTTTTGGAGATTTGAACTGAATTTATTTAGAGTTCATTTCAAAATGCCTTCAAAAGAGAACATCTACTTTCCTGGGGGAAAATGCGGGGTTTTTTTTCGCTTTTTTCTGTGAAATGCCATCCTGAGAGAATAGAAAATTGAATATTTAATAAATAAGTTCTCCCATACCTGATTCACTATAAAAAGATAACGTAACTCTAATTTTTGGGCATTCACTATTGGCTTTCAATTATGCTAGTTTCACTTGCTGTTCATATATTCATTTTTATATTCTGCAGGTATATTTTTCTGTTCCTGTTTTTCTCAGTATTTAAAACAACCTAACTCGTGCAACTGAATTATTGGGACTCAATGAATAATTACGAATGACAAGTGTTGTTCTTCATGTAAATCCAGTTCTTTAGTTATTTATTTGTTTGTCAATCGGCTAGTGCTATTTACCTTTAACTGCTTTTGCACATGGAAAACAACTTACAGCGAAAACAGAATGTTAAGTTCTATGTTAAAGCCACACATTTGTGTGTCGCGGCATGAAATACAATGAGTGATTACTGAATTATTACCACCTACCTAATACTTCGTAGCTCTTCCTTTCGTATTCAGTACAGCAGCTGTCAGACATAGCATCGATTCAATAAGATGCCGGAAGCAGTTGGAAGGTATCGCCAACCAAATTCTGTGTAATGCGGCCTTCAATGCAGGTATGGAGGTGATTGATGAACCCAGATGCCTGATGTGCCATTCCATAGTGTTCTACAAGTGATCTATGGGATTGATATCGAGGGAGTTCGGAGGCCAGTCGAAATGCTGGCCTCCGAACTCCCTCGACATCAATGCTGCCTCTGTTAGCCTGTACGTGTCGTCAGACCCGGTCATCATCTCTCATATCAAGCTTTCACTGTCCTGTGCAGTTTCGCCACGGGATAGTTCTTTGACCGTTTCCACGCCAGTCCTGATACACTTTAACCACGGAGACTTGTGAATGACCCTCCAGTTCAGCCGTTTGGAAAATCGAGGCACCCACTGTCCGAACACCTACAATCTGGCCTTCGTCAAATCTGATTATTCCATTTATCCATCACGCCCCGAATTTTACTGCCTACTGCTCCGAGCTCTTACAATCTGTCCTTCGTCAAAGTCTGATAAATCGTTCCGTTTAGTCATCACGCCCCGAATTTTACTGCCTACTGCTCCGAGCTCTTGCAATCTGTCCTTCGTCAAAGTCTGATAAATCATTCCGTTTACTCATCACACTCCAAATTTTAATGCCTACCGCTCCGAGCTCCTACAATCTGTCTTGTGTCAAAGTCTGATAAATCATTCCGTTTACTCATTACGCCCCAAACTGTACTGCGTACTGCTCCGAGCTGCTATAATTTGTCCTTCGTCAAAGTCTGATAAATTATTCCGTTTTCCCATCACGCTCCAAATTTTACTGCGTACTGCTCCAAGCTGCTACAATCTGTCCTTCGCCAAAGTCTAATAAATCATTCTGTTTACTCATCACGCCCCGAATTTTACTGAGTACTGCTTCGAGCATCTACAATCTGTCTTGCGTCAAAGTCTGATAAATCATTCCGTTTATTCATCACACTCCGAAATTTACTGCCTACTGCTCCCAGCTCCTACAATCTGTCCTTTGTCAAAGTCTGAAAAATCATTCCGTTTTCTCATCACGCTCCAAATTTTACTGCGTACTGCTCCGAGCTCCTACAATATGTCCTTCGCCAAAGTCTAATAAATAATTCCGTTTACTCATCACGCTCCGAATTTTACAGCGTACTGCTCCGAGCTCCTATAATATGTCCTTCGTCAAAGTCTAATAAATCATTCCGTTTACTCATCACGCCCCGAATTTTACTGCGCACTGCTCCGAGCTCCTACAATCTGTCTTGCGTCAAAGTCTGATAAATCATTCCGTTTACTCATCACACTCCGAAATTTACTGCCTACTGCTCCTAGCTCCTACAATCTGTCCTTTGTCAAAGTCTGATAAATCATTCCGTTTTCTCATCACGCCCCAAATTTTACTGCCTACTGCTACGAGCTCCTACAATATGTCCTTCGCCAAAGTCTAATAAATAATTCCGTTTACTCATCACGCTCCAAATTTTACTGCCTACTGCTCCGAGCTCTTACAATCCGTCCTTCGTCAAAATCTGATAAATCATTTCGTTTACTCATCACACTCCAAATTTCAATGCCTACCGCTCCGGGCTCTTACAATCTGTCTTGCGTCAAAGTCTGATAAATCATTCCGTTTACTCATCACACTCCGAATTTTACTGCTTACTGCTCCTAGCTCCTACAATCTTTCCTTTGTCAAAGTCTGATAAATCATTCCGTTTACTCATCACGCCCCAAATTGTACTGCGTACTGCTCCGAGCTGCTATAATTTGACCTTCGTCAAAGTCTGATAAATTATTCCGTTTTCCCATCACGTTCCGAATTTTACTGCGTGCTGCTCCGAGCTCCTATAATATGTCCTTCGTCAAAGTCCAATAAATCATTCCGTTTACCCAGCACGCCCCGAATTTTACTGCCTACTGCTCCGAGCTCTTACAATCTGTCCTTCGTCGAAGTCTGATAAATCATTTCGTTTACTCATCACACTCCAAAATTTACTGACTACCGCTCCGAGCTCCTACAATCTGTCTTTCGTCAAAGTCTGATAAATCATTCCGTTTACTCATCACGCTCCGAAATTTACTGCCTACTGCTCCTAGCTCTTGCAATCTGTCCTTTGTCAAAGTCTGATAAATCATTCCGTTCACTCATCACGCCCCAAATTTTACTGCGTACTGCTCCGAGCTGCTATAATTAGTCCTTCGTCAAAGTCTGATAAATTATTCCGTTTACCCATCACGCTCCGAGTTTTACAGCGTACTGCTCCGAGCTCCTACAATCTGTTTTGCGTCAAAGTCTGATAAATCATTCCGTTTACTCATCACACTCCGAAATTTACTGCCAACTGCTGCTAGCTCCTACAATCTGTCCTTCGGAAAAGTCTAATAAATCATTCCGTTTACTCATCACGCCCCAAAATTTACTGCGTACTGCTCCGAGCTGCTATAATTCGTCCTTCGTCAAAGTCTGATAAATTATTCCGTTCACTCAACGACCCCCCCACTCAGAATTTTACTGCCTATAGCTCAGAGCTTCTACAATCTGTCCTGCGTCAAAGTCTGGTAAATCATTTCGTTTACTCATCACGCCCAAAACTTTACTGCGTACTGCTCCGAGATCCAATAATCTGTCTTTCGTCAAAGTCTGATAAATCATTCCTTTTACCCATTGTGCTCCGAATTTTATTGCCTACTGCTCGGAGCTCCTACAATCTATCCTTCGTCTTAAATCGTTCAATTTACCCACCACGCTCCGAATGTTACAACCTACTGCTCCACTTACACCTTAAAAATGCGACATTTGTCTAATAATCCCGACCTCTCGGAAATCACGTGGTAAACGGTCCGCATCCACTTTTGATAGGAGTGGTCATAATTCAGTGAACACTCGGTGTGTGATCAAACGTATCCTGGCACCTGTTTTGAGTGTTGGATTTGGGCCTATACGTCACAGCTCCGCGCCCCCCCCGTGCAGATATGAAAAGACACAGTGGAAACCGCCCTAGAAAATTACGAGCAGTAGAATGGGCCGTACTGTAGAGTTCAGTGATTTTCAACGTCAGACGCTCATAAGAGGCCATCTTAGCAACAAGACAGTTAGGAACATTTCTACCCTGCTACAACTGCTCCGATCAGCCAGCTGCAAGTGTTGTTATTGTAAAGTGGAAATGTCTAGAAGGAACAACAGCGCAATCACGTTCTAGTAGTTCACCGAGTGTTGAAGCGGGTGGTGCGACATAATCTCAGGTTCTCGGATGCAACACACCCCATTAAGTTCTAAAATGCCTTTAAAATCCACGCCAGCAACGTAACTGTTCGTAGAGAGCTAGAAGGAATGGGGTTCAATGGCCGAGCTAACATACCGAAGCCTAAAATCAGTCAGATTAACGCAAATCGTCAGTTGGAGTGGGGCAAACCTAGCCACCAGTGGACTCTGGAGCATTGGCATCATCCAGCCGCGTGTCGTTCGCAACTCATTGATGCCAGACCGGAGCGGAGACTGTCGCGCATTGTTCACAGCGACCGCAGAGCCACAGCGCGACAAATCCCCTGCAGCTACAACACTAGTGATCAGGGCAATGTGTCACAGTACACAGCACAGTTCTTCGCAGCCTTCTGCGCATAGGCCTACGTAGCCGAAGACCCAGCTGGGTTTCCATGCTCACTGCACCTCATCGCCAACAACGCATGAATTGGGCCCAAGATAATCGAGATTGAACCTTGGATGATTGGAAGATAGTCGTCTGGTCTGACGAGTCAAGACTCCTGGTGCTTCACGTAGACGGCCAAGCACGTATACGCCGATTACCAACGGAGGCCTGGATGCACTGTTGGGCGGAAACAGGCCTGGGGCGGTAGTGTAATGCTGTGAGTGATGTTCTCTTGGGGCACTTTAGGCCCCATTATCCCAATAGCACAATCCCTGACAGCTGTCAGGTACTTGAACATCGTTGTGGACCAAGTTCACCCATTCATGGCAACCGTGTTCCCTGCTGGTGTTGGCCTTTACCAACAGGATAATGCGCCATGACACACTGTTAGAAACGTCAAGGAGTGGTTCGAGGAACATGCTGGTGACTTTCTGGTAATGCCCTGTCCTCCAAATTCACCTGACATGAACCCAATCGAAGATTTGTGGTTCGACTTGAAAAAGCGGGTTCGCGCTAAATCACCAGCACCCCGAAATGTGCAGGAACTAGAGAACCTTCTGTTGACATTATGGTATCAGCTATCCCAGGATACCTATCGCCACCTCATAGAATCAATGCTTTGTCGAGTGGCCGCTGTTTTGCGTGTTATAAAATGTCCCACAGCTTATTAGGTAGGTGGTCATAATGTAATGGGCCATCGGTGTATAAATTGCAATTACGTTTAAGATTTAGAATACATCGAAGTCGCAAATATCTGTTGCAGAAACTATGCATGAATCATTGCCTTTGATATGAGAAATGAATCCCGAACAATATTAAAAAACATGTATTAGTTTTCAAAATTGGTGTTATTTAGCAGAATATACTTTTACTTACATGGTATCTGATGCATGTTGAGGTTTTTCCATCCTGTGTCCTTCCTTTAAAAGGTTGTAGAACTTGTTGTCAACTGGAGTTCCAGGATATGGACTTGCGCCAAGTGAGAAAATTTCCCAGAGAAGAATACCGAAGGCCCACCTGAAATTTCATAATGCAAAAGGAAGGAATCAACTTCAAGTATGGTTTGCCGTGCATGAAATTTAAAACAAATATAAAATCTAAGTTGTAAAGAAAAAGCCAATTGTAATGAAAATTAATCATAGTAAGAGAAGTTCGTACACAATAAATGAATTTTTCTCTTCTGAACCGTTTAAGTGGCCAACCCGAATTCAGCTCGTCCACGTGCTCTCGTGGAAACAAACGAGCTGATCTCGCCGCCCATGGACGCTACTTTTAGGGCATGGACAAGCTGAGATCGCAGAATTTGTAGGTGCTGCTACAGGAAATTTCGAGACTAGCTCGCGTGGGAACTTAAAAGAAAATGCTTTGTATGGAGCGAACGAACTACTTTTGTTTAAGGAATATATTTCAGTTCCTATTGAAGCATCACAGAGGTGTCTAGCTCGTGAAGAGAGGATGTAAGATGATATTTAGGCATTTCCTTGATGTCAAAACACATATCTGAAAGGATTATTGAAAAGTACCACAATGAACGAACGAATAAACCAATGGGCGTCCCGGTGGCGCAGTCGTCTAGGCGCTGGCTTCTGACCATTTTGTCCGTGAGGGGTTAGGGTTCGAATACCGGTTAGGCATGGATGTTGTGCTTGTGTAACGGCCCTCACTCTCTCCCTTCCCTGGATCCAGTGGCCCTAAATTAGGGACAGGCGACTGCTTATAGCCCATTCAGTTGCACACGGTGATCATTAAATCTCCAACCAAAATAATAATAATATTGGGTTGTTGGAAAAGTCATAACGTATTTCAGCCATGTTTTGCAACGGTCATTTATTGATAGAAAGAACAAAGATCAATCAATAATATAATGTCCGTTTTGTTCGATAACCTTTTGCTATCTTTCAGTGAGCTGCAGAATGCCTCGTTCATAGAAGAACCTGTCTTTTGTGGCGAAAAACTCTACAAGGTGCTGATTTACAGCCTCATCTGAATTGAACGTTATACCACGCTAAATAGGGCTACACAAGCTGATCTTATTGATTTGCTTGTAGCTAACAAACTGGCATCTCAGCGTATGTTCTTAAGCTATGCTGAAAGTCGTGTCTTGTGTGTGTGTGTGTGTGTGTGTGTAATTTTTATTGATTTATTACGTCTTTACTACTCTTTTGCATTACTTATCGTACTATCGGCCGGTTGTTCTCGTAGCACCGGAACTTCTATTGTTAATCTTTGGCTGGCTAACACACAAAATTCCTTAACTATACAATGAGATAAATTAGGCAACCTAATAGCCAGAAGCGAGAAAACTTCAATTACTCACACAAATCGTCTTTTATTGGTATCCAGGAATAGCATAACTATGCTACAAGGTAGTTCAGTTTAACATAATCATCAGCGCCATATCGTACCAAGGAATTGCATTGGACTAGGTGTTGTCCTACTTGGTGATCGTGTGTCTGGATGGCGAGGAATTCTTCCAAAAAGACAACTCTTAGTGCTTTCATTATGTAGCTATTGTTGGAGAATTATGTTCAAACATTTCGTGTGTTTCCTTGAAATATCTGTTGGGTGGAGAAATTTGCTCCGTCGCCGACCTCCAATAACTAAGCCCTAATCGTTGGACACTTTTCGAGGTCTAGTGGAGTCGATGCCACGCCTCACGAAAGGAGTTTCTCTCCGTCGCCGACTCCCAATAACTAAGCCCTAATCGTTGGACACTTTCCGGGGTCTACATGAGTCGATGCCACGCCTCAAGAAAAGAGTTTCGCTCCGTCGCCGACCTCCAACAACTAAACCCTAATAGTTTGACACTTTCCGGGGTCTAGTGGAGTCGATGACACGACTCACGAATGGAGTTTCCCTCCGTCGCCGACTAGCATTAACTAAACCGTAATCGTTGGACACTTTCCGGGGACTAGTGGAGTCGATGCCTCGTCTCACGAAAGGTGTTTCGCTGCGTCGCTGATCTCCAATAACTAAACCCTAATTGTTGGACACTTTCGGGTCTAGTGGAACCGATGACACGCCTCACGAAAGGAGTTTCTCTCCGTCGCCGACTCCCAATAACTAAACCGTAATTGTTGGACGCTTTCCGGAGTCCAGTGGAGTCAATGCCACGTCTCACGAAAGGTGTTTCGCTCCGTCTCCGATCTCCAATAACTAAACCCTAATTATTGGACACTTTCCGGGGTCTAGTGGAACCGCTGCCACCCCTCACGAAAGGAGTTTCTCTCCGTTGCCGACTCCCAATAACTAAACCCTAATCGTTGGACACTTTCTGGGGTCTAGTGGAGTCGAGTGTTCAATGATTAAACCGTAATCGTTGGACACTTTCCGGGGTCTAGTGGAGTCGATTGCACGCCTCACAAAAGGAGTTTCACTCCGTCGTCGACTCCCAATAACTAAACCGTAATCAGTAACACTGTACTAGTGGTCCGATTTATTGGCGTAGAAAGTAGACACATTAGCGTTTCCAAGCTTTCGCGCATCAACCTGATGGCTTTTTCAAGGAAGTTAGACAGAAACTGCAACTGAAAAATAGAACGCATTAACAATTTGAACACGGAAACTTGACTTGACAACAATAGATACGACGTTATATTCATTTAAAGATATGACGCATCGCGTTGGTTGCATGCGCGGTATCCTGGTAGGCAGAGGCTTTACTTGAAGAATTGGTTCCAAATTCGTGGCAACTCGAATGAGGCGCAATCATTGCAAGCATCGGTGTTGGTAATGATTTCCAAGGTTTCCCGAATGGCTGTACCTTTAGGGGTAGAGTAGGTAGCTAATTTCTTTATATCGTCCCACATAGGAGTAGCGGACTTGAATTTCACTTCTCTGGATACAGCCGTGGCTACTTTACCGTATTTTGTGTCTCTTTTATGTTCGTTGACTCTGACTCCAAACGAACGCTTGGTCATTCCAATGTAGTAACGTTTAGAGCCGTCCGGATACTGTTGGGTGATCGCATAAACACCTGCTTCGCAGGAGAGAGGTGGTTTTTCACTACTTCCTTTCAGCATAGTATATAAAGATGCAGGAGACCTGATGCCGACGCCATAAGTTCATCTTCTTCAGGGCGTTTTTGAGTTTGTAAGACACATTTGGTATGTAGGGAACTGAGCCTAAATAACGTACCTGCGGCACAGGAAAATTAGAATGTTTGATCCTGGCTTTTTGGATAGTTACGTATCTGATTCAACGAATATCCTGCATCAGTGGCTAACTTGATGATGCTTTCGATTTCGTGTTGTCTAGAATGGGTATCGGAGGAAACGGCGAAGGCTCTTCGAATTCGAGAACGGAAGATAGCTGTTTTGTATTCTGTGTGACAGAAAGAGCTGCGGAGCATCAGGTTGGGGACGGACGTGGGTTTGTAGTAGACTTGTGTACCGAGCCGGTTGTCAGGCGATTTTCTCAAAAGAACATCCAGATAAGGTAAAGCGTTGTTGTGTTCAAGCCCCATCCTGAAATTGATCGTAGGATGCATATCATTGATTTTATCAAGGAGCATCGGAAGAGTCTCTGTTCCGTGAGGCCATACAAAAAACACGTCGTCTGCATAACGCAGCCAAGTGGTAGGCCGTGGAGTAATGATGGAAAATATATTCCGTTCAATTGGGCGAACTATTGCTTCTGCAAGGGCGGGGAAAAGTAAGGATCCCATCGGAGCGCCATTATTCTGCTTATATACTTGTCCTCGGAAATTGTAGAAGCTAGTATTAGTGACCAAGTCTATTAATTTGAAGATGCTGAGGCATGACTCCTGCATATAAAATGCTGAATTTGATATGGCCTCCTTTAATGTTCTGACGGATTCCGGAACGGGGATTGGAGGGTAAAGGGAAACCACGTCGAAGCTGCAGATAATGTCGCCTGGTAGAACAGTGAGTTGCTTGGCTTTCGTTATAAAATCCAGAGTGGAATTTATTACAAAGTCCGATTCAGGAAGAAAACTACGCAGGAATTTTGATAGTGCTTTCTCTAAATGGTACGTTGGTGCAAACTTCCTGGATACGATGGGTCTCGGTGGGTTTCCCGGCTTATGGTGCTTGAGTCTTCCAAAGAGCTTTGGGATCTGAGGTCCTGGTGGTAGTCTGGCGGCTTTTCTGAGATCTTCTGGAATAGCGGGTAACCGGGCCGCAATTTGCACCTGCGCAATCCAAGAATTTAGAGGATTCCTTTGAAGGGCTATAGAACCAGAGTCAGCGATAAAATCTTCAAGTTTTTTATTGTAGTCCGCTGCGTCCATAACTGCTATCTGGCCAGATTTGTCCGTTAGAGTCAACATTATGGACGGGTCATTTCAAGGATCGAAACTGGCATAGCAATTATAAATTTATTAGACATGTTAGTAGGATCGTACCAAGATCGTAATTTAGAACATAGCTGGCGTAGTTCATCTTTTGAGTCGTTTGGAACTCGTGATATTACGCTTTCGAATTCGGAAACGACGCTTTTGGGGTTCGATCTCGTTCGGAAGCAGTACTTTGGTCCAAGCTCCAAAACTTTTGTTTCATCTTGGGAAAGGGTCCGGCTGGAAATATTGATGAATGGAATGGCGAAATCTTTAGCTTTAGGAGTCTGGGAAGAACTCAAGTAATCCAGTTTTTTGTTGTGTGTGGAGGATAAGGAAGATTTTATTTTTTCAACTAACATATCTACACGGAGGGTCAATATGTTCAAGGTGATCGGGTCGCACAATCCGTGTAATTTCATATACAGGGTGTAGCACTTGGTCTCCAATGACATGACGTCCTTCCTTTTCAGGTTCACTATACGTGACAGGGTCTGACGAAGAAATTTATCCTTTTTACTATCGAACCAGGATCCCTTAACTGTTGATTTAAAGTTCCTTGAAAAAGTCATCAGGTTGATGCGCGAAAGTTTGGAAACGCTAATGTGTCTACTTTCTACGCCAATAAATCGGACCACTAGTACAGTGTTACTATTTACTACTTAATTGGTGTACTGTTCCTTCTTATCAGTTTAAACCGTAATCGTTGGATACTTTCCGGGGTCCAGTGGAGTCGATGCCACGTCTCGCGAAAGGTGTTTCGCTCCATCGCCGATCTCCAATAACTAATCCCTAATTGTTGGACACTTTCTGGGGTCTAGCGGAGTCGATGCCGCGCCTCACGAAAGTAGTTGTCGCTATGAAAAGCTACACAGCATATTAATAGTAGGTGATTATAATATAACTATAATGTATAGCCTGTCCTAGGACGGTTGTTTCTAAGCTTTAAATAAATATTAATATATAGAGGATGTTGCTCGTTCTATGACGGAGTGAAATTTTTAATTGAAGCAAACTGAAAACAAATCAAATAGACCCCGGATTTCTGTAAGGAAATATAGTAAAAACTCATTCATGTTATAACTAAAAATTATATACTCTTTATTTCCGTTTTTTAAAAGACCACGAAATAAATAACATTCTGTGTAAAATATTTGTTGTTTAACAATTGTAGGTTGGAGCGTTTAGATAGATCGATATTTTGCAAAATTTGTAATACAATCAGCACTAAACTCGAAAATTTGTTTTCGTGTAAACCTAAATTAATGACTTTTACTTAGATTTTTCGCGTTAAATTACTTTTTCTCCGGCACACTTTTTGTCCCTTTCACGGCTTGCTTTAGACTGTCCTGTTGGATGGTTAGTTTGAAACTTCATACCAAAGCTTTTCTACAAAGTAATGAGACATCTGGTATTACAAATCGGAACTATCTAAATTATCAACAACGTGCTACTGGGGCGACATCTTCTTTTAAATGTAATCTTGCTCACTTTGACATCTCAAGATTTCTGTTTTTACTGTTGTGAAGTGCCTGCACCGCAGGACGCACATGAGATAAAGGAAGATAGCAGTGAGAGCACTTGTCCGCGTAGCTCAGTTGGGAGAGCGACTTACTCCGGAGTGAGGGGACCCGGTTTTGATGTCCGGCGCGGGCAAACTTGTACGTTATATTGGCGCCCGAACTTCCAGGATGACCCGGCTGTTAAGTTTCTCGCAATGATTTGATGTTCTTTCCACACGGCGAGAGAGGAAAATGAGAATCCCTTTTCAGTGCCTCGGAAAAAAATAAAAAATAAAAATTGTCTGGGATTTCTCTTCATAGGATGACTGCCTACAGCAACACATGGTTCCGGCTGAACCCGTGGGCCATGCCCTCGGCCCTCTTTCGGGGGGATGTGACGTGCCTGCACCGCAGGACGCACATGAGTCCGCGTAGTAGCTCTGTAGGGAGAGCAACTTACTCCGGAATGAAGGAACCCGAGTTCAATGCCCGGCACGGACAAACATGTACGTTGTATTGTATGTTAGAGCGTTTAGATGGATCGATATTTTGCAAAATATATAATATAATCAGCACTAAACCCGGAAAGTTTATGAAATTAAAAAAGGTAAAAACAAATAATTAAAGCGTAGAAATTAATATTCGAATTGTGCTAAATGGAAATTAATATACGAACGCAACTTCCCGCGATATTAAGATTTTAATTCGAATTGTGTAGATCGGATAAATAGAACTCGAGTCATTGATAATCCAAAAATAATTTTAAATTAGCACGCGATCGCCTTGACATCTCAATGTGATCGCGTTCAAACTCAACTTGCTATGATATTAAGAATTCAGTTCGAATTTTGTAGATCGGAAAAACAGAACCCGAGTCTTTAGTAATCCAATGTTTTTTAATTAGCACGCGATCACCTCGACATCTAAAAGTGATCGCGTGCTATTATACAGCAGGCAATCATTTTGAAATCGCGAGAGCACACGCAAATTTATCAATAAGTGATGGTGTACAATGCAGACGTCGCTGTGACGTAAAGCGTTCCAGAGAGACAGACGGAACTCGGTATTTATATTATTAATGGTATTATGGTACTTGAGTGCATATCTGTTTGCATCTATATGAAAGTCCATGATATTACCGTCAAGAAATTTATTTCTTCCACCAGGAAGATTTTTTTAAAACACCAAAGACACTCACACATCGCTCATTGTTGTGAACACTCTGTCTCCGATAGATTCCAAGGCCATCCACTTTATTGGCAGAGGAACCTGCAAAGAAATATAAGAAAAGTCAGTTTGTTCTTTCTTTCTGTTAAAATATTATTGTTGACACATACAATCCAGACATTGTCTTCTAGCAAATCTTTACATTGATAAAATGATTTAAAATACATTAAATTTGGTCAGTTAATTTAACTCAAATATTTTACTATTACGCTTTTAGACGAATGGGAGGAATAAAAATAATTCTGTAAGTTCTAAAAGGAAAACCAAGTTAGTAAAATCATGCAATGCATTGATTATGATACGCTTTCCAACATACCAGAAATCATTACTCAAGTTATTACTCATGAGGATAATGGCTGTGGAACAAATCTCGCTCCTGTGTCCTGACCTTTAATCCCATTTCGATTATATTCAACAGGAGTGGTTCAGTATACCCCCGAAACAACATGACAAAGTTTTTCGCAATCGAAGCATTTTTACGTAAGTTATGACGCATAAGGGCAATGAAATGGACCCCGCTCCAGTGTCATGACCTTTGACTCAATTTCGCCCATTTTCAACAGGCTTCGTCCCCAGGTGGTCCCCTACCACATGCTAAAATTTCATCGAAATCGAACCACTTTTTCGTGAGTCATCGTGCGGAAAGAACGACGGACGGACAAAGCTGGAGCATATACGCTTCTTCAGTTTACAGTTGGAAAGCGTAAAAGCAAGCTTTCACGTGAAGAATCAAGTAGCCTATTTGAAATAATGCTTTCAGCTATGTTTCCTTTGATTCCTAAAATCAGGCTGCCAAAAGTTTCAAAAATTCCATCAAATCAGGCCACAGAAAATAAAAAATCTGCTCCACTAACGAATACCATATCCATCTATTTCCAAGGTTATTAAGATATATTTACACTAAATGTTTCATTTAAAATTATTTGGAAACCGTATTCATTTTCGAACAGCACTACACATCCACCCGGAAAAGTTTTATGACTCACACCCAAATTGGTGGCAAATGACGGCAAATTATAACTCATTTGAAAGAAGTGTTATTCAGAAAAGTATCTACTTTAAGAAGTTAGGTACAGTCACCTCTAAAATGCTTCAGAAGTTAATAGATATCTAATTGCAATGTTAAAAATTGGATGGTAGGTTGCACCAAGAAGTGGTGTTACACCACTTTTTGAGAAAAGATACACGACTGTGTGGTGCAAACAAAACCCAACGATATGTTGCAGCTATACACCACGTGGTGCGCAAGGTTGCAAAAACATTCTGGTGTAAAGTTGCGTCATATTGTTGGTTTTGTTTGTACCGCATGTATCTTTCTCAGAAAGCGGCGCAGCTGATGTAAAACCACTTTTTGGTGCAACCCATCACAGAATTTTTAATAGTGACATGAGGCTTTGAATTCTAATTTTAACTGAATATTATTTTTTCATTTCGCGAATGTTTCAGATCCAGTGCATGACTAAGCCTTATGTTCTGGACTTCATTTAACGCTGAAGATAACTGAAATCCACAGAATGTGTTACCTAAATGTTGCTGATGTTTTTATTTTGAACTTTGGTTTTTTACATTGCTTTTTCATTTTATTTTGAACTTTGGTTTTTTACATTGCTTTTTCATTTTATTTTGAACTTTGGTTTTTTACATTGCTTTTTCATTTTATTTTGAACTTTGGTTTTTTACATTGCTTTTTCATTTTATTTTGAACTTTGGTTTTTTACATTGCTTTTTCATTTTATTTTGAACTTTGGTTTTTTACATTGCTTTTTCATTTTATTTTGAACTTTGGTTTTTTACATTGCTTTTTCATTTTATTTTGAACTTTGGTTTTTTACATTGCTTTTTCATTTTATTTTGAACTTTGGTTTTTTACATTGCTCTTTCATTTTATTTTGAACTTTGGTTTTTTACATTGCTTTTTCATTTTATTTTGAACTTTGGTTTTTTACATTGCTTTTTCATTTTATTTTGAACTTTGGTTTTTTACATTGCTTTTTCATTTTATTTTGAACTTTGGTTTTTTACATTGCTTTTTCATTTTATTTTGAACTTTGGTTTTTTACATTGCTTTCTCGTTTTATTTTGAACTTTGGTTTTTTACATTGCTTTTTCCTTTTATTTTGAACTTTGGTTTTTTACATTGCTTTTTCCTTTTATTTTGAACTTTGGTTTTTTACATTGCTTTTTCCTTTTATTTTGAACTTTGGTTTTTTACATTGCTTTTTCATTTTATTTTGAACTTTGGTTTTTTACATTGCTTTTTCATTTTATTTTGAACTTTGGTTTTTTACATTGCTTTTTCATTTTATTTTGAACTTTGGTTTTTTACATTGCTTTTTCATTTTATTTTGAACTTTGGTTTTTTACATTGCTTTTTCATTTTATTTTGAACTTTGGTTTTTTACATTGCTTTTTCATTTTATTTTGAACTTTGGTTTTTTACATTGCTTTTTCATTTTATTTTGAACTTTGGTTTTTTACATTGCTTTTTCATTTTATTTTGAACTTTGGTTTTTTACATTGCTTTTTCATTTTATTTTGAACTTTGGTTTTTTACATTGCTTTCTCGTTTTATTTTGAACTTTGGTTTTTTACATTGCTTTCTCGTTTTATTTTGAACTTTGGTTTTTTACATTGCTTTCTCGTTTTATTTTGAACTTTGGTTTTTTACATTGCTTTCTCGTTTTATTTTGAACTTTGGTTTTTTACATTGCTTTTTCCTTTTATTTTGAACTTTGGTTTTTTACATTGCTTTTTCATTTTATTTTGAACTTTGGTTTTTTACATTGCTTTTTCATTTTATTTTGAACTTTGGTTTTTTACATTGCTTTTTCATTTTATTTTGAACTTTGGTTTTTTACATTGCTTTTTCATTTTATTTTGAACTTTGGTTTTTTACATTGCTTTTTCATTTTATTTTGAACTTTGGTTTTTTACATTGCTTTTTCATTTTATTTTGAACTTTGGTTTTTTACATTGCTTTTTCATTTTATTTTGAACTTTGGTTTTTTACATTGCTTTTTCATTTTATTTTGAACTTTGGTTTTTTACATTGCTTTTTCATTTTATTTTGAACTTTGGTTTTTTACATTGCTTTTTCATTTTATTTTGAACTTTGGTTTTTTACATTGCTTTTTCATTTTATTTTGAACTTTGGTTTTTTACATTGCTTTTTCATTTTATTTTGAACTTTGGTTTTTTACATTGCTTTTTCATTTTATTTTGAACTTTGGTTTTTTACATTGCTTTTTCATTTTATTTTGAACTTTGGTTTTTTACATTGCTTTTTCATTTTATTTTGAACTTTGGTTTTTTACATTGCTTTTTCATTTTATTTTGAACTTTGGTTTTTTACATTGCTTTTTCATTTTATTTTAAACTTTGGTTTTTTACATTGCTTTTTCATTTTATTTTGAACTTTGGTTTTTTACATTGCTTTTTCATTTTATTTTGAACTTTGGTTTTTTACATTGCTTTTTCATTTTATTTTGAACTTTGGTTTTTTACATTGCTTTTTCATTTTATTTTGAACTTTGGTTTTTTACATTGCTTTTTCATTTTATTTTGAACTTTGGTTTTTTACATTGCTTTTTCATTTTATTTTGAACTTTGGTTTTTTACATTGCTTTTTCATTTTATTTTGAACTTTGGTTTTTTACATTGCTTTTTCATTTTATTTTGAACTTTGGTTTTTTACATTGCTTTTTCGTTTTATTTTGAACTTTGGTTTTTTACATTGCTTTTTCGTTTTATTTTGAACTTTGGTTTTTTACATTGCTTTTTCCTTTTATTTTGAACTTTGGTTTTTTACATTGCTTTTTCCTTTTATTTTGAACTTTGGTTTTTTACATTGCTTTTTCATTTTATTTTGAACTTTGGTTTTTTACATTGCTTTTTCATTTTATTTTGAACTTTGGTTTTTTACATTGCTTTTTCATTTTATTTTGAACTTTGGTTTTTTACATTGCTTTTTCATTTTATTTTGAACTTTGGTTTTTTACATTGCTTTTTCATTTTATTTTGAACTTTGGTTTTTTACATTGCTTTTTCATTTTATTTTGAACTTTGGTTTTTTACATTGCTTTTTCATTTTATTTTGAACTTTGGTTTTTTACATTGCTTTTTCATTTTATTTTGAACTTTGGTTTTTTACATTGCTTTTTCATTTTATTTTGAACTTTGGTTTTTTACATTGCTTTTTCATTTTATTTTGAACTTTGGTTTTTTACATTGCTTTTTCATTTTATTTTGAACTTTGGTTTTTTACATTGCTTTTTCATTTTATTTTGAACTTTGGTTTTTTACATTGCTTTTTCATTTTATTTTGAACTTTGGTTTTTTACATTGCTTTTTCATTTTATTTTGAACTTTGGTTTTTTACATTGCTTTTTCATTTTATTTTGAACTTTGGTTTTTTACATTGCTTTTTCATTTTATTTTGAACTTTGGTTTTTTACATTGCTTTTTCATTTTATTTTAAACTTTGGTTTTTTACATTGCTTTTTCATTTTATTTTGAACTTTGGTTTTTTACATTGCTTTTTCATTTTATTTTGAACTTTGGTTTTTTACATTGCTTTTTCATTTTATTTTGAACTTTGGTTTTTTACATTGCTTTTTCATTTTATTTTGAACTTTGGTTTTTTACATTGCTTTTTCATTTTATTTTGAACTTTGGTTTTTTACATTGCTTTTTCATTTTATTTTGAACTTTGGTTTTTTACATTGCTTTTTCATTTTATTTTGAACTTTGGTTTTTTACATTGCTTTTTCATTTTATTTTGAACTTTGGTTTTTTACATTGCTTTTTCATTTTATTTTGAACTTTGGTTTTTTACATTGCTTTTTCATTTTATTTTGAACTTTGGTTTTTTACATTGCTTTTTCATTTTATTTTGAACTTTGGTTTTTTACATTGCTTTTTCATTTTATTTTGAACTTTGGTTTTTTACATTGCTTTTTCATTTTATTTTGAACTTTGGTTTTTTACATTGCTTTTTCATTTTATTTTGAACTTTGGTTTTTTACATTGCTTTTTCATTTTATTTTGAACTTTGGTTTTTTACATTGCTTTTTCATTTTATTTTGAACTTTGGTTTTTTACATTGCTTTTTCATTTTATTTTGAACTTTGGTTTTTTACATTGCTTTTTCATTTTATTTTGAACTTTGGTTTTTTACATTGCTTTTTCATTTTATTTTGAACTTTGGTTTTTTACATTGCTTTTTCATTTTATTTTGAACTTTGGTTTTTTACATTGCTTTTTCATTTTATTTTGAACTTTGGTTTTTTACATTGCTTTTTCATTTTATTTTGAACTTTGGTTTTTTACATTGCTTTTTCATTTTATTTTGAACTTTGGTTTTTTACATTGCTTTCTCATTTTATTTTGAACTTTGGTTTTTTACATTGCTTTTTCATTTTATTTTGAACTTTGGTTTTTTACATTGCTTTTTCATTTTATTTTGAACTTTGGTTTTTTACATTGCTTTTTCATTTTATTTTGAACTTTGGTTTTTTACATTGCTTTTTCATTTTATTTTGAACTTTGGTTTTTTACATTGCTTTTTCATTTTATTTTGAACTTTGGTTTTTTACATTGCTTTTTCATTTTATTTTGAACTTTGGTTTTTTACATTGCTTTTTCATTTTATTTTGAACTTTGGTTTTTTACATTGCTTTTTCATTTTATTTTGAACTTTGGTTTTTTACATTGCTTTTTCATTTTATTTTGAACTTTGGTTTTTTACATTGCTTTCTCATTTTATTTTGAACTTTGGTTTTTTACATTGCTTTTTCATTTTATTTTGAACTTTGGTTTTTTACATTGCTTTTTCATTTTATTTTGAACTTTGGTTTTTTACATTGCTTTTTCATTTTATTTTGAACTTTGGTTTTTTACATTGCTTTCTCATTTTATTTTGAACTTTGTTTTTTACATTGCTTTCTCATTTTATTTTGAACTTTGGTTTTTTACATTGCTTTCTCATTTTATTTTGAACTTTGGTTTTTTACATTGCTTTTTCATTTTATTTTGAACTTTGGTTTTTTACATTGCTTTTTCATTTTATTTTGAACTTTGGTTTTTTACATTGCTTTTTCATTTTATTTTGAACTTTGGTTTTTTACATTGATTTTTCATTTTATTTTGAACTTTGGTTTTTTACATTGCTTTTTCATTTTATTTTGAACTTTGGTTTTTTACATTGCTTTCTCATTTTATTTTGAACTTTGGTTTTTTACATTGCTTTCTCATTTTATTTTGAACTTTGGTTTTTTACATTGCTTTTTCATTTTATTTTGAACTTTGGTTTTTTACATTGCTTTTTCATTTTATTTTGAACTTTGGTTTTTTACATTGCTTTCTCATTTTATTTTGAACTTTGGTTTTTTACATTGCTTTCTCATTTTATTTTGAACTTTGGTTTTTTACATTGCTTTTTCATTTTATTTTGAACTTTGGTTTTTTACATTGCTTTTTCATTTTATTTTGAACTTTGGTTTTTTACATTGCTTTCTCATTTTATTTTGAACTTTGGTTTTTTACATTGCTTTTTCATTTTATTTTGAACTTTGGTTTTTTACATTGCTTTTTCATTTTATTTTGAACTTTGGTTTTTTACATTGCTTTTTCATTTTATTTTGAACTTTGTTTTTTTACATTGCTTTCTCATTTTATTTTGAACTTTGGTTTTTTACATTGCTTTCTCATTTTATTTTGAACTTTGGTTTTTTACATTGCTTTCTCATTTTATTTTGAACTTTGGTTTTTTACATTGCTTTTTCATTTTATTTTGAACTTTGGTTTTTTACATTGCTTTTTCATTTTATTTTGAACTTTGTTTTTTTACATTGATTTTTCATTTTATTTTGAACTTTGGTTTTTTACATTGCTTTTTCATTTTATTTTGAACTTTGGTTTTTTACATTGCTTTCTCATTTTATTTTGAACTTTGGTTTTTTACATTGCTTTCTCATTTTATTTTGAACTTTGGTTTTTTACATTGCTTTTTCATTTTATTTTGAACTTTGGTTTTTTACATTGCTTTTTCATTTTATTTTGAACTTTGGTTTTTTACATTGCTTTTTCATTTTATTTTGAACTTTGGTTTTTTACATTGCTTTCTCATTTTATTTTGAACTTTGGTTTTTTACATTGCTTTCTCATTTTATTTTGAACTTTGGTTTTTTACATTGCTTTTTCATTTTATTTTGAACTTTGGTTTTTTACATTGCTTTTTCATTTTATTTTGATCGATTTTATTTTGTTAGTAAAAAGTCTAACGAAACAATATCTATGGTTCGTGTAAAAATATACCCAGACACGATTTTAGAATTTCCAGAAAAATTATGAAACCGCAGAGAAGCGTCGCTTCCGAAAATCATCATGCTAACCCTTTTTTACATTACACGCATTTCGTAGTCCTGAGGTACATCAATGGCTGCGATTCTTTAGTGTTGCGGAATAGAACAAAAAAAAATTACCCCGGATTTTTGGTTGTAATGAGAACGTCTTTTGAATCCCTTCGGACACGAATACAATATTTTAAAGACATTCATAGTCAATGGAACCGGTTAAATTGAAAAAAAAAATCAACTGGATTTTACAATCGATAAAACATCTAGAACTAGGAACTACAAAAAAGATGAGTTGAAAGTTTTGCAATATTTGCAGCCGCGGATGGCTTAGTGGTTAGCGAATCAGACTATCAATGCGAGGTCCTCAGGTTCAAACCTGGGCTGATGGTGTGATTTACTAACAATCGCTGAATATCCGCCGTGCATCGGACGAGCACGTTAAGTGACGGCCTCCAGGCTGGACCACTGGTTAAATGGGTATCCTTTCCTATGCCCCCCTGAAATTTTCTCACCCCTCTATGTGCAACATCGTACTTGTACGGTGGCGCCATCTACTTTACTCTAATCTCACTACGAAACTGTTCTGTCAAAGTCGCTAGACTTGCTCCCATTCCTTCCGTTTCTGTGTCCTGCCCAAAAGGCGATCTCGCTGTAGGTGGCTGGGACCTAAACTCTACTCACTGTGGACGGAAGTCCTACAATAAAGTGACAAATACTGTGGTTTTGTAATATTTGCTGCGGCGGGTATGTCACGGGCATGTGCTGCGGCGGGTATGTCACGTGTTTAAACTAGTTCAAGTCGCACACTGCAGTCAGTCGAAAGGGATATAAAGTGGTAGTCGTTGCTGTGAACAGCATTGCATGTCGTCGTTCTGTCTGTGATTGGGACGCCTAAAAGATGAACACCGGCTAATTTGGGAACTTTTGATTTGCAAGTTCGAACTCAGCCATAACGCTGCTCAAGCAACACGAAGCATTTGTCATGCGTAAAAGGAAGGTTCTGTGGACCACAGCACCACAACCAGGTGGTTCAAGAAATTCCTCTAAGGTGACAGAAACCTCGACCATCAGCCAAGGTCAGGTAGGCCGTGAATCGTGGGTTCGGATGCCGTGTGCTAGGCCGTAGAAGCAAATCCCACAACCAGCACTCGGAGATTATAAGGTGAGCTCGGCCCATCACAGCCCACCGTGGTTCGTCACCTTCAGGACCCAGGCAAGGTCTACAGGACTGCCGCATTGTCCCCCACGAACTGACGCCAGCTGAAGAAAACCGCAGAATGGAAGTCTGCACGAAACTTTTAAAAAACCCGCACGATGTACGTTTTATCAAGAGAATTGTTACGTGCGATGAAAAGTGGGTCTATTTCGATAATACTAACACACAACGCCAGTGGTTGAGCCCGAGCTAGCTTCCTGAACCTGTTGTCAAATGTGGGTGCTTCAAGCACAAGGTGATGCTCTGCATCTGGTGGAATTTCGATGGGATAATGCATTACGAATTTGTTCGAGACGGTCGGACCATCAAAGCCAACCTCTGGTCTGAATAGCTGTAGTGTATGTATGCCGTATTGGAGGATAAGAAACCTACACTGGTGAGCAGAAAGCGCGCTCTCCTACAGCAGGACAACGCTCGGCCTCATACCGCGCGAACGACCCCAATAAAACTCAAGGAAGTAGACGGTATCGAACTTGTTACAGGGCTTGGTGCTGAGGTCTATTACAGCGCCCTGTGTGGAGGGTTCGTTAGATGCTTCCTTTGCAGTAAGTTCGGTATCGGTGGTATAAACCATAATTCTCCCAACTGCAGCAGATAAATACAATGCAAAGCATAGAAAAGTGAATCGACTGAGGCTAAATTTTGCAGTGAGGAAAACTTTTATTCCGATCTTGCGGGGAATGTCATCAAGCTTTTGTCCGTCATTTTCGTGCTTTCATTCTTTTAATTTTCCCTTGGTGTCTTACTCACCGAAAATCTCTTTATCTCTTCCCGGCCATCCAAACCTCTTCCCTCATCCGTTCCAACCAACCCCCGAGGTTTTCAGAGCTTCCTAAAAATATCCCCTTCTCCCTCGACTTTTCGCCACCGAGTCTCCCTCATGCCAGGAGAGAGAAAACCCCCTTGGTCCGTCTAATTCCAAGAAAGCGCAGCCACGCCTTCACTCTCAAAAATGTTCTTAATTGCTTTGACGTCCCCTCTGCTGTGACCCGTGGGAAAGGAAATACTTTCTTAGCCTTTTGCTGGCCTTAAATCCAAATGGCGGGAAATGAAATAAAATGATTCCAACTCACTATCTCTAAAAATATCTACAGATCCTCGCTTCTGATAAATATGGAAGCCCCGGTTACAAACTGATGCCACACCCATCATATAGTCCGGATTTTGCGCCATCGGATTATTACCTGTTCCGGTCCATTTCCCACTTCCTTCGCGTGCGGCACTTCAACATCCAGGAGGAGGTTGCAGCTGGGGTGAAGGAATACTGTTCTTCGAAGGACAAGAACTGGTACCGCCGCGGAATCGAAGACTGGCGGACAGATGGCTAAAGACGGTGCAACACGATGGCCTACACTTTGAATGCTAGTCAGCTTTTGTTGTGAAGGTACATATGAAGACATAAAGTGATCCAAATATTGCCAAACTTTCGACTCACCCTCTGTAGAATCGAAGAACTGGCAGACAGATGGCTAAAGACGGTGCAACACGATGGCCTATACTTTGAATGCTAGTCAGCTTTCGTCGTAAAGGTACGTATGAAGACATAAAGTGATCCAAATATTGCAAAACGTTTGACTCACCCTCTGTAGAATCGAAGAACTGGCAGACAGATGGCTAAAGACGCAGCAACACGATGGCCTATACTTTGAATGCTAGTCAGCTTTCGTTGTGAAGGTATGTATGAAGACATAAAGTGATCCTAATGTTGTAAAACTTACGATTTACCCTCTGTACTACTTTCTCCAACTAGCGGCTGAAAAGTATTTTATGGAAATTACACACGCACAAAACGTTGCTCGTAAATCAAGGAAGATATCAGGGACAAAGAAATTTTCAAATCAAATAAATAGAACAAGAGATATAGAAGAAAATATAATATAGTTTTGCGCCACATAGTGGATGCAGTTTTCGTAATGGCACAGCAGAGGAGATGCGACAGGTATTCTTCATAGCAAAAGCTGTGCTAAGGAAAAATAATTTTTCAAATATGTCTTCTAGATCCAGAGATAACGAAGAAAAGGTTTTGACATTTGCGCCTCCTAGAGGAAAATCTCTACATTATTTAAAGAGGATAATGTGTTTCGCAGCTACGGTGGCGCCTTGCTATAAGCGCTGGTTTATGACAGTTCGTCCAAGTAGGTCCGGGTTCGAATCCCGGTGAGGCATGGATGTTGTGTTTGTCTTACGCCACTGGCTCTCTCTCTCTTCCCTGGAGTCAGTGACCCTCAATTAGGGACGGGCGACTGCTTATAACCCATTGAGTTGCTCACGGTGGTCGTTAAACCTCCAATAAAAATAAAATAAAATAAACCTCTCAAAAAAAAAAAAGAAATGAAATGATGTGTTTACCATCTTAACTGTATCGACTGGAATGCCATAAAAAATAAATTTTCCAACGGGTTTTTGAAGCGAAGATACAGCTGCAAACAGAAATACACACTAACATCACCCAGCGGTAGACCTGCGAACTACAAAAAACCCGATGAGTACAGGCAAAGCGTTCCACAAGATAAATGGCATACGATGTTGAGAGAAATTTTGTAAATGGACTTTTAAAAGAAGAGATATCGAGAAAAATGGAAACATTTGCTTCCCGTACCTGGGAAATTGTACATTATTCTGGAAAGGAAATGCTTACAAATATTTTTCATAGTTAGTAGTATCTGACTGAAAAAGCAATGTTTCAATCGCATTGTTAAACGAACAGATATTATTGTAAATATGCTGTAAACGCACGTTAAAAAAATTTTGAAATTATTTGCAAAACATTTTGCGCTAGAAACGCTGATATGGAAAGAATTTTTCAAATCAGACTGTTAAATGCAGAGATACTGAGAAAAATATGATGTACATCTAGGACCGTGGCGGGAAAATGTTTATTATTTTAAGCTGAGGATATTTTGCAAAAGTCATTCGTAGAGACCACAAAATAATTTTTTTCAGTCGAGTTTTCAGAAGCGCAGGCATTACTGTAATTTCATCAAAAACAGAAATACGTATACAGTTAAGCACCTTCGTGGCAAAACTTCTCTTTATAAAAAATTATGTGCTCATCTTTTCCCTCCAAGAGATCTATGCGACGCAAAAATAATTTTTCAAATCGACCATTTAGAAACAGATTATATCAGGGAAATCGCGATTTAACTTTACACTTTGTGACGTGCCTGCCCCGCATAACGCACACGACATAAAGGCAGATAGCAGCGAGAACGAACGTCTGCGTAGCTCAATTGGTAGAGAGACTTGTTCCGGAATAAGAGGACTCGGGTTCGATCCCCGGCGTGGACCAAAAATGACGGAGACATTTACTTCGTTATAATGGCTCCCGGATGATCCGGATCTCGCAATGGTGTGATGTTCTTTCCACACCACGAGACAGGAAAAATAAGAAAATCCCTTCTTTAGCGCTTCGAAAAATAAATGTGTGTGATGTTGCATTCCACACACCAGATTGACTTGGAGTTCTCAAGTGCACGTTCTTCAGCGGATGGCTGCCTGCAACGATTCATGGTCACGGCTGACCCGTGGGCCATGCCCCAGCCCACGGTCAGCCAGGACCGATGAATAGCGTTCCGAGCGGAGATGAAAGACTTGTGAGCAGCCGCACGACCACGGTAACCCATGGAATAAAGTTCTATGCGAATGGCACGTGTACATACCGGGGTTCCAACATTTTTACTCACCCGTACACTGAGGTCTTGTGGAGTTTTCCGTCGTTAGCTGTAAGGACTGTCCTGAGGCTTCGACGTCCTCTATTACTAATTTCTTTGGTCTGCCGCTACGTTTTGCTGCTTCAGGCACGACATGTGTTTTCCACTTATTCAGTGCATCCGAAACAGTTAACTTGGGTATGTTTAAATGCCTCTAGTTTTGTCTTATGGACAACCCACTAATATCTTTCCTTTTTCAAAGTCAGTTCTCTTCCGCCGCGAGATTTTGACTCAATCTCATAGTGCGATATGATCGCGATCAGCTGCAGGCTTGTTTTTATACCATTTGCAGCTATACCACGCATCTTAACAACGCAGCGGTTCCGTTTATTTGCTTTTGAAGGGTGTCCGGTGACTTTTGTCTATACAGTGTATGTTGAAAGGAGATTTCATCCTTTTTCTTGTGAATGTACAACGTAAATACACGAATCACTACTAAGGTTTACATTCGAAGAAAATTTCTGTGGATACATATTAAAATGAGATCATTCCAAAGGTCAGAAAAAATAAAGGAATTTAAATCACATTCAAATCGGATCGTCATTTAGAGTTACAAAATCTTACACAAAACTCAATATGATTGCTTTTAAACATGTGTTAAGAACATTTAGTTTTCTTCACAACGACAGGGATGTCAGTATTGTTACAAGACAAGGTTGCTTCTTCTTTCTCTAATGGAGAATGGAATTCAGACAAATCAGCATCAAAACTCAGAATAATGTGGAGCGATAGAAATACGCTGGCGGAAAGTGAAAAAGAACACCAAGAAGGAGACGTCTGATACAAACGAAATTTATACAGCATAATAACGAGGTTAACGTGATCAAAACATTATGGCAAAATACAGCTGTATTTGCTGGTAAACTGAAAAATAACATTTCCATGTAACATGGTTATACGAGGTTGAACCGTCATGAACTGCGTCACACTGTGCAATTCTGGCATGAAGTCTGTCGTACAGATGTTGGATGTAAGTTCGGGGTATTGAGTTCCAAGCATCCTCAACCTGGACGCGTAAATCGGGGATGGTCGTGGCTGGCCGTGGAGACCGGATAAGTCGTTGTCCCATAAAATCCCACACGTGCTCAATGGGGGACAAATCTGGTGAACGTGCAGACCATGGAAGTTGTCTCACACCATGAAGTGCATGTTGCGTTGCACGTGCCGTGTGTGGGCGTGCGTTATCTTGCTGGAAAACACCACGATGGACCGACCTTACAAATGGCACAACAACGGGCTGAATGATGTTGTTGATGTAGGAGGTGCTGTTTAACGTACCCGGTACAAACACTAGTTGTGTACAGGAGTGATAGCTGATCGCTCCCCACACCATAAGACCAGGTGTAGGCCCTGTGTGTTGCTGGCGTATGCAAGAAGGGTGGAGACGCTCCCCTGTGGGTCTGCGAACACGCATACGGCCATCGGAGGCTCCCAAGCAGAATCTGCTTTCATCGCTGAACACGACAGATCGCCATTGCGTTCTCCAGTGCAGACGTTTGCGACACCACTGCAGCCGTTTCTGATGGAGGGCTGGAGTCAGAGGTACACATCCCAGAGGCACACGTGCACGTAATCCTGCATCCAGTAGACGGTTGTGGATTGTTCGCACTGTCACCTCAGGTGCAACGGCAGCTCGGATTTGCGTCACAGTGGATATTCTGCTTGACAACGCCGCTCTTCTTATGCGTCGATCGGCACGCTCATCAGTCCGTCTGTGACTCCCGGTTCCACGTCTTCTCATGCGGGAATGTTAATCAGACCAACTACGCCACCATCGTACCACCACCGATACTCCCCGTCCAATTCGCTCCGCCATACGACGATACGTCCACCCGGCCTAGCGGAGTCCGACTAGACGACCTCTCTCAAAGTCCGATAACTGCTGAAATCGTACACGTCTTCCATGTCCAGGCATTGCAGCTTCCTCAGGGTCTTCGCACGTGTCCGTAGGCCGACGACTGATTACATTCACTTCGCCGTACTCCTTAAATATCACCGACGATAATTTGCATATTATGCCGTGCTATGGCGTATGCGCTCACCGGTTGGTCCCGAAATTAACATCACACCTACGTAAACTCGGCCCCATTAACATATGTAAATTTCATGATTATCCGCCAATTCCTTCTTGGTGTTCTTTTTCACTTTCCGCCAGTGTATTACTGACAACAGTAAACAAACCAAGGAACTCTGTTTCAATCGTAGGACAAATTCGTAAAGTGAACTGAATACCGTTGATAAATGAAGGCAGAGAATACAAAGCACTGACCTTTTATTTCACACAGAGATTAAGATATGAAAGTCGCACAAAAAACTAAGTGATAAACGCTCAGAAAACTAAGTGGTGAGTGAAAAGAATGTGCTTTCAATGGGTTTGAAATGCTTACATCTTTTTTATTTTCATCAGTCGGGTAGTCATACTGATCCTTTGCCAAACCAAAGTCGGAAATCTTTACCACATTGTTATCTGCCACTAAAATATTACGGGCTGCAAGGTCTCGGTGAATGAACTAAAAGAGAATGAGAAACTCCCATTAATATCATAATATCTTTGTTAAGTTACAAAGCAGCTGTTCGAAAATTATTGCACTCAAAATCCTTTTTTTGAATATCTACAGAACAGTAGTATAGCGGTAGCTTTGAACAATATACAAATTAGTAGTTCCAGTTTAGTATATATACAATTTTAAAGTACGCATTTTTATGCATGAAGTAGTTCACACCTTTCATTTTTACACATCTTACTAGTTCAATGTCTCACAGCAAAACTGGGATGCTTATCGTGTTTCAGTTAGTAGCATTGTATGCCGATATACAACAAAGTACTTACGTTACCTAAAGTCTGGCTATGATCTCCCTCAAAGTAGTCTCCTTGGACAGCGATACACCGCTACCAGCGTTTTTGCCACTGTTGGGACGCTCCCTGGAAGTCCTGTTCGCGAATCGTGTCAAGCACCGTCTGCGATTCGCTCTGGATCTCGTCCACGATTTCGAAACGGCGACCCATGAGCTTCAGCTTCATTTTAGGGAACAGAAAAAAGTCGCAGGGGGCCAAATCCGGTGAGTAAGGCGGGTGAGGAAGGGTAGTCATGCTGTTGCTGCTGCAAAACTGGCGCGTTGCTAAAGCTCTGTGAGCTGCCGCATTGCCGTTATGGAGCAGAAAATCGCCCTTCCGCCACATTTCAGGTCATTTCAGGTCGTTTTCCACCCTAAGAATCTGCAGAACTTCGCAGTAAAAAAGGGCGGTGATGGTCTGGCCCAGGGGGACGAATTCACGGTGCTCAACCTCAAGGATGTCAACATATTTGTCCACATTTTCGAGGGTTTGGCTAGTGGCCGGTCGCCCTGACCCCTCGTCGTCTTCCAGTGCCGTTCTGCCGCTCTTGAAGCGCGAGTGCCACTCAAAACATCTCGCACGAATCATTGCTTCATTGCCATAAGCCCGCCTCGACATTTCATGCGTCTCCGTTCCCGATTTGCCGAGTTTGACGCAGAATTTGGTGTTCGCTCGCTGCTCTAGTTTGCAGCCCATACCGAAATCCCAGCTGTGTTCTGCACGTGGTCACCAAATATCGTGTAGCACAGCTGCCGATGTTCACAGAACGACGCCACTGGGCACAATGACTCGTGAAGGTCACTGCCCTTGACCGCTACTCGCACATACGCGTACTGTCATCTCTTGGCACGCTACGTACCGAGTCTCGGAACTTTTTAATTGCACTACGCATAATCATTTCCTTGCCATCCCGGTCTGGTCTAGAATTAAACGAAACTCAGTTTCGTTCCTACCTCTGTCATTGGTTCTCGATTTCCATTACCTTTCTGCAGATCTTTATAACTCATTCAACCATCTATGGCTTGGTTTTGATATGTAATTAATTAAATTATCCTGGTCACGAGGATCATTTGATATGTTGAAAATCTTGGGTCACAAAGAAACATTTGTCATATACGTAAAAATAATACACTTGTGAAAAAAAAATGTGGCACGTGATATATGTAAAATATAAATAAATAAAAGTAGTGGTAGAATAAAACAAAACAAAAAACAATACGCATCAACACACAAGAATACGCGTTGTCAAAGTATATATTAATTAAATTAACCAGGTTCGAATTCTTGAACTTTGCCAACTGCAGAGGTGATTTATGGGCTTGACAAAAAAATAAAAAAATGCACAAAATTTAACTCACCAACACCTTTGATTTACTGAACACACATACACAAGTAATAAAGGTGACTCACAATTTTTGGTATAAAAACTGACTTCAGTTGTATTAATTTTTAACCAGGCCTCCTCCCGCCTGGCTAAAATTTGTTGAATTTTACAATGCAATTTTTTGCTTTTTCCAAAACACTCACAAATGCCAAAAATGAGTTTTATAGTCCAATTCAATTTAGTTAGGTGTATAGTTTCAATTTACATACCTTTCTGAATTTTTACTATTTCATTTCTAACATTTTAATTTGTAAATTTTCACTCAGTGTATAAAACTTCAATATTGATCAATTAGCATTTTTTTTATAAAAATGATGTATATATTTGATATTTCTTTTTGAAATGTGTTTTTCGTTACAATGAATTCACAAAAACATCATGCACAATACACTGCGTGGCCACTTTATTATGACCACCTGACAGTTTTAAGCAAATGAGCTATGTCTGCACGCTGTTACCGCCAGAGGGCAAGGCTAGTATAAAAAGGGAAAGCTTAGTTCTTGCGACAGTAGTAGAAGTGATTTTTGGGGGATGAGATGGGTAAAATATGCGATTTGACGTACTTTCAACGTGGGATGATTGTAGGAGCTCCGAGCCATGGAGCGAGTATCACCGAAACCACCGCATTCGTGAAATGTTCCAGAGCAGTTGTTGTTAAAGTGTTTAAAGACTGGACTGTCAGCCAAAACACTGGGTATCCACGTGCAAAGTGTAGTCGTCATCGACTAGTGACTGCTCGGGCGGAACGGATAGTGTCCAGACTGGTAACAGACAACAGAAGGGCAACAGTGCAACAAATTACAGACCATCTTAATCAAGGATCCCCTCAAATAATCTCTACACGGACTGTTCGTCGTACACTGCATCGGATGGGATATGGCAGCCGAAAGCCTGTTCGAACACCTTTGCTGTCTGCAGTTAACAAGAGAAAACGTCTCCAGTTCGCATAGGAGCACAAGGATTGGACAGTTGATAATTGGAATCAAATTATGTGGTCCGATGAATCACGTTTTCAGTTGCACCATGCCGATGGCCGAGTGAGAATTTGGCGGAAACAGCACGAAAGCATGGACCCCAAATGCATTGCTACAACCCTTCAAGCTGGTGGAGGCAACATTATGGTTTGGGGAATGTTTTCCTGGCATGCGTTGGGCCCTTTAATTCGTGTTGATCAACGTCTGACTGGCACATCATATCTAAACATCGTTGCGGACCAAGTGCATCCTGTCATGTTGATGGTTTATCCCAATGGCAATGGCTACTTTCAACAAGATAATGAGTCCTGTCATAGTGCTCGTATTGTACAGGATTGGTTTCAGGAACAAACCGGTGAGTTTACTTTGCTTAAGTGGCCCCCAAAATCTCCAGATCTCAACCCCATTGAGAATTTATGGGATGAAGTTGAACGAGCCATCAGACAGCTGGATCCATAACCCTGCAATCTCACACTCCTGGAAAGTGCTATTCATCAAGCATGGTCTCAGATTCCACAAACCACCTATCAACATCTCGTGGAGTCCATGCCACGAAGAATCGACGCAGTATTAAAAGCAAAAGTAGCCCAACGAAGTACTGAGGGGGTGGTCATAATAAAGTGGCCACTCAGTGTATAACAGATACATAAATACACTTTGGCCAAAATAAAATAAACAGCGTGGCTTTCAGAGTGTAATGTATTACACCTGTCTCTGAAGTTTTTTGTTTGTTGGTTTACTTCAAACCATTTTTACCTCCCCCTTTTATTAGAACCAAACGAATTCATTTTCTAAAGCATTACTTTTTTTTTCCAATGAAAATTACAAGTTTAATTTGGACTGCATTTGAACCTAAACATTTTACCCTTTCGTTATCTTTCAACTCAAAAAATATACATATAGATATATCTGCTCATACACAGCACTGGCTCTAAGGAATAATATGAACGTGTTGCACAGAATTCCAAAATTTATTTCAGTAAGTTTATTCTTTAGCCTTCCACCAGATCGGGGCTTAAGGAGAGGAAAAGCTTTCTTCTTTGGGTTAAAAAAAAAAAAAGGTCTGCGCTGTTACAGATGGTAAAAAAAGAATGATATTTAACAGAATTTACCTTCTTTTTTTATGCAGACTTCCCTATGTCTTGAGGGTCGCTGAGTTACTTTTGTTTCATCAGGATCTCTGCTCCGGGCGGTGGGTGAGACAGCGGCGAAAGAAAGTGGTGAAATTAGTTTTACATAAAGAACATTAAATGAAGGACGAAGAAAAGAAAGTGGTGAAATTAGTGATACATAAATTCATCGGCTAAACGAAAAACAGGAAGATTGTAGACTCTAACATTAAATGAAGGATGAAGAAAAAGAAAGTGGTGAAATTAGGGTTACATAAATTGATCGGCTTAACGAAAAACAGGAAGATGGTAGACTCTAACATTAAATGAAGGATGAAGAAAAAGAAAGTGGTGAAATTAGGGTTACATAAACTCATCGGCTATACGAAAAATAGGAAGATGGTGGACAATAAATGAAGGATGAAAAAAAGAAAGTGGTGAAATTAGTTTTACATAAAGAACATTAAATGAAGGACGAAGAAAAGAAAGTGGTGAAATTAGTGATACATAAATTCATCGGCTAAACGAAAAACAGGAAGATTGTAGACTCTAACATTAAATGAAGGACGAAGAAAAAGAAAGTGGTGAAATTAGGGTTACATAAACTGATCGGCTAAACGAAAAACAGGAAGATGGTAGACTCTAACATTAAATGAAGGATGAAGAAAAAGAAAGTGGTGAAATTAGGGTTACATAAATTGATCGGCTAAACGAAAAACAGGAAGATGGTAGACTCTAACATTAAATGAAGGACGAAGAAAAAGAAAGTGGTGAAGTTAGGGTTACATAAATTGATCGGCTAAACGAAAAACAGGAAGATGGTAGACTCTAACATTAAATGAAGGATGAAGAAAAAGAAATTGGTGAAATTAGGGTTACATAAACTCATCGGCTATACGAAAAACAGGAAGATGGTGGACAATAAATGAAGGATGAAAAAAAGAAAGTGGTGAAATTAGTTTTACATAAAGAACATTAAATGTAGGACTCCGCCAGTCATCACAGATGACCTCTGGTCAAGCATAGCGCCTCCGCCAGTCATCCGCCAGTCATCACAAATGACCCATGGTCACACATAGATGCACTCTGGCAGGTTATTCCCCATGGCAATACCAGAAAATTCTTCCATTCCAGGCTTCGCCGTGCAGAGGCTGTTATTGTTGCTCGAGGTGGCTTCACACATTATTGAGACTGGAAGCGAAAAAATTCTTTCTAGGTGTACAAACGTAATCAGTCGTCTCCTGTAACACGAGGAATCTGTGATTATAAATTTCATTTGAATAGCGCAATTCTTTCTTGATGTTGCAATTTTCACAAACTGTAGTGTATATCGGCACATTACTTCCTCGAACAGCTTTTGCATCTTGTCAACGCTGTCAGTGAATTATAAAAAAACAGTCTTCTTCGAATATGATAAAAGTGGGGTTGAGTAGTTGGATGTGATAGAAGTGGGGTTGAGTAGATGAATGATCATTATGTATAGAACTGGGTTGAGTAATTGGATGTGATTGAAGTTAGGTTGAATAGATGAATGATGATTATGTAAAGAAGTGGGTTGAGTAGTTGGATGTGATAGAAGTGGGGCTAAGTAGATGAATGCTGATTATGTATAGAAATGGGTTGAGTAGTTGGATGTGATAGAAGTGGGGCTGAGCAGATGAATGATGATTATGTATAGAAGTGGACTAAGTAGTTGGATGTGATAGAAGTGGGGCTAAGTAGATGAATGCTGATTATGTATAGAAATGGGTTGAGTAGTTGGATGTGATAGAAGTGGGGCTAAGTAGATGAATGCTGATTATGTATAGAAATGGGTTGAGTAGTTGGATGTGATAGAAGTGGGGCTGAGCAGATGAATGATGATTATGTATAGAAGTGGGCTAAGTAGTTGGATGTGATAGAAGTGGGGATGAGTAGATGAATATGTATAGAAGTTGGTTGAGTACTTGGGTGTGATACAAGTGGGGGTGAGCATATGAATGATGATTATGTATAGAAGGGGGTTGAGTGGTTGGATTTGATAGAAATGGGGTTGAGTAGATGAACATGTATAGAAGTGGGTTGAGTAGTTAGATGTGATAGAAGTGGGGTTGAGTAGATGAATATGTATAGAAGTTGGTTGAGTAGTTGGATGTGATAGAATCGGGTTGAGTAGATAAATGATGTTTATGGTGATTCAGTATCACCATAAACATTTCTATAGAAGTGGGGTTGAGGACGTGGATTGTAGTTGGAGTGGTAGAAGTGGGTTGAGTAGATGAATGTAATAGAAGTAGGTTGAGTAGTTGAATGTGATAGAAGTGGCGTTGGGTAGACGCTGACGGTGAGATGAAGAGCTTATTCTTCATAATTAATTTGTTGTAACTGTATAATGTTTATATGTGCGATTGGTATAAAGAGTCATTTAATGAATTACGATCTGAGAATAGTTGACTAAAATGTGTCGCATAATGAAACATTCTGTGCGTTACCAGTTTGTTGGAGAAATACAAAAAAAACCATTTGATATAACGCAAGTTTGCTGATTTTTTTCACCCTGGATGTTTATTGACTTAGTTATTTGTAGAGTGGTTTTCTCTCAACAAGTTTAGTTAAGGCAAAAACTTTAAATAGAATATTGCAAGTGATGAAACGCACTACAGTCGTCTAACCCCAAAACTAAAAAAAAGAAGAAATGAAAGCACGAAACTGGTTGAATGTAAAGTTACAAAAGGACAACACAAAATGGCATTATATACTAGTAAATAAGGAAAGAAGAGAAAATATGACAAAAAGAAGTATTACCCAAATAACGAAAAGAGCAAAAATGACGCAATGTTAAAACAAGAATACGTACACATGACATGTTTATACAAAGAATCTCACATTGTTTAGTAATGTTTTGATAATACACCGATTAGCCATTACATTATGACCACCCCCAGCCTAAAAAAGTGAGCGCGCCTGCAGACCGAACGGTGGTACAGTAGAAGTTCCTAGAGCAGTATATATATACAACCCTAGGACTGGCTTCCGGTTAGTAGAGTGTTCGGAGTCAGAATGGGAAAAGCTGCCGATTTATCGGAGTTTGATAAATGACAAATTATAATGGCACGAAGCCTCGGAACTACGATCTCGAAAACGACGCGGCTTGTGGGTTGTTCACGTGCCGATCTAGTGATTGCGCATCAAAAGTGGTGCACAGATGGCCAAACGACGAACCGTTGTCCAACCGTGTATCTTCCGCAACTCACTGATGCTAGAGGGGAGCGTGTTCCTTGAATTAAAATATTCAAGGAACACGTTGTTCACAGCGACCGCAGGGCCACAGTGAGACAAATCACCCGCAGCTGCAACAGTGGAGATCAGGACAATGTGTCACAGCGCACAGTTCATCGCAGCTTTCTGCGCATGGGCCCGAGTAGCCGAAGATCCAGCCGGGTCCCCATGCTCACTGAACGTCATCGCCAACAACGCCTAAAATGGGCCCAAGATCATCGAGATTGGACCGTGAATTATAGGAAGAAAGTGGCCTGGTCTGACGAAACACGATTCCCGGTTCATCTCGTAGACAGCCGAGCGCAAATACGGCAATTACCAACGGAGGCTATGGCATCTGAATGAACTGTTGGGCGGGAAAAGCCCGGCGGCGGTGGTGTTATGCTGTGGGCGATGTTTTCTTGGGACACTTTATGCCCCATTATCCCAATAGCACAATCCCTGACAGCTGTCACGTATCTGAACGTCGTTGCGGACCACGTTCACCCATTTATGGCAACTGTGCTCCCTGCTGGTGACAGCGATTGCCAACAGATAATGTTCCATGCCACACTGTTAAAATATTCAAGGAATGGTTCGAGGAACATGCTGGGGACTTTTTGTTAATGCCCTGGACTCCAAATTCTCCTGACATGAACTCAATCGAACATTTGTGGTTCAACTTAGAAAAGCGGGTTTGTGTTAAATCACCACCACCCTGAAATGTACTGGAACTGGAGGACTTGCTGTTTTCATTATGGTTCCAGATACCCCAAGATACCTATCGCCACCTCATCGAATCGATGCCTAGCCGAGCGGCTGCGGTTTTGTGGGCTAAAGGGGTTTCTATAGCTCGTTTGGTAGGTGGTCATAATGTAATTGCTCATCGGTATATATAAATCATTGATTGCACATATCATTCATAAATCTATAGATTTTATTCATCAATGACTAATTTGAGAGAAAGGAAACTGGAAAGGAGAAAATACTGTTTTCTCACCTTCTGTGACGATAGATATGCCATTCCCTTCGCGCACTGATATGCATAACTAACTAAATCAGTGACAGTAAGGCAATGCTTCTTCTTCCCTTGTCGAAAGGTAATCTCAGCATCATCACTTCCTGAACTTTCTGAAGCATAACCTCCAGGTTTAGGTTTGATATTAAACAAACTGCCACGAGACCTGTAATACATTTTATATTACTTTCTTCTCATTAGGTTTCACAACTGATAATGCAGTTGTTCACAAATAAGTAATACTTAGAAAAGGTAGATTTTTTGTTGTTGTTGTTTAGCGACCACCGTGAGCACGTGTAAGTGCTATAAGCAGTTGCTCTGTGAAGGCACATATAAAGCATCTAACAGTAGATCCATTTCCACAATCGGGCGCCAATGTGAAATTCACAAATTTGTCGGTCGTGAAATTCCAAACCACGCCTCCTCGCTACGGAGCTAGTTGTTCTACCAAATAAACTGCACCGACGGAATTTATCGATGCAACTTTGCCGTCTTGACATGTGTTTCACCTCTGCAGTACGTCATAGGCCATCCGTAATTTAGTGTCATTGACCTTAGAGAGGGGTGACAGGCAGTTCCCTTAAGGAGGGGTGACAGTACCCCACCCATGTCTCATCCATGATTCCAACCACAGCCCAGTCCGATGAATGGTTAGAAGGCAACATTTAGCCCACTGCAGAACTGTAGCGGCATTAGGAAAAAAGCATGGCAACAACTGGAAATTTAAGGTCTTCCCTTTTCGTGTGCAATTTCTTGATTTAGTTATGTCAAGAATAAAGAATGTGGACTCCATTAAGCTCACACGTATGAAATCTTCTTTACTTGAAAGTACTGGGTGTTTAATTAATCGTTTAATCGGCTGGAACGAATAAACTGGGGGTTCTACAGTATCGCTGACTAAGAAGTAGGCAGAATGTTGCTGAAAGGAGTGCATCTGCGCATTAGAAAGTGTTGCTTTCCCCTTAGCTTTCTTATTAAAAGAGGTCACTTAGTAAGATGATATTTTCAAATCTATTCTGACAATTTACTTGCTAAAAGGGTAGTAACAATAGCGACTAACCCAAGAAAGGAGAGAAAGATGATGTTTGAGTCACGCGTGTCTACCCAGAAGCATGATCATAGTGTCAGGGAGACTAGTCTTTTCCCATCATGCCTTGGTCATGGTGTAGGGAATATAGGCCAGAAGCGAGCGTTTAGCACTACTCACAGGTATATTGGTCGGTGCTGCTCAGATGAGAGGGGTAAAAATAATTTTGCTGTAGCTTTCGTAAATCCCAGATGCCATATGAGCATTTCTGTTTGAGGAAGGCAGAAAATTCGGATTACCACTTGGTTCAGGTACATCGGCTACTTAAAGGGTTAAGGCATTAAAACAATTCAGCATGGACACACGGTTGTTTCCTTAGAATTAATTATTCATTTGGATAAAGGAAAATAATTCATTTGCGGAAGCGGAATTTATTCTTAACACAGGAGAACCACACAATTAGATTCCTTATGGGGATAAGTTCAACCTGGAACCAGACACCTAATTGTGTGATGTATATTAGGACTTTGTTCTAATATACATCACACAATTTGATGTCTTAATACAGGTATTTAAGCTCTCTGTCTAATGTAAGATATGATACAAGTCAGTTCACCACATTGGATGCTTAGAGCTCAGGACGACTAAGTCATACATGAAAAAGATCACTGTTTTCTCATTTCGAAAATAGTTTTCCTCACATCAAAATGCTCTTGATGTTCATATCGACCACTAAAGATCTCCCTCACAGATGCATGAGGACCATGAAATTGTTTGGTGTTTCCCTATGGGGATAAGTTCAACCTGGAACCAGTTCCCGTTTAATTTAAACATTGCTTATTTCTTGTTCTGTGGTTTTGAAGCTTACCACCTTGCGCAATGGCATTGTCACAAGAGAAAAAACATTTTCTTATTTCTGGACAGGAAACCGTATTCGAGTGCGGTCAAATTACTTTCCACGGAGAAGATGATAACTCAGTGTATAGGAGAACATATGGCGCCTTGACTAGACGCATCGTTTTCTAGACTAGACGCATTTGTTTCCTAGACGCACCGTTTCCAGCTGCAGAAATTGTGAGAACGCACGCACACTCATACCACTAGAACTGGTGTGCGCCGGATCCTCAGTCTGTGCTATCCATTGGTCAAAGGCCCTAGATTAGGTTCAATCGTCCAAGATGGGTCCGGGTTCGAATCCAGAGTTATTCATGGATGATGTGTTCATCTTAAAACATTTGCTCTTTCTCTTCCCTCGAACAAGTGCTGCCAAATTGAGACTAGCAACTGCTTATAGTCCATTGAGCTGCTTACGATTGTACTTAAACTGTGAACAAACAACAAAACACACACACACACACACATACACACACACACAAACGAACAATCTGGTGCAACGACAGGTTTACCCAACACCATTGGACATCCAGAAGTAATTATATCATACGACTAACCGTTTCCTGTTGACTAGTGAGAAATGGAATTGTACGTACTGCATCTTTTGTGGAATTTGTCTCCGACACTGACAGATAATCATCGCTACCAGCTGCGAAATTAGCACCGCTCATGAATCAGATAGGACACATAAATGTTAAATCGCTGGTGGCCTTACACCCCGAATAAGATTCAAGACGCCACAGACAGGATGAAACCGGAACGCTCGGTATCAACCTCTCAATAAGAGAGCAGAAAAGGAAACAGTGAGAACTTAAAGATTTCCTGTACAGCGCATTGCCCCCCCCCCCCCCCCAATGGCAGCAATATTTAATCACTAAACATATAAGTTTGATTCAGAAGAGCACAAATACGTTAAATAAAGAGGGTAAATAACTCGTACGCAGATTATTATCTCTTTCGCTAACTCCTGAGTTCGTACAGAATAGAAACGATTTCTTTTAAACTGCGGGCGAATAATTGGACTCCGCAATCTTTCCTTAAAAACATAAATACCTTCGCTATTTCCGACATAAATAATCTCCTTACCTATGAATATGGCGAAAACATAATCCACTTACGTATCTGTACTTCAATACACAGACACACAGAGAAGCACTTGTTACGAACCCACTCATGACGACGTCCGTCACAAAACCACGAGTGTTTCTTCCTACTCTCACAAGAACACTGCTTTTTTCAACCTGATGCCTTTTTTTACTGCTGCAACCACGATACCATCACGTGACCAACGCTCAGCTCCCACGACATTAAAAGGCGTTAGCATATTCTCTTACGAAAACATACACAACTTTCGCCGACTGGAAAGTTTTTACACTGTAAGAGAAAAGACAGGTGGCAACACTAATACTCATCACAGTTACAAAGCTTGGCTTCTAATGACACACTGTTTATCAAAACGCTTGCAAAGCACTTAAGTAAGATGGATTCTCAAGTCTTTCGTTTTGCCCTCGGCAATAACAAAGAATTACAATACAAATTTGGAAGCTGTGAATCTGTTTATTGGTGTAAATATGACATGAATGGTAAGTCCGGAAACTTGAAAATTCCGTCGTCCTGGAGCGGAAATTGAGCCCGCGTCTCCCGGTTGGCGCCCGAGTATGCTAACCACTACACCACCCAGTTCAAGTTTCCGATGGTTGTTCTGAGTGATATAGGGGTTAGCATACTCGGGCTCCAACCGGGTGACGTGGTTTCAATTTCCGCTCCAGGACGACGAATTTTTCAAGTTTTCGGATAATATCTGACTTACCATTCATGTCATATTACACCAATAAACATAGCTTCCAAATTTGTATTGTTCAATGGTGTAATCACGTATTTCATTCATTGAACAAAGGATTAATTAACAATGGCATGCATACTGCTTCTTTCTAAATCTCGACGATCACGGTATAGAAGTGTAAAGAAAATGCTGTCAATATGAGATCTCATGGTGTGGAGGCAATCACATACTTCAGCTAAACATTGGTGCATCTAACAGAAATATCAATGACTTGCGGCTCTACGCCCGAGGGATTGGGCAATCCGGAGCTACGGTCTTACTAAGAAGTTGTGCCAGGTGCCGTGTTTTAGCACGACAGCGGCCATCGGCTTACGGCGAACATCACCAAATAATAAATCAATAAAGGAAGTAATATACTTCATAATACATGGGAAAATCGAAAGAATATTCAAGCAAAGCAAAATTGATCTCTCTGTAGTACTGGTGACCCCTGACCTATATCCATCCGGATGGGAAGTGGGTCAAAACGCTATGATGAAACAACGACGCTGCGACTAGCAAAAATCTGAGGACTTTCAGATTCCTATGACTCAGTTGCTTGGAACTTCACTCTCCTGGGTGGCGTAATGGTTAACATACTCGACCGGTAATCGGGAGATGCGGGGTTCGATTCCCGCTCCAGTACGATGAAATTATCAAGTTTTCTGAGAAGTGTTACATGGATGACCAGTAAGTGGTACATGCAAATTCAGCTTGCTTTGCTTGAACATCACCAAATAATGTCTGCCCAATAACGACCTGCTGCAGTGTCCAAGCATGTCTAGATTTGTGAATGGAAATATATGGGGAAAATGTTTGGCCACTGTCTCCAAGCTCACCTACAGTCAGAGCAAATAACCGCTGACGGGTATATAACGATTGGTCGACAAACAATTGGTCGACATGACGATTGGCCGACACACGATGGCCGACCGTAACGATTGGTCGACATGACGATTGGCCGACACACGATGGCCGACCGTAACGATTGGTCGACATAACGATTGGCCGACACACGATGGCCGACAGTAACGATTGGTCGACATAACGATTGGTCGGCATAACAATTGGTCGGCATAACGATTGGTTGGCATAACGATTGGTCGGCATAACGATTGGTCGAAAGAAATGATTAGTCGACATAACGATTGGTCGACAGTAATGATTAGTTGACAGTAACGATTGGTCGACAGCACGTTTGATCGACATAACGATTGGTCGACAGTAATGATTAGTTGACAGTAACGATTGGTCGACAGCACGTTTGATCGACATAACGATTGGTCGACAGTAACGACTGGTAGATATAACGATTAGTCGACATTGGTCGACATAAAATGGTCAACGGGACTTGGAAAAAACAAACAAAATTTGAATAAGTGCAAACTGTTTGGCGGTAAATTGCCCCACCGGAAGATTGGCACACATCTTTCAGCAAACCGGAAAATTGCCACACACAGAAAAATTGCCCCACCGGAAAACTGCCACATGGCTTTCATTAAGGGGACGAGCACAAATCGCCGTTCGTCCGAGAAACGCTTTGAATCTGTGGCAATTTTCCGAGTTTCCGAATTATGTGTGGCAGTTTCCCCAAGGTATCTATACCTAAAGTGCCCCGGGGCCCTTTCGAAAATAACATCGTTCAGAAGGCCCTTTATATAGATTTCACTTAGTACAAAAGATGACACGGGGGCCTATTTGGAAATAATATGTTATAATGCTGTACGTTCTGAGTACTACATTCTAAAAGATATTATTTCCAAAAAGGAACGTTTACGTTTTGAGAGGTCAGTACGTTCTGAGAGGTACCGCTGCGAATGTAAACCACAATCCTCTGAACCAATGGTTATCTCGACCAATCGTTGTGCCGACTAGTCGTTACGGTCGACTGATCATTATGTCGACCAATCGTGCTTTCGACTAGTCGTTACGGTCGACTGATCATTATGTCGACCAATCGTGCTTTCGACTAGTCGTTACGGTCGACTGATCGTGCTGCCGACCAATCGTTACTGTCGAACAATCGTTATTCGACCAATCGTGCGACAATGCCGCTGACATGCAACTTCAGAAACAGGGTGTACGATGAATTCTTCCAGAAAGAGCTGCCTATCGCTAAGAAACTCCATATGATATAAAAACCTGCTAGAATGCAAAGCACACTGCTAGGAAAATTTTGCACATTAAGGAAAGTGACGAATGGTGCTGTAAAAGTATATAATACTGTACTGGCCTGTGAAAACAGGGCCATATAATATGATCATCCAGGATGAGAGTATTTTCAACAGCAATGAAATTTGGGGAACTGCGGAACTTACACAAGTGTTCGTCTTTTCTTTGAAAATCTAGACTTCGCTTTTGATTTTGGTGAAGGAGGGTCCCGTGGAGCGGAGCGTTCGACATCGTCTTCTTCTGGGGCTGAACTACTTGAATCCGAAGAACTGTCAAAACTTTGGTTATCGAGGGCTAAGGGTTTTGCTCTTGAGTCATCTTGTGGAATGAATTTACGGCGGCGCTTGAGTAGATATTGCCTCAAATTACCATACCGACAGTATTCGACGATAATCATCATTCCTGAAAGAGGCAAATAAAAATATCATTTTAGAAAATTTATATATCAAATTTCACATAATGTTAGAAGAAAGAACACTTTGAAAATTTTTGTTCATCTACGGTAATGTTTCATCACGATGATTTTTAATTACGCATTTTTGCATATTGTTATCCAGAATAACAATACTGTAAAACGAATGACAAATTATTCTTCCTTCTAAACATACACTATATTAACAAACGTCACAGGACACCTCTTCAGAAGCAAATGAGCGGATCCGCTGCGTTTTTAAGATGCGCCGTACAGCTGCAAACGGTATAAAAACAAACCTGCAGCTAACCGCAAATCATATCGCACTGTGAGGTTGAGTGAAAATGTTGCAGTGGGAGAGAACTGACTTTGAGAAAGGAAAGATTGTTGGGTGTTATATTAGTGGATTGTCCATAAGAGAAACCGAGAGACGTTTAAACATACCCAAGTGAACTGTTTTGGATGTACTGAATAAGTGGAAGACACACGGCGTGACTGAAGCATCAAAACGTACCGGCAGACCAAAGAAAATCCATGATAGAGGACGTTGAAGCCTCAGGAGAGTCGTTACAGCTAATCGACGAAGTATACTGCGCAAGACCGTCAGTGTACAGGTGAGAAACAATGCTAGAACCTCGGTATGTATACGTACCATTCGCAGAGAACTTCATTCCATGGGTTACCGTGGTTGTGCGGCTGCTCATAATCCTTTGATCTTCACTCGGAATGCTACTCGTAGTTTAGCATGGTGAAAAGAACATTTATCGTGGATCGTAGATCAATGGAAGCGGGTTCTATGGACTGATGAATCCAGATACACGATCCAGCAGTCTGATGGCCGTGTGTGGGCATGGCGGCAGCCGGGGGAACACTATTTACTACAATGTCCTGTTCCTACGGTCAAGTTTGGAGTTGGCAGTGTACTCGTGTGGGGGTGTTTTTCGTGATATGGTCCCGGCCCATTGGTTATCACGGGCAAACCTGTTAACTAGTACGTCTACCTCAATATTCTGGACAATTACGCCCTACCAACTTTGTGGCTACGTGGACTGAAATTGGACCCCTGGTACGTGTGACATCGTCCCTCACAGGCCAACGTTACCGGGATATCCTGGACGACCATTTGCTCCCGTTTGTGCATCTTCAACATCCCACTGGGAACCTCATCCTGCAACAAGACAATGCAGCTCCCGAATTGTATCCGAATGGTTGGATGAACAATCCACCGACGTGACCTCGCTTCCTTGGCCAGCTAGGTCACCTCACCTCAATCCCATCGAGCACATCTGAGATGCCATCGAGAGAGATGTTCGAGGCTCTGACACCACTCCATAAAATCTTCGTGAACTGTGGGAGCTTGTTCAGGGGTCGGGGATCCTTATGGCTTCCCAACGCTTCCGGTGTCTTATCAGTCTATGCCAAGACGAATCGCCGCCGTCATCAAGGCGAAAGGTGGTGCTACACGTTACTAGACAGGTATCCCTAATTCAATTGCTTTTCAGTGTATATATCAAAAACCACCTGAACTAGAATCATGACTAAGTAATGTACTCAATTAAAATAATAAATATAATTGCTAATGAAAACGTCAGCAAAATTGACAGCAGTTTTGATTAATTAATACAAAATTTATTAATCGACCGATTGCGATACTTCTACACTGCTGGCCACCCAAAATTCAACACCAAGAAGGAAACGAGATAGTAAAGCTAGATTTACTGGACACATAACAACATATACAAAGATGAAACGATTGAGCTTACAGGCCCGTGCGACTTTCGGAACACGCAGACATCAATAGTTCGTGTGGCCCCCATGGCTGGCATTAACGGCCGCTACACGCAGCGGCATCGAACGAAATAGGCTTTGGATGTGGGCTTGGGGTATGGCGGTCCAGGCTGCTTGCACACGTTGCCACAGTTCATCAGGCGTAGCCGCGGGTGGTGCTTGCCGGGTCACTCGGTTGCCGATCAGCGACCAGACGTGTTCGATGGGCGACATATTGGGAGAACAGGCGGGCCACGGCTGAAGTGACACCAGGTGGGCCGTGAAGAATTGTTGCACGATGCGTGCCACGTGCAGGCGCGCATTGTTTTGTTGAAACGTGGCCGCTGGCAGGTCCTGCAAGTAAGGGAGGACTACAGGCTCCAAAACGTCGGAGATGTAGCGGTGGCTGTTCAGTGTATCGGCGAAGCGTACCAGAAGGATGCGGGTGTCATATCCAATTGCGCCCCAAACCATAACGCCAGGCGACGGACCGGTATTGCGATGCATAATGCAAGCATCATAAAGTCTCTCGGCGCGGTGCCGCCACACGCGTATCCGACAATCTCGGTGTTGCAGGCAAAAGCGGGATTCGTCGGAGAAAACAATGTCGTGCCATTCCGTAGTCCAGGGGCTGCGTTCAACCGCCCACTGCCGTTGAACGCCGCACCTGGACTACGCCGCCGCACTCGTCGGTGGTGTAACGTCTATGGTAATCGGAGCAATGAGCGCATTGCGACAAGTTCTCACTCATGCAACCGACGTCGAACGGTACGTGCTGACACAGGTTGTTGCGCAACACACTCTAATTCCTGCGCTAACGTTCGTGATGTGGCGGTGCGAGCCGTCAATGCCCGCCGCACAACATGCCGGTCCTCTCGTTCGGTTGTGTGCCGCGGCTGCGAAAGTCGCTCACGTCGGTCCGTCCGTCCCTCCTGCACCCACCGAATCCATACTCGCCTCAATGTGGCTGGATGTCGTCCCACACGGGCGCCGATGTCTCGTTACGATAAACCGCTGTCGCGATAAGCCACTATTCGTCCTCTGTGGAACTCCGAAACGTTCTGGAATGACTGCCGTATTCTGCGACGAGGCATCAGGAAGCTTCCACGCACAGGTCCGGCAGCAGAATACACTCCCACTACTTACACCCCGACTTCTGTGCACCCTTCTTATAGTTCTTCTCGTTGGCGTTCCGGAAGCACATGATTTGCATATGCCCTGCAATGCTAATCGTTTGCATATCCTCTCGCGGGCGACGCTTGCTGCGAATTTCAGGCCAATCGGATGCTTCCTTCTTGGTGTTGCATTTTGGGTGGCCAGCAGTGTAGTTCAGGTGTTGTATAATATCCTTAGGAAAATGCATGCCAAGTTTGCAATTGGTAGGCCAAGTCTATCGTGAGAAACATGTACCTAAGTACATGGAGACCTCCCATAAGGTCAACATGGGAAGCCTAAAAATGGACTGGTACCCTTAAGGCCCTGGCCTCCAAATTCACCTGACATGAACTCAATTGAGCATTTGTGGTTCGACTTGGTAAAGTGGATTCCCGCTAAATCACCATCCTGAATTGTACGGGAACCGAAGGTCCAGCTGCTGACATTATGGTGCGAGATACTCCACGATACCTATCGCCACCTCATCGAAACAATGACACGCCGAGTGGCCCATGTTTTGCGGGCTAAATGGTGTCCTACAGCTCATTAGGTTGGTGGTCATAATTTAATGTCTAATCGGTGTATTGTATCTGTTAATATGTGGAAGGTATTGCACAAAAAGGTTTCTGAAACTTCAGAAATTTGTTTTAACAGATCTTAAAGGCGGCAATTTACCAGCAGTATGAGTAAGAAATTGCGAAAAGTTTTCTGAAAGTTCGGAATTTTTCTGGCGCACGAAAAGTCCGTGAAATTCGGGTTTCTTTCGGTTATTTCAAGGAAAAAGTTGTACCAGAAATATGCTTTGATAATTCAAGAGAGGAACCATGGAAAGTGGCTGGTGAATTACAAAAAAAATATATTTTACAGCGTAACAAAAATTCGTTATCCTAACGTAAGTCAGCAGAGCACTTCTGAAAGACGGCCTGGAACATAACATGGTAAACATCATTCTTATCTCTGTTGAACTCATACGTCATTTTAATCCTGATCTCAATTTAGGTTGCCACAAAACATTCAATGGGGGAGAAAATGTTGCGTTAAATTTACAAAATGCTTAAAAGGAGAAATCGCTAAAATTTATATAAATAACAGAAACTAGGCCGTCATCAACAGGGTGATCCACTTAAATCAGTACCCTGAAAAAGCCTTACATTTTTGCAAGGGATCGCGCAAGAAACTTCTTCTTTTTTTCAATAGAAGCAGCAACTCCTGGAGAGTGAAAACCGCCACCGTGAAGAAGATTCTTAACCGTAACTGCAACTCAGCTCGTGATTTGTTTGTTGTTGCGTTGTCATTCACTTGCGTGCATTTGGAAACATGCAGTACTCTGTTCCAGAGCGTGTTTTTTTAGTGAAATCGTATTGGGTAACCAATTCTGTCATCAAAACGCAACGAGCATTTCGAAGAGAGTTTGGAGTTCGAAAAGTACCAAGCAAGTCAACAATTCTGTCGATGGCACAAAAACTGCAGAAAACCGGTTCTCTTCTCAGCGGTAGCGGTAGACATCACCCTCCGATGCCCCAAACGCGTGTGGATGATGTTCGGAAACGTTTACTTCAATCTCCGACGAAATCGTTGCGCAGATTAAGCCAACAGACAGGATATTCATACGAAACTTGTCAAAGGGCAGCAAAAAAAGCGAATATTCGACCATTTAAAGCGCACGTAATCCATGAGCTGCAGGAACCGGACAAGGGAAAAAGAATAAGTTACTGCAAATGGTTTCAAAATGTTCTTAATTTGCGATCTGATATTCTCTCCATCACATGGTTTACGGATGAAGCCTGGTTTCATCTGTCAGGCTACGTCAATTCGCAAAACAGCAGATTTTGGGCTGCCGAAAACCCACACGTTATGTGTGAAACACCGCTGCATTCACAAAAGGTTGGTGTATGGTGTGCGGTTTCGTCTACGAAAATTATTGGCCCCATTTTTTTCTCTGAGACTGTCAACACGAACGTTTATTGCCGCATATTCAATTAATTTGTGGAACAACTTGATGACATTGAATTGACAGAGGGCTACTTTCAGCAGGATGGCGCTACGTGTCACACATCGAAAGCCTCAATGGAACTCATAACCAGCTTCTTTGATGACAGATTAATTTCAAAAAACATGTAGCTACCCCGATCTCCGGACTTAGCTTCTCCTGAATTTTTTTTATGGGGCTACTTAAAGGATAGAGTTTACAAAACCCATCCAAAAACACTGACTGCATTGCGGGAAACAATCACGACTGAAATTGGCAATGTTACTGCTCATACTCTACATGAGACATCACTGAGTATGGTGCGGCGTGTTCAACTGTGTTTACAAGAAAATGGAGGACAATTCCAACATTTGCTTTGATAAAATGTTTCTCCAATACCACATGTATAATTCTCAACTTACTGTATGATTTTGTTGTTATTTATAAAAAAGTTAAAAGTAAATCACATGGTACTGGTTTAAATGGATCACCCTGTATATATATATATATATATATACTAGTGAAAGAACGCCATTGATTGAAGGTATTCCTTCAGTCCCTCTCTCTATTTCTCTTTTTCCCCACATTAAAAAAATTAAATGTTTAACATTGACAAGATAAATATGAAGATTTACCTGTTCGCACTTTGGTGACGGCTCCAAGTAAATTTAAGATGTTCAGGTGATGACCCAAATGGATAAGAATCTTCAGTTCTGTCATTAAAGCTCGTTGCTGATTTATATCTGTTCTGTCTGTAAAACATAATAATAAATATATGATAATTATTTTGGAGGATTGGAAATTCAGTGGTATGTGCTATTGATATCAAAAGAGGTTTTGTCAACTGAACCATAAAAAATGCAAGTATATCTCGTGCCATCCTTCAAACTCTAAAAGGCAGGAATGTTTTCAGTTTCTTGAAGCTGTACACAATGTACTGCAGAGCGAAAAATTACTATCACTAGTGGGGAATACCGGTTAAAAGAACAAAACAACTTCCGTTTTTGCACGATATTCAGATGAAACACTATTTAAAACCCACTATCTTGCTAAAATCTTTAATTTACAATTAAAAGACATATTGTGGGTTACGTAGATTGCGTCCCCAATCTTGCTAACGTCTTAAAGAATCACGGCCGACACAACAACCTAGCCTCTGAAATTAGGACAAGCAATATCTTATCCATGGTCAGAAACGGAAAAGATTCTTGTGAATAGCAACCACAAATTTGGGGTATACCGTATACCTCTAAGGGCTACAGATTCGTCCCTAGAAAACACATAGGATCGACTTAAGCACATTGAAAACCAGGATTAAGGAACATAGGTACAATGTCAAAATGGATGTGGAAACAATGGCACACTATCCACTCTGATTTCGAAAGGAAATCAGCGAATACAAAATTCACTACTGCGAATACAAAATTCACTACACGTTTTGCGAAAAGCGTATTTTCCCGTGAATACGCTCTGTCCTGTTGTAATGAAGAAACCCCTTGCTGTATCACAGGCCATATTCACGGATAAATAAATTATATTATTTATCCGTGAATACGCCCTGTCCTGTTGTAATGAAGAAACCCCTTGTTGTATCACAGGTCATATTCACGGATAAATAAATTATATTATTTATCCGTGAATACGCCCTATCCTGTTGTAATGAAGAAACCCCTTGTTGTATCACAGGCCATATTCACGGATAAATAAATTATATTATTTATCCGTGAATACGCCCTGTCCTGTTGTAATGAAGAAACCCTTGCTGTATCACAGGCCATATTCACGGATAAATAAATTATATTATTTATCCGTGAATACACCCTGTCCTGTTGTAATGAAGAAACCCCTTGTTGTATCACAGGCCATATTCACGGATAAATAAATTATATTATTTATCCGTGAATACGCCCTATCCTGTTGTAATGAAGAAACCCCTTGCTGTATCACAGGCCATATTCACGGATAAATAAATTATATTATTTATCCGTGAATACGTCCTGTCCTGTTGTAATGAAGAAACCCCTTGCTGTATCACATGCCATATTCACGGATAAATAAATTATATTATTTATCCGTGAATACGCCTGTCCTGTTGTAATACCCTTGTTGTATCACAGGCCATATTCTCGGATAAATAAATTATATTATTTATCCAATACCTGTCCTGTTGTAATGAAGAAACCCTTGCTGTATCACAGGCCATATTCTCGGATAAATAAATTATATTATTTATCAGTGAATACGCCCTGTCCTGTTGTAATGAAGAAACTCTGTATCACAGGCCATATTCACGGATAAATAAATTATATTATTTATCCGTGAATACGTCCTGTCCTGTTGTAATGAAGAAACCCCTTGTTGTATCACATGCCATATTCACGGATAAATAAATTATATTATTTATCCGTGAATACGCCCTGTCCTGTTGTAATGAAGAAACCCCTTGCTGTATCACAGGCCATATTCTCGGATAAATAAATTATATTATTTATCCGTGAATACGCCCTGTCCTGTTGTAATGAAGAAACCCCTTGCTGTATCACAGGCCATATTCACGGATAAATAAATTATATTATTTATCCGTGAATACGCCCTGTCCTGTTGTAATGAAGAAACCCCTTGCTGTATCACAGGCCATATTCTCGGATAAATAAATTATATTATTTATCCGTGAATACGCCCTGTCCTGTTGTAATGAAGAAACCCCTTGCTGTATCACAGGCCATATTCACGGATAAATAAATTATATTATTTATCCGTGAATACGCCCTGTCCTGTTATAATGAAGAAACCCCTTGCTGTATCCCAAACTCGTGGACACCAACTTTCCTGAGCAACCATTCGAACTCAAGTGACAACTCACACTAGAACATTTTTGCAGTTTTTCATTGATTGTTTACACGCGTATTTCTCGCGCGTCTTTCAATCATGTGCCGGAGAACTTGATATTTAAACACCTCTTCCATAATTTGTAGCCTCACATCTGAAGATAACCTCGTAGCGAGCTCGAAAGGTCTTATGGTTTTAAACTACGACATCATTATGTCTTTTAATTGTAAATTAAAGATTTTAGTAAGTTAGTGGTTTTGAAATAGTGTTTCATTTGAACATCGTGCAAAAACGGAAGTTGTTTTGTTCAGATTCTACAAATCAGCACAAAAAACACAGAACTTCTGGGGAAAAAGGCTGACATGAATACCATCGAATTTTATGCATTACGAACCAACGATTTATCGGAAAAGGAAACAAGAACAAAAAAAATGGCATCCATTCGAAGAGGATATCAAAGTTCACTCTTTTATTTTGGGGGTTTAAAGATCACCAGTAGCAACCCTTAAGATTAGAAGCAGTTGCTTCTCCCAAATTCACGGCTACTGGTTCCAGGAAAGGGACAGAACCAGTACCAACAGACAAACACACGATTCGTTCCACATCGGGGAATCAAGCCCAGGCCCACCTCAGACGGCTAGCCAGAAACCAGCACTCTGACCACTCGGCAAACGAGATCGCTTAGCTGCCATTCCCTAAGCCACTCTCAGCTTGCTTATTTAGGTCACTCAAAAATTGAAAAGATTTATTTTACTTGTATGGCGTCTGGCCGCGTTGTATTTATCCGTCACGTGTGTTTTGCGCTTGAAAATTTAATGCACGCTTTCTCACTCAATTACAAAGGTTGAGTTGAAAGTTTCGCCATATATGGATCACTTTGTATCTTCATACGCACCTTTACAACTGATGCTGACTAGCATTCAAACTACAGGCCAACGTGGTGCACAGTCATTAGCCATCTGTTTTCAATTCTGCTGCGGTACCCGTTCTTGTCCTTCGAGGCGAAGAACTCCTTCACCTCAGCTGCCACCTCCTCCTGGTTGTTGAAGTACCGCCCGCAGAAGAAGTGGGCTATGGAATGGCAAAGGTAATAATCCGGCGGGGCAAGGTCCCCACTATGCTGGATGTTTGCATCAGTTCGATGCCCTTAAGTTCCTGGAGTTTTGCCCAGGTCGTTCGTGCGGTATGCGGCCGAGCGTTGTCCTGCTGTAGGAGAGCGCGCTTCCTGTTCACTAGTGCCAGGAACTTCTCCTCCAAAATGGCCTACAACCGCTCCAGATGTTCAGAGTAGAGGTTGGAGTTGATGGTCCGACCGTCTGGAACAAAAACGTAATGGATTATACGCTCGATATTCCACCAGACGCAGGGTATCACCTTGTGCACGAAGCGCCCACATTTAGCAATAGGTTCAGAAAGCTGGCTCAGGATCAACCACTGCCGTTGTGTGTTTGGATTATCGAAATAGACACACTTTTCATCGTACGTAACAATTATCTTGATGAAACGTACACTAAGGTGCCAGAAAAACTGATACAGACGAGCTTATGCAAAATACATAGCAACATCACCTATGCGCGTACTCAGTTGCGTCCGCCAGTGCGGATATAAAACGATAGACATGCTTGCCAGCTGTCACAGCTGTTTTCGGCATGAGAATGACAAGTAATAACGATTTAAGTGATTTTCAAAGCGATGTCATAGAGTTGGCGCTCGTGAGATGGGCCATGGTACTTCGGAGATAGAAACGAAGTTCGGATTCTCACGGACGACCATTGGAAGGGTGTACCGTGACTACAAGAATTCCGGCAAAACCTCAACCTACGATACCAGTGTGGCCGTAAAAAGACATTGGGTAAACGTGACCATCGTCGGCTGTCAAGAATCGTTTCACGCGACACTCTCGCCGGTAGCATCGGAATTCAATGCTGGAGCCTCAACAAGCATCAGCCTACTGACTGTGCAACGTACCCCTGCACGATATGGGCTTTGGGAGCCGACGCCCAACTCGAGTCCCCTTGATGGGTGCACCACACAGAGCTATGCGCCCCGCTTGGGCACGGCAACACCGCCATTGGACACTTCATGACTGGAAACAAGTAGCCTGGTCTGACAAGTCGCGTTTCCAACTGTATCGGACAGATGGAAGGATCCGTTTGTGGCGCAAACCCCATGAAGCCATGGATCCCGCCCGTCAACAGGGAACTGTACCGGCTGGTGGGGGGAGGGGGGGTCAGTAATCGTATGGGGTGTATTTAGCTGGACTTCACTGGGACCCCTGGTACGTCTACAAACGTATGTGACCGGCCAACGCTATTTGCGGACCCTTTCTGACAAGGTACACCCGTTCATATCCTGCATTCATGCTGATGGGTTGGGCCTGTTCCAACAGGACAATGCCCCTCGACATAAATGTTGGGACGCCACATTATGGTTAGAGGGGCATTCATCTGAGTTTGGGGTGTTGCCATTCCCACCCATGTCCCCAGATCTCAACGTGATAGAACACATTTGGGATGCCATGCAACGCTCTATCCAACACAGGAATCCAAGACTTTGGAATACACCCGAATTGTGGAATGCTCTGCAGGAAGTATGGTGTGCATTGCCTACAGCATATTTCCAGGAGCTAGTGGAGTCCATGCCCCGTCGTATGTCTGCAGTTCTGCGTTCCCGTTGGGGACCTTCCAAGTATTAGACTGGTGTACCAGTTTTTCTGGCACTTTAGTGTACATCGCGCGGTCTTTTTCTAGGAGTTTCGTGTACACTTCCACTCGGTGGTTTGTTTCAGCTGGTGTCAGTTCGTGAGGTTCAATGCGGCCGCTCCTGTAGACCTTGCCGAGGGCTTGAAGGTGACAAATCAGGGTGGTCTGTGATATGCCCAGCTCGTCGGATAATATCCGAGAGCTGGTTGTCGTATTTTTCTCTACGGCTTGTTGGCGCACCGCCTCCGAATTCACGGTTCGCAGCCTACTTGACCTTGGCTGATCGTCGAAGTTTCTGTCAACTAAGCGAAATTTCTTGAACCATCTGGTTGCGGTGCTGTGGTTCATGAAACCTTCCCCTTTCAAATAACAAATGTTTCGCGTTGCTTGAACAGCATTATGGCAGAGTTCAAACTCGTAAAGCAAACGTTCCCTAATTAGCCGGTTGTGACTGTTCATCTTTTAGGCGTCCCAAGCACAGACAGAACGACGACATGCAATGCTGTTCACAGCAAAGACTACCACTTTACATCCCTTTCGACTGACTGCAGTGTGCGACTTGAAATAGTTTAAACACGTGACATACCCGCAGCCGCACATGTGTTTATGCAAACATTGCAAAACTTTTGACTTACCCTCTACACATGCCATCCCGGTGGCCCAATGGTCTAAACGCTGGTTTCGGGTTCGAGTCCCGGTGAGGCGTGCCAGTTGGATTTGTCTTACGGCACTGGATCTCTCTCTTGTCTGAAGATAGTGACCCTAAGTTAGGCACGCTGCTTTAGCCCATCGAGTTACCCACAGTAGTCGTTAAACATCCAAACAAAAAGTTCAAATTCATGACAAAATAACTATCTGTCTTTTTTAAATACTACAATTTCCTCATCCATACAGGATATTCAATTTATTGCTGATATACTGTCAAGCAAGGACAGTTTCAAATTACAGTTCTCACATACTACCTGTTAGTGCAGGGTCACTGAAAATCTAAATACTATTATCAACAAGAATTTAACACATTTTAAGGGCACACTTTTGTCATTCTCATATGTAACATTTGATCTGCAAACCAATTAAAGCTTTCTTCCCATCAAGCGGATCAAGTCGCATTGGCCGATAACGGACGCTGATTAATTTTTCCCATTTCTAGATCTGCATTTTGAGTCTCAGTCGCCCTCAAATGCGCAAATGGCATTTTAATACACTAATAGGAAACTCGGTTTTTATCAATAACATAAGAAGAAACTGGTGAACATAATCGTGTTCTGTTTTCAAATAATACAGCAACGTATCATGCGACAGACACACACCTGCAACAAAATAATACAATGCATACACGATAGCAAAGCATCAGAAGATGTGAAGAATTTAAACCGTAAAGTACTCCGTCGCCTAGCAACGTTCACAGTAACTATTTCAAATTGATTGAAAAATCATCCTAATTTCTTTTCAGTCATTCCATTTCCCGTTCTGCAACTCAAGAACGTTCTGGTTAACTGTTAAAATTTTAACAAAAATTAAAAAAATTATTAAAAATATTTGTGATTTCAAGGAACGTCTATAGCGTAGTAAATCTGTTTATTTTTGTGGGTTTAATACGCATAAAGATTCGCTAAGCTTTCACACTACACTGGCAGGCTTTTTCAAGGACATGTAGATGTAAAATGCACGGAATGAGAACACGTACGGAACAAAGATGATTTTTTTAAATAACATGGGGGACATCACGAGCAGTATTACGTAAGTTTTAATCACGTAATTATAAGGTGTGCCGCGACGTGTTTCTGTCTTTAGTAATGCATGCCAAACGCATGTCAAATCATGGTTCTAATTCCCTTTAATAACGCATGCCGAACTATGGTTTGGCATGCGTTATTAAGAGACAAACACATCGCGGCACACCGTATAATTGCGTGGTAAAAACTCACGGAATACGGCTCGTGATGTTAACCAACGTTGTTTTCAAAAAATCATGTTTGCTTCTTACGCGTTCTAATTCCCTGCATTTTATGCTTACATTACCTTGAAAAAGCCTCTCACTGGAGTGTGAATTGGTGAATCTTTATGCGTATTATACCACGAATGTAAACATATTTACTACGCTATAAGCGTTTTTTGAGTATTCATAATCTGGTGTATTAGGTGTACAAATAAGCTTTAAAGCGTTTTAAGGCAACACAACATGTAATTTGAGAGAAAACAACAATACCTTTACGAACCAAAATATGCGCCGCCATTATCTATCACCTTCCGCCATCGGTCGGGCAGCTGACGGATTCCAGCCATGAAGAATACTTCGTCGTGTGACGCGATGAAGTCGTCAACCCATTTTTGCACTTCGTCACATGTCCGGAACCGTAGCACCAGACAAACCATGTTGCATCGAATGGAACAAATGATAGTCTGAATGGGCTATGTCGATACTATGCGTACGGTGCTCCAAAACTTCCCATCCAAGCGTCAATAACGTTTCCTTGACCGATTTAGAAACATGCGGCCTAGAGTTGTCATGAAGAAATTTCACGGGACGCAATCCTTTGCCTGTGAATGGACGTTTCCGACAGATTTCCTAGTTCAATCGTAGCAATTGTTGCTTGTAGCGATCAGCAGTTACAGTTTGACCTTGTTCCAATAGCTCATAAAAGAGACACACTTCATATCCCACCAGATGCACAGCAGAACATTCTTGGAGTGAATATTGCGTTTCGGTGTCGAAGTCGTTGCTTCCAGTGGTTTTGCGTTTGCAATTGTCGTACCATACTCACTTTTCATTAAACGTAACGATTTTCCACAGCAAATACACTGCCGGACAATTGCTAAGGACGGATGACAATAGCAACGATAGCAACCATAAAATGGAAGGCAGGAAAATGTGGAAATTAGCATAAGTGCGGGATACAGTAAGACGTGTTGTGCGTATGCAAATTTTGGATTGCCGAACTTGTTCGTGACGTTATAGCGCTGATAAGAGATATAAAGGATTTGACGCATATTGACCGTTGTTGTTCAAACGCAAAGTTGAAAGGGAAAGAATCAATTGACGAACTTGCAATTTTCAGTATGTCTTCCCGACATCACCTAGATGATTTTACGCGTGGCCGTATTATTGGCAAGATTAAAGAAGGGCGAAAAATAACAGATGTTGCCAGGGAGTTCCACGTCAGCCACAGTTTTGTTTCAAGGCTTTGGAAACCATTTCAAACAAATGGAGAGTGTAGCAAACGTCACGGGGAGGTCGTGTTCGCAGTACGACACCTGCAGAAGATCGGTACATAGTGCTATCAACAAAAAGACACCGGCGCAGCACAGCTAGTGAGGTAGCAAATCAGTTTATGGCTGCTACTGGCAAGCGGATCTCCCGAAAAACTGTCCACACACGTTTGCATGAAGGAGGACTATACGTCCGCCGTCCTGTTGTGTGCATCCCATTGTCCAGACGTCACCGTACCGCCCGTTTGCAATGGTGCCATCAACATCGCAATTGGACTGATAACGACTGGTCTGCTGTCCTCTTCTCAGATGAGAGTAGATACAGTCTATCGTCTGATTGTCGACGACAACTGATCTGGTGTGATAGTGGTATTGCATATTGTCCAGCAAACATACAGGAAAGGGACCGATATCCGACATGTAGTGTCATGGTATGGGCTGGCATCATGATCACTGGCCGTACGTCCCTCTATGTGCTTCCAACTGGGACTATGACTGGCCAGCGATACATTAATGATGTTCTGCTACCTCATGTTCGCATGTTCCGTGGTGCTGTCGGTGATAAATTCATTTTCATGGACGACAACGCAACATGTCATCGAACAGTCGCTGTCCAGGAGTGTCTTGAGAGCGAGGATATTCAACGCCTCGTATGGCCAGCACGTTCTCCAGATCTGAATCCAATTGAAAATGTGTGGGATGCTTTGGGGAGGAGTCTTGCTGGTCGCCAATACCCTCCAATAAACAAGGACACCCTCATCCGTGCACTGACAGAGGAATGGGATAAATTACCCCAACAGCTGCTTGATAATGTTGTGCAAAGCATGACACGACGTGTGGAATCTTGCATCGCCCTCCATGGTGGCCCTATCCCGTATTGACATCTTACGCCGGAACGCTTGCGGACGGTAATTGCATTTTTTCACGTTTACGTATTCTGCACAAAATGGCCTGTTTGTACCTTGAACACGTTCCAAAGCCTTCAGGATTTCAGAGCACAATAAATTGTGTTTCTTGTAATGTCCTGGCATTCTGACATTATTTTATTTCACTTGGCATCCAACCACACTTACTTTTTTATGCGCTATATAGCCGTTTATGATCCGTCCTTAGCAATTGTCCAGCAGTGTACTTTCTGTATTGTTTATTCAACAGATTCAAACACTTCATGACACGCTCATCCTTGTTCCTCTGACTCAGGCCATGTGGCATCTATTTTCCTTCCTTCTGAATCTTTCCCATAGCGCGTAAACGATTGGAAATGTTTTGTTGAGTTACCCCAAGTTGTTCAGCTAGTTCTTTTTCGCGTTTGAGACGAATCTTCATCCAGCAATGCTTGTAGTTTCTCATGTGCAACCTTCCGCTACGTTCTCGATCGCTAATTGCTAACATCAAATACCGTCTAAACCAAAACTCACATGTGCTTTTCGATACAATATTCTCCCCCAGAACAGAACAGATCGATGCACATGCTTTTGCAGAACTTTTTCCTTGATGAATTCTGTAACGAATGCAGTGTCGAATAAATGCAGCATCGCTTGCCATCTGTCATATACAGATGTGCAAGTGCGTTTGACTGTTGAGCAAACTTCTGTGCCACATTTTATATTCTGGACTAGTTACAGTCACATGGCAACAACACGGGAGAATGTCGGATACGTAAATTAGCGGTATACGTTACACAAAAACCGCTTTAAAACTTATTTGTACATCTAATATTTAAAATAACATATTTGTGATTCTTCTTACTACCCCTCAATCTCATACAAGGTGAAAACGTAACATAATTCATATGAGTTTCCAACGACGAATGAGTTTCACATATACTCCTATCTACAGTAATGTTGTGGAAAACATAACAAGAAAGATGACACCAAATATTCGGATGTAATAAGCACGTCTTTTGAATCCGTTCTGACGCAAACTAAATTTATTAAAGCTATTCAAAGTCAATCGAACCGGTATGGAAAACAATAGTATCTGAGAGAAGAAAGAAATTTTTCAATCGGGTTTGTAATCCCTCAGATATTGCTGTAAACGGAATCGTGAGCTTACGCCCTCTGGTTCCAGACTTGTGCGTTAAGAAAACATGAATTTATATGAGAAACATTTCGCACCGGAAACGCTCTCCAACACAGAAACATTTTTTCAAATCCGACTCTTAGAAACAGAGATATCGACAAAAATGAAATGTGACTTTACGTTCCCTGGCGGGAAAACCATGCATTATTTTAGGAAGAAAGTATTCTCAAAAGGTTTTTCCATATGAGCGGCATCGGTCCAAGAAAAAAAATTAGTCGAGTTTTCAGGAGCCTAGATTTTGCTACAAATACATCAGACGCAGAAATTAACACTAATTAACACTGGTGGCCAAACCACACTTTACCAAACATTAGAAATTCTGTAAAAAATATTTTCCACCAGGTCTTGTACGCGATACAAGAATAATTTTTCAAATCGGAGTTTCAGGAGCAGAAATAACGCAGAAAACGCAATTTACCTTTGTGCCCCCTAACGGAAAGTCTAGGATTTACTTGAGAATTTTGAATTAACTGGAAAAAACATTTCGCATCGGAAACACTATCCAACAAAAAAGGAATTTTTCAAATTGGACTCCTAGAAGTAGGGATAATGACAAAAATAAGATATACATCTATGCCCCCTGGCATAGAATTCATGTATTATTTCAAGAAGAAAATGTTCCTAAAAGGTTTGTCGACATGAGTAGTATTGGTCAACAAACGACTTTTTTTTTTAATCGAGATTTGAGAAGCTCTTATTTTGCTGCAAATACATCAGAAGCGGAAATTAAGACTTACGCCACCTGGTGGCCAAACCATTCTTTACAAAAATTAGCAATTACGTGCAAACGATTTACCATCAGATGCTGTATCCGATGCAGAAAGAATTTTTCAAATCGGAGATTTAGAATCAGAGATATAGGGGAAAGCAATTTACCTTTACGCCCCCTAGCGGAAAGTCTATGAATTACTTGAAAATGTTGAAATTATATGAAAAACATGTCACACTGGAAACACTATCCAGCAAAGAAGGAATTCTTCAAATCGGTCTTCTAGAAGTAGAGATATTGACAAAAATAAGATATACACGTACGCCCCCGGGCGTAGAAACCATGCATTATTTTAAGAAGAAAATGTTTCTAAAAGGTTTGTCGACATGAGTAGTATCGGTCTACGAACGACGTTTATTTCAATCGAGAATTGAGAAGGTCATATTTTGCTGCAAATACATCAAAAGCGGAAATTAAGATTTACGCCCCCTAGTGCCCAAACCATTTTTTTTAACGAAAATTATAAATTATGTGCAAACGATTTCCCATCAGGAGCTGTATCCGGTGCAGAAAATGTTTTTCAAATCGGAGATTTAGGAGCAGAGGTATAGGGGGAAACGCAATTTACCTCTACGCCCCCTAGCGGAAAGTCTATGAATTACTTGAAAACTTTGAAATTATATGAAAAACATTTGGCATCGGAAACACTATCCAACAAAGAAGGAATTTTTCAAATCGGACTCCTAGAAGTAGAGATATTGACAAAAATAAGATATATATCTACACCCCCTGGCGGAGAAACTGTTTAATATTTTAAAAAGAAAATATTCCGAAAAGGTTTATCTATGTGAGTGGCATTAGTCCACGAAATAATTTTTTCAATCGATATTTTAGAAGCTCATATTTTATGGCAAATACGTCAGAAGCAAAAATGAACACTTACGCCCCCTGGAGGCCAAAGTATTCTTTACCAAACATTTGAAATTATATGCCAAAGATTTTCCATCAGAAGGTGTATCCGCTGCAGAAAACATTTTTCAAATCGGAGTTTTAGAAGAAGAGATATCGGGAAAAACGTAATTTACTTTTACTCCACTAGCGGAAAATCTATGAATAATTTGAAAAAGTAACTGTATCTGAAATACTTTTCGACATAAATGGAATCGAAGGATAAAAACATTTTTTCAGTCGGAAGTTTAGAAGCAAATATGTGAAAAAAAACGTATTTTTGAATTCGACATAATCTGCACTTACGCCTTCTAGCGGCAAAATTGTACGTCGTAAAAAAAGGAAGCAAAAGATCATCATTCGCATATTTCAAGCTTCCCAATGCAAAAAGAATTTTTCAAATCGGACTAATATTTGCAGAGATATCGTGGGTACAGGCGGACGGATGAACGGACTGACGGAAGGACAAACCGATAACATGAGCACGATTTTTTTACAAAGGACGTGCTGAAAAACTGCGCGAATACAAGACTATCGAGTTGTTACGTTGGAGTTCCTTCAATTCGGACTTTAAAGACGTCACTCCGTCGTTACGACTTCCTGTTTGATTACGAAAGAGTGTGAAATCAGAAGTTTGATCTAGATTCTTTATGCGGGAGTTTCAGCAATATTACCCTTAAAGTAAATAATGTTTAGTAAAATAACACAACAGTGTAAAATAAAGCATAATCGGTTTTGTAATCAAATGTCTGTAACGTTCTACAGAGGTTACACGCAGGTCAAAACGGTAAGTAGCAGTGATAAGCACTTGTCGGTGTAGTTTAATTGGAAAAGCATCCGGCTCCGGAACAGAAAGATGTGGGTTTGAACTTCGGAGAGACGCCGGAACGTAAAAGTGCGTCTACAGGCCGTTGAGCTCTACGAAAAATGTGTCATGTTCCTTCCATACTTCGTCTGGAATTAATGAGACTCCTTCTTTGCTTCGAAAGATGTGTGATGCTTCTTCCACACATTGACAAATGTATGAATTTACTATACCCAGTATATAAACAAGTTAGTAAAATCATGCAATGCATTGATTATACGCTTCCCAACATACCAGAAATCATTACTCAAGTTATGAGGGTAATGGCTTCTGAATAAATCTCGCTCCTGTACCCTGACGTTTGATCCCATTTCGATGATATTCAACAGAATTAGTTCAGTATACCTAGTATACCTCCGGAACAACATGATAAAGTTTTGTCGCAATCGAAGTATTGTTAGGTCAGTTATGACGCATAAGGGAAATGGAAAGGATCCCGCTCCTATGCCCTTATCTTTGATACCAATTTGTCCATTGTCAATAGGATTTGTCCCCAGGTGGTTATCTACCACATACTAAAATTTCGTCGACATCGAACCATTTTCACGCAAGTTATGACGCATAAGGTCAATGGAATGGATCCCTCTACTGTGTCCTGACCTGTGACCCCATTTCGTCCATTTTCAATAGGGTTCATCCACAGGTGGTCCCCTACCACATACTTTAAAATTTGATCGAAATCGAACCATTTTTACGCGAGATATCGTGCGGACGGGCAGACAGATAGACATACGGACGGACAAAGCTGGAACATTTACGCTTCTTCAACCTAAGGTTGGAAACCGTAAGAAAACAAAGAAAGTCAAAGATTTTCGTAGTAGATGATCTGTATGAACTGAATTTAAACTGGTTGAGCGTAAAACACATTCAAAAATTTGCAATATTCAGAAGCTGCTTGACAGTGTTTTCAGAGTTTCAGATATCCTTAGACATTTACAAACGTATCAAAAAAAAAAAAAAAAAAATTGTAATATCCAGAAGTTGAGAAGTAGACCGAAATTGCTGTGTTTCGGTCTACTACTTGAGAAGTAGACCAAAATTGCTTTTAATTTCCTATAAACTCGTTGGTAGCTAACGATAACACAAAGGAAGCAGCGTAACTTTTTCCGTGATGTGTAACAAACTTGACTAATGTGTTTAAAGTGTAAATATAAAACAAGTTTGGTAAGTTATAAAAATCGAAATTGATATTTCATTTATCCTAAGGATCAGTATATTATTTTTCCTGAATCCTTAATTCGAAGTTTGTAGTGTTTGGAAGTTAATCTATGGCTTTACCAAATTACTTATTGAAGAAATGTATCTTAGGTCTAACGACATAAAAAAGAACAGTCAAGGTTCGTATGAATAAGAATAATTTACTTTGACTTTCAAGAGATTTATTCCTGCTAGATGCAGTTACTATTAAGAAACTTGATATACCGAAAAGCCTAAAATATCATGACCACCTGCCAATCATGGTGTTGGTCCTCCACGTCCAGCCAAAATAGCTCTTACCCGGCGAGGCAGAGATGCTACAAGGATTTTTAAGGTGTCATGCTGGATCTGGTACCAAAACGTTACGAAAATTTTCTTTAACTGTTGTGAATTGCGTGATTGGGCCGCCGTAGATCGGATTCACTGCTCCAAGGCAAACCACAGATGCTCGATTGGATTGATGTATTGGGAATTTGGAGGCCAAGGCAATAGCTGGAAGTCTTCTTCCTCATGCTCTGCAAACTATTCTTCAACAATCCGAGCAGTGTAGCATAGCGCATTATCCTTCTGAAAGAAGGACTACTTGAGAGGAATATCATTGCCATGGAAAGATGTACCTGGTCTGCAATGATGTTTGGGAGACGTAATGGTTTCTTACACTTAGATGACTGGATTCAGGGTTTCCCAGGAGAACATTGCCCAAAGCATTACATTTCTTCTACCAGCTTGTTTTCGTCTCATGGTGCATTTCGATGCCAACAGGTCTCCAGGTAAACGAAATACATGTACCCTGCCGTCCACATCGTGCAAGAGGAATCGGGATTCAACGGACCAGACGACCTTCTTCCAATCTTTCAAGGTCCAGGTTTGATGCTCGCGTCCCCATTGCAGGCGCTTTCGAAGGTGAACTGAGGCTAACATTGGCACTCGGAGCGGCCTGTGGTTACCCCGCTCCATTTTCAGCAGGTTTCGATGTACTCTGAGTTGTGACACATTACTCACGTCACCAGTATTCAAATTGAGGGAGATTTGTGCCACAGTGTTTATTCTGCTGAATCGTACCACACGAGCTAGCCTTCGCTTTCCTCTATTATCGATGAGCCGGGGTCGGCCTACATCTTGCCGGTGGTCCTGAGTATTCCCTCCTAGATCCACTTTTGGAAAGTACTAACCACGGCTGTCCTTTTCGAAGGTACTAACCACGGCTGACCTTTCGGAAGGCACTAGCCACGGCTAACATCTTGCCGGTGGTTAGTAGTAATACCCTCCTCGGACCACTTTTGGAAAGTACTAACCACGGCTGACATCTTGCCGGTGGTTAGTAGTATTGTCCTCCTCGGACCACGTTTGGAAAGTACTAACCACAGCTGATCTTTTGGAAGGTACTAACCACGACTGACCTTTTGGAAGGTACTAACCACGGCTTACATCTTGCCGGTGGTTAGTAGTATTAACCTCCTCGGACCACTTTTGGAAAGTACTAACCACGGCTGACATCTTGCCGGTGGTTAGTAGTATAACCCTCCTCGGACCACTTTTGGAAGGTACTAACCACGGCTGTCATCTTGCCGGTGGTTCGTAGTATTACCCTCGTCGGACCACTTTTGGAAGGTACTAACCACGGCTGACGGGGATCACCCCACAAGCTTTGTCGTCTCAGAAATCCCCTGACCCATTCCTCTGGTCTTTGTCAACTTCGCTTAAGTTCGCTGCTTTCCCATCAAAAGAACGAGAATAACACTGATTAACTGAGCTTAGTATTAGGCTTTATGTATACCGCTTCATAAGACTAGTTTGCATAAAGGAGCGCTATTTCTCTTTTCTGTGTACGTTTTACCCTTTTGTAGTGTCCAGTTAACAGTGACAATCAATAAATCCTCTGGCGGTAGTATCGGCACACTGACTACAATCTCAACAATTTTCACACTTTCTACATCTTTTTGCTCTCGATGCAGTTTTATTTACTCTTTGACTCCTTATCGCTGTTGCTAAAACATACTATAAGGAAATTGGGGAAAATTATAAACTTTTCGGGAAAAAAATCAAACGGAGAAGTAACAAAAGTTTCGTAAGAATAAACACATGTGGGGAAGGTTAAATTACAGATATACCTCATTAAGTTCTATGAAAATTAATATCATCGCAAAATACATCAACAACAACTGCACAAAAGGATTTAAATAAGAAATTACCTTTAAGGATTTTCACAGCCACTTTCGTGTATGGTTCATAATCATTCAGTCCGAGGGCCTTTGCCTTTAATACTCTTCCGAAGGCACCTTGTCCTAACGTTCTTCCTATAATAAAGTAAAAAAAACATCCATTGTAATATTAGCTCAAAGTAAACCAGACAGTGTACATTCAAGAAGCGTTTATAGCTAGGTAAATCCGTTTATTTGCTGACATAGTTTCGCTAAGCTTTCGCTCTCTATAGGATGCTTTCTCAAGGCAATGGTAGACATAAAACGCAGAGAAATTAGAACACGTAAGAAACAAAGATGATTTTTTTTTAAATAACGTGGGTGCCATCACCAGCAATATTACATGAATTTTTATCACGCAATTCTACGGTGAGATGCTATGTGTTTCCATTTTAACAACGCATACTAAATCATTGGTAGTTCCACATAGACCATATCATTGCGCGCTAGTTTGCTGGAAAGGATTTCGACTGTTTCCCTGATGGCAGTCTCTTTAAAGTTCGTGTAAGGGGCAATTCTTGTAGTATTATTCCATACAGGAACGGCCGAGGAATGCCTGATTTCTCTAGCGAGAGCTGTATTTTGTATGTCCTGCTTAACAATTCTTTACATCTAGTGTCTAAGGATCGCGTTGCCATTCCGATATACATCCGTTCCTATAGCCTAGGCCATACCATTGGTGTATCCGAACAACACAGAAAATATAAATATCGGAATGACAAACGATCCTTAGACACTAGATATGAACAATACATACGAAGTGTCAGACAGGACATGCAAAATATAACCCTCGCCACAGAAGTTAGGCATTGCTCGGCCGCTCCTCTGTGGAATTATATTACAAGAATTGCCCCTTACGCGAACTTTAAAGAAACTGCCATCAGGAAAACAGTCGAAATCCTCATCAGCAAATTAGCATACAATGATATGTTCTCTATCGAACTACCAATAGTTTGGTCTACGTTATTAGGATGGTAACACATCACAGCACACGGTGTAATTGCACGATAAAAATACACGTAATATATCGCTCGCACCGTCACTTGAGTTATTTTTCAAAAATCATCTTTGTTTCTTACGTTTTCTGATCCTTGGATTGGAATGAAGGTTTTTTTTTTTTTTTTTTTTTTTGACTGGAGGTTTAACGACCACCGTGAGCAACTCAATGGGCTATAAGCAGTCGCCCGTCCCTAATTTAGGGTCACTGGTTCCAGGAAGGAGAGAACCAGTGCCGTAAGACAAACACAACATCCATGCCTCACCGGGATTCGAACCCGGACCCCGCTCGGACGAATGATCAGAAGCCATCGCTTAGACCACTGCGCCACCGGGGCGGCGGAATGGAGGTTTAACGACCATCGTAAGCAACTCAGGGGGCCATAAACAGTCACCCGTCCCTAATTTAGGGTCACTGGTTCCAGGGAAGGGAGAGAGCCAATGCCGTAAGACAAACACAACATCCATGTCTCACCGGGATTCGAACCCGGACCCCTTTCGGACGAATGATCAGAGGCCATCGCTTAGACCACTGCGTCACCGGGGCGGCCGTTTTGTTATCGTCTGCGTTTAATGTCTACCATTGCGTTGAAACAGCAGTTGAGAGTAAAAGCTTGGCGAATTTTTATACCTATTACACCAGCAAAAAAACCGGATTTACTACGCTATAAGCGCTTCTTAAAATTCCATTGATAATTTGTGCACAGGTTCATTGAAATATTTTAGTATATATCAAATATGTGGAGATAATGTAAATGGACGATGTCATCGCTCTGTCCACGTTATTTTATAAACAACGCATAGCGACTGAAAAATCGTGTTCCGGCACCGCTGGGATCGAACCCCAGATCTCTCTATAACTTGTCGAGTGCGTTCGCATTTACGCTACGGCGTCAACAATTCTCGGCGCCATGCGTGGTTTATCAGTCAGCATAATGTAATGGACGATGAGAGATGACATCGTCCATTTACATTATCTCCACGTATTTGATATATATTAACCATTTCTATCGCCCTTTGAATTTATGAGCTACAATTAAATAGCTGTTGCGTTAAATGCCACCAGATGACGGCATCTCAGTTGCTGAGACCATCAATACGGATTAGTGTAGTCAGATGCTGACTGATAAACCACGCATGGCGTTAAGAATTGTTGGCGCCGTAGCGTAAATGCGAACGCACTCGGCTAGTTATCGAGAGATCTGGGATTCAATTAAAGCGGTGTCGGAACACAATTTTTCAGTCGCTATGCGTTGTTTATAAAATAACGTGGACAGAGCGATGACATCGTCCATTTTGAAATATTTTAGACATATGTACATAAAAATATTGTGCTTCCAGTGAGAAAGCAAATCTTTCCTAAGGGCTAACTGGACAATATTAAAGAAGAACGTTACATGCTACTAATCAATCAGGACATCCATGTACACTGACCTCTGAGTGAATGTACAGATTTAATATGATATTTACACTTTGTGATTTTATGTTTCAGTATTAATATTTTACCTAAAGTTTTTAATTTAGCTGTCAGGTAGGATAAAGTTCACCTAAAAGTGCAATAAAATTTTTTGTCAATGTGTATTGTCAACGTTTCTATTGATATGTACAGAAATAGGTTCTTCTAAAATAACCATATGAACGTATATTTGTGTAAGCGATACACAAATATAGAACAATTTTCCCCTTTTACAAATTCAGAATGCGATGTTTTATTTTGTTCACAGTACCAAACATTAATGTCTTTATTATCATTAAAAGAAATAATTACTGACAGAAGTTTACTTGAAAACAACTTGCACTTCTGAAATTTTATCAGTTCTTTACGGATTTTTATCAGGACTAAATACATCCTTCTATGCACCATCTATGAAATTAAAAGCTGTAAATGAATTTTGATATTATCGACCGGAAAAAAAAAACCGTCGAGAAGTATTGAACTATTGAACTATTTCCGAAATGCGAAAGACCCGATTGCAATACTTTTCGTGCGATGGAGCTCTGTGCACGTTTGAATTGCAGTGCCGGGTATACCTCTTTTAAACAGCAGGAGTTGAACGATACGCGAAATTGTATTTATCATGCTTTTTGCGATGGCGTTATGAATCGGGTGTTTTCTTCTGCCAAGACAGCTTTTATTTCATAGTACTTAGTAACAGAAAAATAGTCTTTCATTTGGCGCCTTTTAGGCCCATTCCACTGACAAGGAATTCATTTTCTCCTTCGAATTTCATTATCTGATGCGTAAAAGAGCATACTTAGTTACAATTAAGATTCCGTAAAAGAGCATACTTAGTTACAATTAAGATTCCGTAAAAAATCTATAGAATAGGGACAAACCATTTCGTTAACACCAAACCGCTCTAAAAAACATTTCGTTAACACCATATCCGAAATAACGTTCTCTTAAAATCTATTACTGGTGCCAAAGACCTTAAAAACAAAATATTTATACTACGTAAGAGATTTTTGAATTTAAATAAAATCTGTCCGTTATTGTCTCGTATGACGTGTAATCTTACTATTCGGCTTTACGTGGTGTAACTCTCGAAAAACGTAAGCTCGAAAACATAAGCTCTCAGCTGAAATACGGATTTTAAGTTGACTGTAGAGAAAAATACATTTTTAATTTCTTTTAAAGAAATTATAGATACAGAACTAAGAAATTTTTGACAGACATGATGCTCGGTAGAAAATTGTACATGATAATTTTTAAAGTTGTAACATAAATGTATGAGTAAGGCAGTCTGTATGATGCTTATGTTACCTAGAAAAGACGGCAGATGAATAAATTTCCTGTAGTGTAATAAAATGATGTACACCCAGTAGAGATGGTACATGAATGCATTTCCTGTAATATGATGTAAATGCAACAATACTTAAGCAGCGATTGCTCTGCCTTTTTTAAAGTTTTCTCGAACCCATTCGCCAAATTCAATTTTTTTTCCGCCAAAGTATTGTAATAGTACAAAAAGGTAGTCGCCAAAATAATTTTTTTTCGCAAATTGCGAAGAACGCTATCGGCAGAGCCACCCCTGCTTATGTGCATCCAGTAGAGATATACACAATGCACTTTCGGAAACTTAGATGAATGCGTTTCCTGTAGTTTGATGTAAATGCATCAGTACTTATGGGCACCCAGATGAATGCATTTCTTATAGTTTCATGTAAAGGCAACATTACTGATGTGCCCCCAGTAGAGATTGTAGATTAATACATTTCCTGTAGTGTGATGTAAGTGCATCTAGTAGAGATGGTAGATGAATGCATTTCCTGTAGTTTGAAGTAAATGGAACATTACTTATGTGCATCCAGTAGAGATGGTAGATGAATATATTTTATGTAGTTTGATGTAAGTGCAACAAAATTCAGTAACGGAAGAACAAAAGTAAATCGCATGATCGTTTCTGGAACAGGAAATGAGAGTTTTTGCTGTCCTATTCTGACAGATACATAGCAATGCCGCTACTGATTCTCTCTTAATCAATTTTTTTCTGTCCTCCATAACTAAACTTTGTGGTTAATGTAAGTGCATAACTCAAAAGTGAAAAGGTAGACCTGGAGACATATAAATTTATGACAAAGAATTATCTCTAATCTCAGGAATAATCCCTAATTCACGAGATGAATAATTCAGAGCCGCCGCCCCGCCCCGGTGGCGCAGTGGTCTAAGCGATGGCCTCTGATCATTCGTCCGAAATGGGTCCGGGTTCGAATCTCGGTGAGGCAGGAATGTTGTGTTTGTCTTGTGGCACTGGCTCTCTCCCTTCCCTGGAGTCAGTGACCCCCCCCCCCCCCCTAAATTAGGGACGAGCGACTGCTTATAGCCCATTAAGTTGCTCACGGTGATCGCTAAACCTCCAATCAAAAAAAATAATAATAATTCAGAAAACTTCAATATTACACTGTCACAGAGCGTAAGTTGAACCTGATTCCCAAGATTTTTATCTGATGATATTTATTACCCTTAGAATACACAGGACTCTGTATATCCAAATACAACATTTCTTTCCCGCTGAGAATTTTTGCATGGAATTCATTTACAAGCAAAAATATTCAGCGTAAGGTCAGAGATTATTTCGTTTTCACAAGTATACTACTTTAATAATACTGAAATCAAATCAGATTTATGGAAAATTAAATGAGTTCCCAAATACATACCAAACTTTATTCTAGATTTAGGAAACTCCCATTTCTCATCATATGCTAATAAATCTGCCTGATCTTGAATAGGAATATCTGGATTTATCATCTTCCCTTCAGATAAGCCTTCAGGGTAAAGCGACAGTAACTCTTCTTGCCTTTTCTGTAATTCCAGGAATAGAATAAAATAAGAAAAATTCATCGAAGTAATGAATTTAAACATTTTATTAGCAAATCAGTGTTTTTAAAAAACAAACAGCTTGCGATTAAAAAGGTAAAAAAACAGGGCAGCTACTACAAATTTGTTTTACCCAGCATGCAATACAAACAGAAAATACTCTTATGAGCATCGTAAACTGAAAAACGACCGAGAACAAAGATTATTTAGAGAAGAGTAGGTGTTTTCGGGATTATCTGTAATTCTAAGAATCAGGTATTTAAAAAACTGATTCAATTTTAAAAGTGATATCATTGTCACAAAAAATTATTCTGAAAAAATGACAATTTTCCAAATATTACGTTGAAGTAATAAGAATTTAAAAAGTGATAACATTTAAATTCTTGTTACTATATTTTTTCAATTTTAAAAGTGATAACATTGATACAACAATTACATATTACGCTTAAAAGATTTGATAAATCTTGCAAATATCACCGTAAAGTAAAAAGAAAGGTACCCTATTTGTTAAAATATTTAACATTGGCTTGGTAATACCTGAAATTTCCTGTTGAAATTTACTTTTCTTACCACTCCAGTCTACTTTGATACATGTATTGCATCAAAGTAGATTGAAGGATCATCAAATAGAAGTCATTGCTCTTTCCACGTTAATAAGTGAGCCACGGAAAAATTCTCATCGGTCGCTACCATGAATCGAACCCAGGGTCTTCCAGTTACGCACCGGACATGCTTCCACTGCACCACAGCGGCCTCGAAATCCTCCAGACTCACGTACGGTAAACTGCTAAACCACCTGGCAGGTGTCTTCTTTGGAGCTTTGCACAATGCCGAGGATTCACCAAAGATTAACAGCAGCAAACGAACAAACAAACAACTAGAAGGCCAATGAATAATAAATACACAGTTGACGTGGATTTGGAACATCAAATAGAAGTCGTCGCTCTATTTGTAGATACTCTTCTCTAAAAAATATTTCTATTTATTGTAGATTGGAGGGTAACAAAATACATCTACATCAATGTCCTTTTTCGTTTTCGTATAATACTGAGAAAGATGAATTTTAAACTTCAGTCATCATGCTGCATTTTTTGTACATTTTTGTTGTTTTTAAAGTAGCCTTTTTGCTTTTAATATAAGATTCTGATATTATTTATTAAGCTTATAATTGCAACTTTAACCTCGGTTTTGAATTTTCATTATGACAAAATTTGAGTGGCAGCAATAACAGCAATGTGTTTCGTGTGGATGAAAGAAAAGTTTATTACAGATGGTATTTGTAGACCGAAATTAATAAAAAGAAAATTTGGGGAAGAAGCTACAAATAGCGACATATGAAACATGATTTCATTCCGAACATCAATAGTTACTAAATAGACAAAGCCTTTAAAGCTCCAAATGCTTTTCTGTATTGTGACGTGCCTGCCCAGCAGGACGCACACGATATAAAGGCAGATAGCAGGGATAACGAACGTCCGCCTAGCTCAATTGGTAGAGCAACTTATTCCGGAATGAGGGGACCCGGGTTCGAGCCCCAGCGTGGACTTAAAATGACGGAGAAATTTACTTCGTTATAATGGCGCACGAACTTTCCGGATGACCCGGCCGTTCAGGATCTCGCACTGGTGTGATGTTCTTTCCACACCGCGAGATAGGAAAAATCAGAGAATCCCTTCTCCAGCGCTTCGAAAAATATGTGTGTGTGACGTTGCATTCAGCACATTAGATTGACTGGGAGTTATCAAGTAAGTTCTACAGCGGATGACTGCCTGCGACGATTCATGGTCACGACTGACCCGTGGGCCATACCCCCGGCCCTCTTTGGGGGTAGGAAGATGTGACGTGTCTGTCCAGTAGGACGCACACGATATAAATGCAGATAGCAGCGATAACGAACGTCCGCGTAGCTCAATTGGTAGAGCAACTTATTCCGGAATGAGGGGACCCGGGTTCGAGCCCCGGCGTGAACTAAAAATGACAGAGAAATTCACTTCGTTATAGTATTTTGTTATTTTTTTCTTCCGGGTTTAGAGACAAGGGTTAGCTATAACCAGTTTTCCGTTTGTAATGTTGGGTCACTGGTTCCAGGGAGGGTCAACACTAGCGTCAGTTTTCAAACGCACCACCATGACTCATCCTCTGATTATAGATACACGTCGCGTTTATCTGACCACTCAGCTACCAGGACTGCTTTTTTACTTCCAGCATTTTGTGTTGTAAACTGCTGATCATAACACTGAAAGCATTTTGTCGAATTTCCATCTGCCAGAGCCACGAGAAATGAGTCTAATATTAAAACTTTTGCTTCGTGGTACTGAGGATTATGTACTGCCGAATGGTAATGTGAAGAAATCCTTATAATTACATGATATGTGTTAGAGTATATTAAATCTCATTTTTGTTAAGATATATTTTTTGAGAAATGTTAGTATGAGTAACTATTGATTAAAAATGATTAAAATCTTCCAAATACGTAGAGACAATGTAAATAGGCAAAGCAATCCTTTATTACACATTTTTCTTTAACACACAGCAACTGAAAAACTGTATTTCGAAACCCTTGGATCGAATCCCAGATCTCTCGATAACTAGTCGAGTGCGTTGGCTTTACGCTACGGTGCGAACAATCCACGGCGCTATGTGTGCTTATTTGTCACCATCTGACTTAGCGTAAAGCGAACGCACTCGGTTAGTTATCGAGAGATCTGGCGTTCGATACGGGATGTGTCGAAATACAATTTTTCGGTTGCTGTAAGCTAGTTAAAGAAAACATGGACTAAGCGATGACTTTGTCTATTTACATTGTCTCCGCGTATTTGGAAGATTTTATCCATTTTTAATCAGTAGTTACTCATAATAATATTTCTCAAAAAATATATCTTAACAAAAATGAGATTTAAAATATTCTAACACATATCATGTAATTATAAGGATTTCTTCACATTACCAATCGGTAGTAAATAATCGTCAGTACCACGATGCAAAATTATTAATATTAGACTCATTTCTCGTGGCTCTGGCAAATGAAAATTCGACAAAATGCTTTCAGTGTTATGATTAGCAGCTTCCGATACAAAATGTTGGAACTAGAAAAGCAACCTTGGTGGCTAAGTGGTCAGAAAAACGCAACGTGTATCTAATCAGCAGATGAGCCATGGTGCTGAGTTTGAAAACTGATGCTAGTGTTGACCCTCCCTGGAACCAGTGACCCAACATTACAGACGGAAAACTGGTTATAGCTTACCCTTGCCTCTAAACCCGGAAGAAAAAAATAACGAAATGCAGAAAAGTATTTGGAGATGCTAGTATGAAAAAGTTGAGCTCGGTGTAAGCTCTCGAAATACTCGTGCGACAAAGACAGGATTTGGCGTATCTAACGGAGCTACTAGCATGTGAACATGGACGTTGGTGAAATTACTAGTGATACTAGCATGAAAGCGCGAAATTTAACTAGTAGAGAAACATGTATGAAAAGAAGGAGGTCATTATAGCTACTAGAGAAATCCTTGTGTAAACGAATGAGTCGTCGTAACTCCGTATTTAAGGAGTTCATACGAGAACGTGTTGGTCGATGTAATCAATACAGAAACCTGTATAGAAATATGAAACTGGTGAAATTACTAAAAATTCTCGTAAGAGAAATGGAGCTCGGTGTAACCAATAAGGATTCAGAATTTCTCTATATAAACGGGGAGATGAGTACATTCGTTTCAAATAATAGTGCATAAACTGGAGCTGAATACAAACTTTGAGAGCAATACCAATTTCCCTCTTAAATCTTTTACTTGAGTTTAACGACCACTCTGAGCAACTTTAAGGGCTCAGAGTGGCTTCAGGAAAACAGGTGAGCCAGTGCCGTTAGACAAGCCCACCAAAAATGCCTCTAACGAGAAAGAAACTCAGGTACATTTTGAAAACAAAGTCAGAAGCCCACAGCTCTGACGACATAGGAGTAGGGGCAGCTATTCCAAAAACTGCAACCTTCATCTCCTTGTGTCGGTGCTAACTCGCATTACTTACCACCCATCTCTGAAGAACTTATTTTCCCTGAAGGTTTTTAAATATAAATTCAGTGACAGTCAAATATTATACACTGCCAGTTTTTGGAGATCTGCTTCTGCAGCAGTCTTGACGATCTTTTCTACAGAAGTTGCACTTTATGACACACGCAGTATGTCTCCACGTATACAGACTTATGAATATTTCTCGCGGGATATACTTTTGTCCTTAGTTTAGGTCTCGGGTTTGAATCACCTCCTATTTGTGTGAATAACTTTTAATCCTGTGTGGTACACATATATTGTGCTCATTCACTCTTGTAGTACTGGTTCACACATTTTCTGCCAACGTCATTTTCCGTAAATTATGCAATTTAAAATGAAAACTGAAGTAAAGAGTTGTGGTTTTTGGTATATCTATTCGTTAAGACAAATATAAACCAGGATCAGTCAAAAGTTTATCTCGTTTGCAGCTAAAAGGTTTAATGAAGCAAGAAAGACACACATTCTCATTTCATTCTTCGAAGTACAGGTCGTTGTTTCCTATAGTACTTTGCCATCGGCCCACCAGAGTCACGAACCCACGGTGGTACCACTCGGAGGGTTTCGAACCGGTGGTAGCTGAAAGGGGAACGTTTTGGACTGCATGGAGCATAGGGTAAGTTCTCATCCTCTTCCAATTCCTGTAGCTTTCGGCTGACCAATCTGGAGGTGTGTACATGGCGCATTATCCACCCGCAGCAATGCCCACTTCCTATTGATGAACGTTCGGCAGCGTTGGCGCAGGGTATCATGTACCACTCTGGATGTATGACTTGGGGCATTATCCACTTGCAGTGATATCCGCTTAAATTAATGAACGTTTGCGCAGAGCTCCATGGAGCACTCTGGGGGTGTGATTTGGGGCATTATTAACTTGCAGAAATCCCCGCTTCCTGTTGATGACCTCTGGGTAGTGTTGGCACACAGCGTCATGGATCACTCGGGACAATGACTTGGGGAATTATCCACTTGCAGCAACGCCCGTTTCCTATTAATGAACGCTGGGTAGCTTGGCGCAAAACGTCATGGACCACTGTGAATGTGTGATTTGGGGCATTATATACTTACAGCTACGTCCGCTTTCTACTGATGAGCTCTGAGTAGCGTTAACGCAGAGCGTCATCGACCACTGTGGAGATATGACTTCGGGGATTATACACTTGCAGCAACGCCCGCTTCCTATGCGGAAAGTTTCGGACTGCTTGACGGATAGGGTAAGTTCCCAACCTCTTTCAATTGCTGTTGCATTCGGCTGACCAATCTGACTCAGCGCGTTATCCACTTGCAGCAACGTTCGCTTCCTATGCGGGAAGTTTCGGACTACTTGGAGGATGAGGTAAGTTCCCAACCTCTTCCAATTGCTGTAGCTTTCGACTGACCAATCTGGAGGTGCGACCCAGCACATTATCCACTTGCAGCAACGTCCGCTTCCTATCGATGAGCTCTGGCTAGCGTTGGCGCAGAGCATCATGGACAACTCTGGCGATATGACTTGAGGCATTATCCACTTGCAGCAACGCCCGCTTACTATTGATGAACTTTGGGTAGCGTCGGCACAGAACGTCATGGGCTACTCTGAAGGTGCGACTTAGGACATTATCCACTTGCAGAAACGCCCACTTTCTACTAGTGAACGCTGAGTAGCTTTGGCACACAGCATCATGAACTCGCTGCAGTTGTTCGACATAGAGTTTCCCATCCATAGCCTGATTATCTGGCACTAGTTCCCAGTGCACAAGGACCTCACAATTCCACCAAGTTCACAGCATGATATTCCTCATGAACCGCCCATTTTGCAACAATAGCTGTGCTTTTTTTTTTTTTTTTTTTTTTTTTGATTGGAGGTTTAACGACCACCGTGAGCAACTCAATGGGCTATAAGCAGTCGCCCGTCCCTAATTTAGGGTCACTAGTTCCAGGGAAGGGAGAGAACCAGTGCCGTAAGACAAACACAACATCCATGCCTCGCCGGGATTCGAACCCGGACCCCTTACGGACGAATGATCAGAGGCCATCGCTTAGACCACTGCGCCACCGGGGCGGCTAGCTGTGCTTTCTGGCATAGTTTCAGTCACTGGTTCTCTATGGTAGAATAACGTAGGAATATCCAGTTTTCTTCACTTGTGACGATACGACGCAGAAACCTATCGTCCTGTGGATTTGACAGCGATCTGCGACAGACAGAGAGCGATACGTTCTTTCGCCTGTTGTGATATCAATTCATGGGGAACCACTCGGTGCAGCCTGGAGGAGAAACCGATTTCGTACAGGTGACAAACGAAGGTGGATTGGGAAAACCCCACTTCAGCTGCCAATTTTTGTGCACTGGTATGGTGGTTCGCTGTCACGGCTTCGAACAGGGTCTCAGTGTTTGTGGTCATCGCACGTCCTGACCTAAGCTTGTCTCCCTGACCGGTGTTCCCAGCGTTGAAGTGCCGAAATCATTTTCGTGCACTGCTGCTGTGCACGGTTGCCTTGCCATCAACTGCCAAAAATTAACTCGCTGCTGCAGCTGTTGCGTTTAATCCCCTTTTTACACTTTCCAACCGTAGGTTAAGGAAGCGTATATGCTCCAACTTTGTCCGTCTGTCTGTACGTTCGTCAGCACGATAACTCGCGTGAAAATGGTTCGATTTCGATGAACTTTTAGTATGTGGTAGGGGACAACCAGGGGATGAACCCTATTGAAAATGGGCGAAATGGGGTCAAAGGTCAGGATATAGGAGCGGGATGCATTTCATTGCCCATATGCGTCATAACGTACGTAACAAGATAGTAAAATCATGCAATGCATTGATTATGATACACTTTCCAACATACCAGAAACCATTACTCAAGTTATGAGTATAACTGCTGTGGAATAAATCTCACTCCGCTGTCCTGACCTTTGACCCCATTTCGATTAAATTCAACAGAACCGGTTCAGTATACCTTCGGAACAACATGATAAAGTTTTGTCGCAATCAAAACATTTCTACGCAAGTTATGACGGATAAGAGCAATGGAATGGATTCCGCTCCTATGTCCTGATCTATGACACCATTTTGTCCATTTCCCACAGTTTTTGTCCACATGTGGTCCCCTACCACATATTAAAATTCAATTGAAATCGAACCATTTTTACACAAGTTAGGACGCATAAGGGCAATGGAATGGATCCCGCTCCTATGTCCTGATCTATGACCCCATTTTGTCCATTTTCCACAGTTTTTGTCCACATGTGGTCCCCTACCACATATTAAAATTCAATTGAAATCGAACCATTTTTACACAAGTTAGGACGCATAAGGGCAATGGAATGGATCCCGCTCCTATGTCCTGATCTATGACCCCATTTTGTCCATTTTCCACAGTTTTTGTCCACATGTGGTCCCCTACCACATATTAAAATTCAATTGAAATCGAACCATTTTTACACAAGTTAGGACGCATAAGGGCAATGGAATGGATCCCGCTCCTACGTCCTGACCTTTGACCCCATTTTATCCGTTTTCAATAGGGTTCGTCCCCAGGTTGTCCCCTACCACATGCAAAAATTCCATCGAAATCGAACCTTTATTACGCGAGTAATCGTGCAAACGGGCAGACAGATGGACAAAGCTGGAGCATATACGCTCCTTCAACCTACGGTTGGAAAGCGTAAAACGCTTCGATTGCGACAAAACGTTAATATGTTATTCCGGAGGTACACTGAACGGGTTCTGTTGAATATCATCGAAATGGGGTCACAGGTCAGGGCACAGGAGCGAGATCTATTCCACAGCCATTATCCTCATAACTTGAGTAATGATTTCTTGTATGTTGGAAAACGTATCATAATCAATGCATTGCATGATTTTAATAACTTATTTCAATAATGATGCTGAAGTATCCGAACAGCAGGCATATCGACATCCATCCTCTGTTCACCTGTTAACGCATTGTGGCTCTTTGTGAAATGCACGTTATCAGCCACGTGTGTTTCACGTCATCTCAGTATCCAGTCGACGCTAGCGCACGTTTTATTGTGGAATGGCGCCCCAACAATACGTGTTGCTCAAAACGGGAACGAACGTTTGGCTCATCCCTGTACAATTTAGAAATAAATGCGTCATATCATATTGACAATACAAAGTAGTTTTGAAAAATTGAAGTAAATAAATCAGTAATTACCTTCAGTACATAAAATCTTCTGATGTAGAAGAGCAGTACTAACAATAATGCAGTCAAAATTAGAGCCACAGAAGTAAAAAGTGCAATTTGTGTCCATGGTAGTGTCACAGAATCTGTGAATAGAAAATGCCATCTCATTGTTTCTTTTCTTCACTAAGCAGTCTCTAGAACATTCTAAGTTAACATGAGGTTTACATAAATATGTTCATAGACTTCACAATGTTAACTTTTCCACGGCTTACTTTCAGACATGTGAAAATTATTACAGCGTGGTTGTTCAAAATTGCGAAGGTATGTACTTTGTTGATGGAAAGTTCGAAGGAGCATACCAGTGTTTTTTCGTTTTACTCAAAGTTCTGCAAAATCGACTTTTCCTCTGAAGTCGGTAAGTGAACTTTATATGAATAATTTATTAAGCTGCAACGAACTTTTGTAGCTTAAATGGGAAGAATTAAAAACTAAAATATGCTTTTCAGGAACGTTTTGTGACTTGAAAATGTTAATTCGCATGCTATTTTCCATAATACGGAAACAATCCCAAAATAATATTCGAAGTATTGTTTTCAATTTCTCATGATTGCATGAAGAAAAAGGAAACAATTTAAGTCTAGTGGTACTCAGCAAATATTCTTCCATTTTTGGTTATTTCATAGTACTTACATCACATACAAAAGAGGAACTCATTGGCAAGTAAGTATTGTAAGGTGAAACTATCTACATAATGTAACAGGCTGATTTTCTCTATTATCTAATGACGGGATGAAGTGTTACAGAGTTTTAATTCCTTTTACCAAGGTTTCGGAGATACTCTCTCTCTCTCTCTCTTTCTCTCTCTCTCTCTCTCTCTCTCTCTCTCTCTCTCAAATACGAAATGAAAAAAAAGTGATATTTGATTGTCTATCTTCTGTTTTAATATTTTCAGTCATCCCTATCGAACAAATTTCTGAAATGTAACAACAAAGTTATGTTCGCATTATGTGAGATTTCTTTGAATTTAGTAAATGTAGCGTACTTTTAAATTCGAGGGTCGCATTGATGAAGAAATTAATCGGCGTACAAAACTTGGTTGGAGAGCTTTTGGAAGAAACAATAAATTTTTAAGAGCAATATGCCATTATGTCTTTTTTTTCTTAGGTATTGCTTATCTCCAGCTTTTCCCCGTCAATCGACAAATCTTCATTTCTTGTAAAAGCATTGAACATCCCTGAAAGATCATTTTTAATCCCACGTTTTTACTCCTTTCAGTAAGTTCCTGGATCATACTCTGCAGTTCTGAAGGGGCAGTTGCAAAAATGACAACGTTATCAGCAAAACGAAGGTGAGTTAAATAATCTCCATTAATCGTTATCCCTTTGTTTTCCCAGTTCAATGATTGAAAGACATTTTGCAATGTGCCATTAAAGAGCTTGGGAGCGATAGTGTCACCTTGTCTCACTCCCTTCCCAACTTTTATTGGCGCTGAATACTCAAATAAGCGAACCTTTGCACTTGCATTTTCATAGATATTGCTAATAATACTAATGTATACATCTTTAATAGCGCAGGATTTCAAAACCATTGTAACTGCTGATGGTTTCACCGAATCAAAGGCCTTTCCAATATCGATGAAAGCCATGCATAATGGAAGTTCATATTCCCTGGCTCTTTCAATTAGTTCTCTCAGTACGTGGATATGATCCATAGTGATGTAGCCACTCCTGAATCAGCTTGTTCTCTCGATTGAGTTATGTCCAGTGTTACCTCAAGCAATGTGAAAGAATCTTAGTAAAGATCTTATAAACCACTGATACAATTTTCAGTTAACAAGTACAGGGTGATTCATAAAGTATACAGTTTCCAGATGCTGTAAAACAGTAACAGTTGAAGTAATAACTGCCAACCGTTAGGTAGAGGTACTCATAAAGTTTGCGTCCCGCTACTGAGGGAAATGACGTAGGCGACAGAGCGCGTGTACCGTAACTAGTCAGTCAAAATAGCAGCGTCTGCAGTGGAGAAGGCGTTTTGTGTTTTTTAATTGAGCAAAACGTAATCTGTAGCTGTTGTGCAATGGCATTTTTGATCACGATTCGGAAAAGAACCTCCAACCAGAAAATCTATCTACGATTGGCATAAGAAATTTAAACTACGGGCTGTCTGTGCAAACTTAAAGGTCTTGGACGACCGCGTGCATCGGAAGAAGTCGTCGATAGTATATATCGTTGTTCAATTTTCGCCAATTTGCGATGAACATACTTATTACGTGGCTACGATATTTTAATTTCATTGACATTAAATGTCTGTAAATACTGTTTCACACGTTATGCAAGTTCAGCTATCGGGATATTGCAAAAGGACGCTGACATAGTATTGGCAATTGAAATCAAGAAAAATAATAATAAGTATCTGTACTTACAATATTCATAGTGACTGTCGGGGCTTCATATGTACGTCTTCAAAGAATGTGAATTTTTTTCCTAATTGTGAAGTTAAAATTCATGATATTGTTAAATCTGCACCAGATAAAATTAAACAAGATGAATTTTTTCACAATGCAAAAAAATCCTTTAACATCGATGAAATAAGAAATTGAATTAAAACCTTGTTGAATTTTTTAAAAAATGAACTGTAATCCTGAAGAGGAAATAATTCTTGACCGCGAAGCACCCTGATACATAATGAAAATTGAAGACAAATTATATTTTTGCTGAAATTTCAAAAACGAACAATCTTGAAAAATAAAAATAAAAACTATATACAAATCTCCCGACTGCGAAGCACCAAACTAGTTTCTGCTAACATTCGTAGCCATCATCAGTGGTAGGTGCACGGACATTAGGATTACCGCACTCACTCGCTCAGGTATGCAGCTTAACCCCAATGTATGTTCAGCCCTGTCGTGTAGATATTTGCGCATCATGATTTGGGTTCCACTGCACATATCAATGGTGTCGCCATCTGTAGTCAAACAAAAATACACTAGTAGCTTTTATGTAGAAATATTCACCTGTATTTTTACGTAATATTTGATGTCACATGTTTTTTGTTAATGCTTTTCCTCTTGAAATGTTTTCTCTCCTGTTCAATAAGGTACCTCCATGCAAACTGAAGCTCTACTGGACTATTAACGTTACAGTTGTATCTTTTGGTTTTCTCAATGACTACAGCCTCGGAGGTTAGAATCTGGGCATGTGATCTATGCGATGTTAGAATTTTCGTGTTAGTCCAATCAGGAGTTACATGATTTTTGATACAATGTTGTATTAATGAAGTTTTTTCATCTTTTCTTGTCCAATTCGTAATATGTTCATTTAATCTAGTCAAAAATCTTCTACGCGTACTTCCGATATATACTTTGTCTTTTTGGTTATCATCCTTAACTGTTGGAATGACATAAACGCCAGATGTATTTAGAATTGATCTATTATTATTAGTAGTAAGTATGCTTCCATTGTCAATAACTGTTTCTGCAATGTTAATATTGTTGTTGTAACATTCTTTTTTTTAAATAGTACTAATAGGAGGTAAGTATGGAAATTTTCCATAATATTGCTGTATTTCGTTTTCAACCTTATTTTCGGAACGATGTATACTGGCCGTCGATAGTGTTTGCACTGCCATTCAACGAAGCCCGGGAAAATCAACGCGGAGTGTGAGTCGTGAAGTGCAGATTTCACAGCCCACTGTCTGGAGAATTTTGAGAAAGAAGCTGAAAATGATTCCATACAAAGTGCAGATGTTGCAAAATCACAGCCACTATCACTGCACTTGATTCAGATATCTCACCTCGTGTTTGGGTGGAAATGGAATACCGGATCGACGTGTGTCGTGTGACTAAGGGTGCACACATAGAACATCTGTGACTGTCTCTAAAAAAACTTGAAACATTCTCCTACAATCCTGTTACAGGTAACATAAAATATCTTACATTGTTCTTGTTTTATAGTGCGTTGAAACTGTATACTTCTTTATGAATCAAACTGTATATATACAGTTTTCAGTAAACAAGTATATGTACAGTTTTCAGTTAACAAGTATATACAAAGTTCTCAGTTAACGATTTTATATATACAGTGTTCAGTTAACAAGTATTATTTACCTTTGATTAATTGATAAAAATTTCATGACGAACAAGTTTTAATCTGACAGAATGCAATATGCCAAAAATATCTCCTTTTTATCTGTCTGGAAAAAATGAAATTCACATAAGTCGAAAGTTTTTGATTCTGCCTTCAATTTCGTTATATGCCGTTCGCTGTACATAAGAACGACGACAAATTTTGAAAATCGAATTTCATTTTTGTTTTTTTTTGCGTTGTACATATTATGAAACTTTCCCAAGCACCTCTAAAGGGAGATATTACGCTTCATTTCAGTAAAAGTTCTCACTTAAAATTTGTGGCACGCTAATGTAAAACTCAATAACGCCCTTCAGTACAAAACTTACCATTTTCTATCGTAGTATCTGCGTCAGTACTATTCGAATTGCTCTTTTTCCGTAGAACTGAAAAAGAAGAAAGTGTTTCAAGAAGCAATTTTATAGAAAATAATTCGCTATGCAATTAAAACATCTTAGGCTTATTTTGATCTGAAGATGCTGACACATTCAGTGCTATACACATAACATAGGATGCTCGGAAAACATTCAGCTTTACACCATGTCCTACATATTTTAAATTTAATAAAGATAAAAGACCTGTTTATTTCTAATAATAATTAATGACTTCATGGCTTCCTCTTGTTACTTTCAGTATTACAAATATTTAACGGGAATTATCGAGGATAAATTTATTAAGGTACATTACCTTTGAAATTTTCGATCTACCCTGCTGGCCACCCAAAATGCAACACCAAGAAGGACACGAGATAGCAAAGCCAGATTTACTGGACGCATAACAACAGATACAAAGATGAAACGATTGAGCTTACAGGACCGTGCGACTTGCGGAACACGCAGACATCAATAGTTCCTGTGGCCCCCATGGCTGGCAATAGCGACCGCTACACGCCGCGGCATCGAACGAAAGATACTTTGGATGTGGGCTTGGGGTATTTCGATCCAGGCTGCTTCCACACGTTGCCACAGTTTATCAGGCGTAGCCGCGGATGGTGTTTGCCGGCCCACTCGGTTGCCGATCAGCGACCAGACGTGTTCGATGGGCGACATATCGGGAGAACAGGTGGGCCATAGTAGCAGTGACACCTGGTGGGCCGTGAAGAGTTGTAGCACGATGAGTGCCATGTGCGGGCGCGCATTGTCCTGTTGAAACGTGGCCGCTGGCAGGTCCTACAGGTAAGGGAGGACTACAGGCTCCAAAACGTTGGAGATGTAGCGGTGGCTGTTGAGTGTACCGGCGATGCGTACCAGAGGGGTGCTTGTGTCATATCCAATTGCGCCCCAAACCATAACGCCAGGCGACGGACCCGTATGGCGATGCATAATGCAGGCGTCATACAGTCTCTCACCGCGGGGCCGCCACACGCGGATCCGACCATCGTGGTGTTGCAGGCAGAAGCGGGAGTCCTCGGAGAAGACAATGTCGTGACATTCCGTAGTCCAGGTACGGCGTTTAACGGCCCACTGCCGCCGCACTCGCCAGTGGTGTAACGTCAATGGTAATCGGTGCAATGGGCGCCGTGCGACAAGTCCCCGCTCCGGCAGACGACGTCGAACGGTACGTGCTGACACAGGTTGTTGTGCAACACACCCTAATTCCTGCAATAACGTTTGTGATGTGGCGGTGCGAGCCGTTAATGCCAGCCTCACAACATGCCGGTCCTCTCGTCCGGCGGTGTGCCGCGGCTGCGGCAATCGCTCACGTCGGTCCGTCTGTCCCTCCTGCATCCACCGAATCCATACTCGCTTCACTGTGGCTTTATGTCGTCCCACACGGGCGCTGCCGCGATAAGCCAATATTTCGAATAACCGCAGCCGCGATAAGCCAATATTCGTCCTCTGCCGAACTCCGAAACGTGCTGGAATGACTACCGTATTCTGCGACGAGGCATCAGGAAGTTTCCCACGCACAGGTCCGGCAGCACAACACACTTCCATTACTTACACCCCGCCTTCTGTGCACCCTTCTTATAGTGCTTCTCGGTGGAATGCGGGGCGCAAATGATTTGCATATGTCCTGCAATGCTAATCGTTTTCATGTCCTCTCGCGGGTGACGCATGCTGCGAATTTTAGGCCAATCGGATACTTTCTTATTGGTGTTGCATTTTGGGTGGCCAGCAGTGTACTGTATATACACTAGATCAATATTAGGAGTTCTTGCGTCTCACTACTGCCACAGGTTTGGCTTCTTACGTCTCACTACTGCCACAGAATTGGCTTCTTGCGTCTCACTATTTCCACAGGTTTAGCTTCTTGCGTCTCACTATTTCCACAGGTTTGGCTTCTTGCGTCTCACTATTTCCACAGGTTTGGCTCCTTGCGTCTCACTATTTCCATAACCAGACCTGTGGAAGTAGTGAGACGCATGAACTCCTGACGATGATCAAGTGTATAGATCGAAAATTTGAGAGGTAATGTACCTTAATAAATTTATCCTCGATAATTCCCGTTAAATACTTTAAAGACCTGTTTACTTAAAGAAAAGAACAAGAACATTTCCTAAATAAATTTAAAGATGCATACCTATTAAATAATGTTTCAAATTTCATAGTGATTGCTAAACAAGATCTGTTGTGATTGTTCTTTCCCCGAATTCACACGTTTATTTATCAATGACATGTAATCTGACAGGCCGCCCCGGTGGCGCAGTCGTCTAAGCGATGGCCTCTGAACATTCGCCCGAACGGAACCAGTGACCCTAAATTAGGGACGGGCGACTGCTTATAGCCCATTGAGTTGCTCACGGTGGTCGTTAAACCTCCAACCAAAAAAAAAAAAAAAAAAATCTGACGTACTTTGGAATGGTATCATTTACACTCATATACGTACTGGAAACTTCATTCATCCACAAAACCAAACACATTTTTGAGAGCAATTTTAATAAAAATATCATCACTGGGGTTTTTTTTCTCTCGATTGAAATCATCACATGTACAATAGTTTGGAACCAGTGCTGGTTTCCTGAAGAATGGCAAGATGGTAAAAATGAGACAGTCAGCGGCAGGGTTGATCTGATCCAGTGGTTCCAAAGTAGGGTACGCGTACCTCTTAGGGGTACTTAGAACTGATACTACGGATACGCGATTAGTTGGCAACCGTACTGAATCGCATAGTGAACCGATTTTCATGTCAACAAAATCAACAATCCGAATTTACGGCTAGTGTTGGTAATGTGAGTTCGCGCGTAGAGGGGTGGCAGCCCCCTTCGACCGAAACCCTGCCGAAAACTGGTTTAGCCACATATTGTTAAGTTTCCTTGCTCAGTCACAACCGTGATGCTTCGTTTGTTTACTGGCGCCTGCTGTATTGTTCATTTATTGTGCTTTTATTTTGCTTGAGGTTATTTTTAATCGTGTGTTTGCAATTAACCAAATTGAGTACTTAAGTGTTGAAGTATGGATAAATGGGTGATAAATAAATATTATTTATTACCCATTTATCAAGGTCCCACACGTGTTCCATCGAATTTAGGTCCGGGGACCTTGCGGGCCAATCCATGCGTTAAATACCTTCACTCTCCAACAGCTCTGCGACAGCCACTGTACGATGAGGTGTAGCGTTGTCTGCCATGAAGAGGAATTCAGGACCCACAGCACCTCTAAACAGACGCACACGAGGCAGGAGAACCCCGGTACAATAGCGGGCACCAGTGACTGAACCTCCTTTAAAGATGTGGAGGTCAGTACGGCTACCAAGCATGATACTGCCCCAAACGAGAACTCCGCCACCTCCAAACCGTTCCCTTTCGATGATGTTGGAGGTGTGATTGCGTGTTCCCTGCTCTCTCCAGATGTGTATACGTCCAGAATCGCTTGTCAGACTAAATCGGCTCTCATCCGTAAAGAGAACTCCATCCCATTGCTGATATGTCCAGTTCTTGTGTTCCTGGCTCCACAGAAACCGCCGTCTCCGATGAGCAGGCGGTAATGGCACACACCGTACTGGTTGTCGTGCAAATAGACCACCTTTGTGCAGCCTCCTGGCCACGGTAATACGCGATAACGGACGTCCAGTTGTCTGTTGCATGTGTCTTGCGATTTCTCCTACTCTCTGCCGTCTGTCTCTTCTCGCCTGTAGGGCAATATACCTGTCGTCCGCCACCGTGGTTGCTCGTGGACGACCACTGATAAACTCTCTGACAGCTCTTCCTGTCGTTTGAAATGCTCTCCAAGCTCGTGAAACGATGCTGTGAGCGATCTCGAACTCCTCGGCCACACTAGTCACACTTCGACCTTCTTCCAACTTCCCAATGACTAGACCTCGGGCAAAGTCATCCAGATGTCGTCTACTGGATTGCCTGTTGGCCATATCACACGGTGGCAGCAACTCGACGTCGTCCAAACCGATGTACACCGTGCAATAGCTTTCACCGAATTGCTGAGCGTACACCACCCGTGTGCTTTATACCCTTCTGACACTCCCCCTCCCCTACGTCATGCGGCATATATGCGCATGCACTACTGTACCGGACACTATATAGTCTATCTCCTGAGTGGTATTTCGGTCCGTTCTGCCTGCTCGTTCCGCTGTTATGCTCATTTCTCCTCTTCGTCCTTAATTTTTGCACACCAGTGTATATCCAAGGGTACTTGAAAAACAAAAGTTCGAGAACCACTGCTGTGACCAATCACATTGTTACCCTTCCTTTAGTGAGTCAAAACAATATACATATTGATAACGAGGAACAGTACACAAATTATGTAGAAAACAGTAAAACTATACTAGTGATCTGATTTATTGGCGTGGGAATATATACGTAAGCGTTTCCAAGCTTTCGTGAATCAACCAGATGTTTTTTTCAAGGAAGCTAGATAGACTTTGCAAACTGAATAATAGAACGCTTTGACAATTTGAACGCGGTGGCATGACTTGACGACAAATAGATACGACGTTATATTCATTTAAAGATACGAGGTATCACGTTGGTTGTGCACGCGGTATCCTTGTAGGGAGAAGGCCTTACTTGAAGAACTGGTTCCAAATTCATGGCAACTCGAGTGAGACTCTATCATTGCAAGTATCGCTGTTGGTAATGATCTCCAAGGTTTCCCGCATGGCTGTACATTTAATATGCACATTGCCTACGTATTGTTCCGTTCGAATTTAGTGTGTATATGTGTATTATACTGTACACTGAAGAGCAATTGAATTAGGTATACCTGTCTAGTAACGTGTAGCACCACCTTTCGCCCTGATGACTGCGACGATTCGTCTGGGCATGGACTCGACAAGACACAGGAAGCGTTGGGAAGCCATACGGATCCACGACTCCTGAACAAGCTCCCACAGTTCACGAAGATTTGATGGAGGGGGTCAGAGCCTAGAACATCTCTCCCGATGGCATCATAGATGTGTTCGATGGGGTTGAGGTCAGGTGACCTAGCTGGCCAAGGAAGCGAGGTCGCGTCAGTAGACTGTTCATCCAACATTCGGATACAATTCGGGAGCGATGGCACGGTGCATTGTCATGTGCAGGATGTGGTCCCCAGTGTAATGTTGAAGACGCACAAACTGGAGCAAATGGTCGTCCAGGATATCCCGGTAACGTTGGCCTGTGAGTGACGATGTCACACGAACCAGCGGTCCCTTTTCAGTCCACATAAACAGTCCCCAAACGAGAATGCTACCTCTACCAGCTTGAAGAGTACCCTGCTGGCAAGAAGGATCCATCGCTTCATGTGGTTTGCGCCGTACTCGTATCCTTCCATTTGCATGCACCAACGTTAATCTCGACCCATCAGTCCAGGCAACATTTTTCCACATGCCTAGGGTCCAGTGGCGATGTTCCCGCGTCCTTGCTAATCTTTGCACCCGGTGATGTGCGGTCAGCAGCGGTACCCTCGTGGGACGATGGCTTCTGTACCCCATAGCGAGGAGATGGTTCTGGATGGTGTGGCTGCTTACACGTTTTTGTACAGCAGCGTTAAATTGCCGAGTGATTTCTTGCACTGTAGCCCGTCTATCCGCTGTTACAATGCGAGCTAGCCGACGATTACCCAGCTCATCCACACGCTGTTGTCCCCGGCAGTTGGCCCTTGCAGGGATCGTTTTACCGGATTCGATTTATTCACGGTGCACCCGTGACACAATGGCTCGTGAAAATTCCTGTGTCTGCACGACTTTCGAGATGGAGTGACCCATTCGTCAGGCCCGGACAATTTGCCCACGATCAAATGCGCTTAGATCCTTCGTCTTACCGATACTGCTTCCGTCTCTTACTGATTCCCGTCACATCACTCCTTATATTGTCGGATCGCTGCATACGTCATGTCGTTTCCGTTTACAGGGCCGCCCACAGTGCCACATTTGCATAACGCCAGCTGTCTCTAATTCAATTTCTCTTCAGTGTAGATAAATGTTTACGCTCAAGATTCGTCGGCATCCAAACTGTCACAAACGTAACACAGACGCCAGGTGGTTGTATATGTCACCAGTTTGCAACTATTACTTGTAGGAAAGTATATTCCTGAGCCACAGTAACTAAAATTCATTGGCGATACTCTCCGCAATATCTGATCTCGCTACAGGACTTCAAAATCAAATGCTTCGACAGACTATTGAAATTTAACAATTAATCAAAGCTCCAAGTATTTAAGTGAATCTTTCCTACAGAGGGTGAGTCCAAAATTTTACAATATTTGCATAAACGCATGTGCTGCGCCCGATATGTCACGTGTTTGAACTAGTCCAAGTCGCGCACTGCAGTCGGACGAAAGGGATATAAAGTGGTAGTCGTTGCTGTGAACAGAATTGCATGACGTCGTTCTGTTTGTGGTTGGAACGCCTAAAAGATGTACAGCACAGCCGCCTAGTTAGGGAACTTTTGCTTTACGAATTTGAACTCGGCCATAAGCAACACGCAATATTCGTCATGCGAAAGGGGAAGGTTTTGTGGACCACAGCACCTCAACAAGATGGTTCAAGATATTTCGCTCAGGTGACAGAAACCTCGACGATCAGCCAAGGTCAGGTAGGGTGCGAACCGTGGATTCGAAGGCCGTGCGCCGGGCAACTCCGACAAACAGCACTCGGATATTATCAGGCGAGCTGGGCATATTAGATACCACCATAGTTCGTCACCTTCAGGGCCTCCGTAAGGTCTACAGGAGCTCCCCGCATTGCCCTCACAAACTGACGCCAGCTGAAGCAAACCGCCGAGTGCACGAAACTCCTGGAAAACCCGCGCGATGTACGTTTCATCAAGAGAACTGTTACGTGTGATGAAAAGTGGGTCCATTTACGTAATCCTAAGACACAACAGCAGTGGTTGAGGCCAGGCTAGCTTCCTGAACCTGTTGCCAGGCACTTCGAGCAGAAGGTGATGCTCAGCGTTTGGCGGAATTTCGAGGGGATAATCCGTTACGAATTCGTTCGAGACGGTCGGACCTTCAACGCCAAACTTGACTCTGAACTGCTGAAGCTGATGTATGCCGTTTTGGAGGAGAAGTACCCGGCACTAGTGAACAGAAAGCGCGCTATCTCCTACAGCAGAACAACGCTGGGCTTCATACCACAGGGCAAATCTCTGAGAACTTGAAGGCATCAAACTGATGCTACAGCCAGCATAGAATCCAAAACTTGCCCCGTCGGATTATTTCTTGTTCTGATCCATGGCCCACTTCCTTCGCGGGTGGCATTTCAACATACAGGAGGAGGTGGCAGCTGGGGTGAAGGAGTTCTTCGTCTCGAAGAACAAGAGCATGGTACTCCCGCGGAATCGAAGAACTGGTAGACAGATGGATAAAGACGCTGGAACACGATGGTCTGTACTTCGAATGCTAGTCAGCTTTCGTCGTAAAGGTACACATGAAGACGTAACGTGAACTAAATATTGCAAAACTTTCGACTTACCCTCTGTATTACCAGACAGTTTTCGCCACATGGATACGGGTAAAGTGAGAACGGAGATTTTCCGTTAACATAAGAAAGGAATTGTGCAAAAGTTTCTGATATTCAGAATGTTCCGTTAACACATAAATGAAAACAGTAATTTGCCGTCATTATAAGCAAGTTAGTAAAATCATGCAATGCATTGATTATGATACGCTTTCCAACATACCAGAAATCATTACTCAAGTTATGAGGATAATGGCTGTGGAATAAATCTCGCTCCTGGGAGCTGACCATCGACCCCGTTTCGGTTATATTAAACATAATTGGTTCAGTATACCTCCGGAACAACATACTAAAGTTTTGTCGCAATAGAAGCATTTCGAGTCAAGTTTTGAGGATAATGGCTGTTTAATAAATTTCGCTCCTGTGCGCTGACCTTTGACCACATTTCGATTATATTCAACCGAACCGGTTCAGTGTATATCCGGACATGATAAAGTTTTAGTCGCAATCGAAGCATCTTTACGTAAGTTATGACGATAAGGACAATGAAATAGATCCCCCTCCCATTTTCAGTAGGGTTCGTCTCCGGGAGGTCCCCTACCACATACTAAAATTTAATCAAAATCGAACCATTTTTACTCAAGTTATGACACATAAGGGCTATGGAATGGATCCCGCTCCTATGCCCTGACCTTTGACCCCATTTCATCCATTTTCAACAGGGTTCGTCCCCAGAGGATCCCCTATCATGTACTGAAATTTCATCGAAATCGAACCATTTTTACGCGAGTTATCGTGCGCACAGAGAGACGGACGGACGGACCGTCAGACAGACAGACAGACAGACGGACGGGCAAAGCTGGAGCATATACGCTTCTTCAACCTACAGTTGGAATGCGTAAAAAAGGAATTACGAGCAGGTTTCTGAAAATTCAAAAGTTTTCTGGCGTACGAAGTATTTGTGAAATTCAGAGTGTTTTCTGTCAGTTTACGGAAAAAAGTATCAGAAATATGCTTCGTTAATTTGTGAAAGAAATCACGGAAAGTGGCCCATGAATTTCATATTTTTTTTTACAGTGTACGAAATTAGGTAAACTGCAAATCTCAACAGAAGGCAATGTACAAATATATAAATATTTTTACCATGAACAGGGTTTGAAATCGAAAGAGATTTGACAACAGGAACTTCATTTTATCGTATCTGTCGCATTTATTAAACTCACCTTTGGGTGCAGAGCATATGTAACCTTGTTTGGTACTGCAATCAATATCTCGCCAGGTAGGATATCCAGTGAATATTTCCACACACTCTTTTCTACTATCATCTGATATATTGGTCTCCCAAAGATCGTATTTTACCCTACTTTTGTCATTCCATGTAAATATACCTAGAAAACAAAAAAAATTCTATACTCTTTTGTACGAATCTTGAAAATGATAATTAATGAATGCACTGCCAGCTCTTCGTGGTGTATCAGTTTAAATTTCTTAAAATTGTATTTCTGTTCTTCATGTATTGTTTCGGTGATAAGTTTTACGACTCAGATTAGAGCTCTTTGTTATGGTGTTTAGTAACAAGCACCGACCTGTATATTAAATTGGAATACAATTTCACCAATGCTCCATCTCTACGTTCCCCAGTCCAATGACTTCATGTTCATCCGCTTTCTTTCCTCCGATACAAAGTCGGGAACAGATCGATTGATTGATTCATTGACTGGAGTTCTAATGACCGCCGTGAGCAACTCAATGGGCCTAATTTAGGGTCACTGGTTCCAAGGAAGGGAGAGTGCCAGTGCGGTAAGACAAGCACAACAACCATGCCTCACCGAGATTCGAACCCGGACTCCACCTGGACGAATGATCAGAGGCCATCGCTTAGGCCACTGCGCCACCGCAACGGCAGAACAGATTCGTAACCACATCTTGCTTGGGCGCCTCCATTGGGATCAGGATAATTCTTTGTTTCCATCGCCGGTTCCATTCTAAAACTTTAAATTGATAAATTACCTGTATGCATTTCTGCTGGATCAGACCAGCCATCTGCACGGTTTTCTTCATAAAGTCTTATGAAGCCTTTATGAAGAAAAAGTCGTCATCAATTGCAAGATTTCCTTCATAAAGTCTTGTGAAGTTTTTATGAAGAAAAAGTCGTCTTCAAATGTAGGATTTTTCTTCATAAAACCCTACGAAGTCTTTATGAAGGAAAAGTCATCAACTGCAGGACTTTATTCACAAAGTCTTACAAAGTATTTTTGAAGAAAAAGTCATAATCATCTGCAGGATTTTCTTCATAAAGTCTTTTGAAGTATTTATGAAGAAAAGGTCGTCATCATGTGCACGATTTTCTTCATAAAGTCTTTGAAGTCTTTATGAAAAAAAAGGCGTCATCACCGGCAGGATCGTCTTCATAAAGTTTTATGAAGTCCTTATGAAGAAAAAGTCGTTATCGGCTGCAGGATTTTCTTCATAAAGTCTTATGAAGCCTTTATGAAGAAAAAGTCGTCATCATCTGCAAGATTTCCTTCATAAAGTCTTGTGAAGTTTTTATGAAGAAAAAGTCGCCTTCGACTGTAGGATTTTCTTCATAAAACCCTATGAAGTCTTTATGAAGGAAAAGTCATGCAGGACTTTCTTCACAAAGTCTTACAAAGTCTTTTTGAAGAAAACGTCATAATCATCTGCTGGATTTTCTTCATAAAGTCTTATGAAGAAAATGTCGTCATCATGTGCACGATTTTCTTCATAAAGTCTTTGAAGTGAAAAAAAAAGGCGTCATCACCGGCAGGATCGTCTTCATAAAGTTTTATGAGGTCCTTATGAAGAAAAAGTCGTTATCGTCTGCAGGAATTTCTTCATAAAGTCTTATGAAGTCTTTTTGAATAAAAAGTCCTAATGTGCAGGATTTGCTTCATAAGACCTTATGAAGTTTTTATGAAGAAAAAGTCGCCATCACCTGCAGGATTTCCGTCATAAAGTCTTTATGAAGAAAATCGTGCAGATGATGGCTGGTATGATTAAGAAGAAATGCATACAAGTAATTGCTCAAATTTAAAGTTTTAGAATAGAGCCTGCGAGGGAAGAAAGAATTATCCCGATCTCCACGGGGGCGCCAAAGCAAGACGCTGTTATGGATCTGTTCCCGACTTTCCATCGGATGAAAGAAAGCGGATGAACAAGAAGTTATTGGACCGCATACTTCAAAGATAGGGCATTGGTGAGATTGTATTCTGGTTCAATGTACAGGACGGTGGTTTTTATCAAACATCATAACAACCAACTCTAATTTGACTAGCAAAACTTATTACCGAAGCAATATGTGCAGAACAGAAACATAATTTTAAGATATTTATAAGGATTTCTATGTTTAGCAGCGCTTTTGCAAGTAAATTATCCATGCGTTGTGATACCCATGAAAGGACTACATCAAACGTAAATTATTTTTTCCATGAATACCTCACTTCTCTGAGCACTATGTTTAAAGCTAATGTAGTACACTAAAGTGCCAAAAGTCATGGGATACCAACCAGTATGCAAATTTTTAACTTGCGCTGTTGTCGTATAAAGGCTTCAACGGAAGCCACGATTTTTATCAGTTGCGAGGTGTAATCTCGTGAGTCAGGTTGAGCAACCGCCAGTAGGTATATGGCAAGCCGTAAGCCTAGTCCTTTATGGACTTCATGCAGAGCAACAAAGCGATTACCAGTTAATGACGTTTTTACGAGGACCAGAGGACCCAAACTGTGTTACGTAAGGACACCCCAAACATGTATGGAGTTTGAACGAGGCATTGTAGTGGGAGCCAGACGGATGTTACATTCAATATCCGAAGTTGTGCGAACATTTAACATTCCTCGATTCGCAGTGTCACGTGGGTACCGAGGAAGGCATTCCCACCCAGCGTGGACAGCGCAGGTTCTGACCACGGGTGATGAATGACCGTGACCAGCGCCGTATAATGAATAACGTTTTTACTGTTTGTTGTGGTATGGTAATTATAATGAATAAAGTTTTATGCTGGACTAAATGAAGACACTTAATGAAAGAGACCTAACTGCCAGACAGAGGTCTGACAATAATTGAACAGAAAAAAATGTACTCACTTTAAAACCTTCTATTGGAAAACTCCTGGTATCATCCAACACACACTCTCAACAAATCACACTACTACTGAATATCCGAACGTTCGTGGAATCGCATCACAATAATGAAGAAGAACCTAATCACATAGAACGAAGCTCTCTGCACAAAATAACGTAGCTCTTTTCACATCAAACAAAACCTCTGCACATCAAACCAAGCTCTCCTCGGTATCGTTGAACGCGCCTATTTATAATGCCTACCACCACGTCAAGACTACACTCGTTGCCACATATCATTCAGCGGGAGAAATAACATCTCGTTAAGTGAGAAGATAATTTGCATAGGAAAATAAAATAACAAGAGATAAATCAAAAGGAAACTGAATCTAGAATATACGTTACAGCCGGCTGACCAGGATTGTCCATGCTAACAGACAAGCGACACTGGCTCAAATACCCTCCACATTCAATGCAGGAGGTACCAGAGACATATCCATCAGGTCGACCACGGGTGCTGAATGACCGTGACCAGAGGCGTCTGACCAGGATTGTCGATGCTAACAGACAAGCGACACTGGCTCAAATAACCTCCACATTCAATGCAGGAGGTACCAGAGACATATCCATCAGGTCGACCACGGGTGCTGAATGACCGTGACCAGAGGCGTCTGACCAGGATTGTCGATGCTAACAGACAAGCGACACTGGCTCAAATAACCTCCACATTCAATGCAGGAGGTACCAGAGACATATCCATCAGGTCGACCACGGGTGCTGAATGACCGTGAATAGAGGCGTCTGACCAGGATTGTCGATGCTAACAGACAAGCGACACTGGCTCAAATAACCTCCACATTCAATGCAGGAGGTACCAGAGACATATCCATCAGGTCGACCACGGGTGCTGAATGACCGTGAATAGAGGCATCTGACCAGGATTGTCGATGCTAACAGACAAGCGACACTGGCTCAAATAACCTCCACATTCAATGCAGGAGGTACCAGAGACATATCCATCAGGTCGACCACGGGTGCTGAATGACCGTGAATAGAGGCGTCTGACCAGGATTGTCGATGCTAACAGACAAGCGACACTGGCTCAAATAACCTCCACATTCAATGCAGGAGGTACCAGAGACATATCCATCAGGTCGACCACGGGTGCTGAATGACCGTGAATAGAGGCGTCTGACCAGGATTGTCGATGCTAACAGACAAGCGACACTGGCTCAAATAACCTCCACATTCAATGCAGGAGGTACCAGAGACATATAAATCAGGTCGACCACGGGTGCTGAATGACCGTGATCAGAGGCGTCTGACCAGGATTGTCGATGCTAACAGACAAGCGACACTGGCTCAAATAACCTCCACATTCAATGCAGGAGGTACCAGAGACATATCCATCAGGTCAGTGCTGAATGACCGTGACTAGCGCCGTCAGACCAGGATTGTCCATGCTAACAGACAAACGACAGTGGATCAAATAACATCCACATTCAGTGCAGGAGGTACCAGAGACATATCCATAAGGACAGTGCAGCATAATTTTGCGCCCGTGGAGGATGGAAGCAGAAGACCCAACAGAGTGCCTTTGTTAACAACACGACATCGGACACACCGCCTCACCTGGGCTCGTGAACACAGTAATTGGACCCTGGAAGACTGGCAACATGTGGAGTGGTCCGATGAGTCACGCTTCCAGTTGTTACGAGCTGAGAGTAGGGTTCGGGTGTGGCGCAGATCCCATGAGGCCATGGACCCAAGCTGTCAACAAGGCACTGTGCAAGCTGGTGGTGCTTCCATACGGAGCATGTAAATTGCGAACCAAAATCGGACCGCTCTCAACCCCTATATATAAATTGCTAACTAAGACCCAAGATCCCTATGTGTAAATTGCAACTAAGATTCAAGATCCCTATGTGTTAATTGCGAACCAACTTTTCTAGACATATGTGTAAATTGTGAACCATCTTTTCTAGACATATGTGTAAATTGCAAACCATCTTTTCTGCGTCCATTCTGACGATGTGAAAAAATTAACCAGTATGAAAAAATAATGATTAAAACATTATTTTTTCATACTGGTTTATTTTTACGTTACACCACCGGCGAGTGCGGCGGCATTTTTACCACCTTACGATTTTGATCAGTATCACAGTGCGGTTTTCATCAGCATTTTTAACAAAGTACGGTTTTTCATCGGTATAAAGGAAGAATTATTCCAATCCGTTTCCTGTTGTCAGAATGTGAACACGCAGACTCGAAAAACAAGGAAAGTGCGGTTTTCATCAGTATTTTAACACTGTGCTGTTTTTCAACAGTATATTTATCACAGTGCAATATATTTTTTTTTATCACAGTGCGGTTTTCCATCAGTATTTTTTTTTATCACAGTTCGGTTTTTCATATTACCAATGAGCTTTAGTATATCTTTAAAACTGCCCTTTTGATGATATTATTAACTACACTGCTGGCCACCCAAAATGTAACACAAAGAAAGAAGCGTCCAATTGGCCTGAAATTCGCAGCCTGCACTCGCCTGCGAGAGGACAGACAAACGAATTAGCATTGCAGGGCTCCCGGCACGCCACCGAGAAGCACTTTAAGAAGGGTGCACAGAAGGCGGGGTGTAAGTAGTGGAAGTGTGTTGTGCTTCCAGACCTGTGCGTGGGAAGCTTACTGATGCCTCGTCGCAGAATACGGCAGTCATTCCAGCACGTTTCGGAGTTCGACAGAGGACGAATAGTGGCTTATCGCGACAGCGGTTTATTGTACCAGGACATCGGCGCCCGTGTGGGACGACATCCAGCCACAATGAGGCGAGTATGGATTCGGTGGGTGCAGGAGGGACGGACGGACAGACGTGAGCACCAAACAAGAGGACCGACATGTTGTGTGGCGGGCCTTGACGGCTCGCACCGCCACATCACGAACGTTAGCGCAGGAATTAGGGTGTGTTGCGCAACAACCTGTGTCAGCACGTACCGTTCGACGTCGTCTACAGGTGCGGGGACTTGTCGTACCGCGCCAATTGCTCCGATTACCATTGACGTTACACCACCGGTGAGTGCAGCGGCAGTGGGCCGTTGAAAGCCGCACCTGGACTACGGAATGGCACGGCATTGCCTTCTCCGACGAATTCCGCTTCTGCCTGCAACACCACGATGATCGGATCCGCGTGTGGCGGCACCGCGGCGAGAGACTGTATGACGCCTGGATTATACATCGCCATACCGGTCTGTCGCCTGGCGTTATGGTTGGGGGCGCAATTGGATATGACACCCGCACCCCTCTGGTACGCATCGCCGGTACACTCAACAGCCACCGCTACATCTCCGACGTTTTGGAGCCTGTAGTCCTCCCTTACCTGCAGGACTTGCCAGCGGCCACGTCTCAACAGGACAATGCGCGCCCGCACGTGGCACGCATTGTGCAACAATTCTTCACGGCCCACCAGGTGTCACTGCTGCCGTGGCCCGCCAGTTCTCCCGATATGTCGCTCATCGAACACATCTGGTCGCTGATCGGCAACCTGGTGGCCTGGCAAGCACCACCTGCGGCTACGCTTGATGAACTGTGGCAACGTGTGGAAGCAGCCTGGACCGACATACCCCAAGCCTACATCCAAAGCCTCTTTCGTTCGATGCCGCGACGTGTAGCGGCCGTTATTGCCAGCAATGGGGGCCACACGAACTATTGATGTCTGCGTGTTCCGCAAGTCGCACGGCCTGTAAGCTCAATCGTTTCATTTTTGTATCTGTTGTTATGTGTCCAGTAAATCTGGCTTTGGTGTCTCGTGTCATTCTTGGTGTGGTGTTTTTGGGTGGCCAGCAGTGTAACTGAGCTTTGATCACGACTTTTAAAATTCGTTCATACATACATGAACTTTACAGTGTGGAAACTTGTAGAAAATAATACTCAAGGATGCATAGAAAAGTTACAGGCTATACGCTTGAGAAGTAATGATATTTTCAGAAATCATAGCTGGAAAAACAGAATTCAAAGTGTTACGTACCATCTTTTCCTTTTTTCATACCAATGTGTAAGCTTTCTCTGAAGTCTTTCATAAATGAAATTAAAATACTTAGTTCATCGGAAGTGCGGAAAACTGCCAACTTTCCATCTAAATGTAGAAACAAGGTTATAAGAGGCAAAAACTTTGTAAATAAAGCAACTACAAGTGATTGCATATACATTAGAGCGATGTGCTTTAGAATATGCCACCTAGTTTACATTTTAAAGTAAATTAAATAAATGTTAACCGTTTATACAATATTACACAATATTTCCATGCAATACACGAATTAAATAGCAGTTTGTAGGGTGTGAAAACATAAGTTTGTCCGTGACGGAGATCGAAAACGCGCCCCCTCACTCCGGAGTAAGTTGCTGTCCCAACTAAACTACACGGACGGAATTTGTCGTTGAAGATTTGTCGTTGAAGATTTGTCGCCTTGACATGTGCTTTACGTCTGTAATACGTCACATCATCTCACTCTTAATGTTTTTTTCTTTTGAAGCGAAGAACGATTTTTCCATTAATTCCAGACGATGTGTAAAATAAACATCACACATTTTTCGAAGAATCCAACGGCCAGTACATCCAATTTTACGTTCGGGCGCCAATGTGTACACAGATGATCGAATACGCACCCCGTCACTCCGGAGTAAGTTGCTCTCCCAACTAAGCTACATGGACAGAATGTGTCGCTGCAGATTTGTCGTCTTGACACATGATTTACCTCTGTAGTGCGTCACAATGGATGTGTGTGTTTACTGGTCGTCAGTCCGAAATGTTAGTCGCAATCAGTCAAATAGAAGAGTTGTCTAAAATCAAAAAGAGCAAAAGCTCTTGTGACGTGCCTGCCCCACAGGACGCACACGACATAAAGGCAGATAGCAGCAACAACGAACGTCTGCGTAGCTCAGTTGGTAGAGCGATTTGTTCCGGAATAAGTGGACTCTGGTTCGATCCCCGGCGTGGACCAAAAATGACGGAGAAATTTACTTCGTTATAATGGCGCCCGAACAGGGACGCATGATCCGGACGTTAAAGATCTCGCAATGGTGTGATGTTCTTTCCACACCGCGAGAGAGGAAAAATAAGGGAATCCCTTCTTCAGCGCTTCGAAAAATAAATGTGTGTGACGTTGCATTCCACACACCAGTTTGACTGGGAGTTCTCAAGTGCACGTTCTACAACGGATGGCTGCCTGCAACGACTCATGGTCACGGCTGACCCGTGGGCCATGCCCCCGGCCCTCTGTGGGGGGGATGTGACGTGCCTGCCCGCAGGACGCACACGACATAAAGGCAGATAGCAGCAACAACGAACAAATCTCTTCATCCATTTTGGAAGTTCTTATCTGAAAGAGTTGAATAAATGATCAGATTGTTTGAAAGGATACCTCTACAAAATTGATAGGTTCTTGGCGCAAAAACAAAACAAAAAAAATTACGAGGGTGATGATGTGACGTATATTCTAAATTAACTTTCCTTTTAGTTTCTTTCCCTATGTTAATTTAGAATATACGTCACATCATCTCCCTCGTAATTTTTTTTTTTTTTTGTTTTTACGCCAAGAACCTATCAATTTTGTAGAGGTATCCTTTCAAACAATCTGATCATTCATTCATCTCTTTCAGATAAGAACTTACAACATGGATGAAGAGATTTGTTCGTTGTTGCTGCTATCTGCCTTTATGTCGTGTGCGTCCTGCCTGCCCAGCAGTACGCACACGACATAAAGGCAGATAGCAGCAGCAACGAACAAATTTAGTTTCTTTCCCTATGTAAATTTAGAACATAAATTAACTTTCCTTTAGTTTCTTTCCCTATATGTAAATTTAGAATATAAATTAACTTTCCTTTTTAGTTTCTTTCCCTATGTAAATCTTGAGTTTATTCTCAGGTATACTTCACTCTTAACGTGATATCTTTTCTCTCAAACGAATACTGTTGGCAACATAATTGAGGTTGAATGAACGTGAAGTATGCCTGTTTTGATAAGAACGAGAGATAAAAACGACGACTAAACTGTTGCTTGGCGAGCATTGTTAAAGAGAGCTTTTCTTGGAGAAGTGTTGCAAGTAGAGCGTTGTGTTAAGAGCTGTGTAGAGCTGTGTGTTGTGTGGATAGTTTAATGCGAAGTACTAATGTGATGTTGTGATTTGTTATGGAATTGCTACATCCTGAATAAAGCATCTTTTCCGTAAGTTTGACTTCTGTTGTTTACATGTTTCGTCTGGCCGTTAAGGTTCAATTTAGGAATTATTTCATGTTATGGCTATGTTTTTAAAATAACGTAGAAGTACGAAAAGTCTTCTACGTCATACTCTTTAGACTAAAAGAACAAACATAAAGTTCAAACCCAGGAAAAATCAATCGAATAAAAAAAGACCTAATGAAAATGATATAAGACAAACAATCGGCACCAGTTCAAGCTTTCGATAAGACATGAGCTGCAACCTTGGGCTATGATGATGCTTCCGCCATTTTTTATGGAACCATCAGTCCTTGATTCTGTTAACACAACTGTCTATAGCCTAAGACAATTACGATAGTCTCTGAAACGCGAAATAAGAATGAAAGCCGAAATTTTGAAAACTCTTCCCGCCTTTAAAAGACTTTAGCTGTTGTAAAATGAACCGTTAGTCCTTCAGAATCATTGACCACTATTTTTTTCCTATTTTACGTATCCATTATCTGAGTCAGATACACTATCGTGTATAAGAATAACTTATTAATAGATACATGACATCAATGGTTGGAGCATTCATAAAAATTCATAGTCACACACTTTCAGTTTTTTAAGCTTTAAAATTAATTCTCCTAAGAAAAAGCAACTTTTAAACCAAAAAGGGCGTGCTTTTTACTTTCTGCTATAAAATATGAGATTTGATCTAATGATAGTTGTAGTGCATTACAAAAAAAAAAAAAAAAAAAAAAAAGTAGAAAAAGATAACTTGTCTCGTACATTCTTACATAGGCTGTGCATTTTTAAAAATAAAACTTCAATTGCCGATGACGGAATTCGAACTTCCATCTACCTTTTCCGGAGTCGACTGTTCTACCAACTGAATCACACCGATGAAGCTTATCGTTGCAGCTTTGCCCTCTGGACATGTGCGTTACCTCTGAGGTAGCTACGTTGCATATATCCCCTTCTTCAAAAAGAGCTGGGACGAAATGGTAAATTTTCGGGTCAGCCGACTTCCCATGATGAAGGCACTTTCTGTAGAAGAAGAAATTTTTATTAATTCCAGACGATGTGCGGAAGAATCAGCAACCAAATTGCTCGAACCTCACGGCCAGTAGATTCAATTTTAAGTTCGGGGGCTTATGTGAAATTAAAGCTTCAGTTGCCGGTGATGGTAATCGAACCCACATCTGCCATCTCCGGAGTCGACTGTTCTACCGATTGAACTACACCGACGAAGCTTATCATTGCAAATTTGCCGTCTTGACATGTTCGTCATCTCTAAATTAGCTAATCATATATATTCCTCCCTTGAGAAAGGGATAGGACGAAATCGTGCATTTCCGGGTCTGCTAGTAAATCATGCTTGAAGTATTAATAGCTCGTTGTAGAAGAAGAAATTCTCACTCATTCCCGACGATGTGTGGAAGAAATATAACACCTTTTTCAAAGCGTTGAAAAAGAAATTCTCATTAATTACAAACTATGTGTGGAAGAAGAATCACACATTTTTCAAAGCATTGAAGAAGGAATTCTCATTAATTCATCAATTCCAGACTATGTGTGGAAAAAGCATAACACCTTTTTCAAAGCGTTGAAGAAGGAATTCTCATTAATTCCAGAGGATGTGTGGAAGAAACACCACACATTTTTCAAAGTGTTGAAGAAACACCACACATTTTTCAAAGTGTTGAAGAAGTAATTCTCGTTAATTCCAAACGATGTGGGGAATAAGCATCACACATTTTCAAAGCGCTAAAGAAGGAATTCTCATTCATTCCAGACGATGTGTGGAAGAAGCATAACACCTTTTTCAAAGCGTTGAAGAAGGAATTCTCATTAATTCCAGAGGATGTGTGGAAGAAACACCACACATTTTTCAAAGCGTTGAAGAAGTAATTCTCGTTAATTCCAGAGGAAGTGTGGAAGAAACACCACACATTTTTCAAAGCGTTGAAGAAGTAATTCTCGTTAATTCCAAACGATGTGGGGAATAAGCATCACACATTTTCAAAGCGCTAAAAAAGGAATTCTCATTAATTCCAGAGAATGTGTGGAAGAAGCATCACAACTTTTTCAAAGCGTTGAAGAAGGAATTCTCGTTAATTCCAGATGATGTGTGGAAGAAACATCACACATTTGTCGAAGCGCTGCTGAAGGAATTTTCGTTAATTCAAGACGATATGTGGAAGAAGCATCACACATTTCTTTCCAACCTCACGACCAGGCGATTAATTTTCCGTTCGGTTTTCAATATAGAGCAACAAGCCCATTTTTCAGGTGGTACGATTGAAAACCACGTCTTCTCGCTCCGTCAGTTGTTCTCCCAACTAAACTACACCGACGGTGCTTATGGCAGCAAATTTGCCGTTTGGTGCGTCACCTCTCAGGTAAGTACGTCCCACATCATTCCGCATAATATTATTATGTTTACGTCATATTTGTGGTTCAGATAATATTACACGTCTTCCACCAAGGGCGTGTTTACAGTTCATCAGCTATTATGCGATCTTTTGTTTCTGTAGTGCACTACAGACTTACTTTTCCATTATTTCTAAATCCCATGAATTCCATTTATATCAGTAAGGTAGGTACATTTATATTAAAGAGCATGCATAATGCAATAAAAGGTAAAGAAACAATTTTATAATGTCCCTGAAACTGCAGCGTATAACTTACTTTTCATGGTGCGCATTCCTTTTTATTGAGTGAACTTTCCCACGAATTATATTGTTTTTTTGCAAGATTTAGCAACAAGCATGGGGAAATATAAGGGCTATAAGCCATAGACCGTCTCTAATTTAGAACCACTGGTTTCACGTAAACTAAAGATCGAGCGCTGTAAGACAAACACACCACCCATGCCTCATGTGGGACTCGAGTCCGAGCCTCAAACCACTCGATCACAGGGACGGTGCACAAAATGTTTCACAAGCAGTGAGCTTAAAACTACCAGAGATGATTTTTCAAATCCATCGACCTTTTTATTTGGAATTATTTCAAATGCTTTGTTGTGCCGTGGCGTGACTACAGGTGACGCACATGCCAAAACGGCAAGTATGCAGTGATCTGTGAGAACGATGGTACTTGATTTCCGGTGTTTTCTCGATGCATAACTTCGCCGCTAGATGGCATAAATGCAAATGCTATGGAATTCAAAACGCATTGTATTCCATATATTTGCTTCTAAATATCCAATTGAAGACTTTTGTTCTTCATTTCGATGCCATTTATAACGAAGACTATTTTAGATATAGCTTCTTTTTCAAGCAATGTATAGATTTTCCGCTAGGGGCACTAAAGGAAAATTGCGATTTTCCCGATGTATCTGCTTCTAAATGTCCTATTTAGAAGGACATTCAGAAGCAGAGATATCGGGCTGTATCGTTCTTTCTGTGCAGGATACAGCTCTTGATGGAAAATGTTGTGACTATATTTCTGATTTTTGGTAGAGAATAATATGTCCAATAGGGGCGTAAGTGTTAGTTTCGGTTTGGGATGTATTTGAAGCTAAATCTGAGCTTCTAAAAGCTCGATTAAAAAAATTCTTTGATGTAACCGATAGTGCTCACCGTGGAAAACCTTTTGAGAATACCTTCTGCTTAAAATAATGCATAGCTTTTCCGCCAGGGGTGTATATATATATATATTTTCTTTGTCTGCTTCTAAGAGTCTTCTTCAGAGATCATTTCGGGTGCAAAATCTTTTTCATATAATTTCAAATTTTTCTTAACGTACAAATGTGCCACTGGAGGACGTAAGTTCAGATTCCGTTTCCAGCATGTTTGCAGTTATACATGTATCTGTGGGACCCCGGGGTTCAAAAATTTCCTTTTCGATCAGATAGTATTGGGTGTGTGCAAAAGTTCTACCCGTTTTTGTAATAGATGCAAATTGCGATCGGAGTAGTTACGTCGCAGTTGACGCTGCGATGCCGGATTTTAGGCCAATAAAGCGTGAAGTGGTAAAGCATATAGAGGAACTAGATTTATCGGAGTAAGTCATTCGTAACGGAAATCACGGACGGTGTAACATGGCATGCGATAAGAAGCACATTAGACATTGTTTACTGTACGAGTTCGATAAAAGGCAGTACTGCCACCGCGGCTTGTCGCAACATCTGTCAAACGTATGGGGAGGGTGCAGTTGATAACAGCACATGTCGCCGTTGGTTTCGGAAATTCCGGAACGGAGATAGGAGCTGCAAATATCAACAACGTTCTGAACGTCCGTCCGTAGTTCCTTACGAGGATGTGGACCAAGCCATAAGAAATGACCTACATCCAAATGTTCAGGAATTAGCAGAATAGTCGAAAGAAGGATGCATGCGCTTGGATTCATCACCAAGTTCGGTAATTGTGTTTTGCAACAGCTTTCTGCAAAGCAACGAGAGCAGAGAATACATACCCGTGTTTCTTTATTTTCCTGTTAGAGAAATGTACCGTTTTGGGGACGAATTGTAACGGGTGATGAGAAATGGGTACTATACTGTAGTCTAAAGCGTCGACGGGCTGTGTGCCAAGGTGAGGAGCCTGCTCCATCGACCTCAAAAGGAGGACTGGATCTCAAAAAATATTTTGTTGAGTGTTTGGTGGGATATCCAGGGAATAATCCACTGGGAGGTGTTGATACATAACCAAATAATAAATTCTGACATCTACTGCCAACCGTTGGACAGATTGCGAAAACAACTGAGATCGAAGCGGCCAGCACTCGTCAATCGCAAAGGCGGGATCCTTCATCATGAAAACGCCTGACCTCACGCTGCTTTAATCACTCGGCAAAAATTACTGGACTTTGGCTGGGAAGTGTTACCTCACCGGCGGATTTCCCTGACCTGGCACCTACGGATTACCACCTTTTTCGATTGTTAGAGAACGCCTGAGCTCTCCAAACCTTCGATGATGTGGACGGTGTGAAAACGGCATTACATGACTTTGTTGACTCTAAAACATAGGATTCACCTACTCATAGACAGATAACACGAGGTCACACAGAATGATGGCAATTGTATGAAATCCCAGATACGTTGTACATTACTTATGTACAATTTCGCCGTTAGGGTGCTCAAAGGTTTAATCTGTATTATTTGATATCTCTTCTTCTACAAGTCCGACTTAAAAAAAGTTCTTTTAAGGCCTTGTGGAATACTTTAGATTTGTACTTGATAAATTTCTCATAGTTCCCAGTTCTGTTGATAGGTGCTGTTTACATACTTCTAAAAAGCTTATTGAGAATTTTTTTTTACTCTATGCCGTTCGGTGCAATAAAGATAGGGGACATTGTCCTCTTTAAATGACGCACAGGTTTTCCGCTACGGGCGTAAATGTCAAAAACTTTTTCTCGCTCTTCCTGCTTGTGAGACAAACTTGATCATTTCTTTTTCCTTTGCATAGCTTTTGTCGTGAAGAATAATTTTTGCATATTTTCAGCTTTTCCGTTGTACAAAATTCTTCTGCTAGGTGGAATAGAGTAATATCGTGCTTCCTTTTATATTTCTTTATTTAATTGTTCGATTGAAAATAACTTTTTCTCAGATACTTTCCTTCTGCTATGAGACACTTTTTGTGCACCATTTGCTAACTTTTGTATCATACGTTTTAGCCGCTGATGGAAGTAAATAGCTGTTTTTATTTTTGGATCTTCATTCGATTGCCGAAATACCGTTCATTTTCTTTTCTAATCGGCTTCATTGACTACGGTATGAATGACTTTGACAAATTTTATTCGCCTCTCAAAGTATACAAAAGACGTACTCATTACAACCGAAAATTTGGGAGTCATCTTTATTGTTCATTTTGGTGGTCACATTAAGATGGACAGCATTCTTGATGGTATAAAGACACCGCTTGGAATTCAAAATAACGGATCGGAAACCCAGTAGTTCCTCTAGAATGATACGGTGGTCATACCCGAAGTTCTGCAAGCGTTAATCTAAAATAGAAGCGGATGATACAATCGGTAAAATGATTGCATCATGTGAAGTTCAGACTCTCAGCAAAGCAGTGGTGTCAGAACGACGCTCTATCATTTGTTGTGTCGACGCGGGAGGGTTTGTAAATAGAAGCGTGCAGCTCCTCAGGTCGAGTCAGCGCCTTAGACCAGCGCTCGTAATTGAAATAGAAACTCTGCGGGAAAAAACTCCGACACAGATCCACACTGTCTTGCAAAAAAGTTTGTGGGGGAAGGAACTCTTTCTCGCTGGGCATAGCGCTTTCTCGCTCGAAGCACAATTTCTCGCTGGGCATAGCGCTTTCGGGAGAGCCGAAGAAGCATCGAAGATGATCACCGCTCAGACCGACCTCAAATGGCGGCAAACAAAACATCTGTCACCAGTTTTGCAACGCTTTTCGAAGAGAATCACCATTTGATAGTAAAGAAGATTACTCATCAGGCAAATTTGTCCACTTATATCTGTTTATCGGATTTTGACCGACTCACTGGGAAAAAGAAAAAAGGGGAGCCCCATCAACTCATCCCTGAGCAGAAGGCAGCCAGAGTGAGAATCGCACAGAATCACCTCCACAGGTTCCAAAGGGGAGGGCGACACCTTCCTGAATAGAATTGTCGCAAATGATGAGACTTGGACCCGTGATTTTGAGCCAGAACTGAAATCACAATCAGCGGAAAGGAAGTCATTCAAGTTCCTCACGCCCCTCAAAGTGTCGTCGGCAACAATCCAAAGTGAATGATGTTTTTTGCGTAAGATGCCCAGGGTGTTGTGGTCTCTGACCGAGTGCCAGTAGAGCAGAATGTCAACGCACAATATTATCGTGACTTTCTGAGGACAAAGCCGAGACCAAACAATTCATCAAAATCGCCCTAATTTGTGGGAAGGGGATTGATTATGTTGCATGACAACGCATCGTGTCATGGTGCAGTGTCGATGCGGGAATTTTTTCGAAATATGGCTGGGAAACTTTATCCCACCCACCATACGGCTCTGATCTCAGTCCACCCGACTTCGATCTTTTCCCGAAGTTAAAAAATAGGCTCCGTGGCATCCGCTACGAATCGATGAACGAACTGTCATTGGACTTGACCCGAAAAATACGGCAGCTGAACAAGGATGATGTACTACATGGCATCCAGGACTTACCTCACCGTTGGCAAGCTGTCATTAGCACCAGAGTGGAGTGCATTGAAGGGAAATAAGGTACGTTTTCTCCGTTACTTCACACTTTTCTCAAAATTGGACAGTGTGCAGAACATTACTTAGGACCCCCTTATGTCTTAGAAGAAAAAATAATAGAGTATAAAAAATTGCAAAATCTAACATTACATCTTTCAGATTTAAACGCAGCAACACACAGAAAGAGGGAAAGAAGCCGAAAAGAACAGAACAAAAACACTAAATTCTAAGCACTTTAAAATGAACTTGGGATTCAACACAGCAACAGAGATTGCGTGTTTGACCCGGGAAGATAGCGTGGCTGCAATAAAGCTTAATTTATGCGTTAAACATTAATTGTATCTCAGAGTGAACTTAGAAACCCAAGCTGAATTGTACAATTGTAAATAAACGCGTATACAAATTGTCTGTATTTAGCTCTATGAAGACAAAAGGTTGAGAAGCTTATCATCATGCAATTCAACGGACCGCCAGCAGTTTTAACATGAATTGAACGTAAAAACTGTGTGAACTCTGAGAAAAAATATATGGCAAACAAGATATTTAAGTCTTCTCACCAACTGTGGTACATTGATATGCCGCTTCATGCCAAATCACTTTCCTTTCCCACTCAACTACGTAACAGATATCTAATCCAAAATCTTTCCATCCTTTCGGACACACTGTATCGGAAGATTTGAGAGTTGTTGACGGATATTCTGGAAAACAATAATTGCATAGCAGTTATAAAACAATTAACTAAGTTTAAAACTGACATTTTAAGGATTGATCGTTTAATATTTTGCATATTTTTCTATGGTTATAAGCCCAGCAATATGAGTCACAGCAAAACATAGCAAACTTATAATGAATTACAAATTTTGAAGATGACAATCCGATTTTTGGCGTAAATGTGACAAGGATGGTAAGTCAGATAATATTTGAAAACTTGAAAATCCCGTATTTCTTTCATGATTTATCTGCTTCTCCGGGCAATCACGGGATAGGATTATTAACCTCCAGATTTGCTAAACATGAATGCCGGTTGCTTCGACTAGCGAATCCTGTGACGGTTAAATTCAAATTGATCGGAAACTTGAAACTTGGTCGTTCTGGGTGGTGTAGTGGTTAGCATACCTAGGCGTTTTCTGGGAGACGCGGGTTCGAGTCCCGCTCCAGGACGATGAAAATTTTCAAGTTTTCAAATATTATCTGACTTACCATCCTTGTCACATTTACGCCAAAAATCGGATTGTCATCTTCAAAATTTGTATTATATGGCGTAATCCCGTATTTCTTTCATTATAATGAATTATTTGAAAGAAAAAGATGTAAACTCGATAATTATGCCTTACTTAATTTTGTTTCCTAATAATTTCTGAACAATTTCAACGAAATCACATGAAAATTGAAGACATTTTGGCAAACTCCTGCAGATGCTTTAAATACTTTGCAAAATACGAAGTATGTATTTTTCTTGTACAAACTGCAAAACAAATTGATTTTTATTCATTTCTTTTACACATTATCAGATTTAATATGTAACTCTAAAAATTTTGCATGATCATATCGTTAAACTTACAGAAAGTTACTTCATGAAAGAAATTGAGAGATTACCCTGGTACACAATTGTAGGCAATTTATACTTTTGTCATTCGCATACCAAGTGATTCGATTTATAACAGTTTACTGGAATTTTCGCAGGTTGTCTCCAATGGTATTGCATATACACCATATCAGGTGTCCATCGGAATTTGGTCTCTGTCCTTCTTCATTAAGTCGCTGACGTTTCAAGTCTTCAACCCGAAGTCGATTTCGTAACGTCGGCAGATAGTTTTTAATCGATTTGTAATTCCAGGAATGTAAGGAAGCGAGCCAACGTTAGTTACAGGGTGTCTGTCTCTCACCAAAGTTGAGCTTACACTTGAACAAACACGCAGAATTATTGCTTTATCCAGTCTTCAAAGACTGGTTAACCGAAAGTAGCCCAGCAAAAACACAAGTACTGGGAAACTGCTGGCCACCAGCTGGCCGTGATGGGTCACTGCTGGCTGAAATCTGCCGCTCACGGCCCGGTAGTGGTCCGTTGGTGGCAGCGCTATCAGTTGGCGAGCCATTGATGGCCCTGCAGCATCGCCGTGAATTGTGGGCCTCCAAGCAAGTGCCACTAGTGGCCCGTTGCTGGCAACCAATGCAACCCCCAACAGCAGGTGGAAGCATCGGGACTGCGCATGCGCAGAAGCAACACTTGCTGTGTCTCTCATGGTACCAGTTAGTTGAAGACGACGCCATCGCCATCGTGTTATTTTAGTGGATGTTAAGAAAAAAAACCATATGTGGAGAGGAGAATTAATTTCCTAATGAAATTTTACGTCGACGAAGATATCAGATTAAGCCGTGAAATACTAGATTACAGCCATGAAATACACCCACTCCATTCCCATGAATAACAATTCATGGAATGGAGTGGATGAATAACAAGAAAAAATTTGAAACCGCTTGAAACACATATCCTGGAAAACCAGTCAAATAGCGTTTGTTGAACAAAAAAAAAGAATTATTCGCGTACAAAATTTATTAATTATTTGAAAGAAAAAAAAAGCAACGCTATGTGGTGTACTCATCCATGGGTTGAATACACAAGACTAGGAGGAATTCGCTTCTAAAAATAACAAGTAAAATAAAATATATTTTATTCTTTAAAACAAATGTAGCTTCGGACAACGGAAAGGAAAGACATAGCGTTAAAAATGTAACAGAATATGACATGAACCCGGGTAAATATATATTTATTAAGCAATCTCTTTTCAAGACGGCAAGGACAGTACAAAACTTTGGAAAGCGACTCTAAGTATGTACACGCCTTGAAAATGAGTGAAGTTCCCTTAAGGTAAAAAAAAACAAAAAACTATCGTTACGTTGAAAAAAATAATTTATCAATTATATGAAACTGACTTTTATGAAAAATACCTCGCAATATTATAAAATGAAAGAGGGAAGCATTCGATTACAAATAGCATACCAAACAAATAGCTTCCAGCACGTTTCCCAGTGTCGTGAATTAGTCCGGTCGGTAGCGAGCGCGGCTTCCATATAAACGGCCCAGGATCGAATCTAGTTAGATGCAAACGGTGTTTTTCCGGTCTGTCGAGAAAATTTCCCCAGCGCATTGCGTTAATTCACAAACTTCGTAAGGGTAGAAAAAAAAATGTAGATTTAGGAAACTGCGGTTATCCTTGCTTTTTTATTATTATTGCTACTACTGGGAAATTGGTGGAAAAGATTCGGCAAGCCACCAGTTACGTCACGTGGTTGGTGGCTGCCACTAACGGCCCACTAGCCGACCACATTAGGCTAGCCATCATTTCTGGCAAGTACTTGCAGGGCCACTGAAGGGCCACTTGTGGCAGCTATTGCCTGTGATGGACCACTGATGGCCCTGTTGTGGCATATGACAACTGATGGGGCGCCAACTGTTGGCCAGCTGTTGGCCTGAACTGCTGGCCCTTCTGTTGGCCGCCCGGACATTTTATTGACGGTTCGACAGCGGCAACATAGTGCTGGGCCATTGCTGGCAGTGCTGGCTGCCAGTAATGGCCCACTACTGGCCCAGCAATACTGTTTTTGCTGGGAGGAAGCGTACTTCTTAATTTGGCGAAGTTCACTTTCACAAAATGCAATACTGGACAAGGATTATATTGCGCGCCGAATCATGAAATGTAACGAGGTTAGTTTTTGGCCAGCAGGATGTAAGAAGTCGAGGTAAGGTAGTTGGACATCTTTCTCAAACTCTAAGGCACACTTAAGGAGCCATATGTATATTCAAACAACTCGATAAGTCATTTAAATTATCCTGAGTAGATTGCTAAAATAATAAAATGTCGTTAATATAACGAATGCATAAAAACGGCGTTACATGAAAAGTTGGCAAGACGCCTTCCTTAATACACTGCTGGCCACCCAAAATGCAACACCAAGAAGGAAGAATCCGATTGGCCTGAAATTCGCAGCATGCGTCGCCCGCGAAAGGACATGCAAACGATTAGCATTACAGGGCATATGCAAATCATGGGCACCCGGCACGCCACCGAGAAGCACTATAAGAAGGGTACACAGAAGGCGGGGTGTAAGTAGTGGAAGTATGTTGTGCTGCCGGACCTGTGCGTGGGAAGCTTCCTGATGCCTCGTCGTAGAATACGACAGTCATTCCAGCACGTTTCAGAGTTCGACAGAGGACGAATAGTGTCTTATCGCGACAACGGTTTATCGTACCGAGACATCGGCTCCCGTGTGGGAGGACATCCAGCTACAGTGAGGCGAGTATGGATTCGGCGGGTGCAGGAGGGACGGACGGACCGACTTGAGCGATTGCCGCAGCCGCTGCACACCACCGAACGAGAGGACCGGCATGTTGTGCGGCGGGCATTTACGACTCTCACCGCCACATCAGGAACGTTAGCGCAGGAATTAGGGTGTGTTGCGCAACAACCTGTGTCAACACGTACCGTTCGTTGTCGTCTCTGCAGGAGCGGGGATTTGTCGCACGGCGCCCATTGCTTCGATTACCATTGACGTTACACCACCGGCGAGTGCGAGGGCAGTGGGCCGTTGAACGCCGCACCTGGACTACGGAATGGCAAGACATTGTCTTCTCCGACGAATCCCGCTTCTGCCAGCAATACCACGATGGTCGGATCCGCGTGTGGCGGCACCACGGTGAGAGACTGTATGACGCCTGCATTATGCATCGCCATACTGGTCCGTCGCCTGGTGTTATGGTTTGGGGCGCAATTTAATATGACACCCGCACTCCTCTGGTACGCATCGCCGGTACACTCAACAGCCACCGCTACATCTCCGACGTTTTTGGTGCCTGTAGTCCTCCCTTACCTGCAGGACCTGCCAGCGGCCTCGTTTCAACAGGACAATGCGCGCCCGCACGTGGCACGCATCGTGCAACAATTCTTCACGGCCCATCAGGTGTCCCTGCTGTCGTGGCCTGCCTGTTCTCCCGATATGTCACCCATCGAACACATCTGGTCGCTGATCGGCAACCGAGTGACCCGGTAAGCACCACCGGCGGCTACGCCTGATGAACTGTGGCAACGTGTGGAAACAGCCTGGACCGACATACTCCAAGCCCGCATCCAAAGCCTCTTTCGTTCGATGCCGCGGCGTGTAGCGGCCGTTATTGCCAGCCATGGGGGCCACACGAACTGTTGATGTCTGCGTGTTCCACATGTCGCACGGGCCTGTAAGCTCAAGCGTTTCATCTTTGTGTCTGTTGTTATGTGTCCAGTAAATCTAGCTTTGCTACCTCGAGTCCTTCTTGGTGTTGCATTTTGGGTGCATTCCCCTTTGCACATGTTTCTGAAAAAATCTTTATAATCGGCTGTCTCGTTTTAGACATATTCTCGAATTTGTATTTGTCACGTTAGTTTTGTACTCCAGCTTTCTTAAACGATACTTCGAGTTGAATTTGAACCAGAATTTCACTAAAACTTCGCCTTGAATTTTATTAAGTGGGAATGAAGCTATCTAGTTCTCAATAAAGTTTATTTGAACTTTGAATTCTTTACATAAAGAGGAAGATTACTTACCTTTGCGTACCTCACATATGAAAGCATGACTCTCAGTACAACTCTTGACGATCCATTCTCCTTTCTTGTTCACAGCCACACAATTATTCCCGTCAGACACTGCGTATGGCTGACCAGGTTGCCAGTTACTATAGTAATCTAGCGATGCAGTTCCAATCCAGGTGTAACCATTGTCACTCTGATAATACAAAAAGATAATAAGTATGTATAACTCATGGTATTCACAATGTTATAATACGAGGGTTGTACCGAAAATAATGCAAAAGTGGGTATAACGTTTTTATTAACTGGCAGAGGTCGTTCAAACGCACATGTTGGTAGAGTAACTCTTTCTTCGATACAAAGGTACTAACTACTCAGTATACAGTAGTGGCCAAAATTGTGGAAACCTTTTGGAAATAGTGTATTTTTGAGCTTCGATGGCTAATAATACCCCTTGTTTTTGGAGTAATACCATAAAATTATACATCAATGGAAAGATAATTTCTTCAAGAATGTAATGCAATAACTTTTATGAAGGATTTTGTATTGGAACAGCAGTTATAAAGAAGAAAATGGAAACACATTGAAACAATGAGATTTACAAAAATTCTCACCATGTCAGTTAATACTTAGTTGGGTAACCTTCAGCGTTAATTACGGCCTTACAACACCTTCCCATGGAGTGAACCAAATTTTGTGGTTCTGCAGCTGTTATAATGTGAAACCAAGATTGAATTATTGCTTCTATTAATTAGGTTTTATTGCTGCGTTGCTTCTGACTAACAAGTTTCTTTAGTCGGCTCCATAGATTTTCGATGGGGTTAAGGTCTGGGCTATTCCCAGGCCATTGCAGCAGTGGAATATGATTTTCTTGAAACCACTTTTTGCACACAGCAGCAACATAACACGGAGCTGAATCCTATTGAAATATAAATGCTTCATTATCTTGGAAAAGATCACGTGCGGAAGGCTTCAGTTTGGGCTCAAGTATTTCATTAATATATTTTTGGCCATTTATATTCCCATTAAGCACGCAAATTCTGCCCACACTTTTTGATGTTATACAACCCTAGATCATAACACTAACTGCGTGTTTCACGGTAAATGTAATGCAATCAGGATGCAAATCTTTTCGATTCTTCTCCTTACATATTTCATTCCATCACTACCAAACAGGAAGATTTTGGTCACATCACTCCAAATAGCACTGTCACATTGTTCAGCTGTCCAGTTAACATGGGTTTTAGCGCAGTTTAATCTTTTCAACCTTTTGTTTGAGAGATAAAAATGGCTTTTTTCGTGGAATTCTAGCTTTTAGACAAAATTCCCGCAGTATGCGCCGAACAGTCCTTGCACGCAACTTCACATTGCATTGCGCCATTTCACCTTGTATACACCCAGATGATTTTCTTCTGTCACCAAGGCACAGTCTTTTAATTCTTCTATCATCACTTGCTGTTGTGCACCTATTCCTGCCTTTACCAGTCTGGTTTTGTAGTGACTGAATCTCCTTATACCTCTTCAAAAATTTAGAAATGCCACCTTTGCTTAAGTTTTCACCAATTTTTCTTCTAATTTCTTCATAACTGAAGCCTTGTTCACTGAATAGTACTATTTTACATCGCTTTCTGGGTGACCAGTCAATTATTTGCGCTATGTCTTTAATTTTATTTCGTTTTACAAGCTCACTAAATGAAAGAACACACACAAAAAAAAAAAAAAAAAAAAAAAAAAACTTGATAGCAATCACATAACACACTGACAAATGCCCCGTCTCAGCTCCAATACATGGCACCAATAACCGAATCCGACTGTGGCTTGATTGGCGTATTGCGAAAGCAAGATGACACCTGATTGGCTCTCTAAACACTCATGCTCATTGTCTACATTCAAATGAAGGAAAGCTACTTCATATCAACCTAAGCAAGTTTTGCTTCCTTTTTTCTGGTTATTTGGCCATAACTTTTCATAGAATACAGATAACTGAACAAACTTTGTTGCATTACATTCTTGATAAAATTATCTTTCCATTGATATATAATTTTATGGTATTACTCTAAAAAAACAGTGGTATGAGCCACCGAACCTCAGAAATACACTTTTTCCAAAGGTTTCTACAATTTTGGCTCCATCGCAAGCGATGCATTTGCGCCATCCTTGAATACAACTCTCGAATCCTCTTTGAAAATTTTCAGGTGCGGACTGTTGTACCCACTTCTTCACAGCCACTTTCACCTCGTCTATGTCAACAAATCATTGTCTCCGGAGACTCATTCACTAGACCGACGTTGTGCAAGTCGGAGGGCGCCAGATCTGGACTGTACGGTGGATGGAGGACCAGTGACTAGCCTAATTTGCTGATCGCCTGATTTTTTTGCCAAAGATGTGTGTGGTCTTACATTGTCATGGTGAATGTGGATCCTTTTCAGATTCTTGTTCGGTCTCTTCCTCCTTATGGCTTCTCTAAGCTTCTTGAGTACCTCAATGTACCACTTGCTGGTCACGGTACGGCCACGTTACCGTGACCAGCAAGGACAGTGCCACCCCTGTCATCTAAAAAAAAGTCACCATGGCTTTCTGTACTTATACCTGGCTCTTGAACTTCTTAGGTTTTGGTGAAGAGGTGTGACGCCATTCCGTGGATTGGTCTTTCGTTTCCGGATCGTAAAGATACTCTCACGTTTCATCCTTGTCATCCACAAGGCTTTTGTGTTCGAAAACCTTGTGAAAAGCATGTCTCGAAGTGTCAGTGCATGCATTAAGGCAAAAGGAAGATCGGCACCGTAGTAATATACACTGACGAAAAAAAATCCCAACACCAAGAAGGGGTTGTGTGAGATAAACGACAGTAGGTAGGCGGTGAGAGTACATCTGTAAGATGACGTTTATGCAAACGTCGCGCTCGGACGTGTGGCGCTAGTAGCGCCCCTCGGAACATGCAAAGCAGGTTTGCTGTAAATACGCGCTGTAACGTTCGTGAGCGTTAGTTATCGTTGAGATTCGTCGTAGGGTGTTGATATTAGTCAAGAATGCCTTTCAGAAGACGAAGAAGCAATTATCAACAGCTCACGGAGTTTGAACGAGGTCGTGTAATAGGACTACGAGAAGGTGGATTTTCTTTCCGCAATATTGCAGAACGACTTGGCAGGAATGTAGCCACTGTGCATGATTGTTGGCAGCGGTGGTCAAGGAAGGTACTGCCTCAAGAAGACCGGGTTCCGGCCGTCCACGTGGCACTACTAAGAGGGAAGACCGCTGTGTACGGCGTATGGCCGTGGCGCATCGTACCACGTCTGCGGCAGCGATTCGAGCTGCAGTTGCCACCACAGTGACACAACGAACTGTTACAAATTGGTTACTTGAAGGACAGCTCCGAGCCAGTCGCCCTGTGGCGTGCATTCCACTTACTCCAAACCACTGCCGTTTGCGACGTCAGTGGTGTTAAGCTAGAGCTCATTGGAGGACGGAGTAGAGATCTGTTGTGTTTTCTGATGAAAGCCGGTTCTGCCTGGGTGCCAGTGATGACCGTGTGTTGGTTAGAAGGAGGCCAGGTGAGCGCCTGCAACCAACCTGTCTGCGGCCGAGACACACTGGACCTACACCTGGAGTTATGGTCTGGGGAGCAATTTCCTATGACAGCAGGAGCACTCTCGTGGTTATCCCACGCACCCTGACTGTACAGTTGTACGGCGGTCTGGTGATTCAACCTGTTGTGCTGCCATTCATGAACATCATTCCAGGGGGTGTTTTCCAACAGGATAACGCTCGCCCGCATACCGCTGTTGTAACCCAACATGCTCTACAGAGTGTCGACATGTTGCCGTGGTCTGCTAGATCACCAGATCTTTCACCAATCGAGCACGTATGGGACATCATTGGAGGACAACTCCAGCGTCACGCCCAACCAGCATTAACCGTCCCTTTATTGACCGACCAAGTGCAACAGGCAAGGAACTCCATCCCACAAACTGACATCCAGCACCTGTACGACACAATGCATGAACGTTTGCGCGCTTGCATTCAACATTCTGGCGGTTACACCGGTTATTAATGTACCAGCATTTCACATTTAAAATGGCTCTTATCGCACTTACAATAAGCTGTGATCTTGAAACCCTAATCGATTAAATATGTTACCTATACAAATGTATTGCCGCCATTTCAGTCCTCTACAACTTTTTTTTTCGTGGTGTTGGGATTTTTTTCCGTCAGTGTATGTCAATAAATGCTATTTTGTGTTTCTCTTCTAGGTGCCCGGTGACTATTTTCAATATAGTGTATATAAAGCTTCGAAGTTAAATTTGGCGCAGCACTATTATAAGAATGGTTGTACGCAGTTTATTGAAGAAAAGCATAATCAAAAGGGTTGTTTTACGCAGTATGTCTTAGTGCAGCACAATAATAAGAAAAAGGTTTACGAAGTCTATTGTACAGCGGAACATTGTAAAGGACGGTTTTATGCAGGATGTGTTGTTGTTGCGCAGAAAAAAATGCTTTTTGTACATTTGCTTGCGCAATTTGTCGTAGTACAGCACAATTTCGAGAAATGTTTTATACAGTTTGTTGTAAATTTTACATTCCTTAAAAAGGAAGATCTGATTTCATATGCACATATTCTATTTTAATACAAAATATTATTGCCCCTTACCATATTGCTCATTCCAATCCAGAAGAAGTCATGTAATCCTGTTAGACTGCGGAGTAGAAGATTTGATACTTCGACATCCCTCACCGTAGCTAAATTTCCTTCAAAGGTCATGCAAAATGCTTGAGCTTCTGGCCAGCTAAGATTTTCTTTGAATGCTTCATAACACGATGAATCAAGCCGCTCCCATGTCGAGGGTTCGGTACATAATGCGGGATTCTGACCAGGACTCATCATTGTTGAATCTGAAAAAGATATAAGATGTAATACGTGCAAAAAGCAGATCAATTCAATAGATAATTTGTTAAAACAAGCACTGCCTGACAAAGAAAATGCCACACCATGAAGCAATACTCGAAAACAGACCAAATTGCACACACAGATAGCCAAGTAGGCCCTGATCAAATGATTTAATTGTCACATACAGACTAGACTCCAGTGGCCAAATATACAGCCCAGCAAAAACAGTCTTGCTGGGCCAGCACTGTCAGCAATGGCCCAGCACTATGTTGCCGCTGCCGAACCGTCAATAAAATGTCCGGGCGGTCAACAGAAGGGTTAGCAGGCCAACAGCTGGCCAACAGTTGGCACCCCATCAGTTGTCATATGCCACAACAGGGCCATCAGTGGTCCATCACAGGCAGTAGCTGCCACAAGTGGCCCTTCAAGCACGTGCCAGAAATGATGGCTAGCCTAATGTTGTCCGCTAGTGTGCCGTTAGTTTCAGCCGGCAACCACGTGACGTAAATGGTGGCTTGCCGAATCTTGTCCGCCAATTTTCCAGTAGTAGCCATAATAATTAAAAAAAAAAAAAGCAAAGACAACCGCAGTTTCGTAAAGCTACAATTTTTTTCTACTACCCTTACGAATTAAAGAACTGCGCTGGGGAAATTTTCTCAACACATCGGGAAAACACCAGTTTGCGCTGAGCAGATTTGAACCTGGGCAGTTGGCGTGATAGCTGCGCCCTCTACCAACCGGACTAATTTGGCACTCTCCAGCATATGCTTAAAGCTGTCTGTTTGGTATGCAATGTGTAATCGAATGCTTCCCTCTTTCATTTTACAATATTGCGAGGTATTTTTCATAAAAGTCAGTTTCATATAACTGATAAATTAATTTTTTCAATGAAACGATAGTTTTTTTTTTTTTTTTTTTTTTTTTTTTTACCTTAAGGGAACTTCACTCATTTTCAAGGCGTGTACATACTTAGAGTCGCTTTCCAAAGTTTTGTACTGTCCTTGCCGTCTTGAAAAGAGATTGTTGAATAAATATATATTTACCCGGGTTCATGTCACATTCTGTTACATTTTTAACGTTGTGTCTTTCCTTTCCGTTGTCCGAAGCTACATTTGTTTTAAAGAGTAAAAGATATTTTATTTTACTTCTCGTTATTTTTAGAAGCAAATTCCTCCCAGTCTTGTGTATTCAACCCATGGATGAGGACACCACATAGCGTTGCTTTTTTTATTTCAAATAATTAATAAATTTTGTACACGTATAATTCTTTTTTTTTTCAACAAACGTTGTTTTAGTGGTTTTCCGGGATATTTGTTTCAAGCGGTTTCAAATTTTTTCTTTTTTATTCATCCACTCTATTCCATGAATTGTTATTCATGGGAATGGAGTGGGTGTATTTTGTGGCTGTAATCTAGTATTTCACGGCTTGATCTGATATCTTCGTCGACGTAAAATTTCATTAGGAAATTAATTCGCCTCTCCACATATGGATTTTTTTCTTAACATCCACTAAAATAACACGATGGCGATAGCGTCGTCTTCAACTAACTGGTACCATGAGAGACACAGCAAGTGTTGCTTCTGCACATGCGCAGTCCCGTTGCTTCCACCTGTTGTTGGGGGTTGCATTGGTGGCCAGCAACGGGCCACTAGTGGCACTTGCTTGGAGGCCCACAATTCACGGCGATGCTGCAAGGCCATCAATGACTCACCAACTGATAGCGCTGCCACCAACGGACCACTACCGGGCCGTGAGCGGCAGATTTCAGCCAGCAGTGACCCATCACTGCCAGCTGGTGGCCAGCAGTTTCCCAGCACTTGTGTTTTTGCTGGGAGGATGATCAATAAGGAGTGTGGCCGCCATTTTGAATGATACAGCGTTGAATCCGACGTGGCATCGAGGCGATGGGAGTCCGAATAGAGTCCTGGGGTATCGTGGACCACGTGGTGTTGATCCGCGTACACAGTTCATCTTAATTTGCGAGGGTGGGATGGTACTCAACTGACCACGGAAGCATCCGCACGACGTATAAAGCATTCAGGCTGATCCGAGGGGTATGCGGCCGGGCGTTATCCTGTTGAAAAACGGCGTTTGGGATGCCCTGCAGATACGGTAGCACCTCAGAGGTGTGCCGTCAATGTGACCGTAATGCGTACCAGAGGTGAGCGTCTGTTAGCGCTGATAGCACCTCACACCACGTGTGGCGTTCCGCAATGGCGGGGGAATCGGCCCATTGGCTACGTCGCCTCCAGACTCTCACACGGCGATCATCCGTGGTGAGACAGAACCACGATTCGTCGCTGAACACCACACTGTTCAATTTGGCACCCCACGCAGCTCTGGAGGGACACCAAGCCAAGCGGTGACGACGATGGCTCGCTGTTAAAAGTAAGTAGCCTTCGAAATGGACAGCTGGACAGCAAAGCGGACGCAACCAATCGGCGACACTGTCCGCGTCGAAATCGGAGCATCCAAGCCTCCTCGTACACTCCGCAAAATGTCGCCCGTTGCGGCCTGTGGGTCCGATACGGCATGACGTCAGATGCAACGATCGGTGCGTTCGGACGGCAGTCTCCGTGCTCCGGCCCCTCTACGACGTCTCACAGATCCTTTCTGGGAGCACTGTCTCCAAATGCTGCCGACGGTTGTGGCATCACGCTGCGTTTCTTCCGCAATACGACGCAAGGACCATCCGGCGGTACAAAGGCCTACGATGACACCTCTCGTGAACTCATCCGTTTGACGAAATCGCGTACGACGTGCGTCTTAACGGCACTGACACCCTTTGTTCGTTCTCCAGACACGGTTACAGCAGAACCACTCACTTCTCGCGGCCGTGACGTCATGTCTCCTGATGGCCTCATGGGGTGGTTGTCCGCTTATAACCCGAGCACCGTTCAGGGGATTGGACTACAAATGCAATCATTTGCATAACTTGTACGTGTGCACCTACCTTGTAATTTGCATGGCTCCAAGTCTTCATGGTGTGGCATTTTCTCTGTCAGGCAGTACATATACTACGAGTTTGAAACATTAGTAAAGAAAGCCTCACTCACACTCAGTGTCGCAACACGCTTCCTCACGTGCTGCTGTACACGTGAAAGTTTTATTGTCCTGATCCTAATTTTAACCAAATTTATGAAGAGCTTCATTAAGGGTGAGGTCAGATTTAATATATTTTAGTTTCTATATCTTGAAATGTGGAAAAATGAGACCATAGGTTTGAACCTTTTTTTCGGTATGTTACAAAATTTCATTCATGTAAATGTCAATACCTATGAGCTTTATTCTAAAATTCAGTTCACAATTTGGGAATTATTACACCTGTGAATTTTTCTTTTCATGGCTTAATATTCTTGACCAAGAAAACATACAGCGTATTTAAAGTAAATTCATTCCAATGCTCGAGCAGTGGATTCTTTAAGTTCAGTATCGGACTTTTTCATAAAGCGTGGGCATGTTCTTTTGGGTCATGTGCACCGAAAAATAATTTTCACAGCTTTGTTTTACTTTGTTATGGACAATGAACGAAAAATCGAAATCTTAATTATTTCCTTGGTTTTAAGGGAGATTTAACTGAAATGCGTATGCTGCTGAATAGAGTTTGCAGAAAAGTATGTTGAATGACTTCAAACATTTTTTTTTCTATGAAATTTAAAAGCGTGTGCCTATTTAAAGAACTGCCAGACATATCTTAGTTTCACAGTAGATATCTGATATTAGACTGTTGCTCAGCAGTTAACAATACCTTTTTTCTGCGTGCTTAGGTATATACACAGTGTCCATAAAATCTCTTTACAACTTCGCACATTTATTACGGACACCCTGTACTATGTACGTTCATGGTATTTGTTGTATAATATACTGTAAATATCATAGTTTTACATGACATTCTCGTTTTTTGCTATAGGTCCGTTACTGACGTAGCAGGTGCTGTTCTATGGAAATGTGGTCCCCGCAAGAGAGAGCGCAGTGCGTCGCTTGGTTCACCGACACAAAACCTGATACACAAACGCAACGACATTTCCGGACTAAGTATGGGAAAATCCCGCCATCTCGTCCTAGTATTCTCCAATGGCACCAGAAATTCGTGAAGACTGGGTTCGTGTTGGATCAAGATCGTAGCTGCAGCCCACGAATATCGAATGAAGACATCGAACATGTTCGTGATTCATTTTCACGAAGCCCGAAGAAATCCATTCGCTCAGCTGCCAGAGAACTACAAATGCCCCGGTCCACAGTACACATGTTGCTACATAGACATCTACGCTTATATGCATACAAAGTGCAACTGTTACCATCACTTGAGGCGAACGATAGACCACGACGAAAAGAATTCGCAGTAACGATGCTGGATAGAGTGAGTGAAGATCCCGAGACATATGTATGTTTCATGGATGAGGCAACTTTTCATGTCTCTGGGCAGTTAAACAGACACAATGCCAGGATTTGGGGGTCTGAAAATCCTCATGCGTTTATGGAACTTGCGAGAGACAGTCCTAAAGTGAACGTGTGGTGCGGTGTTATGCATAACCGAGTCCTTGGACTGTTTTACTTCAGTGAGGAAACAGTGACGGCAGATCTTTACCTGGATGCTTTGCGTGAGTATGTTGTGCATCATTGGGAGGACCTTCAACAAAGCGTGATATTTCAACAGGACGGTGCGTCACCACTTTGCGAAACGGCACGTTTGGGACTTTTTAAACACAACATTCCCTGAGAGGTGGATTGGACGGGATGGTCCAATTACATGACCACTCCGTTCCCCTGACGTCACACCTCTGGGCTTTTTTTGTATGGGGATATGTGAAGGATATCGTGTATCGGACAAAGATGCAGGATATCGATGACCTGAAATCGAGGATCAACAATGCCATTTCGATCATTACTGAGGACATGCTGCAGCGCACATGATTGGGATTAGAGTTTCGGCTAAATGTCCTCGCGTAACAAATGGTGCGCATGTTGAGCTTTTGTAATGAGGTAGAAAAAAACTTTAGTCTTTGCTCTTACTTATGTGCTCAACCACAGTTTTCTATCTCATACAGTGTATCCGTAATAAATGTGCAAATTGTAAAGGGACTTTGTGGACACCTTGTATTTCTAAAAAGAGTAAAGATAGCTATTTTCGCTTAATTTTAACATTTCGTATAGAAACACTCTACGTAGTGTTTGAGCTGGGTTGGCAAGATAATTTTTCTCATTACATATTTTACGTAAATTATGTATGATTCACTAGTAATTTAGTTTGGCGCAAATAAAAACAGTTTTTTACGCAGACATTAATAAATAATTTTCTTTTATGTATTAATAATGTAACACTAATTTAAAAATGTTTTTTCTTTCATGTATTAATAATATTAGAATATTATGTTAACACGAGAAAGCACGCGTAGTTTGCATATTTGTTATTATTGTTTTACCGCCGACAAAACGTTGATGCCGCCCCGGTGGCGCAGTGGTCTAAGGCGTTGGCCTCTGATCATTCGTCCGTAAGGGGTCCGGGTTCGAATCCCGGTCAGGCATGGATGTTGTGTTTGTCTTACGGCACTGGCTCTCTCCCTTCCCTGGAACCAGTGACCCTAAATTAGGGACGGGCGACTGCTTATAGCCCATTGAGTTGCTCACGGCGGTCGTTAAACCTCCAATCAAAAAAAAAAAAAAAAAAAAAAAGAAGCTGCTCGTCGCCCCGGTGGCGCAGTGGTCTAAGGCGTTGGCCTCTGATCATTCGTCCGTAAGGGGTCCGGGTTCGAATCCCGGTGAGGCATGGATGTTGTTTGTCTTACGGCACTGGCTCTCTCCCTTCCCTGGAACCAGTGACCCTAAATTAGGGACGGGCGACTGCTTATAGCCCATTGAGTTGCTCACGGTGGTCGTTAAACCTCCAATCAAAAAAAAAAAAAAAAAAAAAAAAAAAAGAAGCTGCTCGTCGCCCCGGTGGCGCAGTGGTCTAAGGCGTTGGCCTCTGATCATTCGTCCGTAAGGGGTCCGGGTTCGAATCCCGGTCAGGCATGGATGTTGTGTTTGTCTTACGGCACTGGCTCTCTCCCTTCCCTGGAACCAGTGACCCTAAATTAGGGACGGGCGACTGCTTATAGCCCATTGAGTTGCTCACGGCGGTCGTTAAACCTCCAATCAAAAAAAAAAAAAAAAAAGCTGCTCGTCGCCCCGGTGGCGCAGTGGTCTAAGGCGTTGGCCTCTGATCATTCGTCCGTAAGGGGTCCGGGTTCGAATCCCGGTGAGGCATGGATGTTGTTTGTCTTACGGCACTGGCTCTCTCCCTTCCCTGGAACCAGTGACCCTAAATTAGGGACGGGCGACTGCTTATAGCCCATTGAGTTGCTCACGGTGGTCGTTAAACCTCCAATCAAAAAAAAAAAAAAAAAAAAACGTTGAAGTTTCTGCAAAGTGACAATGGTCGTTCCCAGGAAAAAAAAACAGTTTGTTCAAAAAGATATTTTATTCACTCGTGATTGGAAAGGAAACAGAAGGCACCTGTGTTGTGCTAGTGTGGGTGTGGAACCGGAAACTGGTGCATGGATATCAAAAGGTGCGGCGGCGTTTTATTTTGATTGTTCCCATTGTCTCGTTTCAATTTTAAACTACACTGTGGGTTCGACTTTTTTTGCCGAGAAAAATATTTTTAAGTGTACCACACACATTGTCATAAAAGGCTTTCCCATATGAATATGAAGGCTAGGAAAATCACATGGAGTATGACGCCATACACACATAAACACGAATTCAGGTCCCATTGCACCACTGAATACCCGGATATATTGTTGCAGAAAAACACCACGGTGCGTCTGGCTGTTACGGTTACTTTGTCGGACACATTGAGGGGGTTTACGTGAACCGAGCATTATTCTGTTCCACACTAGTATCCCACCAATGCGAAAACGACGAAGTTCAGGAATGTTGGAGGAGTTGAACCCTATCCTAGGTACTCTCCAGATGAAAACATCGCCTGAATCATTGTGCAGATTAAACCTGAATTCCTTGTTAAACAAAACTCACATTAGACAGCTGCCCAAGCACGATGTTCTCTGCAGCAGTCTACACGGGGTCTTCGATGTGCTGAAGGGAACGAGATACATCCGGCAGGCCTGCGGGCATGCAGGCCGTACTCAATCGTCCGTACACGATTTGCTTTGATACCGTAGCACCTGTGGCAGTTCAAAAGGTGTATGACAAGGTCGCCTGCTGTACTCTTGTCTGTGCTGTTTGGCAGTTAGTGTCAAAAGACGGTCTTACTGCCGCGTTGTAATCCACGAACGTCCTGTGCTAAAACGTCGCGGCACATTTCATTTTCTTCCTGTTGGAACCGCTGCCAGATCTGGATATGACACTTCGTGGGACATGCAGCTCTTGGGACACTGCCATCTGGGTTTAGCCAGACTCGAGTCAACCGATGACTCTGCCCTGCATAACATCATCAATATGAGCTCTCTGAGCCGAAAAGCCCAACACCTGCTGCTCCGAAATACCCAGGGCTCCGAAAAGCGGGCTGAAAAGCCCAACACCTGCGGCTGCTCCGACTTCCCCTTTAATAACCCGCGGCATGCTATGTCGAGCCTTCTAGAGCTGCATCCGTCTGATAGAGCAATAGATACTCTTTCGTCATTCCGAAAAGGGTATAAAGTAATTTTCACGACGAATCACTTTGTGTAGTGCAACATTTTCCTACGATTCACAATTATCTTTAGTTTTTGAGCATGACTGTATTTTACGTTTTTTAAGTATTCCACGTAGTTTTACGCGTAATTTACGTATCAAGTAGAAAACAATTTCTCACACGTAATTGCACAGCCCTGGATATGGACCGCCGGGTGTTAATTTTCCAAAGAACTCATTTAGATATATCTTAAACAAAGTATCACGTGAAAATCAGAAATTAAAAAACCACAACAAATTATCACGATTCGAAAAGTTTGACATTATGCCTCACTTTCATCTTTAAGCAAGTGTCACGATATATGAAAGTTTGGACATCATGTTTAAACTTTCAGCTTTTGGCAAGTATCACAGTAGGAATGTTTGGACACTATGTCTCGCCTTTCAACTCTTGGCAAGTATCACTATAGGAATGTTTGGACATTATGTCTCACCCTTCACCTCTTGGCAAGAATAACGATAGGAATATTTGGATATTATGTCTCACTCTTCACCTCTTGGCAAGAGAAACGATAGGAATGTTTGGACATTATGTCTCACCCTTCACCTCTTGGCAGGTATAACGATAGGAATGTTTGGATATTATGTCTCACCCTTCACCTCTTGGCAAGTGTAACGATAGGAATGTTTGGACATTATGTCTCACCCTTCACCTCTTGGCAAGTATAACGATAGGAATGTTTGGACATTATGTCTCATCTTTCACCTCTTGGCAAGTATAACGATACGAATGTTTGGACATTATGTCTCACCCTTTACTTCTTGGCAAGTATAACGATAGGAATTTTTGGACATTATGTCTCATCTTTCACCTCTTGGCAAGTATAACGATAGGAATGTTTGGACATTATGTCTCACCCTTCACCTCTTGGCAAGTATAACGATAGGAATGTTTGGATACTATGTCTCACCCTTCACCTCTTGGCAAGTGTAACGATAGGAATGTTTGGACATTATGTCTCACCCTTCACCTCTTGGCAAGTATAAAGATAGAAATGTTTGGACATTATGTCTCATCTTTCACCTCTTGGCAAGTATAACGATAGAAATGTTTGGACATTATGTCTCACCCTTTACTTCTTGGCAAGTATAACGATAGGAATTTTTGGACATTATGTCTCATCTTTCACCTCTTGGCAAGTATAACGATAGGAATGTTTGGACATTATGTCTCACCCTTCACCTCTTGGCAAGTATAACGATAGGAATGTTTGGATACTATGTCTCACCCTTCACCTCTTGGCAAGTGTAACGATAGGAATGTTTGGACATTATGTCTCACCCTTCACCTCTTGGCAAGTATAAAGATAGAAATGTTTGGACATTATGTCTCATCTTTCACCTCTTGGCAAGTATAACGATAGAAATGTTTGGACATTATGTCTCACCCTTCACCTCTAGGCAAGTATAACGATAGGAATGTTTGGATATTATGTCTCATCCTTCACCTCTTGGCAAGTGTAACGATAGGAATGTTTGGACATTATGTCTCACCCTTCACCTCTTGGCAAGTATAACGATAGGAATGTTTGGACATTATGTCTCGTCTTTCACCTCTTGGCAAGTATAACGATAGGAATGTTTGGACATTATGTCTCACCCTTTACTTCTTGGCAAGTATAACGATCAGATTGTTTGGACATTACATCTCACATTTCACCTCTTGGCAAGTATAACGATAGGAATGTTTGGACATTATGTCTTACGATTCAGACATTATGTCGCACCCTTCACCTCTTGGCAAGTTTAACGATAGGAATGTTTGGACATTAGGTCTCACCTTTCACCTCTTGGCAAGTATAACGATAGGAATGTTTGGACATTATGTCTCACCTTTCACCTCTTGGCAAGTATAACGATAGGAATGTTTGGACATTATGTCTCATCTTTCACCTCTTGGCAAGTATAACGATAGGAATGTTTGGACATTATGTCTCACCCTGTACTTCTTGGCAAGTATAACGATAGGAATGTTTGGACATTAGGTCTCACCTTTCACCTCTTGGCAAGTATAACGATAGGAATGTTTGGACATCATGTCTCACCTTTCACCTCTTGGCAAGTATAACGATAGGTATGTTTGGACATTATGTCTCACCGTTCACCTCTTGGCAAGTATAACGATAGGAATGTTTGGACATTATGTCTCATCTTTCACCTCTTGGCAAGTATAACGATAGGAATGTTTGGACATTATGTCTCACCCTGTACGTCTTGGCAAGTATAACGATAGGAATGTTTGAACATTAGGTCTCACCTTTCACCTCTTGGCAAGTATAACGATAGGAATGTTTGGACATTATGTCTCACCTTTCACCTCTTGGCAAGTATAACGATAGGTATGTTTGGACATTATGTCTCACCGTTCACCTCTTGGCAAGTATAACGATAGGAATGTTTGGACATTATGTCTCACCCTTCACCTCTTGGCAAGTGTAACGATAGGAATGTTTGGACATTATGTCTCACCCTTTACTTCTTGGCAAGTATAACGATAGGAATGTTTGGACATTATGTCTCATCTTTCACCTCTTGGCAAGTATAACGATAGGAATGTTTGGACATTATGTCTCACCTTTCACCTCTTGGCAAGTATAACGATAGGAATGTTTGGATACTATATGTCTCACCCTTCACCTCTTGGCAAGTGTAACGATAGGAATGTTTGGACATTATGTCTCACCCTTTACCTCTTGGCAAGTATAAAGATAGGAATGTTTGGACATTATGTCTCATCTTTCACCTCTTGGCAAGTATAACGATAGAAATGTTTGGACATTATGTCTCACCCTTCACCTCTTGGCAAGTATAACGATAGGAATGTTTGGATATTATGTCTCACCCTTCACCTCTTGGCAAGTATAACGATAGGAATGTTTGGACATTATGTCTCATCTTTCACCTCTTGGCAAGTATAACGATAGGAATGTTTGGACATTATGTCTCATCTTTCACCTCTTGGCAAGTATAACGATAGGAATGTTTGGACATTATGTCTCACCCTTTACTTCTTGGCAAGTATAACGATCAGAATGTTTGGACATTACATCTCACATTTCACCTCTTGGCAAGTATAACGATAGGAATGTTTGGACATTATGTCTTACGATTCAGACATTATGTCGCACCCTTCACCTCTTGGCAAGTTTAACGATAGGAATGTTTGGACATTAGGTCTCACCTTTCACCTCTTGGCAAGTATAGCGATAGGAATGTTTGGACATTATGTCTCACCTTTCACCTCTTGGCAAGTATAACGATAGGAATGTTTGGACATTATGTCTCATCTTTCACCTCTTGGCAAGTATAACGATAGGAATGTTTGGACATTATGTCTCACCCTGTACTTCTTGGCAAGTATAACGATAGGAATGTTTGGACATTAGGTCTCACCTTTCACCTCTTGGCAAGTATAACGATAGGAATGTTTGGACATTATGTCTCACCTTTCACCTCTTGGCAAGTATAACGATAGGTATGTTTGGACATTATGTCTCACCGTTCACCTCTTGGCAAGTATAACGATAGGAATGTTTGGACATTATGTCTCACTCTTCACCTCTTGGCAAGTATAACGATAGGAATGTTTGGACATTATGTCTCACCTTTCACCTCTTGGCAAGTATAATGATAGGAATGTTTGGACATTATGTCTCACCTGTTGGCAAGTATCACCATAGCAAAGTTTGGACATTTTCTTACACCTTTTAGCTTTCGCTAAGTATCACGATAGGAAAGTTTGGACATGTTTCACCTTTCAGCTTTTTGCAAGTATCACGACAGGAAAATTTGGTCATTATGTTTCACCTTTCAGCTATTCGCAAGTGTCACGGTATGAAAATCTGGATATTATATCACACCTTTAAGCTTTTATCAGGTATCACGATAGGAAAGTTTAGACATAATGTTTCACCTTTCTTCTTTTGGCAAGTATCACGATAGGAAAGTTTGGACAATACGTCTCACCTTTCAGCTTTTGGCAAATATCACGACAGGAAAATTTGGACACTATGTTACATCTTTCAGCTTTTGGCAAGTGTCACGGTAGGAAAATCTGGGCATTATATCACACCTTTCAGCTTTTATTAAGTATCACGATAGGAATGTTTGGATATTAATACTCACCTTTCAGCTCTTGGCAAGTATTACCATAGGAAAGTTTGGACATTATCTCACACCATTCTGCTTTTGCTAAGTATCACGATAGGAAAATTTGGACATCATGTTTCACCTTTCAACTTTTAGCAAGTATCACGATGGGAAAGTTTGGACATTATGTCTCACCTTTTCAGCTTTTGGCAAATGCCACGATAGGAAAGATTAGGCATTATGTCTTACCTTTCATCTTTTGGCAGACGTAAGGAGATTTGAAGTAGCACGGAAAAGCTTCCCATGTTCCTAACTTTGCGGAGCTCATATTCATCACGACACATTCTGCCTGCAAGCAGAAATGCCAGTTGAAGTAAAAACTTATATCATAGCAAAAATGCAATACAAAATTAAAATTGATCTGCACTTTAAATTCTACTCAAATAGAATATTTGATTTCTTTGTAACATAGAATAATTGGACATTTAGGAGATAAATAAAGGAGTGATCAAAAAGTATCCCAACTACATTTATTAAAAAAGAAGTACAAGACTTGCATATTTGATACTTAATTGCCTTCGAAGTTGTCCCTTTCCGAAGCCATACACTTAGTTCAGCGCTGCTTCCACTGCTCGAAGCGTTTTTTTAAGCAATTTTCTGAAATAGCGAACAGTTGTTTGGTCGTAGTCTGTTGTATCGCCTCAATATCTTAAAACCTGTTTCCCCTCAAGTGGTATTTGAGTTTTGAAAAGAGAAAGCGTGACTGTTGGACTTGTGCAATGCGGTGCTTAGCAAGAAATTGATGTACAATTTACGATGCATGGCCGGAGGTGTTGTGAAAGTGAAGTTACCACACGGCACTCTCATAAAATGCCTACCTATTGTGACGACCTGCGACTCTCATATGTCGCAGAACTTGACAGTAGTACTCCTTGTTGCTTGTGTGGCCTATGGAGCGTATTCATGACGCGAAATTCCCTCATGATTGGAAAACACAGCCAACATCCTCTTGACATTGCTGCGGCTCTGCCGTGGTTTTTTTAAGTCTAGAAGAGTTTGAGTTCTTCCACTGTGAAAATTTGGCTTTAGTTTCGGACTCATACCTAAAAACCCACGATTCATCACCAATTGTGATTATTTTTAAAAACTTGACAGTAGTACTCCTATTTGATAGTAGTATTCCTTGTTGATTGTGTGGCCCATGGAGCGTATTCATGACGCACGATTCCCTTATGATTGGAAAACACAGTCGAATGGACCTGACATTGATGTCGCTCTGTCGTGCTTTTTTTGAGTCTGGAAGAGTTTGAGTTCTTCCACTGTGAAAACTTGTCCTCAGTTTCGGGGACATACCCATAAACCCACGATTCATCACCAGGTGGGATTATTTTTAAAAAGTTTTCGTTGTTTTCAACGCAATCAAGTAGATTACTAGCAGCTGAAACACGGGCCTGTTTTTGCTCATCTTGGGCATCTTTGGCACAAACCTATGTGGCTGAGACACTTCTCATACCCAAATCATCCGTAAGAATCGACGGAACTAAACCGAAACTGATATTGAAGTCTTCAGATAACTCACTAATAGTCATTTGGCGATTTTTCCGCACAGCTGAGCGCCCAAGTTTCGACATTGTTTCCACTTTTGCTGATTGAAGGCCTCCCAGACGGTTCATCACTCTCAACTTTCACGACCATCTTTAAAACGTTTATACCACTCATAAACTTGTGCATGATTCATAAAATCTTTCCCATGAAGTTTTTGTAACTTTAAGTAGGTGTCTTTGAAAGTTTCGCCAAGTTTTGTTACAAAATATGATGCAAATTCGTTGATCAATTTTTACGACATGAGAAATGCGACGAACAGCTTCTCACACGTAAGAACAAAGCAGTACCAGAAAAAACAAACCCGGATGAGCAAGGATAGGGGATGTGACTTACGACACATGCGTAGTAGGTTCCGGGGTCAACCGGCGCCAAACCGCTTCCTTCTGTGTCGCGCGATTCCAAACTTATACAACCAGACTGGAGACTTTTTGATCCCGCTTCGTACAGTTGATCCCACCTCTTACAGTGGCGTAAGAGAGTAATTTTTCCAGAATTTCAAACACGAGGGTGGGTGCGTTTTTCGCGGTGTGTGTGTGTGTGTGTGTGTGTGTGTGGTTGCAAGCCGGTGATAGGGGTGGGAGGTCAGGAAGTCAGGTAGAGCGTCTCGAAAAGTAAGGGCGTACCTAGAGCCCTGTAGTTTCAACTTTTCAAGTTTGGAACAGAAATACGTAATGCAAGGTATCAGTCAGCCAATCTGGATTAACACGGACCGATGCATGAACATGAATATACATTTTATCGGGAGAAACGAATTCGTTAACATATATTAAAATCTGTGAAAACACAAGTTTGTCCTCGACGGACATCGAATCAGTGTCCCTTCACTCCGGAGTAAGTCGCTCTCCCAACTAAGCTACGCGGACAGAATGTCTCGCTGCAGATTTGTCGTCTTGACACCTGTTTTCACCTCTGTAGTACGTCACAAATCGTTAAGATAATATAAGTCTTCATAATCACCCACTTTACTTTCACTTGTTTGAGAAGTGTTTCGTTTTTTGTAAAATGTCTGTTTCTAAACTTTGACCGATTGAAGTGCTAAAGAAATCATCATTGTTTTAATCGAAAACTGCACTTGAGCTTAATTGATTCTGCGGCAAAAGGAATTGGTCAAGTTTTAGTAGTTTCTCCGCACGCTCTCCTTATTTTTTCTTTCGTCGATGCTGTGCTTCACTTGGACGCTTTTGTGACATTTGCAAACGGATGTCGTTCGCACGTATATAAAAGTTTCCTCACAGTGAATAAGTAGATATACTTACTATGTGACGTACCTGCCAGAAGGACGCACACGACATAAAGGCAGATAGGAGTTAGAAGAAACGTCCGCGTAGCTCAATTGGTAGAGCAACTTATTCCGGAGGGAGGGGATCCGGGTTCGAACCCTGGCGTGGACAGAAATGACGAAGAAATTTACTTCGTTATAATGGCACCCGAACTATCCGGATGACCCGACCGTTCAAAATCTCGCAATGGTGTGATGTTATTTCCACACCGCGAGATAGGAAAAATAAGAGAATCCCTTCTCCAGCACTTCGAAAAAAAAATAATAAGGGGAGGTGATGTGACGTACCTTCCAGAAGGACGCACACGACATAAAGGCAGATAGGAGTCAGAAGAAACGTCCGCGTAGCTCAATTGGTAGAGCAACTTATTCCGGAGTGAGGGGATCCGGGTTCGAATCCTGGCGTGGACAGAAATGACGGAGAAATTTACTTCGTTATAACTATAAAGAAGAACTAAACGCTACAGCAACGTGTAATTGTTTTGTCCAAAACTAAAATAAATCACTTGAAGAAACCAACCTCTTTTTCATTGCAGATCTGCGCCTGCTATGAATAAATGTTGGCGCCTGTCGTATAGCTAATTCTAGGTAACTGACTGTTTTCCCACATCCTCCGCGGAGAATACCCATGTGGCCTCTCACTTTTCCTGAGCAGCACAGAGAAAGAGAGTGAGAGAGGGCGATTGGAGAGCAATCGTGTTATTTACAACCCATTGTGGAGCGATCATATTACAATACGTCCCGGAGCAAATGCTTCAAATGCGTAGGACATCAGTGTTTTAAAAGTGAAAAGATACCCCCACATCTGCGGGGGATGTGGGGGTGGTAGTTACGCCACTGACCTCGTATAGTAAATCTGTTGTGTCAAAAAAGAGAAGAAAAAGGAAGCGGTGGAAGTTTACGCAATAAAACATTAGAAAAGCAAATCGAGTCTGTGTAAAGGACTACATACACACCTTCGAATTTTGCTAAGAAATAAAAAAAAATGTTTGATAGAAGCTCACTAATAAATGTCTCAGAAGAATATATTCTAATTTACGTGTGATAACGCCCAAATTATAATTGCATGAAATCGCGTTAGATTGAGATTTTTATTTTTTACTTCTAATAGCACCATGAACAGAAAAAAAAATATGTGTGTGTTTCATTTTCTCTAGAAAGCTTTGTTTTTCATGTGTTCAGCGGACCAGTAGTCTACACTCTGGCATCTGACCATTCGTCCGAGATGAGCACGAGTTCGAACCCCAGTTAGACATAGATACCGTGTTTGTCTTATGGCACTGGCTTTCTCCCTTCCGTGGAACTAGTGGCCCTAAATTTAGGAAGGGCGTCCGCTTGCACCTCTTCCAGTTACTCACCGTGGTCGTTAAACTCTCAAACCAAATAACAAAATGGGTTTATAAAACACACACACACACACACACACACACACACACACGCCACCGCTTATAATGATGTGTTCCGATAAATTTACAGACATTTTTGAAATTTTAAGTACCAGTTCGTCCGTAAGACTTGGTTGACTAACGTTCCACATTGTGAAATCTATCACAGAGTTATCCGTCCATTGAAGTGATTCTGTAGAATTTGAAAAGTTCATTCCAATCCACGCAAAACTCACTGTGTTTATCACGTGCAGTGCTAAGAATTCTGAAAGAAAAAAGAAAGGCAAGATATTTAATTTCTGTATGACAATAATGTATCTAATATAGTAGAAATTTGGACGGTTTATTTCATTAGTCATTGATTAACTCCATTATGTTACATATAAAGTTATCATTGTATGTCTATAAAGAAGCGTCACACATGGGCAAAAAAAAAAAAAAAAAAAAAAAAGAAAGAAAAGCCCGATTGGGCCGAAGTGGATTTGCCCGCTGTGTTTAGATGTAGAACTGCGTATATCCTGTCTAGTGTCCATTATAAGATCGGAAATAAAATACACAGCGGGTGTTGGTTATGTTGTTTATTTATTTTGCCGGTGGTAGTACATGTGTAGGTCGGAATCGTCGTCAGAATCTGTATCCGCAACGTTTATGTTATCATCTGCAGTTGCTACTGTGCCTGAAGTCGATGTTGCTGAGCTTGAAGTCGATGAGCTGTGAGATATGGCAAACAGAGGTCGATGATACGAGAAGTGAGAGACATAGTTAACTATACGGAACAGTTGTATGCCGCGTGCGAATATTGCACCGATAGTCGTGCTGCCCAGCTTTGTGTGTTTAGCCCGATCAGTCGCTAGGTTCATCTGAAACTCTCAGTGCATAAACTCGAGAAATCAATGGGGCAGAGCACAAAACTGACCATCCACTTTGGCGCATTGTCACTAACTGCCATTGATCCGCGGGTCCCACCACTTATAATTGTCACTAAGTGTCACCTATGCGCTATCAAACGATACTACCGATGTAGCCCCAGAGTTATCGCGAGTTGAAATCTGTTACACAATTATGTCGCGTCAATCGCTAATTTGTTTCGTACCATAAGACGTAGTTCTAACTAAAAAATTTGGGCTTGCACAATGGGTGTTTCTAAATTGTTTGGCAAAACTTTGGGAATTTTTTCTACTTCCCATTTTGGTGAACAGAAGTCATATAAACATAGGATAGGAAACGCTTTCTTAAAACAAAATACAGAATGTATAGTAAAATACAACCTAAAGAGAGGGATTTTTTCAATTGGAGGTTGGAGCACTGCTGCTATGGAGGGGGCAAGTATCGTTGTAGTCTGGCTCACCATACTACCTCATCCGGTGTTCGACACCAGCACCACTCTGACGAATGGTCGAAAGCCATCGCCTCAGACCTCTCAGCCAGAAGGGCAGCAACTACAATTTCCCCATTGCAAAAACAGCTTATTGATACTTAGCTGATATTTGAAACATGTTTGATAATTAAGAATTATTTTAATACGAGGGTCATAAAAGTTTTGCACACGTTAATCTAAAACTGAAGCGGATGATGCATTCAGGAAAATGTTTGCGTCATGTCAAGGTCAAACTCTCAGCAACGCAGTGGTCTCAGAACGACGCGCTATCATTTGCTGTGTGGACGTGGGAGGGTTTAAAAATGGAAATGTGCAGCTCCTCAGGTCGTGCCACGGAGTTAGATCAGCACTCGTACGTGAAAATAGAAACTCTGCGGAAAAAAAAAACTCCGACACAAATCCACACAGCCTTGAGAGAAGTTTGTGGGGAAGGAACTCTTGATCGAATCACATTTTTTCGCGGGGCACGAATGGAGGCATCCATGTTCTCCATGCTCCTCAAAGTGTTGTCAGCAACAATCCGAAATGAAGCAAATGATGATTTTTGCGTACGATGCCCAAAGTGTTGGGGTCTCTGATCTAGTGTTGGTAGGGCAAAATGTCAACGCACAATATTATCGTGACATTCTGAGGACAAAGTTGAGATCGAAAATTCGTCAAAATCGCTCTAATGTTCTGGAAGTGGGAGCGATCATGTTGCACGACAACGCATCGTGTCATGGTATCGCGTCGGTACGGAGACCTTTGGAGAAATAGGACTGTCAAAATTTATCACACCCATCATACAGCACTAAACATAATCCACCAGACTTTGATCTTTTCCAAAAGTTAAAAAGTTAGCAAAATCATGCAATGCATTGATTATGATACGCTTTCCAACATACCAGAAATCATTACTCAAGTTATGAGGATAATGGCTGTAGAATAAATCTCGCTCCTATGACCTGACCTTTGATCCCATTTCGATGATATACTACAGAACCGGTTCAGTGTACCTCCGAAAGAACATGATAAAGTTTTGTCGCAATCGAAGCATTTTTACGTAAGTTATAACGCATAAATGCGATGGAATGGATCACCATCCAATGTCCTGATCTTTGACCCCATTTCTTCCATTTTGAATAGGGTTCGTTCCCAGGTTGTCCCCTACCACCTACTAAAATTTTATCGAAATCCAACCATTTTTACGCAAGCTATGACGCATAAGGGCATTGGAATGCATCCCGCTCCTATGTCCTGACCTTTCACCTCACTTCACCCATTTTTAAAATAGGGTTCATGCCCAGGTTGTCCCCTACCACATACTAAAATTTAATCGAAATCGAACCATTTTTACGCAAGTTAATGACGCATAAGGACATTGGAATGCACCCCGTTCCTATGTCCTGACCTTTGACCCCCACTTCACCCATTTTCAATAGGGTTCATCCCCAGGTGGTCCCTTACCACATACTAATATTTCATTGAAATTGAACCATATTTACGCAAGTTATGACGCATAAGGGCAATGGAATGCATCCCGCTGCTATGTCGTGACCTTTGACCCCATCTGTCCCATTTTCAGGGTTCGTCCCCAGGTGGTTCCCTACCACATACTAAAATTTCATTGAAATCGAACCACATTTAAGCAAGTTATGACGCATAAGGGCAATGGAATGGATCCCGCTCCTATGGCGTGACCTTTGACACCCATTACGTCCATTTTCAATAGCGTTCGCCCTCAGGTTGTCCCCTACCACATGCTGAAATTTCTTCGGAATCGAACCATTTTTACGCGAGTTATCGTGCGGACAGACGGACAAAGCTGGAGCATATACGCTTCTTCAACCTACGGTTGGAAAGCGTAAATAATCGACTCCCGTGGTATCCGCTACGAATTGCTGTACGAACTGTCATTGGTCGTGACCCGATTAATACGAGAGCTGAACAAAGATGGCGTATTACGGGGCATCCCGAACTTAACTCACCGCTTGCAAGCTGCCACTGAACGGCAATAAAGTAAGTTTCCTCTGTTACTTCACACTTTTCTCAAAAATGGACAGTGAGCATAACATTTTTAGGAAGCCCGTAGGAAAACGTGTGCTCCGATGGAAAGGAGGTAATTCTTTTGTCAGTTTGCATCAGTCTGTTTTTTGGTACGTTTGTTTCAGGTTTTCTAGGATCCTCGGATTCGATTAAAAATACATTTAAGGCAAAGTAGCAAATATTCTTACCTTGCTCTTTCCTGCTATGGATAGATAGCAGTGTAGAGTTCAGTTCGTTGCATTTCTCATTTGCGTTTATCCATGATTCTCTTTCACTTATTTGCCATCCAAAGAGTCGATAACACTTTTGACCTTCGAAAATGACAGAAAAACAAAGCTTAGAGGAATTAATATAATTTTCCTCATCGTAATCGTTATCATTTACAAGGCAATACAGAACGAGTGTAATAATTATACTGAAACAATAAAAAATCTTCTTTTCCAAATATTTATTCAAAATATCGAACTTGAGAAACAGACGTTTCTTTTATTTTTAAAATAAAAGAACGCTCATATTTAAATTTATTTTTTTAATTTTCGTTTTTTTTAAATAAAAGAACGGTAATATTTTTCAAAGAAAGCTTGTAGTTTTAAAATAAAAGAACGCTAATATTTTTTAAAGAACGTTTTTATTTTTAAAATAAAAGAACGGACGTCAAAATTTGATATAAAAACATTGGATTATATCAGTGTAGGAAATTCTTGTCGTTTTATTTATATTAAGGTAATACAACGTTTGTCACAAATATTTCATTTTTTTCAAGTCGACAAATGTTTCGCTGGTTTCTGGCCTAGCTTCATCAGGACGAATGACACGTAAATAATTAAATTGTACATGACATCATAAATGCTGTTTGCAATCACGGGTTTTGGTTAGTTATTTCCACGCGCTTGATAGAAATGATGTTGGTGCAATGATGCTATTAACAAGTTGCGAAGAATTCTGATATTTATGGAAAGCTTCCAAAATATCAAGTTTGATGATTCAATCTGGCTTGTCAATTAGGTTTGCTTCTTCAAAGAGAAATTCATGGTCCTTTCGGTAACGGTGTTTAGCCATCAATGACTTCTTTAAGTCACAATTCCGAATATAGATTTTGTGCTCCTTCAATCGAAAACGCAAGGGGGTCTCTCCTATATATAAAACGAAACATTCCATGGAATTTGATAAATTCCCCACGAGGCTTTTATCTTAAACATAGTCCCTTGATCCTAAGAAATTCACTTTGTTTATTGGTTTAAAAATCACTTTAAAATTAAAGGTTTTGAGAATTTTTGAAAATTTGAAAGCAATGTCACGGGAACACAAAATTCGGAACTGTGACCTGAAAATGTAATCGATGGCTAAACACTGTTACGAAAACGAACATAAATTTCTCTTTGAAGAAGCAAACCTAATTGACAAGCCAGATTCAACCACCAAACTTAATATTTTGAAAGCTTTCCATATATACCAAAATTCTTCGCAACTTGTTAATCACATGGCATCCACACCTTTTCGATCAAGCGCGAGGAAGCAAGTTACCAAAGCCAGTGACTATAAGCACCATTTATGATATTATGTAAAATTTGAATTTTTACCTACCATTCGTCCTGATGAAGGTAGGTCAAAATCAAGCGAAACTTCGGTCGACTTGAAAAAAGAAATATTTGTTCCAAACGTTGTATAATCGTATTACTGTATATACGGTTGAGTCACATTACTGTGACCACCAGCTAATACGCAGAGTAACCGCCGCGTGCAGCGCGGACAGCAGCTAGACGGGCTGGGAGTTATTCAATTAGGTGCAAGAAGGTGTTCACATGTATGTGTTGCCATGCTGACTGCAGTGCGTCTGACAGCTGCTGGAGGGTGCGTGGAGGATGATCCATAGAGCGAGCAACACGATCGAGGTGGTCCCACAGATGCTCAATTGGATTTAAATCTAGGGAATTAGGGAGCCAGGGAAGTATTTTGAGGAATTCATCGTGCTCTTCCAACCACTCTCGGACATTTCTAGCTGTGTGACACGTCGCATTGTCGTGCTGGAAGATCCCATCCACCCCAGGGGAGACAATCAGCATGTATGGGTGTACGTGGTCTGCAAGGATGCATTCATAACGAATTCGGTTCATATTGCCTTCCACAGGTATGGGTGGACTCAGGGAATACAACGAAAACATTCCCCAGACCATAAAGCTGCCCCCACTAGCTTGTGTGCTTACAGAAAAGGTTGAAGAGTGTTTGTTCTCCAATGTTTCTCGCCTTATATGCCAACGGCCATCCGTTACATAAAGCAGAAAACATGACTCATCGGAGAAGGCAATCCTTTGCCAATCAGCGGAGGTCCAATTCCGATAGTGCAGTACAAATGTAAGACTTTTCTGCCGATTCAGCTTCGTTAGCATGGGTGCAGTGGCCATCCGTCTGCATCGGAGCCCCAAAACCAGCTGGGTTTGCTGCATTGTCGTTTTAGATACACTTCCGGTGGCCCCCTGGTTCAATCGGACAGTGAGTTGCTCTACTGTAGCGTGTCGATTGGCCCTCAATCACCTTCGAATCCGACGTTCTCCTGTCACATCTGTGGCATGAGGTGCTCCATAGTTTCCACGTTGCTTATTCGCAATGTTGCCATTTCTCCAATCACGATACACTTTAACGACAGCAACACGCAAACAGTTCACAAATTGCTGTGTTTCAGAAATACTGCCACCCTTAGCTTGAAAGCCGATAATCAAATCTCATAAATCGCTCCTTTATCCATGGAAACAGCGAGTGATATGTTTTCAGAATGTCTACAGCACACCTCATATAGCCTCTAAGCCAGCTCACGACACGTGCCTTCTTTCATTGGCTACGCGCTGTTGACGTCAAAAGTAGATAATGGTTACAATAATGTGATTCGACAGTGTATATAATCATCAGAAGACTGTAGTCTGTGATTTCAAGAATTCTTGTCGTTTTGTTTGGGTATAATTTGTTTCATGACAACCATTTATCCAACAATCGAATCTTTTAACCCGTTGACGACCATAACGTCTAAAACGTCGTTATATATCCAAATTACCAAGACTGGCCGAAAGCTCTCATATAGAGTGAATCTAGAATCTCTTCTCCCGCACTTGTTCTTCGAAATTATACGTAATTAGCAGAAGACACCGTCAATCATCATTGCTTCTAAATAAATAAGTAAAGCCGGTGTTGTTATCCTCCAGGGCGATATTATTTACTCTCATGACATTGGGTGAATTCTTCGAGGAAGAATCCAATGATGGCCTCCGGAAAACGTTTGCCACCCCGGTGGCGCATTGGTCTAAGCGATGGCCTCTGATCATTCGTCCGAAAGGGGTCCGGATTCAAATCCCGGTGAGGCATGGATGTTGTGTTTGTCTTACGGCACTGGCTCTCTCCCTTCCCTGGAACCAGATATCCTAAATTAGGGACAGGCGACTGCTTATAGCCCATTGAGTTGCTCACGGTGGTCGTTAAACCTCCAATCAAAAAAAAAAAAAAGTTTCAAATTTAACGCACTTCCACATTATATATCGGAAGTTTCGTGTGTTGATGGAGTTCTAATCCTTTTTTTGTTCGCTTGTAAAAGGGAGGAGAGAAATTTCGAAAGATGCAACAGATAGATTCGATTGTTATGGTATTTTCAGCGACACATGACTGCAGGGACCTTGTCGGTAAAAGGATAAAATTCCCCTCCTTAAAGCGGGCCACCCTTGCTTCTCGCCCGCTGCAATTCTGGAACGGATTTTTCTCAATACCTATAAAATATCTGAAGGCTACTTGATGTAGGAGGAAGTTTTCGCATCTCACCTAAAATTGAACGAATGGGGTAATGCTGTACAATGTTTTTGAAAGATATGCTAATAGTCGAACAATTAGAGAAAAACCATGAAAAAAGACATGACTGTGAGAGAAATTAGGGAATTACATTAATCATAGGAGCTGTTCTTCCAATGTCGGATGGGCTTCTTACGCCGGATATGTAACACTTCTTCGTTGAACAAAAGAAATACATTATTTCGTCTCGAAAGGGATCCGACAAGTGATCACATGGTAAAATGTGCAGCTGAAATTTCAAAACCCGCCGCGAGCAGTAAAAGGTGGAGAGTAATTTGTGAATATGTCTTGCAGCATGTGCACGCAGTATGTAACGTGGAGGAGAGTTCTTCATTTCTCAGACTTTGGATTCTGCAATAAGAGAAGACATGGTATCGCGTGATGACCTTTTTTTTTTTTTTTTTTTTCGTATCATGGCCTTTCCTTTCTTTCTTCCTTCTTTTTTACTGGGGTCTTAATGACCACCGTGAGCAATTCAATGCGATATTAGCTGTCTCCCGTCCCTAATTCAGGGTCACTGGTTCCATGGAAGAGAGAGAGCCAGTGCCGTAATACAAACACAACATCCATGCCTCACCAGGATTCGAACCCGGACCCATCTCGGACGAATGATCAGAAGCCATTGCTTAGACCACTGCGCCACAGGGGCGGGTCTTTTCCTTTGAAGGTTTAACTACCACCGTGAGCAACTCTAAGGGCTATAAGCAGTTGCCCATCCCTAATTTAGGGCCACTAGTTCCAGAGAAGGAAGAGAACCAGCACCGTAAGATACACCCAATATCCATTCTTCACCGGAATTCGGACCCAAATTCTTCTCGGACGAATGGTCATAAGCTAGCGCTTTGGCAACTGCGCAATAGGGGCGGCGATTTTTAGCATCTGCCACTCGTGCGAAGGAGGAACTCGGGATGTTCCCACGCTGTGGTTTTATTCGCAAGCTGCATTTGTTGGTGCTCCGTGTTTACTCATTGCAATACTCAAGAAACATGTCTTTCTTCTTTCGTGTGTGCAAATGTGTTCTGTCATGTAGATACATTTCTCCAAAGATCAAATGTCCTCATTTATTGTATTACCTATATCAAGGTGACTGAAGACTTCTTGTTTATTTATACATCTGAAGTAAAAACAAATCATCGTCTTTTGAGATAGGCGCTGTTTAAAACATACCGAAGGTAACGTGTAAATACAGAATATAACGATCATACAAAACATTTATACAACAATAAACTACAGAAAGGAAAATAAATTTAAAACAATAATTTGGGGAGAGATTGAGATATATGCTAATATAAAACTTTTACTCGACGTTGAACTGAAAACAGTTTATTTCACACTAAAACACACCCAAGAACACATAAACACACCTGGCAAAAAATTAATCACCCCTCGCAGAACGTACCTAATAGCGGGTGACGGCGCCTCTTGCCTTGACAACAGCATGAATCCGGTGTGGTAGAGACGCCACGAGGTTGTGGATGTATTGAACATGAATTTGCAGCCACTCGTGCGATAATGTGTCCCGAAGTTCCGCCAGAGTACGTTGGTGTCCATTCCGGCGTTTCACCTTCTGTTCCAAATGATCACCTAGATTTTCAATAGGATTTAAATCTGGGGATCTGGCTGGCCAGTCGAGGTGAGACAGTGCTGCTGATTGTTCGTCCTGTCACTCGTCTTGTAAGACAAGAGTGCCAATGTGATGTTGCTACTGCAGATGTAAGGCAAAGGGCAATACTTCGTCTTTCAGAAAGCGGAGGTACGCATGCTGGTTTAAATTCATCGTCACTGAAACGAGAGGGCTCATTTCGTGATACGAAAAACATCCCCCAAAAATCACGAAACTACCTCCAGCTTGAATAACACCTACGACACAGTCAGGATTAAAGGCTTCAATGGGCCTGCGAAACGCCCGTCGCCTCCCATCAGTGGAGCACAAACAAAAACGAGACTCATCAGACTAAATCACTCGTTTCCAATCCTCCACAGTAAAGTCTTTGTGTCTCTGAGCCCATTGATAACGTGCGACTTTGAGACTTGCTGTTAAAAAAGGCCTCATACTCTGCTCCAGATGTCCATCGCATGCAGTTCTCGTCGCAATGTCCTTTCGGAAATTGGTTGGAGTGGACTTTTATTAATTGTTTGGAGCAATTGTTGCCTGGTTTGAAACCGATTTGCAGTTACTAGGCGGGGGCAGTCCCTTTTGGCGAGAATCGTTTTCCGGCCACAGTTAAGTCGCCCATTTTTCAGTTGACTGCGAACTGCACCACTGTTTGTAGACTCGCTGGATAGTATGCTTCGACACACCAACAAATTGGGAGACTTCATTCACTATGTGTCCATGGGCAAGGCGAAACCGGATGGCTCCATTTTGCCACTGAGTAACGTCTGTCTTACGACCCATATTGAAGACTAAATTCAACACACACGTTACTCTTCACCATTGCACGAGGCAGAAATGATCCTGTAGACCACGTCATTGCTATTTATTTCCCAAAAATGCTATCACGGCGCCCTCTGTGCAACCGATAACTTCCTACTGTCCTTTCTGTTAGGAATGACAAAGTTTTTGACCAGCGTGCTTATATCCACACATGCGTCATATATCCAAAATTTATTGATTTACATAAGTTGATATTTCTAACTGATGTATTTACCAAATATAAACCACCCGTCGGGACAGAATCCAGAAATTTCAGGAACAGGAGGAACTGTAGAAAACACAGGATCATAATTCTCTGTGACTTTGCATATTGTAGGTAACAAGATATTGCAGTCATTCTTAACCCAAAGTCCTGAAAAAGAATCAAAAGTGACTAACTTGAGTAGACAAGATCTGAAATCGTTACATTTCACTTTAAGAAACGCTTCATCATGTCAGCTGTCTGGTTAATAAAAGTGTAGGTGTTTAGTTCTCTGAAAGTTCCGTGATGAAAATCTCTTACAGACGTTGTGCCATTCACGCAGCATAACACCAGCGGTTTTTAAAGAAAAAACTAAACTAAGACGATTTCCTTTCGGGAAGGAAAAAATCTTATAGCATTTCACAAGCTACTTATTGCGCAACTTGCCTATCCATATGGAATGATCACCTTTAAGGAAATGTTTTACAATATGATAAGCACGCGTTACTTCAATTCAGAAAAAAGTAAAGGAAAGAAAGAAAAAAGGTAAAATATCCGATGATACAAAGGACATCCTGAAAGTAACTCATAAGATTTTCATTTGTAGCAGCAAAAATGTGAAACTTGGTGGGAAAAATACTTATTAATAATGCTAGGCTATTCCAAGTATTTTCCATCACTTCTATACATTTCCGCCATCTCTGAACCCATTGGTAAAATCCATTTTGGAAAAATTCCTGAGGCCGTAGTTTCACCCATGAGTTCACAGCCAGTTTAACGTCTGTCACACCATCGAAACGTTCCCCACCAAGGGTGTTTTTCAAAGGAGCAAACAGGAAAAATCTGAGGGAGCCAAATCAGAACTGTAAGGGGGTTGGGGCATCTCCGTCCACCCCATTTTCGCAATAGCCTGTGAAGTCTCCATTGAGGTGTAGGGACGTGCATTATCATGGTGTAAAACAACACTCTGAAGTGGAATGTCATGTCTTTTCCTTCTGATAGCTTCCTTTAGCTTCTTCAATGTCTGCACATAATGAGCACTGTTTATTGTTGCAACTCATAGATGGTGACAGGATGATAACCTTGATGAGGTCTTTCACTCGTTGCCTGTTGGCATCTGTCACTGCAGTTGCGGGCCTATCACTCCGTTGTTTGTCCGACACTGAACTTTCTCCCTCTCGAAACCTCTTCATCCATCTTCGGACATTACTGATGTCGATTGTAGTAGCTCCGTACACCGCTAGGAGTCTTCTGTGGATTTCAGGACCCTCACATCCTTGTTTTTTGAGGAATTCAATAATGGCTCGCTGCTTTTCCCTGTCATTCATGATCTTTATTTCCGATTCTAAAAAAAAAAAAAATTCCCACATTGGTAACTTATCATAGTACATGGCAATGCAGTTTCATTAAAATCACTTCAAAATTTCAAAAGTTATTAAGAAAGGAGGCATTACTTTCAGGATTCCCTTGTGTGTTCACGGGCTTCCGAGCTGGTATGACGATGTGTGATTACCTTGCAAGTGCCTAAAGGAATAACTGAAGATCTTGAAAATATCGTAAGTAAAGAGTTATTTGCTGGCCCTTTAACTAATAAGCGTATTTAATTAATATCCGTGTGGGAGGTTTAGCTATCTGGAGCATGAAATAAATGGAATTTTAGCTATCTGGAGCACGCGCCGATCCTGAAAAAAAAAATTCACACATTGGTAACATAACATAGTACATGGCAACGCAGTTTCATTAAAATCACTTCAAAATTTCAAAAATTATTATGAAGGAGGAATTACTTTCAGAATGCTCCATGTATATACACTGCCGGGCAATTGCTAAGGACGGATGACAATAGCAACGATAGCAACCATAAAATGGAAGGCAGGAAAATGTGGAAATTAGCATAAGTACGGGATACAGTAAGACGTGTTGTACGTATGCAAATTTTTGATTGCCGAACTTGTTCGTGACGTCACAGCGCTGATAAGAGATATAAAGGATTTGACGCGTATTGACCGTTGTTGTTCAAACGCAAAGTTGAAAGGGAAAGAATCAATTAACGAACTTGCAATTTTCAGTATGTCTTCCCGACATCACCTAGATGATTTTACGCGTGGCCGTGTTATTGGCAAGATTGAAGAAGGGCGAAAAATAACAGATGTTGCCAGGGAGTTCGACGTCAGCCACAGTGTTGTTTCAAGGCTTTGGAAATCATTTCAAACAAATGGAGAGTGTAGCAAACGTCACGGGGGAAGTCGTGTTCGCAGTACGACACCTGCAGAAGATCGGTACATAGTGCTATCAACAAAAAGACATCGCCGCAGCACAGCTAGTGAGGTAGCAAATCAGTTTATGGCTGCTACTGGCAAGCGGATCTCCCGAAAAACTGTTGCCAGACGTTTGCATGAAGGAGGACTATACGCCCGCCGTCCTGTTGTGTGCATCCCATTGTCCAGACGTCACCGTACCGCCCGTTTGCAATGGTGCCATCAACATCGCAATTGGACTGATAACGACTGGTCTGCTGTCCTCTTCTCAGATGAGAGTAGATACAGTCTATCGTCTGATTGTCGACGACAACTGATCTGGCGTGATAGTGGTACTGTATATTGTCCAACAAACATACAGGAAAGGAACCGATATCCGACATGTAGTGTCGTGGTATGGGCTGGCATCATGATCAATGGCCGTACGTCCCTCTATGTGCTTCCAACTGGGACTATGACTGGCCAACGATACATTAATGATGTTCTGCTACCTCATGTTCGCATGTTCCGTGGTGCTGTCGGTGATAGATTCATTTTGATGGACAACAACGCAACATGTCATCGAACAGTCGCTGTCCAGGAGTGTCTTGAGAGCGAGGATATTGAACGCCTCGTATGGCCAGCACGTTCTCCAGATCTGAATCTCATTGAAAATGTGTGGGATGCTTTGGGGAGGAGTCTTGCTGGTCGCCAATGCCCTCCAATAAACAAGGACACCCTCATCCGTGCACTGAAAGAGGAATGGGATAAATTACCCCAACAGCTGCTTGATAATGTTGTGCAAAGCATGACACGGAATCTTGCATCGCCCTCCATGGTGGCCATATCCCGTATTGAGATCTTGCGCCGGAACGCCTGCGGACGGTAATTGCATTTTTTTCACGTTTACGTATTCTGCACAAAATGGCCTGTTTGTCCCTTGAACACGTTCCAAAGTCTTCTGGATTTCAGAGCACAATAAATTGTCTTTCTTGTAATGTCCTGGCATTCTGACATTATTTTATTTCACTTGGCATCCAACCACACTTACTTTTTTATGCGCTATATAGCCGTTTATGATCCGTCCTTAGCAATTGTCCAGCAGTGTATAAAGAAATAGTCTTTGAAAGTTCACGGCATACTCAAGAGACGCATATAGCGTATTAAATCCGTTTGTTTTTGTGGCGTAGAAAGTACAAAACTTCGCCACGTAAGGAACAAAGATGATTTTCGAAAATAACGCGGGTGACACCACGAGCGTATTACACGAATTTTTATCACGCAATTATACGGTGTGCCGCCACGTGTCTCCGTCTTTTAATAACGCCTGCCAAGCTCCTGGTAGTTCAATAGAAACTATGTATATCATTGCATGCTAGTTTGCTGGATAGGATTTCGATTGTTTCCCTGAAGGCATTCTCTTTAAAGTTCGTGTATGGGGCAATTCTTCTAATACTATTCCATAGTGGAGCAGCCGATGAATGCATGACTTCTCTGGAGGGGCTGTATTCTGCATGTCCGCACGTGCTCTTACTTCGCACGTGCTCTTTACATTTAGTGTCCAAGGACCTTGGCGAATCTTTGTACTTACTACGCCACAAAAATAAACAGATTTAATACGCTATATGTGTCTTTTGAGTATTCACAGTGTGGTGTACACTGAAAAGCAATTGAACTAGATACAGCTGAAGTTATGCAAATGTGGCGCTGTGGGCGGCCCTCTAAACGGAATCGACATGACGTATGCAGCGATCCGACAACATAAGGAGTAATGCGACGGGAATCAGTAAGAGTCGGACGCAGTATGGGTAAGACGAAGGATCTAAGCGCATTTGATCGTGGGCAAATTGTCGGGGTCCGACGAATGGGTCACTTCATCTCGGAAGTCGTGCAGGCACTGGGATTTTCACGAGCCACTGTGTCACGGGTGCACCGTGAGTACATCGAATCCGGTAAAACCATCCCTGCAAGGGCCAACTGGCGTGGACAACAGCGTGCGGATGAGCGGGGTCATCGTCGGCTAGCTCGCATTGTAACATCGGATAGACGGGCCACAGTGCGAGAAATCACTCGGCAATTTAACGCTGGTGCACAAAAACGTGTGAGCAGCAACACCATCCAGAACCATCTTCTCGCTATGGGGTACAGATTCCATCGTCCCACGAGGGTACCGCTGCTGACCACCCATCACAAGGTGCAAAGATCAGCATGGGCGCGGGAATATCGCCACTGGACGCTAGACATGTGGGAAAAGGTTGCCTGGATTGATGAGTCGAGATTCACGTTGGTACATGCGGATGGCAAGATACGAGTACGGCGCAAACCACATGAAGCGACGGAACCTTCTTGCCAGCAGGGTACTCTTCAAGCTGGTGAGGGTGGCATTCTCGTCTGGCGACTGTTTACGTGGACAGAAATGGGACCCCTGGTACGTGTGACGTCGTCCCTCACAGGTCAACGTTATCGGGATATCCTGGACGACCATTTGCTCCCGTTTGTGCGTCTTCAACATCCCACTGGGGACCTCTTCCTGCAAAAAGATAATGCACCGTACCATCGCTCCCGAATTGTTTTCGAATGGTTGGATGAACACTCCACCGACGTGACCTCGCTTCCTTGGCCAGGTAGGTCACCTGACCTCAATCCCATTGAGCACATCTGGGATGCTATCGAGAGAGATGTTCGAGGCTTTTACCTCCCTCCATCAAATCTACGTGAACTGTGGGAGCTTGTTCAGGGGTTGTGGATCCGTATGGCTTCCCAACGCTTCCGGTGTCTCGTCGAGTCCATGCCGAGACGAATCGCCGCCGTCATCAGGGCGAAAGGTGGTGCTAAACGTTACTAGACAGAGATCTCTAATTCAATTGCTCTTTAGTGTATTTATAATTACGTTAAGTTCACGGCGTGTTGCCTGGAAGTACATATAGCCGAGAAGCATATTTGCTTTTGTGTGTTTTTGTTACCCAAATTTTTGCACCCAAGATGTCCTTAATGTTGGATAACTGCAACCGCAGGATGAATAATTGCTCGTTGCATCACAGCCGAAAGCGATTGCAGAGTAAGCGTACTTTCCTAATCACGTGGTGATTAGTCATGAGCTGTTTGCCAGGAGAAGGAAGCATACGCATTCACAGGGGAAAAGAAGTAAAACACTTTTGGTTCCTACTCAAAGTAGAATGGACGAGACTGTTGGAGCTGCCGTTAAATGGTTATTCTTTAAATGTGAGTACGCAGATCTTTCAATGGATATAATAACAAAATTATATGTTCACAAAGCTTCGTTCAAGTGTCTAAAATTGGATATGCATCGCAATCGCTTATTAAAAAGTGCTTAGGTATTCAAGGAAAACCAAACAAAAAGGCTTTTTTAGACTTATGCATTTAAAGACGAACATTATCGGGTTTTTTTTTGTTACATCCTTGACATAAGCCACGGCGTACATTTTGGTTTGCATCCAACACTTAATAGCTATCGTTATACTCCACCCTGTTATTTCGGCATCTCGTTCTGATTAGCGCTGAAGCAAAACCGCAAATTGCGAAACATCTCCTCGAAGAACGCAGAAGGCTGGCAGATAGGTCACACAGGAACTTCCCATTCTTCAGCTCGGAGAAATTTCATCAGCGATCAAGCACGTGACATACAAAATCGCACGGAGTGTACACTGATGAGCCACTGTATTATGACCTGACAAGCTGTAGGACCCCATTTAGCCCTAAAAGCAGCGCCCACTCGGTGAGGCATCGATTCAATGAGGTGGTGATAGGTATTCTGGGGTATCTGGTACCATAATGTCAACAGCAGGTCCTCCAGTTCTCGTACATTTCGGGGTGATGGTCATTTAGCGCGAATCCACTTTTTCAAATCGAACCACAAATGTTCGATTGGCTTCATTTCAGGTGAATTTGGAGATCACGGCATTAACAGAAAATCACCAGCATGTCCCTCAAACCACTCCTTGACGATTCAGGTAGTGTGGCATGGCACATTATCTTGTTGCTAATGGCCGTCACCAGCAGGGAACAAAGTTGCAATGAGTGGGTAAACTTGGTCCGCAACGATGTTCAGATACCCAACAGCTGTCAGAGAGTGTGCTATTGGGTTAATCGGGCATAAAGTGACCCAAGTAAACGTCGCCCACAGCAAAACACCGAAGCCGCTGGCCTGTTTCCGCCCAACAGTACATTCAGATGCCATAGCATCCGTTGGTAATCGGCGTATTCGCGCTCGGCCGTCTACCTGATGCACCAGGAATCATAATTCGTCAGACAGGACCACTTTCTTCCTATCATCCAATATCGATGATCTTGGGACCATTTCATGCGTTGGTGGCGATGGCGTGCAGGGAGCAAAGGGGACCCGTCTGAGTCTTCGGCTACGCGGACCGAAACACAGAAGGCTGCGGTGAACTGTATGCTGTGACACATTGCCCTGATCACCACTGTTGTAGCTGCGGGAGATTTGTCGTATTGTGTCCCTGCGATCGATATGAACAATGAGCGACACTCTCCGCTGCCCTCTGGCATCAATTAGTTGAGAACGATACACGGCTGGACGACGGCTTGCCGTTTGGCCATCTGTGCACCACTTTTGATACGTACTCACTACAGCGGCAAGCGAGCAATCCACAAGACGAGCCGTTTCCAAGATCGTAGTTCCGAGGCTCCGTGGCATCGCAATTTGTCCTTTCTCAAACTTTTTCCTATTCTAACTCAGAACACTTAACTAACATAAAGCCGGTCTTCGGGTTGAATATATACTGCTCTGTGAGCTTCACCTTCGCCACCATTCGGTCTCCAGGCGAGTTCATTTCCTTAGGCTGGGGAGGTCATAATGGAATGGCTCATCAGAGTGCTCAAGGAGCGCTTCTAGCGTAGTAAATCCGGGTACTTTCGTGGTGTAGTATGCATAAAGATTCGCCAAGCTTTCAAACTATTAAATATATATTATTCGCCAAGCTTTCCAACTATATATACACTGACGGAAAAAAATCCCAACACCAAGAAGGGGTTGTGTTAGATAAACGACAGTTGGTAAGCGGTGAGAGTACATCTATAAGATGACGTCTATGCAAATTTCGCGCTCGGCGCATACGTGTGGCGCTAGTAGCGCCTCGGAACATGCAAAGCAGGTTTGCTGTAAATACGCGCTGTAACGTTCGTGAGCGTTAGTTATCGTCGAGATTCGACGTAGTGTGTTGATGTTAGTCAGGAATTCCTTTAAGAAGACGAAGAAGCCATTATCAACAGCTCACGGAGTTTGAACGAGGTTGTGTAATAGGGCTACGAGAATGTGGATTTTCTTTCCGCAATATTGCAGAACGACTTGGCAGGAATGTAGCCACTGTGCATGATTTTTGGCAGCGGTGGTCAAGGGAAGGTACTGCCTCAAGAAGACCGAGTTCCGGCCGTCCACGTGGCACTACTAAGAGGGAAGACCGCTGTGTACGGCGTATGGCCGAGGCGCATCGTACCGCGTCTGCGGCAGCGATTCGAGCTGCAGTTGCCACCACAGTGACACAACGAACTGTTACAAATCGGTTACTTGAAGGACAACTCCGAGCCAGACGCTCTGTAGCGTGCATTCCACTTACTCCAAACCACTGCCGTTTGCGACGTCAGTGGTGTCAAGCTAGAGCTCATTGGAGGACGCAGTGGAGATCTGTTGTGTTTTCTGATGAAAGCCGGTTCTGCCTGGGTGCCAGTGATGGCCGTGTGTTGGTTAGAAGGAGGCCAGGTGAGCGCCTGCAACCAACCTGTCTGCGGCCGAGACACACTGGACCTACACCTGGAGTTATGGTCTGGGGAGCAATATTCTATGACAGCAGGAACACTCTCGTGGTTATCCCACGCACCCTGACGGCACAGTTGTACGGCGGTCTGGTGATTCAACCTGTTGTGCTGCCATTCATGAACAGCATTCCAGGGGTGTTTTCCAGCAGGATAACGCTCGCCCGCATACCGCTGTTGTAACCCAACATGCTCTACAGAGTGTCGACAGGTTGCCGTGGCCTGCTAGATCACCAGATCTTTCACCAATCAAGCACGTATGGGACATCATTGGACGACAACTCCAGCGTCACCCCCAACCAGCATTAACCTTCCCTGTACTGACCGACCAAGTGCAACAGGCATTGAACTCCATCCCACAAACTGACATCCAGCACCTGTACGACACAATGCATGAACGTTTGCGTGCTTGCATTCAACATTCTGGCGGTTACACCGGTTATTAATGTACCAGCATTTCACATTTAAAATGGCTTTTCTCGAGCCCACAATAAGCTGTGATTTTGAAACCTTAATCGATTAAATATGTTACCTATACAAATGTATTGCCGTCATTTCATTCCTCTACAACTATTTTTTCGTGGTGTTGGGATTTTTTTTTCCGTCAGTGTATATTATTCGCCAAGCTTTCAAACTATATATATGTTATTCGCCAAGGTTTCATCTGTTATATATTATTTTATTCGCCAATCTTTCAACTTTTATATATTATTTTATTCGCCAAGCTTTCATCTTTTATATATTATTTTATTCGCCAAGCTTTCATCTTATATATATATTATTTTATTCGCCAAGCTTTCATCTTTTGTGTATTATTTTATTCGCCAAGCTTTCATCTTTTATATATTATTTTATTCGCCAAGCTTTCATCTTATATTTATATTATTTTATTCGCCAAGCTTTCATCTTTTGTGTATTATTTTATTCGCCAAGCTTTCATCTTTTATATATTATTTTATTCGCCAAGCTTTCATCTTATATATATATTATTTTATTCGCCAAGCTTTCATCTTTTGTGTATTATTTTATTCGCCAAGCTTTCATCTTATATATATATTATTTTATTCGCCAAGCTTTCATCTTATATATATATTATTTTATTCGCCAAGCTTTCATCTTATATATATATTATTTTATTCGCCAAGCTTTCATCTTTTGTGTATTATTTTATTCGCCAAGCTTTCATCTTATATATATATTATTTTATTCGCCAAGCTTTCATCTTATATATATATTATTTTATTCGCCAAGCTTTCATCTTTTGTGTATTATTTTATTCGCCAAGCTTTCATCTTTTATATATTATTTTATTCGCCAAGCTTTCATCTTATATATATATTATTTTATTCGCCAAGCTTTCATCTTTTATATATTATTTTATTCGCCAAGCTTTCATCTTTTATATATTATTTTATTCGCCAAGCTTTCATCTTTTATATATTATTTTATTCGCCAAGCTTTCATCTTTAATATATTATTTTATTCGCCAGGCTTTCATCTTTTATATATTATTTTATTCGCCAAGCTTTCAAACTATATATATATTATTCGCCAAGCTTTCAAACTATATATATATTATTCGCCAAGCTTTCATCTTTTATACACTGGCGGAAAGTGAAAAAAGAACACCAAGAAGGAATTGGCGGACGATCATGAAATTTACTTATGTTAATGGGGTCGAGTTTACGTAGGTGTGATGTTAATTTCGGGACCAACCGGTGAGCGCTTACGCCACAGCACGGCATAATATGCAAATCATCGTCGGTGGTATTTAAGGAGTACGGCGATGTGAGGGTAGTCAGTCGTCGGCTTACGGACACGTGCGAAGACCCTGAAGAAGCTGCAATGCCTGGACATGGAAGACGTGTACGATTTCAGCAGTTATCGGACTTTGAGCGAGGTCGTCTAGTCGGACTCCTCAAGGCAGGGTGGTCGTATCGTCGTATTGCGGAGCGAATTGGATGGGAAGTATCGGTGGTGGTACGATGGTGGCGTAGATGGTCCGAGGAACATTCCCACACGAGAAGACGTGGAACCGGGAGTCACAGACGGACTGATGAGCGGACCGATCGACGCATAAGAATAGCGGCGTTGTCAAGCAGAACATCCACTGCGACGCAAATCCGAGCTGCCGTTGCACTTTAAGGTGAATGTGCGAACAATCCGCAACCGTCAGCTGGATGCAGGACTACGTGCACGTGCGCCTTTGGCATGTGTACCTCTGACTCCAGCCCACCGTCAGGAACGGCTGCAGTGGTATCGCCAACATCTGCACTGGGGAACGCAATGGCAATCTGTCGGGTTCAGCGATGAAAGCAGATTCTGCTTGGGAGCCTCCGATGGCCGTATGCGTGTTTGCAGACGCACAGGGGACCGTCTCCACCCTTCTTGCATCCGCCAGCGACACACAGGGCCTACAACTGGTCTCCTGGTGTGGGGAGCGATCAACTATCACCCCTCGTACACAACTAGTGTTTGTACCGGGTACGTTAAACAGCACCTCCTACATCAACAACATCATTCAGCCCGTTGTTGTGCCATTTGTAAGGTCGGTCCATCGTGGTGTTTTCCAGCAAGATAACGCACGCCCACACACTGCACGTGCAACGCAACATGCACTTCAGGGTGTGAGACAACTTCCATGGCCTGCACGTTCACTGGATTTATCCCCCATTGAGCACGTGTGGGATTTTATGGGACAACGACTTATCAGGTCTCCACGGCCAGCCACGACCATCCCCGATTTACGCGTCCAGCTTGAGGATGCTTGGAACTCAATACCCCAATTTTACATCCAACATCTGTACGACAGACTCCATGCCAGAATTGCACAGTGTGACGCAGTTCATGGCGGTTCAATCTCGTACTAACCATGTTACATAGAAATGTTATTTTTCAGTTTACCAGCAAATACAGCTGTATTTTGCCATAATGTTTTGATCACGTTATCCTCTGTATTCCGTTATTTTGCTGTATAAATTTCGTTGGTATCAGACGTTTCCTTTTTGATGTTCTTTTTCCACTTTCCGCCAGTGTATATTATTTTATTCGCCAAGCTTTTGTCTTTTATACATTATTTTATTCGCCAAGCTTTCATCTTTTATATATTATTTTATTCGCCAAGCTTTCATCTTTTATATATTATTTTATTCGTCAAGCTTTAATTTTTTATATATTATTTTATTCGCCAAGCTTTCATCTTTTATATATTATTTTATACACAGCTGTTCACTTCGCAAGCGATCCTCACTCTGTTAAAGCTCAGAGCCAAGTGACGAGACATCGATCGTTTACCTAACATACCTCGCCACCCTTCACGCCCGGAGACTCCGCCCTCCGGCTCTTCTGATTGGTCCAGGAAAAGTCGTCTCATTACTTTCCGGACAAAGCTTATATTTTTCTAATAATAAGTGGAAATTACGTAGTGACAATTAGCACAGCAATCACACATCTGGTTGACTGTATTTACTGTTCTAGTATAAAGAATATTTATTGAAGAATGTGGTCGGACTACATTCCAATGCTCTTAACACTGAGACACTTGTGACTTTGTTGTCCTGAGTGGTGTAACGGTTAGCATACTCGAACGGTTATCGGGAGATGCGGATTCGATTCTCACTCCAGGACGATGGAATTTTCATATTTTCGGATGTGATTGATATTACGTTTGATATTACGTGAAGAACAGTAAATACAATTAATTTAGAAATCTCTGATTGCTGTGTTAACCATCATGACGTTTCTATGAGAAGAATATTTCTTCCAAACTATATAGGATCTAGTGAGACCTGAAATGCTCCACTTTTTTCTGTATATGATGAGATTTTTATTGATGCTAATGTAACAGAAAAGCAGTGTTCAACTCAGCGCAATCGCTAAAGACAGAAGTTGTAAAATGGAAAAATATAGCGCATTCTGATATTCAATTTGTGCTTTTCCTGAGCTCGCTCCTCGTAAAGACAGAAAATTACAAGAAAACGACATTTGAGCTTACTTGAACTTGTTTTCAAGTGCTCTTTCTTGTAGAAGATATTAGGAAAAACGAAAGATTTTCGCGAAGTAAACAGGCCTTCATTGCTTTTCACATGGAAAATAAATATTTCTTTGATAATGATGCTAACAATTTTAGTGAAATACTGATCAGATCTACAGGGAATTTATCACAAAAATTAATTACGAAGAAATCTTCATGAGAATTTCAGTTCTTTAGATACTCGTGTAGAAATGAATGGCGAAGAAACTTTCTCAAGTACGTGGCAAGGCATACAAGTAGTTGTTTTTCTGCACAGAAGCGTCGTACTTTACTGTTTCTCATGCAGTCACCGCTTCAGTAAACTTGAATACTACATCTTCTTAAAGGGAGTCTTAAACTTGTATCTGCAGGAATCAGGAGATTTGAATACCGGAATCAGGACATGTTAATCTCAGAATCGGAAAATGAGAGTGCCAGAATCAGGAGATGCAGCCTCGGAATAGGGAAAACATTCTCCAGAACTCTCCCGGTGCAAAAGATGCGAGACCAGATATCGCGAAAGGCACACTTGCAATCGAGACACGCGAACTTTGAATCGAAAGATGGGTGTCTTACAATCGGGAAATGCCATCTGAAAACCGGGAATATAGAAATGGAGAGATGGGAATCCTGGAATCGGGAAATGAGGTCTCTGAATCCGGAGGTGTGACTTCCGAAATGGGGAAATGTGGTCTTAAAACCAGGAGGTGAAGCGTTCCCGGAATCAGGTGATGCTGTTCCCGAACTAGGAGATGCAAACTTTGAATCGAGAGATGGGAGTCTCGCAATCAGGAAATGCCATCTAGGAACTGGGAAATATCGCTATAGAAACGGGGAGAAGCGAATCCTTGAATCGGGAAATGAGGACTCCGAATCGGAACGTGTGATTGCCGCGAAATCGAGAAATGTGGTCCAGGAATCAGGAGGTGCTTGTCCAGGAGTCAGGAAAAGCGGTCCCAGAATCCGGAGATGAGGGGTCGATTCCTATTCTAGGGCGGTGTAAGTTTCAATTTTTCTGAGGAAATGGCTACATTGGAAACACTCAAATGAAGGCTCTTCTGCACTATAAATAATATGACTACAGAGAAATACAAAGATTTCATTAAAATGTGAATAAAAGAAATGAGGCATTAAGGGAAAAGAAATGCTTGTAATTACCAGTTGAACTCTGACAGGCAACGCATTTTTCCGCATGGGAACTTTCTTCAAAATCGTAATCAGCATTCAAGTTCGAGAAGTTTGTAGCAGAGTCGTCGTCCCACTCAAAACTCGAGTTGAAACCTTCAGATCTTAATCCAGTCCAAAAATCATGGCCAATTTGGGCTCGATTATTCTGCATAAATTTAAAATATTTTATTCCACACTTAAAAAGACATTTCTTGCTTAAAACGAAACGTACCAAATATCAGACGCAAGTTCCAACATGAAAAAAATATATATGGGAGAAGTGATTTTTCATACATTTTGCCCTGAATCGCATGCTATCAAACTTTGATGACAAATACACTCATAGCTAAATAAATAGTTGCACCCAGAAGGAAGAAACCGACAGGGATGAAACTTGGTGGGTAGGTTTGACATCGGAAGAAATGCAAGTTATTCAAGTATCAAGCTCGGCCGCGCATGTGACGTAAGCAAAGAGGGGTCGTAGTGCTGTGCCTAACTGGCTACATAAGGTCGTCCCATTGCGCGTGCTTGCCATTCTGACTCGTGCTGTTGTATTGGTTGCATCCTTTGCAAGTAAAGTACGCCTCGGATAAAAGTTCGGAAGCAATTCTTGCAGTTGGAGGAGAACCAAAGGTACAGCGCCGTGGGGCTCCAGGAAGCGAGATGGTCTTATCGCCGTATTGCGCGCCATACCGATCGTGCGGATATCACCATAGCACACTGTTGGGGGCAGTGGATGGAGCAAGGCACTCAGCAGCGACAGGAAGGGACTGGGAGACCTAGACGAACCACGGAGAGAGAGGACAGACGGGTTGCCCGACATTCGCGAAGTGACCCAACAGCTATGACTGCGGATATTCAGCGAGCAGTGGTGCCCTCTATGCATCGTCCGATTAGTGTCAGCACCATTGGGAGACGGCTGCACGACGTAGGACTACACGCACGCAGACCGTTACGACGACTGCCCTTAACACCATTGCATCGTCACCAAAGACTGCAACACGGTGTCGTGCCAAACTGTGATGCAGCCACTAAGAATGACAGCGGGTGATCTTCAAGGACGATTCCCGCTTTTGTCTTTGAGGAGACGACCAACGAATCCACGTGTGGTGGCACCTTGGTTAGCGCCAAGATGAACGGTTTGTTGTCGAGCGTCACACGTTCAGAATGCCTAGTGTATTGGTGTGGGGTGCAATTGTCTACGATGTCAGATCCCCTCTAGTGTTCATTACAGGCACTTTGACAGCTCAACGTTACGTTAATGAGGTTCTGCAACCAGTGGCCCTAGCTTTTCTGAACGCTCACTCCGGTGCGATTTTCCAACAGGACAACGCTCGTCCGCATAGTGCTGCTGTTCCGAGAGTTTTGCTTCAAGGCACTGACACTCTGCCATGGCCAGCCGCATCGCTAGACCTATCGCCGACTATAAATGTGTGGGATGGTATTGGACGAGCTATGAACAGTCCACCCTTAGCGCACAATCTGCAGGAACTGCAGGAGAAGCTTCAAGTTGTACGGAATGGCTTGTGGCAGGTCACCATTAGGAACCTGTACAACTCCATGCCGAGTCGTCTGGCATTGCCCATATCAGGCTCAATGGTTAATCATTTATTGTTCCTGGAAACCTTTACCTTCTTCCCGAATAGCATTGAAATCCGACACGTCCTTCTTGGTGCAACTATTTTTTTTTTTGACGATGAGTGTATGTTGATACAAATGCAATCAGGAACTAATTAATTCTCAATAAAAAAACAATTAGACACTATTCGCAGCAAAAACCTGACTAGCAAAAGTCTTAAGAGAAAAAGGAACACTTTCATAAGTAAATATTCTATTTAGTTGTGTTGCCACATCTCCAATTTTTCTGAACTTTTGCTAATTACGTCACTTTCCGATTCTGTTTCCAGCATGCTACTGTTGCATAGCCCAGGACAGCTCGTTTTAAGTTTCTAAAACGCCTGTCATGCATTTAAAAAGAAGCATTTTTGATTTATTTGTATCATGCTAACAAAAGCTTTATGAGGAGGTTAACAAACACATAACGTATATTTTTCTCTGCTTTTTCTGGTAAATGAAGATAAGGAAGATGATGTTGCACAAGACGCTACCTTCATCCTCTTTGAAACTGCGATTGCCATCAGTTGTTAAGTTTTGACATGGTATGTAAGCATTTGATGGTTTTACATTTCAAGACACGACGACAATTATTTCCATACTGATCATTAGGAAAGTGTGCTGTCTAGTGTGGCTTGATTTGAGCAATAATTTCGTGTAGTTCTATAACAACATCGGTAATACAGCCGTCTTAGCTCGATTAAAGTTTTATCCAGTGAATTAAAACAACTATGATACGCTTAAAACCTCCAATTTGAAAAAAGTTTAATTTTAAATATCATTCAATAAAAACAATAGATGCTTCGGACCCCTTTAGGTCCATCCTCAGATTCATGCACAATGAACTGGAACTGATGATTCTGTACCCTAAGAGGGTCCAGAAGATCTAATGCTTTTATTGAATGATATTTTAAATTAAACTTTTTTAAATTGGAGGTTTTAAGTGTATCATAGTTATTTTGATTCACTGGATATAACTTTTATCGTGCTAAGACGGCTATCCAGTGAATTATAACCCCTGGAAACCAAAAATAAAAAGGACCCCCAACCCTATCCAGTGAATTATAATCCCTGGAAACCAAAAATAAAAAGAACAACCTCAACGCCAACGCGAACGCCAACGCCACTATTACAAAAAACCCTCAACGCCAACGCCACTATTACAAAAAACCCTCAACGCCAACGCCACTATTACATTTCCCCCAAAGTATAATATTCCTTAAAATAACCTGGACGCTACTCTTTGAATAAAAAAATACTTAAATAATCTTTCCGCTTCGCACGAGTTATCCCGATGAAACTCTAATCTCAAAAATCTTAACATATTGATTTTCATTCCCAACCAAATCAAAAATCAGTCTCTAAATCTGAATACTATTACAAAACTCAAGCTATAAACTGATAAAAATAAGAGTAAGGAAGGGGCCATAATTATTCATTTATGAGGTATGAACCCATCAGCTTCATGTTAGCTTCCCTATATAATAAATTTATTGTTGTGATTTGATTTAGTTTAATAAGAAACAAGCTTTCATATTTAAAACGGAGGACGACAAACTTAGTTTCCAATTGTGGTCCACAAAGATGAAACTCAGTAATAATGTAGTTGAACATTTGCATCCACAGAAGTTAGAACTATTTGCATCCACAGAAGTTAGAACTATTTGCATAGAATTCCCCTTCTCCTCCCTTCATGAGCTCATTCGGCATAACATGCAGAACGTGGGTTTTACAGACTTCAACTTTTCATTACTGATATTATTTTCCACATTGAAAGGATGGCCATGTTGATGGCTGCACATAGCCTGCGGTATCGGTTCCTAACATCGACAGATGCAAATACCTGTGCCTATGGCGGAATAATACCAGGTACCGCCTAATTCGGTTCCAGCCAGTAACTACGTAAGAATTGACAGAGGAAATCCAAATGCGGGAATCTCTATAGCGTTCTCTTCACCTGATTACTAGTCTCAGTAGTCTAATTCGGCGCTATCCAGCAACTACGTTAGAACTGACAGATGAAATCCAAATGCGGGAATTTTACTAACGTTCTCATCACATAGTTACTAGTCTCAGTCGCCAAATTCGGCTCCAGCTATCAACTACGTAAGAATTGACAGATTAAATCCAAACACGGGAATCTCACTAACGTTCTCTTCACCTAGTTAATACTAGTCTCAGTCGCTGGCAACTTGAGTTTGAAAAATTCGCATGAATTTGAATTTATTGAATATTCTGCCATTCATCATAGCAATACCATACATCAAGGTTTACCTTACATGACAGAATTCCACACAGCAATACATTATTACAGTAAATCTGTGCTAAGTAGTTAAACAAAAGAAAATAAAGTTTCAGTAATATATCCGTAGTATGTTATAACACAATTACAATTAAAGAACTTCCACAATTAAACCAAAGTGTATATGAAGGAGTTGCTAAGAAATGTAAAGAATAATCTATGTCTACATATAGCACTGTTTGTGGATGACATAGAGCCCGGGAAAAAGGCTGTAAAGAAAAAGCCTGACGAGCCCCCGGTCCCCAAGAAGTGTGTGACAGGCCAAGAACACAGTGCACAGAAATTCACAGTGAGACACGAATCATCATAATACTGTAGGTACAGGTAAGTTAAGGAATACACGATGATAATCAACTGTAATTAAAAATTAAGTGGCAAATAGACAATACAGTTACAATACCTAGTAATCTTAAATACCCACTGATAAGCAAAGTAAAAAAATAATGAATGATTTAGTTAGGACATTTATATATATGCACCAAACCAATGCAACCGGAAAATACACATTCCAAGAATATCTGTACAGCGGGTCTGGTACGATTCGTCCAACGACGATTGGTCCAATGCCGATTCGTTCAATGCCGATTGGTCCAATGCCGATTCGTACAATGGACAATTGGTCCAAAGGTACGATTCGTCCAATGCCGATTCGTCCAATTCCGTCCTATCTGTCTGAAGTGCTACTCGTGCTATATAAGTCTCATCTGTTCTAATTCTATCTCCGATGTTATACACGGAAGTACCGGTAGTCCAAAGAATGTAAAATAATGTTACATTTCATACGTATTATTGTGGTAACAGATTTCTATTCTTTTTTTTTTAATCGTGTTTTTTGTTTTTTTGTTATACTGTCCTTGCTGCCGTATGAAGTTACTGATGTACGAGCCGTTCAATCAACTTCAATGTTTCTCTTTTGCATGAAGTAATAAAAAATTCTAGTTTTCCGTTTCTGTTTGTAGAATGCACTGGGGTTCCGCCAACTGCCCAATGGAAACAACTTGTCGGGGTTGGGACAGAGGCCTTTTCAACAGTCTTTATTCTAGCGATCTCATATTCATAACGTTTACATATCAAATCAAGTTAATAATATTGCGCTTTTACTTAAACACGAAATATTAATTTATAGGCCATAGGCCTAGGCCTTTTTAACAGTTTATATTCTACCGATGTCATATTCAAAACATTTACATATTAAATCAAGTTAATAATATTGCGCTTTTACTTAAGCACGAAATTTTAATTCATAGGCCCTAGGCCTAGGCCTTTTCAACAGTTTTTATTCCAGCGATGTCATATTCATGACGTTTACATATAAAATCAAGTTAATAATATTGAGCTTTTACTTAGGCACGAAATATTAATTCATAGGCTCTAGGGTAAGGCCTTTTAAGGACTCTTTTTTCTACCGATGTCATATTCATAAAGTTTACATATTAAATCAAGTTAATAATATTGCGCTTTCATTTAAGCACGAAATATTAATTCATAGACATGCGGCCTAGGTGCCTTGCAAAGACCTCAGAAATGATACGATGAGTGCCTTTTATAAAGTTTTATAAAATGTTTACAAATACCAAATATCTAGGTTGTAACTTAAACCTTCTAAATAGGCCCGCGACCTAGGTGCCTGTTAGATAGCTGAGAAATGATACGATAAGTGCTTTTTATTAGGTTTTATGAAATGTTTACAAATACCAAATATCTAGGTTATAACTTAAAATCTTCTAGAAAGGCCCGCGGCCTAGGTGCCTTGTAAAGACCTGGGAAATGATTCGATGAGTGCCTTTTATAAGGTTTTATAGAATGTTTACAAATACCAAATATCTAGGTTGTAACTCAAAATCTTCTTAAAAGGCCTGGGTGGGGCCTAGGTGCCTCGTAAAGACCTCAGAAATGACAGGATGAGTGCCTTTTATTAGGTTTTATAACATATTTACAAATACCAAATATCTAGGTTGTAAATTAAAATCTTCTAAAAATGCCCGCGGCCTAGGTGCTTTGCAAACAGCTGAGAAATGCTCCATTGAGTGCCTTTTACCAGGTTTATGTAAAATGTTTACAATTACCAAATATACGGAAATTAACTTTCAAAAGAATATAAAGAAGAGAATCATTTAAATTATTATTCCTTTCTGGAAAATAAAAAAAGTTTAGCGTTGGTAAGATGATACCATTGGACGAATCGGCGTTGGACCAATCGTACCATTGGACGAATCGGCATTGGACCAATCGTACCATTAGATGAATCGGCCTTGGACGAATCGGACATTGGACCAATCGTTCCTTTGAACGAATCGTCATTGGACGAATCGTCATTGGACCAATCGTCGTTGGACGAATCGTCCGGGACCGCTGTATAGCACATTAAACAATCATGCAGCAATAAATCTCATCTGCAATACAGTTTTCTGTACTTTCTCATCGTGTTGAAGTTTTTTCGAGGCATGAAATACTTTATAGCAATTACTTCGAGTCAGTAATATCTGGAAATTGGAATAGGGGTCTCGTTGGTACGTTTTTGAAGTCATTTTGATTCCGCGCTCCAAATTTTGCTCTTGACAGAAGCGAATGGTCTTAAATGCAGCTCCAGTTATAACACCTGTTTGAAAACTATGCATAGAAGATATGTGTTTTCCAGAAAATGAATAGATTCTGTAGGGTGTACTAAAGATTCTGATAAACCACAATACACTTTTACTGGAACTATTTTAAAGGGAAAGAAACCTGGCAATAGTGTATTCTCCATTCCTTACAGTGTAAATTCCATTGGTATCCCAGTCACAGCTATTGATAACATGATACTTATCACTTCAAGGGAACTGCATTTGGAGATAATTACCTTTGCCTCTTACATACGCCAACGAACATTAGCGTAGTTACTTTGTAGACTATCTTAGCCACCCCAGTAGTGCAGTTGTCTACGCCCTGGCTTCTGACGATACGTCCTAGATGGGCCCGGGTTCGAATCCCGGTAATGCATGAATGTTGAGTTTTTCTTACGGCACTGTCTCTCTCCGTTCCTGGAACCAGTGGCTCTAAATTCGGGGCGGGCGACTGCTTATATCACATCGAGTTGCTCACGATATAGTCATTAAACCCGATACAGAAAAAAGGATAATCTAAACAATAACTCAACCACTACATGTTCAATAAATTACTGTTAGTTTCTGAATACACTCGTTGAAACATGTTCTTTCCTAAAAACACTTTTTGAACATATAACTTTTGTAACTATTTGAAGTAACGGGAAGGGTCATAGAATGACCTATTTTCACAACAATTAACTATTTATTCAGCAAAAGTCGTAGCGACTACGCTCTAATGGAACCTGATATAACAAAGATGGTACGCAGCAGTAATCACACTTTTGTAATATGCAGTTAACAGTATCAATCAATAATGCATCTAGTAAGATCGACGGTCTGTACAATATCTACGCTGTCGCAGGAACCTCAGCACCGCACCACACTTTTTGCTATTGACGATGATTTATTTTTCATTGATTCACTGTCAGTGTTGCTAGAACGTACAACGGAAGTCAGGAAACTAATGTGCAGTTCAGAAAGAAAATCTGGAGAAGAAGTAACACAATTTACATAGGAAATAGAAACGCGAAAAGAAGGTTAAATTAGAGATACGTTACAAAACTTTTAACTACTTTCAAAATCGTAATGAAGATTGACCAGCATGCCAAAATAATGTTATGAAGATTGAAAATAATGTTATGATGGTAATCGTTATGAAGATTGATCAGCAGGCCAAAATGATGTTGTGAGGATTGAAAATAATGTTGTGAGTATAATTGTTACAAGGTTTGACAAGCAGGCCAAAATAACGTTATGAGGATTAAAAATAATGCTATGATGATAATCGTTATGAGAATTGATCAGCATGCCAAAATAATGCTGTGAGGATTGAAAATAATATCATTATAATCGTTAACAGAATTGACCAGCATGCCAAAATAGTGTTATGAGGATTGAAAATAATATTATCACGATAATCGTTATGAGGATGGATCAGCATGCCAAAATAATGTTGTGAGGATAATTGTGATTGAGAAGCGGGCCAAAATAACGTTATGAGGATTGAAAATAATTTTATGATGATAATCGTTATGAGGATTGACCAACATGCCAAAATAATGTTATGATGATTATCGTTATGAGGATTGATCAGCATGCCAAAATAATGTTGGGAGGATTGAAAATAATGTTATGAGGATTGACCAACATGCAAAAATAATGTTATGATGATTATCGTTATGAGGATTGATCAGCATGCCAAAATAATGTTGGGAGGGTTGAAAATAATGTTATGAGGCTTGAAAATAATGTTATGAGGATTGACCAACATGCCAAAATAATGTTATGATGATTATCGTTATGAGGATTGATCAGCATGCCAAAATAATGTTGGGAGGATTGAAAATAATGTTATGATGATTATCGTTATGAGGATTGATCAGCATGCCAAAATAATGTTGTGAGGATAATTGTGATTGAGAAGCGGGCCAAAATAACGTTATGAGGATTGAAAATAATTTTATGATGATAATCGTTATGAGGATTGACCAACATGCCAAAATAATGTTATGATGATTATCGTTATGAGGATTGATCAGCATGCCAAAATAATGTTGGGAGGATTGAAAATAATGTTATGATGATTATCGTTATGAGGATTGATCAGCATGCCAAAATAATGTTGGGAGGATTGAAAATAATGTTATGATGATTATCGTTATGAGGATTGATCAGCATGCCAAAATAATGTTGGGAGGATTGAAAATAATGTTATGATGATTATCGTTATGAGGATTGATCAGCATGCCAAAATAATGTTGGGAGGATTGAAAATAATGTTATGATGATTATCGTTATGAGGATTGATCAGCATGCCAAAATAATGTTGGGAGGATTGAAAATAATGTTATGATGATTATCGTTATGAGGATTGATCAGCATGCCAAAATAATGTTGGGAGGATTGAAAATAATGTTATGATGATTATCGTTATGAGGATAGATCAGCATGCCAAAATAATGTTGGGAGGATTGAAAATAATGTTATGATTACTGACCAGCATTATACCATGCTGCTTTAGTTCGAATTCCTTTTCATAACACAGGCACTAACCAATATCAGATAGTGCTTGTCAGTTTGAATATATGCAGATTTCAGGCAAAGCAAAAGTTTTCTTACATTGTTCAAAATGCTTTTAGGAGCATGAGGATTTCCAATAACTATTATGCATTCACGATATTAATAATACGTCTTGATTTTTTGATTTCCAATTTCAATTATTTTTTAAATATAATGTTGTACTATTTAACATGATTTCAGGGTGTTCAAGAAATCATATTATAAAGGCATTGTAGAGAATTCAAAAGTTTTTATGTCGAAGTGATATTTCGTTATTTACCATTGATATCTACTTACTAAAGCACTGAGGAAGCTGTTTTCTTCATTGGAATTGATAGTGACTAAGGATGCACCATTTTCTCGACAAAATGACTTTGCGCTGTACCAAGTAAATCTTTCCGAAGTTGTAACCATGTAGCAGTAGCCTTCGTGCAGCCACCAAGTCACGTGCTCTGAGCTTTTATTTTTTTCACAATGTCTAACTACAAGAAAAGAATAAAACAATTACACATATCCTGATATATTTCAGTGAGACTTCAGAAGCGGAGAAATATTTCTAACTAGCAGAAAAGTATACCCACAAAACGGGTAACACTACACACGGGAAAATACATCAGTAAACATTCATATAATATTGTATCTGCTCGTTAGAAAAATAATTTCCCCAGTATCGTTTTACAGGAACTAATCGCTTTAGGAGACAGCCATATTTAGTTTTATTGAAGGAGAGACATATCTAGATTTGCAAATAAGACATCAATGCTTCTGAAAGATTGGATGAAAAAAATCATTTATCTAGGTGGGACGTGAAATACAGTGTGATCGAAAAGTTCCCGAACCCTAATTTCAACAATTTTTATTCACATTATACATATACATAAAGTATACTTACAGCTTTTATACATCTTTCATCGACTTTTGAGCAACTGATGTTGACCTAAAGAAGGTGCTGGAAATGACCTCCGTGTTGCTGGAGGCAAATATCCACGCGACGGCACATGTTTTGCGTAATGCGTTTCAGCATAGATGGCGTGATTTCCGCTATAGCCTGAATAATGTTTGTTTTCAAGGACTGCAGGTCATTTGGGTTGTTTGTATAAACACGGTCCTTTAAATATCTCCACAGGAAAAGAAATTATTCCTAAAAGAAAGCATTGTCCAATAAGCCCTTGTTGTATCGAGTAAATTTATGAAACCAACGGCAATGCAGCAGGCGCTATGCGTATCAGGTGTCTTCAGTTCTTGGATAACTTTCACTTCGTATGCATGAAGCAGCAATCTTTTAGTCGCTTTCTGTACTGAGCCCTAAGAAAGTTTCACTTGCTGAGATAAACGACGAAGCGATTTGTAGGGGACTGTTGCAAACGTTTTTCAACATCGTTTATCACTTCCGGGTATAACACACTTGGCCGGCCATTTCTAGGCATATCATCAACACTTCCGGTTTTCCGAAATCGTACGAATAATGTGTGTATCGTTGATTTACTTATCACGGTATTTTGCTGAAATGTTTTCCCGAACTGTTCTATACACTGTTTGTAACACTGCGTTTGTAAACAAATTCTCTGCTCCCTCGTCAATCCCATGGCTCTGTGCAAATGGCGACGCTAAAGTGGGCAAACTGCGTAGCACACATGGAAACGGTTATTCATTTCTGGCACTCTGCCAATTTCCTTCAGGCATTCGACAAGCGCAGTATTTGATCTCGACGAGTTGCTGACTCGTATTGCCACATCATTGAACTTTTGCTTACAGCATACATACGCAATAATTTTTTTATATTCAGGGTTCTGGAACTTTACGATCACTCTGTAGTTTACGCACTATTGTTGATATGTCTGTGCTACTCGTTCGTCTATGCATATGGGCTGTTTGTCTATAGGTGGGAAAGATTATGCAAAGCAGAAAAATCTATTTTTTTCTATGATAGACGAGATCGTGTTCATAAAGTTCTCAATGGTATTCTTGCCGGCCGTTTTCATGTTCCGAAAAACGCAGAAGTGGTGTGTTTGCCTGATGGCGCTGTCTCTGTGCCTTCCCTAGCACCAGTTGCCCAAAATTAGAGACGAGTGACTACTTATAGCCACAACCGGAGTTCAACGGTCACGTGACGACGGTGACCGTTAAACTCCGAAACTGAACAAAAGTGTCCTTATTCCTAGTTTACACATAAACCCTCTAACCGACGGGAACGAATAATTAATTCAAACACTCGACGTGGATCAGGAACACCAAACAGAAATCATCGCTCTTTCCACGTTAATAAGTGAGTCTCAGAAAAAGCAACCTGCCACGTAGTTTGGTAGTTATTCACATGTGATTCTGGAGAATTCGAGGCTGTTGTGGGCAGTGGTAGCATGTCCGGCGCGTAACTGGAAGACCCTGGGTTCGATTCCCGGTGGTGACCGATGAGAATGTTTGATATTGATACTCACGTTGCACTGTTTTGTAGACAAGCTTAAAAAGTTCGTCACAGCAACTTGCAGAAGTTCTATGTATGCCCTTGGTCACACAGCATGTTTCAACGCGGTAGTCGAAATCCTGCCAAACACGCGTTAACGTATCTTTATCAGCTCCAGCAATAGCTGTTGTGATACGTTGTTTCATATCAGATATATTACCAGGAAGATAAGGAACGAAGACTTTTTTTTTAAATAGCCCCATGAAAAAAGTTACAACGTGTTAGATACGAACGTTATGGTGGCCAACATGTGAGTGACATGTTGTAGCCTGTTGTATGGCCAATCCAGAGCTATGAAATATTTTCATTGAGATAATTTCTAACTTTCGAATGTCAGTGGGATGGCGCCCCATTCTGTTGGAAAATGAAGTTGTCACTGTCTTCGTGCAGTTGAGGCATCAACCAAATATGAGCATATCGAGATAAGAACTTGCACGTAGTGTAATGGATGTCAGTGAAGCCCGAGTTGTGTGTCAAGATCGTTGTAAATGGAGAAGTTTGATACGGCAATAGTTAGTAAATAATCGGTTAAACATTTATCTGGTAGTTGTATTTCTTTGTGGAGCTAACCACTGAATCTCAGAGAACAGCTTAGCGATATGTATGTATAAGATAAAAATTTCCAATTACAATGTTTTCTTGATGAAAGAAGGAGTCATAAACTTTTTTACAGGATACATCACAGGACACAGTAACCTATGGGGAACCCGCACATGCTCTACTGTTGCTCTGGAATTCCCATGTTATGTTTGTGAACTTTTTTACAGGATATATCACAGAACACATTAACTTTTGGGGAACACGCACATGCTATGCTGTTGCTCAGGGATTTGCAGTCCCCTATATGTGAATGTTACTTTTGTTAACTTTTTTACAGGATATACTACGAGGGCAGTCAAAAAGTTAGTCCGTAAAACATTTCGGTAAAAGGATATTTTGTTGACACTTTGTGGCAAAACTGCTGGCATTTATCTGCAGCACGTGCTGCAGTTGCTTCTACGCAATAGTTTTAGTTCGCTCGCTAACGAGTCGTGAACATGCCTCTGCAGCTGCTGGTGGCGTCCAAATTGGAACTGCGTGCAGTGATTCGTTTTTTGTGAGCAAAACGAAGTTTTTCGGCAGTTGAACGAAGTGTACGGTGAAAACGCAATATCGCGTCAAGCTATCGCAAAGTGGTGCATCTTGTTCGAGAACGGACGTACTGATATCGAGGACGATTACTGCAAGGGAAGACGCGTCAACTTCGACAGCGGCTGAGAACGTTGCGCGCGTGAATGAACTCATTCTTGCAAACAGACGTGTAACAGAAGACGAAATCGCAAAAGAACTGGATATTTCACATGGAAGTGTGCATACGATTATTGTGCAGCATATTGAATTCCGTAAAGTTTGTGCTCGATGGGTGCCTCGTCTGTTGACTGAAGAACCCAAAAGGGAATCGTTTTGAAAGTGCCTTTGCATTCTTGAAGCGTTATCAGCAGGAAGGAAATAAGTTTTTGGGCAAAATTGTGACCGGAAACGAAACGTGGGTGCATCATTTCTCACCTGAAATGAAACGTAGATCTCTCGAGTGGAAACATTCCACTTCCCTGACTCGAAAAAAGTGCCGAACAGTTCCATCTGCGGGGAAGGTGATGCTGACGCTGTTTTTCGACAGAGAAGGTGTGGTGCATACCGAATTCCTGCTGAAGGGTGCCACGATTACAGCATCGTCTTATTGGGAAACCCTGAAGAGATTGCGCAATTCACTTAAAAATCGACGGCCAGGTAAACTTTCAAAAGGCATTGTGCTCCAGCATGACAATGCGAGACCACATGCGGCGAACCGAACGAGGGACCTTCTGAAAAAGTTTAGGTGGGAGGTATGGAACCATCCCCCTTATACCCCAGATCTTGCGCCATGTGACTTCCACGTCTTCGGTCTCATGAAACAAGAACTTGCAAAGCGACGATATCACTCGGATAACGAGGTGAAAGCTGCAACCCAGCAATGGTTATCGGACGTTGGACGGAATTTCTTCGCAGAAGACATAGAAAAACTTGTGCCACGCCTCGACAAATGTTTCAATAAACTAGGTGATTACGTCGAGAAGTAACTTTTGTATGGAACTTTCAGGTACATATATTCATTTCTTTTTTGTAATTTCGATCCTGTGTTCTTTTATGAAGCAGTGCAACTAACTTTTTGACTCACCTACGTATCACAGAACACATTAATCTTTGGGGAACCCGCACATGCTCTGCTGTTGCTCTGGGAGTTCCAGTCCCTTATATGAGAATGTTACGTTAATTAACTTTTTTACAGAATATACACTGCTGGACAATTGCTAAGGACGGATCATAAACGGCTATATAGCGCATAAAAAAGTAAGTGTGGTTGGATGCCAAGTGAAATAAAATAATGTCAGAATGCCCGGACATTACAAGAAACACAATTTATTGTGCTCTGAAATCCAGAAGGCTTTGGAACGTGTTCAAGGGACAAACAGGCCATTTTGTGCAGAATACATAAACGTGAAAAAAATGCAATTACCGTCCGCAGGCGTTCCGGCGTAAGATGTCAATACGGGATATGGCCACCATGGAGGGAGATGCAAGATTCCACACGTCGTGTCATGCTTTGCACAACATTAACAAGCAACTGTTGGGGTAATTTATCCCATTCCTCTGTCAGTGCACGGATGAGGGTGTCCTTGTTTATTGGAGGGCATTGGCGACCAGCAAGACTCCTCCCCAAAGCATCCCACACATTTTCAATAGGATTCAGATCTGGAGAACGTGCTGGCCATACGAGGCGTTGAATATCCTCGCTCTCAAGACACTCCTGGACAGCGACTGTTCGATGACATGTTGCGTTGTCGTCCATGAAAATGAATCTATCACCGACAGCACCACGGAACATGCGAACATGAAGTAGCAGAACATCATTAATGTATCGTTGGCCAGTCATAGTCCCAGTTGGAAGCACATAGAGGGACGTACGGCCATTGATCATAATGCCAGCCCATACCATGACACTACATGTCGGATATCGGTCCCTTTCCTGTATGTTTGCTGGACAATATGCAGTACCACTATCACGCCAGATCAGTTGTCGTCGACAATCAGACGATAGACTGTATCTACTCTCATCTGAGAAGAGGACAGCAGACCAGTCGTTATCAGTCCAATTGCGATGTTGATGGCACCATTGCAAACGAGCGGTACGGTGACGTCTGGACAATGGGATGCACACAACAGGACGGCGGGCGTATAGTCCTCCTTCATGCAAACGTCTGGCGACAGTTTTTCGGGAGATCCGCTTGCCAGTAGCAGCCATAAACTGATTTGCTAGCTCACTAGCTGTGCTGCGCCGGTGTCTTTTTGTTGATAGCACTATGTGCCGATCTTCTGCAGGTGTCGTACTGCGAACACGACCTCCCCTGTGACGTTTGCTACACTCTCCATTTGTGTGAAATGGTTTCCAAAGCCTTGAAACAAAACTGTGGCTGACGTCGAACTCCCTGGTAACATCTGTTATTTTTCACCCTTCTTCAATCTTGCCAATAATACGGCCACGCGTAAAATCATCTAGGTGATGTCGGGAAGACATACTGAAAATTGCAAGTTCGTCAATTGATTCTTTCCCTTTCAACTTTGCGTTTGAACAACAACGGTCAATACGCGTCAAATCCTTTATATCTCTTATCAGCGCTATGACGTCACGAACAAGTTCGGCAATCCAAAATTTGCATACGCACAACACGACTTACGGTATCCCGCACTTATGCAAATTTCCACATTTTCCTGCCTTCCGTTTTATGGTTGCTATAGTTGCTATTGTCATCCGTCCTTAGCAATTGTCCGGCAGTTTATCATAGAACACATTAACCTTTGGGGAACCCGCAAATGCTCTGCTGTTACTCTAGAATTTCCAGTCCCTTATACATGTGAATGTTACTTTGGTAACTTTTTTACAGGACATGTCACAGAACGCATTAACCTTTGGGGAACCCGCACATGCTCTTCTGTTGCTCTTGGATTTGCAGTCCCCTATATGTGTGAATGTTACGTTTGTTAACATTTTTACAGGATATATCACAGAACACATTAACACTTGGGGAACCCGCACATGCTCTACTGTTGCTCTAGGATTTACATAATATATCACAGAACACATTAATGAATATTAGGAGAATTCAAATTCGTGCAGAAATAGTCCAAAGTAATCGAGGTAGTTGCCTTCAATGCACGATCTTAATAACAAGAGTCACTCACAATACAAATTTAAATTCGTTGGCTGAATTTAATTTGTATTTAATTTATTGATACATGCCACGTCGTTTGACAATTTGATGTCACGTGACATTATGTCATATATGATATCTATATTATGTTCACGTATTACTTTATTTAAACTTATTCCTTCTTCTGTATCTGATGATGGGTTCTAGGGAAACCCGAAAGTTCTTGTACAATAAAATCTTTAAATTCAGCCAACGAATTTAAATTTGTATTGTTCGACTTGGAAAAGCGGGTTCGCGCTAAATCGCCACCACCCCGAAATGGACGGGAACTGGAGGACCTGCTGTTGACATTTTTGTACCAGATACCTAGGATACCTATCGGCGCCTCATAGAATCGATGCCTCACCAAGAGGCCGCTGTTTTGCGGGCTAAATCGGGTACTGCAGCTTATTAGGTAGATGGTCATAATCTGAAGACTCATCGGTGTAGTTTTGGTTTTATAAAAGGTTAGAGCTGTCTATCTCACTTGTAACAGCCCTGTATTTTCTGTCTAAGAAGTGGACAATACCCGGCTAGGAGTTGTGAATCTGAGCATCGGAAATCATTGCTTTGCTTTTTTCTTTGTTATTCAAAGTGGGCAGTAACGGGAGTGATTGACATTCCTCCTTTCTGACGGATTTCCTTATGAAAGAGGCATAACAATGGTGACAAACCTAAGTAAGGAGTGAGAGAGAGAGAGAGAGAGAGAGAGAGAGAGAGAGAGAGAGAGAGAGAGAGAGAGAGAGAGAGAGAGAGAGAGAGAGAGAGAGAGAGAGAGAGAGAGAGAGAGAGAGAGAGAGAGAGAGAGAGAGAGAGAGAGAGAGAGAGAGAGAGAGAGAGAGAGATAGTTGAGTCACTTGTTTCTTGCCAGTGGCACGATTTTCGTGTCAGGATGACCTGCCTTCCACCATTGGCGTAGAAAAAGGAGGGACTCAATCGGCTCAAGCCCCACCCATTGGATATCAAGGCACATTGTTCTCTTGATCACCGAATCACATGATTTCTTTTTCTCTTTTAAAGCCGAATGCTAAATTTTTTTCATTAAAAATATCAACATGGATCTGAAAAACCGATAAAAACTGACTCAAATCATATTTTATTTTTCAATCGAAGTCGCGGATTCTTTCGAATCCCTTTGAATTCGTTTCAATGGGACATTTTTCCACGTGTAAGCAACACACCCGCAGGGTTCACTCGCTGTCGCTCACACTCCTGGAAGATGACTTTATTAACAATAAGACAAGAGGAAAGACCCACCACTGCGATAGAATCCTTATCAAGTTGTGAAGCTTCTGGGTTTTTTTTTTTTTGGCCCCGATGTCAAGAAACTACTAAAAATTCTATCAACGCTTCCTCTCTCAACAGGCACTCCGGTAAGTACTTTTTCTACTCTCAGGTGCCAGAAAACGTATCTTCGAAACGCAATGTCTATTTCTCAACTTTCTGGGCTTGCATTGCGAAACTTCCACCTAGAAATAGAAGTAAATACAGGATCCACATTTTCAAGGCAATGGCGGCGAAGCGCAGTTACCTTGTACAATAATGCTAAGACATGTAAGTAAAATTTCATCAAAGTCCCAGAAAAACTTTATATATTCAATATTCTGCAGTAATATTTTTATTTCATAAAATAGCTAATTGTAAAATCGCGCCTTTATAAATAACTCTGAGAAACTGAATACTGAGAGAAAAGTACTTTATTTTACATTAACCACATTTAATAAATATTTTTTCTTTTAAAGCCGAGTTTTAAACATTACATAAGGCTTTGAATAAAAATTTTGTAAATCAGTATTTTAATTTCGAAGATGACAATCCGATTTTGGCATAAATGTGACAAGGATGGTAAGTCAGATAAAATCCGAAAACTTGAAAATTTTCATCGTCCTGGAGCGGGACGCGAACCCGCGTCTCCCAGAAAACACCCGGATATGCTAACCACTACACCACCCAGAACGACCAAGTTTCAAGTTTGCGATCAATTTGAATATAACCATCACAGGATTCGCTAGTCGAAGCAACCGGCATTCATGTTTAGCGAATCCGGAGGTTAAGAATCTTATCCCGTGTTTGGCCGGAGAAGCAGATAAATCATGAAAGAAATACGGGATTACGCCATATAATACAAATTTTGAAGATGACAATCCGATTTTGGCGTAAATGTGACAAGGATGGTAAGTCAGATAAAATCAGAAAGCTAGTGGTGTAGTGGTTAGCATAACCGGGCGTTTTCTGGGAGACGCGGGTTCGAGTCCCGCTCCAGGGCGATGACAATTTTCAAGTTTTCGGATTTTATCTGACTTACCATCCTTGTCACATTTACGCCAAAATCGGATTGTCATCTTCAAAATTTGTATTATATGGCGTAATCCCGTATTTCTTTCAGTATTTTAATTTTCAATAACATTGTAAATTTATTAATGAATTTATATAATAATCCTAAATAATGAATTATTGATAATTAACGCTTAATTATTAAGCAATTATCCTAGATTGCCCATTATTTTCGGTGTTCTGGTATGAAACTATTTGAGCCTCCCTTCCCTCCATAATTTTTGAATTGCTACGCCCCTGCCTTCCACCATCATGTCTTGGGTCCCGCAGCAGAGAATAAAGGACCAGAAGGAACTCTTATACGTTTATGGTTGCTACTGATGATATGAGATGGGAAAGGGAATTATTTTGCCGTAGCCTTCAGTAAACCTGGCCGCTCTTTAAAAATGTTCCTTTGAACAGCACAGAAAAGTTTTGTCACCATTTAATTCGTGCACATCTACCGCTTAAAGGGTTAAAATGGTTTTTATTTTGCTATTACAAGGGACGTTCAGTAAGTTCTAAGCCTGATCTTAAAAGTATTGATTGGTGGCTGATGCAACTATTGCAAGCCATTGCATCATCTTTCAATTATACAAAGGCTGTTCCATAAAACCTGAGAGTAATTATTTGGGGTTGGCAACAGTGTGAAGGGAGAAAATAACCACGCAGACGAATAACTGAATTAAGGAAGTATCACTGGCAACAGTAATTAGCCGTGACAGACGATTCTGGTTTTGTTATTGCGCAGTTGGTACATCTGCATTTCACCATATAGCTATGGAGGTGAGTGATTCAGAGTTAAGAAGTGAAATGCGTTGTGCGATAAAATTTTGCTATCGTTTGCGTAAAATAGCTCCAGAAACAATTGATTTAATGAAAAAGCTTAGAAATATAAATGTTTGGGCGAGTCAACCATGTTTAGATGGCACCATGATTTCAGAAAAAGGCGTTTGTCGGCAGAACTCGCTCGACCTGAAAGTGTTGTTACGAAGCGTATTGTTAACACTGTTTAAAGAAATCCTGCAAGAAGATCGACGAATGACGTGTGAAGACATAACAACGTCAAATAGCATTACAAAAACATCGGCAGTCCACATTCTACGCGACAAATTGATGCTGCATCGTGTGTGCTCCAGATGGGTAACTCATCACCTGACGGGAGAACAATTGTTAGCCAAAGTTCAAGTGTGTCATGAGTGGAAACAAATGATTACAAAGGATCCAAGCTTTTTAAACACAGTAAGAACTGTTGATTGAACCTGGGTCCGCTATTTATACCCCCTAAAAAAGCGTGGAACGAGTGTCTCGAAACACACAGGCTCGCCTCTTCCGAAAAAATCCGCCAAACCAAATCAGCTGGGAAGTTGATGATGATAATTTTCTTTGATCATAAAGGTGTAGTCTACCAACATGCCGTTCCTCCACAAATTACTGTCAATGCTGAGTATTACGTTTCAGTATTGAAGTTTCTGCTACGACACATATCGATTAAGCGACCGGAACTGGTGCGCCAGTGGACTCTACACCATGATAACACCCGCCCACATGTGGCTGCTTGTGTTCAACAGTTTCTTATGAAATGCAGTAATGAAATCATGCCTACAATCCTGATCCGCCCCGTGCGATTTCTATGTGTTTCCAACAATGGAGAAGTTCCGTAGCGCAACATTATGCCAGTGCATGGGTCGCTAAAGCAGCTTCCAAAAAGGCTTTTGCCACATGCTTTGAAAAGTGAACTGAACGATGGGACCGTTGCATATCATCCGAGGGAAGGTACTTTGAGAAAGAATAACATGCACTATATTCACAAAAGTCAGTGGACACTTAGAAGAGAAACACAACATAGCATTTATTGGCATACATTAGTACGGTGTCTGTCCACCTTTGTCCTTAATGCATGCACTGACCCTTCGAGACATGTTATCGACAAGGTTTGGGAAAACAGCGATAGGTATGCGCTTCTATTCGGTACATAATGCTGCCGCTAAATGTTGCTTAGTACTAGGCCTTGGTTCCAAGCTTCTTATGCGGCGCTCTAATTCATCCCATAGAGCACCTATGGGATTAAGATCAGGGCGCTGTGCTGGCCAGTCCACACACGATACGGAATTATCGCCAAACCACGCGGTAACAGTCCTTGCTTCATGCTTCGGTGCATTATTCCGCTGGTACCAATAAGGCTCGGTTCTATAGTATTGCCACAGAGTTGGTAGGTGCATAATTGTCCAGAATATCGAGGTAGACGGCATGGTGAGCAGGTTTGTCCACGATAATTAATGGGCTGGGACCATACCACGAAAAACACCCCTACACGAGTACACTTCCAGCTCCAAACTTGACAGTAGGAACAGTACACTGTGGTAAATGGCGTTCTCCCGGCTGCCGCCATACCCACACACGGCCATCAGACTGATGGATCGTGTATCTGGATTCATCATTCCATTGGACCCGTTTCAATTGATCTGTGGTCCACAATAAATGTTCTTTACTCCATGCTAAACGACGAGTAACATTCCGAGTGGAAGTGAAAGGTTTATTAGCAGCTGCACGACCACGGTAACCCATGGAATGAAGTTCTCTGCGAATGGTACGTACACATACCGAGGTTCTAGCATTTTTCCTCACCTATACACTGAGGTCTTGTGAAGAGTACTCCGTTGATTAGCTGTAACGACTTTCCTGCGGTTTCTACGTCCTCTATCACTGATTTTCTTTGTTCTGCCGGTACGGTTTGCTGCTTCAGGCGCGTCATGTGTCTTCCACTTATTCAGTATATCCAAAACAGTTGACTTGGGTATGTTTAAACACCTCTGGGTTTCTCTTATGTACAACCCACGAATGTAACATCCAACAATCTTTCCTTTCTCAAAGTCAGTTCTCTCCCGCCGCGACATTTTCACTCAAGCTCACAGTGCGATGTGATCGCGGTCTGCTGCAACCTTGTTTTTATACCGTTTGCAGCTGTGCCGCGCATCTTAACAACGCAGCAGCGGATCCGTTCATTTGATTTTGAATGAGTGTCTCGTGACTTTTGTCAATATGGTGTATTTTTTGCTGTACCTATTTTTCTTGATTCTGTGTGATTTTACTCCTAGGTTTTACGGAACGGCCGTTGTGTAACAGCTCCCCAATGTAGCTGTGCCAGCATTTGAGACGGCGTCACAGAGGATTGAAATCTAAGGTAACAATGGATGAGTGACAGATGAAACTGCCGATCCGAACGGTGAATGAATTGTCGACGAAGGAAAGCGAAACCCCACGCAGCATTCATGAATGGATGGTCCGTGCGTACGCCGATGGTGCACCTTCATATGCCACATTCAAAATACGGTTTCGTCTTTTTAAACAGGAAATAAACTCATTGGAAGACGAACTTCGTGAAGGACGAATCCGTGTCGCACAGATTTCTGAGGAACTGAAGTAAGGTACCAGCAGTGTTTGGACCATTCCTTATGTGAGGTTAGGGACGTCAAATGTCTGTGCACAATGATCATGATGAAGCAAGTCGAATTCAACTTGACCACATGAACCGCGGTCCGGATGACTTCTGTTCCTGGATTGTGACTGGTAATGAGGAGACGTAGCTTCAGCATTGGGATCCTAATGGTAAAGAAAAGATCATGCTGTGGAAATATCATGGATCACCGCCACCAATAAAGTTCAAAGCACAACAATCTGCAGGGAAGATTATGGCCACCACTTTATGGGGCTCAGAAACGTTGCTGTTAATTGATTACTTGCCTCATAAAGGAATTATAGATGTGCGCATTATGCCGCGCTGTTGCTTTAATTGCGTGAAGCAATCAAGAGTAAACTTCAAGGAAAATTGTAGCGAGGTGTTATGCTTTCCCAGAATAACGCTCTCATCCACACTGCCGATGTTTCTATGGAAACCGTGAGAGAATGTACTTTTCAACTGCTTCCCAACTCACCATACTACCTGATCTCGCACCAGTGACTTCTTCCTCTTCAAAAATCTGAAGAAAAAAGATCTGAGGGGTAAACGTTTTGCGGATGATTCTTTATTCGCCAACTCTATGATCGGTACAAGTGTTTCCAATCAGGGGAGATTATGCAGATTATATCGGTACAAGTGCATCCAATCAGGGGAAGTTATGTGGAAAAATAAAGGTGCTTTTTTGAAATGTTTTTTTTTTGTACGTTAGGCTTAGATCTTATTGATCTATAAAATATCCGTGTCTCTGGAAAGATGCTTTTTTAAGTCCTTAACCAGGAGCTCTGGTAACTGAAATTACAAAAGACACCTGCCGCCCCGGTGGCGCAGTGGTCTAAGCGATGGCCGCTGATCATTCGTCCGTAAGAGGTACGGGTTCGAATCCCGGTGAGGCATGGATGTTGTGTTTGTGTTACGGCACTGGCTCTCTCCCTTCCCTGGAACCAGTGACCCTAAATTAGGGACGAGCGACTGCTTATAGCCCATTGAGTTGCTCACGGTGATCGTTAAACCTCCAATAAAAAAAAAAGACACCGCTTCGAATGCACCATGTCAGCGGTTCAACTGATTCTCTTCCTCTGTCCTGCACCCGTTCGTAGACAACCAGTAGATATTTTTAAGTAAGCTTGTAATAATTTTTTTAACTTTATAATACTTTGAACTACTGACCTTTTGAAGCATCAAGTAATAGGTGGATTTTATTTTCTCAACACTGTGACTGCTCAATTGGTTATTCTACACGTCATGCGATTTACATATTAATTCCCGAAAATGTTTCTGGTTTTCAACAAATGAGTCTTACTCAACAACTTTCTTTCCATTTTAAAATGAATTCTAAAAAGTCAGAGAGAAGAAATATCTTGAGATTTTTTAAATGAGATACGATTACCACATTACTTTGAAGTGTGTTACAAATCACAGATATGAAAAGGAGATGTCTAAATCGATTGCAGAAACAATAACTAAAGATTAAAATTTTACCTTTAGAGGTTTCGCAGAGGTATGGCAACTTATATGAACACTCTTTGTCGTTCCATTTGCCACGGCTGTACATCTCGACGCATTTTTCCTAATATAAGAAAATACACCAATGTAAAATTTCATTAGTTTTCATTTGAAACTAGTGCTTTCAACAATAGTTAGGACCTTACTTTCTCGATATTAAAAATTTAGTGGTATAAAATTCATGCAAAGGACACTGTTGGTGTTAAAAATATTTGAAAAGAATCCGATAAAATCAAAGGTTTAAAAGCTGTTTGTTGAAAATTGAACACAAGGGAAACATGTGCGATAGAAACTCACAAAATATGTACAGGGGTTGAACACAATAATGTGAACACCACGCTCAGAGACGTGACTTTTAATGCACCTGCGTATGTCCTAATACGCAAAGGCATCCACTTCTTTTAGGTTGTAATAGCGTTTTTCAGAACCTCAAGATCCTGTTGAAGTGCATTTAAAGTGCCTTCTTGGAAAATTTCTTTCAGGGTGACGACGAAATGAGCTACCTAACGCACTACGAAAGAGGGCTAATTGTCGATGGCAGGCTAGTTGATGCTTCCGTGACAATAGTCGCTAGGGTAGTGGGAGTATCGAGAGCTACTGTGTCTAGCGTCATGACAGTGTACCGTGTTTGTGGCAAAGCCTCGTCTGCGAAATACAAGAGCAGCTAGAAACGACCCTAACTGATAGAGACAGGACAGCATTAAAGAGGATTGTTACCCGTAATAAGAAGACCTCGAAGCCGAAAATTAGTTCGGAGCTCAATCTGCAACTCCAGACCCCAGTATCAACGAAAGCAATGGGCAGGGAACTGCATAAACAAGATACTCATGGCAGAGCTCCTATTTCAAAACCTCTGGGGAGCCGGGTGAGTGCGCAACGGCGACAGCAGTGGTGCTAGGAGGAGCACACAACGTGGACTTCCAATGCATGGAAGCGTGTAATGTGGTCGGATGTATCCACATCACACTATTCCCTACCGCAGGACGTGCTTACATGTGGAGAACACCTTCATAAGTGTACAACCCAGGCTATCTGGTCCCAAAAGCACAGCATGGTGATGATTCTGTCATGCTCTGGGCTGTCGTATTGTGGTTTTCAGCAGTTCCCATGATCACCTTGAAAGGACGGATGACTAGCAGGGCGTATGAAACTATTTTGGCAGACAAAGTCCATCCAATGACTCAGACTTTGTTTCCTGTAGGGGATGACATCTATCAAGATGAAAACGCCCCAAATCACAGAGCTCGGAACGTACAGTCATGGTTTCAAACTTTCACATGTTCCTGGCCTTTCCAATCGCCAGAATTAAATACCATCGAGCCACTGTGGTCTGTGTTGGAAATCAGAGTAAGATCCGGTTATCTTCCTCCTGCATCTCTCAAGGACCTTAAACAGTTTCTGTATGAAGAGTGGTGTACCATCCCTAACGCCATCCAGGATTTATATGCGTCCATTCCAAGAAGGATTCAGGCGGTTTTGAATGCAAAAATGGTCCCACACCCAATTAATTACGTAAAACTTTCTTTTTATAGGTGTTCACATTATTCTGTCCAACCCCTGTAGGTCACGTGAGGAGGTGCAGATGATTACAACAGCAGTGCACGTGCAAGTGATTTGTGCCAGCCGCGCCAACGCAGATCTTCCGCAGGCGGTATAAAATTAGGACGTACAGGGCCAGTTGCCATATTCGATCGCGGGAATTGTGACAGCAAAGTAGTAGTAGTAACTGAATCTTTCCCGCCGCAGCAGAGGAGCGCATTACGTACTGATGACCGTCTTTGAGTGACGCCGATCTGTTGACTACGGAATGGCGGATTTTTGTTCCGCGACATCGCCGCTCAATTATCGCTTCAATGAGAAGAGGAATATCTGACGCACCGAGTTGAGGAATCTGGAGCCAAGTTACGGAATTACGCACGGGAAACCTTTATCGCCATCGTAATGGTGTTGGCAGACCAAAAAGCCACGTCCTGAGGGTTGGAACTACAGTGGAGGTCTGTATCACATCGAGAGTTATCTGCAATCTGTGTCCGACGCCGTTTGCCTTAGAGAGGCCTCGTAGCTCGCCTCCCGTTTCTTCATCTTCCATTGACTTTAAACCACAGATGTCAGTGGCTGCAATGGGACAAAGATCGCATACACAGGCGTGATGAATGACAGCTCATAGCTTTTTCCTTAGACTCGTGGTTCAATTTAATGTCCTATGATGAACGTATCTTTGTACGGTGACACCGTGATGAAGGGCTGCTGGAGGCATGCATTATGCAACCTTCTTTTTCTAGGTGTTCACATTATTCTGTCCAACCCCTGTAGCTCACGTGAGAAGGTGCCACCCCATAGCACAATACTAGGAGTCCGGCCCGTGTCACGGGCCGGACACCTGGTATTATGGTATGGTGTGTCATTCACGTACCCGCTTGAACGCACACCATTGTGGTATGATGTGTAATCACGTACCCCCTGGAATTGGGGTATGGGGGCATTCACGAACACCTGGCATTGTGTATGGGGGCATTTACGAACACCTAGCATTGTGTACGGGGGCATTCACGAACACCTGGCATTGTGTATGGGGGCATTCACGAACACCTGGCATTGTGTATGGGGTGGCATTCAATGGGGTGCATTTCACGTATTCCCGTAACCCTACACAATGGACGAATCACGACCAGCCAGGGATACATCCCAGAAGTTGTGGGGTTGAAGCGCAACTACATCTGCTGACAGTCGTCGAGGCCATCTTTCAACAGGACAATGCTGGCCGAATTGTGGGGCTGTATAACTTGCAGCCCCTGGACGCTCTACACGTGTCATCTTCCTTGAGCGACGCGCTCGGCAGATTTGTCGCCCACTGAACAAATGTAAAATATCGACGCTCGACATATGGCCCGTTAGTCCCCGTTGCCATTTACGCACGATGAACTTTGGGTACAAATCGAGACAACAAAGAACAATCAATCTTCGGCAGTGCGACATAAAGAACTTCTTCCAGTCGATGGAACGCCGTGTACGAACTGTTATTGCAGCTCGTGCTGGGTACACTAGCTACTGAGTATTGTGTGCTCTACATGACTTACAGGTCTGTGCTTCTAATCATTTACTCTTGTATCATAAGTAACGTAACCTATAAATCTCACTCCAATATCTCAAATCTTTCTTGGTGCTGCATTGTCAACAGACAGCATTATAACAAGTAATACAGTTCACGACATGTTCCACTCTTTTTTCAAAATATCAAATGTGTTTCTTACGCGTTCTAATTATCTGCATTTTATGTCAAACCACTGCATTGTTGGAGAGGGAATGCTTGGCGACAATGTACTGCATTACGCCATTAAACAATAGGATTCATGCACGTAAGCGTCACGAACCGCGAACTTTCAGAAGAGGAATACCGACTCCTATATTGCGTAAAATAAGGTGTTATGTTCGTAAATACGTGGCTGATTGAACATTGCATAAATCAGTTTAAATACTTCAGCTACAGTGAAACAGGGGTCACTCAAGAAACTTTAAGGAAAGTTACTCAAGGTTGGTCTTTATTCAACCAAAACTCCCTTGGCACTCAACAAGGCACAACTACAACTTCCTTTTCAACAGTATTAACTTAATCCAACTAATGTGAGTTTATAATCAGAACACTTGGTTAAGGAAAAACACCAACACTAAAGATACACTGAAGAGCAATTGAATCAGAGATACCTGTCTAGTAACGTGTAGCACCACCTTTCGGCCTGATGACGGCGGCGATTCGTCTCGGCATGGACTCGACAAGCCACCGGAAGCGTTGGGAAGCCATACGGATCCACGACCCCTGAACAAGCTCCCACAGTTCACGAAGATTTGATGGAGGGGGTCAGAGTCTCGAACATCTCTCTCGATGGCATCCCAGATGTGCTCGATGGGATTGAGGTCAGGTGACCTAGCTGGCCAAGGAAGCGAGGTCACGTCGGTGGAGTGTTCATCCAACCAGTCGGATACAATTCGGGAGCGATGGCACGGTGTATTGTCTTGTTGCAGGATGAGGTCCATAGTTAGATGTTGAAGACGCACAAGCGGGAGCAAATGGTCGTCCAGGATATCCCGGTAACGTTGACCTGTGAGGGACGATGTCACACGTACCAGGGGTCCCATTTCAGTCCACGTAAACAGTCCCCAGATGAGAATGCCAACCCCACCAGCTTGAAAAGTACCCTGCTGGCAAGAAGGTTCCGTCGTTTCATGTGGTTTGCGCCGTAATCGTATCCTGCCATCCGCATGTACCAACGTGAATCTCGACTCATCAATCCAGGCAACCTTTTTCCACATGTCTAGCGTCCAGTGGCGATATTCCCGCGCCCATGCTAATCTTTGCACCTTGTGATGGGTGGTCAGCAGCGGTACCCTCGTGGGACGATGGCATCTGTACCCCATAGCGAGAAGATGGCTCTGGATGGTGTGGCTGCTCACACGTTTTTGTGCACCAGCGTTAAATTGCAGAGTGATTTCTCGCACTGTGGCCCGTCTATCCGCTGTTACAATGCGAGCTAGCCGACGATGACCCCGCTCATCCACACGCTGCTGTCCACTGGAGTTGGCCCTTGCAGGGATGGTTTTACCGGATTCGATGTACTCACGGTGCACCCGTGCCACAGTGGCTCGTGAAAATCCCAGTGCCTGCACGACTTCCAAGATGAAGTGACCCATTCGTCGGGCCCCGACAATTTGCCCGCGATCAAATTCGCTTAGATCCTTCGTCTTACCCCTACTGCGACCGACTCTTACTGATTCCCGTCGCAGCACCCCTTATATTGTCGGATCGCTGCATACGTCATGTCGTTTCCGTTTACAGGGCCGCCCACAGCGCCATATTTGCATAACGCCAGCTGTCTCTAATTCAATTGCTCTTCAGTGTATATAACACGCAGCCTTCAAATAAATACAACTTCAATTAAACAACGCGCCTCCTCCACGATTATAGTATTATAACATCCACCATCTCCACACTTTTGCTGTTTTTCTAGTTCTCATCGTACACATACACACGTCATACTTTCCGACCTCAAGATGTTGCCAACCATACTCTTGCGAGAGAGAAGATATAACGTTAAGTTTGAAAAAATGAAAAAACGCTGAAGGAGAATGAACTCAAATTTACATAGAGAAAGTAACCAGAAATGAAAGTTAAATTAGAGTATGTGTCACAAAAGTCGGCAATCATTTATAAACGCTACTCCAAAGCAATACTATGAATGCATTTAACTGAGTAGATGTGTCAGCTCAATTTTTCACATATGTTTACATCTCGTTTTTCCTCACATCCGAAAGAAAAGACAAAGGAAATAGACATTTAGATGCAAAATAAATCAATTTATCTAGGATACATATACCAACCATTCGCACAGCGCGCTAAGGCACTGCATTGAAGGTTTAACGATCACTGTTACCATCTCGATGGGTTATAAGTAGTAGCCCGTCCGTAATTTAGTGCCAAGGTTCCAGGGAAGAGAGAGAGCCTGTATCGTAAACACAACATCCATGCCTCACCGGGGTTCAAACCCGGACGCTTCACGGACGAGTAGTCATATGCCAGCGCTTAGACCCCTACACCGCCGGAGCAACTACCTTTTCGTGCATCTGCACAACCTTATACACCAGGGTGAATCAAAAACTCGTCCCTTTTGGTCTGCACCTAACTTTGGGCCTTAATTCCTGCGCGTGCCGTCCCGGTGGCGCAGTGGTCTAAGGCGTTGGCCTCTGATCATTCGTCCGAAAGGGTCCGGGTTCGAATCCCGGTGAGGCATGGATGTTGTGTTTGTCTTACGGCACTGGCTCTCTTCCTTCCCTTTAACCAGTGACCCTAAATTAGGGGACGGGCGACTGCTTATAGCCCATTGAGTTGCTCACGGTGGTCGTTAAACCTCCAATCAAAAAAAAAAAAAAAAAATTCCTCCGCGTAACGCTCGACAGCGGCGACTGCATATTTCGCTGACGGGGTACAGACAAGGCTGATACGGGCATTTGGTACAGAACCACATCCCGTTTTTAGGTGAGCAGAGGATGGAGGTCGATAAACGTACTGTTCGGGAGGTCCAACGCGCTTATTGGGCGAAAGGGTCAAATGCGGCTGTAGAAGAGAAACGAATTTGTACAGTTGAAATCCAACTGCACAAATTTGTTTCCGGCATCTCAATGTGAGGTCACTAGTCTCGGTAAAGCTGAGGTCAGGACGTTCAATGACCACTAACACGAAAATGTTTCCGGCGTCTCAATGTGAGGTCACTAGTCTCGGTAAAGCCGCGGTCAGGACGTCCAATGACCACTAACACGAAAATGTTTCCGGCGTCTCAATGTGAGGTCACTAGTCTCGGTAAAGCCGAGGTCAGAACGTCCAATGATCATTTACACGAAAATGTTTTCTGCGTCTCAATGTGAGGTCACTAGTCACGGTAAAGCCGAGGCCAGGACGTCCAATGACCATTAACACAAAAATGTTTCCGGCGTCTCAATGTGAGGTCACTAGTCTTGGTAAAGCCGAGGTCAGAACGTCCAATGACCATTAACACGAAAATGTTTCCGGCGTCTCAATGTGAGATCACTAGTCTCGATAAAACCGAGGTCAGGACGTCCAATGACCACTAACACTAACACCATGGTCGAAGATGTTACAGCAAACCCTGGCACTAGTACACGACGAATGGCAGCTGATGTGGTGTCTTCCCAATCCACAATCGGTTTGTCACCTCTTCCAGCTTCGTGTCTCCTCCAGGTGCCATCGAGTGGTTCCCCATGAATTGACACCCCAGTAAGCTGAGGTGGCGTCTTACCTATTCACCATCGTTTGTCACTTGGACCAGCTTAGTTTCTCCTAGTTTCGCCCCGGTGGCGCAGTGGTCTAAGCGATGGCCTCTGATCATTCGTCCGAAAGGGGTCCGGGTTCGAATCCCGGTGAGGCATGGATGTTGTGTATGTCTTACGGCACTGGCTCTCTCCCTTCCCTGGAACCAGTGACCCTAAATTAGGGACGGGCGACTGCTTATAGCCCATTGAGTTGCTCACGGTGGTCGTTAAACCTCCAATCAAAAAAAAAAAAAAAAAAAAGAAGTTTCTCCTTCAGACGCCATAGAATGGTTCCGCATAAAATGACACACCAGCAAGATGATCAACGTGTTTCTCTCCGTCACAGACTGCAGTCAAATCCACAGGATGTCAAATCAAATAATTCGTATGATTAAGGAAACTGTTCAAAACCAAAGTATGTAAAAATATTTCTTCTGCGTGGTGCAGGAGAATTACTGAAGAAAATGGTAATTTAGTTATTTATGATAGATCGACAGATGTATAATAGAGATAAGGGGAGAATTAAGTTTAACGTTTACAGAAAAAGTAATAACGCCACACATTCTTACCTTTCCGGTGGCATCGTTAGGTTCTTGCTGTGCCCAACTTGTGAAATCAATTTCTGAGTTGTCCACCCAGTTAAATACTTTCCGAGTGACATGAAATAAGCCAATCCAAACCGAACTTGTTTCTGCCACCAAAGTTGTCAAGAACTCTGGAAAAGTGAATGAAAGTTTCATTTCCGCGGTAACAATACAGAATTGAACAATAATCAAACTTTCGTTAATTTATTTGCGTGGCAGCATAAAATGAATATGTTACCGAATAGAAGAACTTTAGACATGTAAATTTCAAAATGTTTTGATAACTTGATTTGAACTGCGTGATACCACATCAGTGATTTCTTCAGTTTCTGTGCACACATTTTTTTTTTTGTGAAGAACAATGTACTGTGTCGGGTTACATTTGCGATAAAATAATACGAAGTGATGTTTAAGAGAATTATTTTGAGCAAGAATGTGTAGGTGGGGGGGGGGGGGGGTGTTTGGGTGAGAAAGAGAATTCTCTACAAGTTTTAAATATCGAAGCATATTTTTTGTCAAAAATCTATTAACAGGGGTAGTTGGGCCTCTAAACAACAGATTTAAGGTCCGTTTGTGGACAGATACCGGTCACTACGAAAACATTTTAAGATTGTTTTCTTTCTTTTTTTTTTTTTTTGATTGGGGGTTTAACGACCACTATGAGCAACTCGATGAGCTATAAGCTGTCCCCCGTATCCAATTTAGCGCTACTAGTTCCAGGGAAGGGCGAGAACCAGGGTCGTAAGACAAACCCAACATCCATGCCTCACCGGGATTCGAACATATACACTTTATTGACGAATGGTCGTAAGCCAGGGCTGATACCACTGAGTCACCGAGGCGGCCATTTTAAGATTAGTTTCTAGTCAACATTATACATTAGAACCAGGATCTTACGCTCCCGCATTTTACGTATTTTGCGTTTCGAGCAACGTTTTTCTGAAGTCCCCGTAATTCTCCTACATTTTCCCTTTGTAAAATAGACTAAATAGTCATCGCTCTTTCCACGTTTTTCTTTAATTAACACAGAGCAACCGAACAATTATATTTCGACACCGCTAGGAAATATTTCGGTTACTGTGTGTTAATTAAAGAAAAAAGTGGAAAGAGCGATGACTTTGTCTTTTTACATTGTCTCCACGTATTTGGAAGATTTGCACCATTCCCCGTGTTATACGTTTTTCCAGTCACACGATTTCCCGCATAGAACGTTGTTTAAACGTTTTTGGTGCCATACCTGATGTTCCTCTAATTTCGTATTTTTTTCCCTACACCTAATATTGCTTAAAAGCGGTTCTTCCCTCTCCTACCGCATTTCTCAGCAGAATCTGACAACCAGGTTGCCTTAAAAAGTTTGCTCCTATTCAGAATTTCTCGAAAGCACATGGCGATCAGTTTGGGCAGTGTCACATTCCTCAGACTATGCGTGCCTTACCTTAGCAACTTTGCTGGAGCGCCACGTATAGTGCTGTAAATCCACGTGTTCAACGGGCCTGTGTCTCGACTTGGCAAGAACGGTGTAAGGTTCTGAAAGCAATTCAGTCAATTTGTTTAAATTTCGCTTTTTACACGTGAGAGTGAAGATGGCGAGAAAGAACGGTTTGAAAAAGCCTCCATTACACAAAAAGAAAACGAATTTCGTGGAACTAAAGTTGAATTAGCCAAGTCTCATGGATTACCAGTTTCAACACTGAAAACAGATTTAAAACAAAGCTTATTTTTGAAAGGTTAGGTCATTGCGCTAACAGGAGAGCTTCGAAAAGTTTGCCTTACGGTGAACAGAAAACAATTTCAACGACATGGTTCAGGAGAGCTCGAGCCACAAACGTACCTCTAAATCAGTGGTCTCAAACTCAGACTCTTGGAAGAGCCACTTTCCGGCTTTGGAGGAATATAGGGTGCCCCATGAATATTAATAAATTTCTTATGAATAAATATCAAGTTTACAAAACTACACCAATGGCTTGGCACTACAGTGGAATATTATTTCTAATTATCGGTAAATAGTAAAGACAAAAGCTTCGTCAATCACTGAAAACAATCACTTTTACGTAACAATTATTTTTCACTTAAATCTTAAAACAATCACATTTTACCAACTGAACACGGTACACAGTACAGAAAATATTACATGCTCTGACCAGAAACTTGGACTCGCTTCTCGATATTTGGAATAATGTCGTTTGAACATGCTACTTTTCAAAGTGAGAAAAGGTGACTGTCGTTAACCTGTTCCTTTCAAGACATTTTACTTGGTTCATTCTTGAGAACAACTGTTCGCATGAGTATGTTGTTTCGAACATAAACAGAATCCGTGCAGCAAGGTCATGAGTGTTTACGCACTTGTCCTCTGAAACTAACTGGTAAAACTCTGTTAGATTGCAGCTGTTGAATTTTTCTTTTAGGAAAGAATCACACGGAAATTCTATTAATTCTCGCTGATATTCTTCAGGTGCGTTGTTAGCGTTATAGGGAAATGGGGACTTGAAAATATTTTCCACGTCTTTGAAACATTCGAACCGCCATATAGTTATATTCTTTGTAAATAAACTTGTTACTTAAAAAGCAGATGGCTTTGCAAAGCATTACTATGTTTATATTATGTTTCACATATTACAATATACACTGACGGAAAAAAAAATCCCAACACCACGAAAAAATAGTTGTAGAGGAATGAAATGACGGCAATACATTTGTATAGGTAACATATTTAATCGATTAAGGTTTCAAGATCACAGCTTAATATAAGCGCGAGAAGAGTCATTTTAAATGTGAATTGCTGGTACATTAATAACCGTTGTAACTGCCAGAATGTTGAATGCAAGCACGCAAACGTTCATGCATTGTGTCGTACAGGTGCTGGATGTCAGTTTGTGGGATGGAGTTCCATGCCTGTTGCACTTGGTCGGTCAATACAGGAATGGTTAATGCTGGTTGGGGGTGAAGCTGGAGTTGTCGTCCAATGATGTCCCATACTTGCTCGATTGGAGAAAGATCTGGTGATCTAGCAGGCCACGGCAACATGTCGACAAAACACCCCCTGGAACGCTGTTCATAAATGGCAGCACAACAGGTTGAATCACCAGACCGCCGTACAACTGTGCCGTCAGGGTGCGTGGGATAACCACGAGATTGCTCCTGCTGTCATAGGAAATTGCTCCCCAGACCATAACTCCAGATGTAGGTCCAGTGTGTCTCGGCCGCAGACAGGTTGGTTGCAGGCGCTCACCTGGCCTCCTTCTAACCAACACACGGCCATCACTGGCACCCTGGCAGAACCGGCTTTCATCAGAAAACACAACAGATCTCCACTCCGTCCTCCAATGAGCTCTAGCTTAACACCACTGACGTCGCAAACGGCAGTGGTTTGGAGTAAGTGGAATGCACGCTACAGGGCGTCTGGCTCGGAGCTGTCCTTCAAGTAGCCGATTTGTAACAGTTCGTTGTGTCACTGTGGTGGCAACTGCAGCTCGAATTGCTGCCGCAGACATGGTACGATGCGCCACGGCCATACGCCGTACACGGCGGTCTTCCCTATCAGTAGTGCCACGTGGCCGGCCGGAACCCGGTCTTCTTGAGGTAGTACCTTCCCTTGACCACCGCTGCCAACAATTATGCCCAGTGGCTACATTCCTGTCAAGTCGTTCTGCAATATTGCGGAAAGAAGATCCACCTTCTCGTAGCCCTAGTACACGACCTCGTTCAAACTCCGTGAGCTGTTGATAATGGCTTTTTCGTCTTCTTAAAGGCATGCTTGACTAACATCAACACCCTACGTCGAATCTCAACGATAACTAACGCTCACCAACGTTACAGCGCGTATATACAGCAAACCTGCTTTGCATGTTCCGAGGGGCGCTACTAGCGCCACACGTATGCGCCGAGCGAGAAATTTGCATAGACGTCATCTTACAGATGTACTCTCACCGCCTACCAACTGTCGTTTATCTAACACAAGCCCTTCTTATTGTTGGGATTTTTTTTTCCGTCAGTGTATTTGAAGAATGAGTGCTTTATTTTTATTTTGTAATTATTCATGCTGGCCGCAAAACAGTTGGCGCCGGGCCGCGAGTTTCAGACCACTACTCTAAATGGATCAATACTGGAGGAAAATGCCTTAGAAATTGCTGCTTAGCTTGGTCTAATTCACTTCACAGCTTCAAATAGATGGAACAGATAGAAATTATGCCCCGAAGGACATTTTCAACGCCGATGAGACTGACCTTTTTTTTTTTTAATTATCTGCCTGATAAAATATATGTTGTGAAGGGAGAGTCATGCCACATTGGGAGAATGTCAGAAATGCGATTGACTGTCTTATTATGCTGCAATGCCAACGGGAGTGAAAACTGAACACCTCTGGTTACCATACAGTTTTTTCCTCCAAACTGCACAAGTAAAGTTCAGCCGTGAGATTTGGGGATTATCCGCTCTTTCAAAGGGCTTTACCGGAAACAGTTGTTGAGAAAAGCACTGACCGAACTCGATTCCTGAAACTTCGAAGATGCGTGGAAGCGATATACACTGACCGACAATGAAATTTGCCCACCTAGAAGAAATCACGCTGCAACCACGAAACTTTGCAAATAGCTAGAGTGCTTGCCGGTATGCAAATGATCCACGTTTGGTGCAACTGCGCATGACCACACACCCTGTGGTGGCGCTGCAAACACGAACCGGCAGCCTTATAAACCGGCGTGTAGTCGATGACCCATGAAAGCAAAAAGTACCGGCCGACGCAAGCAAGAGTATAGAGTGAAGAATGCCGGGTAGACGCCAGAGACGTCGATTTACGCAACTTACTGACTTTGAGAGAGGCCTAAACATCGGGCTGAAAACCGCAGGGTGGTCGTCGCGCCGTGTAGCCCGCCACGTGGATCGTTCTGACCATACTATCCGACTGTGTTGGGAGCAGTGGGCACGTGACGGAACTGCAATACGGTGGAACGGCTCCGGACGGACTAGGAGGGCCACCAGCAGAGAGGATCGTCCTCGAGCGAGAATTGAACCTGCATCTCTCGATTATCGTTCGAAGATGCTACCCTTATATCTATCTTTTAAACAAGAAAATTCTAAAGTCATGTTCAAATTGCTGGTGAATAATTAACATGCGATGTGCCTATGAGGAATATTTCTTCCTTGATTTCCATATCTGAGATACTGGTGTCTTAGTACGCGAATATTTTCCCTGATCAGCATACCAGGATGGAAATCGGGAAATTAGGGTTCGATTTCAGCCCCAGAGCGATGTAATATTGAAGTTTTGCGGATGTGATGGTACGTGTGAATCGTAACCTGAAGTGTTAGAGAGTTATATTCTTATTGCTACTGAATAATTAATTTTCAATGTATTTATGAGAAATACACGGCCTGACAGAGAAAATGCCTCACCATGAAGACTTAAACGCAGCGCCATGCAAATTGCCGGGTGGGTACACACGTACAAGTTATGCAAATGATTGCATTTGCAGGCCAATCGCAAGAACGGGGAGCGAGATATAAGGGGACAACCAGCCCATGAGGCCATCAGTCGAGACGTCGTCACGGCCACGAGAAGTGACTGGTACTGCTGTAACCGTGGCTATAGAGCGAATAAGGGGTGTCAATGCCGTTAAGACGCCGACGTACGCGATTTTATCAACCAGATGAGTTCACGAGAAGTGTCATCGTAGGCTTTCGTACCACCGGATGGTTCTTGCGTCGTATTGCGGAAGAAACGCAACGTGATGCCACAACCGTCGGTCGCATTTGGATACAGTGGTCCCAGGAAGGATCTGTGGGATGTCGTAAGGGGGCTGCAACACGGAGACGGACGTCTGAGCGCACCGATTGTTGCATCTGACGTCATGCCTTAGCGGACCCGCAGGACACAACGGTCAGCATTTTGCGGAGTGAACGGGGAGGCTTGGATGCTCCGATATCGACGCGGACAGTGTCGCGCCGATTGGCTGCATCTGGTTTGCTGTCCAGCCATCTGTTGCCATGGATACCCTTAACAGGGAGCCATCGTCGTCACCGCTTGGCGTGGTGTCCCTCCAGAACTGCGTGGGGTGCCGAATGGAACAGTGTGGTGTTCAGCGACGAATCGCGGTTCTGTCACACCACGGATGATCGCCGTGTGAGGGTCTCGACGCGACGTGGCCAACGGGCGGATTTATCCGCCATTGCGGAGCGTTACACGGCCCGTCAACGTGGAATCATGGTGTGGGGTGATATTAGCGTCAACAGCCGCTCAACGCTGGTACCCATTACGGGCACATTGACGGCACGCCGCTATCTCGACGAGGTGCGGAGGCTCGTGGCACTACTGTAACCCGGGCTCCCGGATTTATCAGAAGCGAAATTCAGTAGCCATTTTTAGAGATAGTGAATTGTAGTCATTATCTTTCAATTCCCGCCATTTGGATGGGCTGGGCAGCGAACAGGCGAAGAACTTCCTTTCCCACGCGTCGCAACAGAGGGGGTGTTAGATTTATAGTTTCGTCGATGTGAGAAGAATGAAACTGGACATTATTGCTTTTCCGCCGTCCCAAGCAGTACTATGTAGAAGGGGCCAGCGAGCCAATCAATGAATCTTGCGTTTTTCGGAGAGGAGGCATCTTAGGGTGTGGCTTTGCTTAGGAGGAATTCGTCGGACTTCACACGGGGGAGAGATTTCGTTCGTGGATCGGCTATCGGAGAAAGAAAGAGCAGGAGAGAACTCGGTGGCAGAAGGTCGACAAAGCAGGAGATCTTCAGCGGGGGTGCCAGTATCGTCGGGACAAAGGGAAGGAGGAAGGAGGAAGGAATGAGGCCGATGATGAGAGAGACGGAAGGAGATTATGAGGGGTTAATATGTAGAAAGAACGGAGATCAGGACAAGGCTTAAAGACATTCCCCGTAACATCTGAATAAAAGTCTTCCTCACTGAAAAATTTAGCCTCAGTTGATTCACTTTTATATACTTTGTATTGTATTTATCTGCTCCAGTTGGGAGAATTACGGATTATACCACCGATACAGAACTTACTGCAAAGGAAGCATCAAACGAACCCTCCAGACAGGGCGCTGTAATAGAACTCAGCACCAAGCCCTGAAACACTACTGTATGTGCAAGGAATCCCAAACGCCGTTTTTCAACAGGATAACGCCCGGCCACATACAGCTCGGATCAGCCTGAATGCTTTACACGTTGTGCGGATGCTTCCGTGGCCAGCACGATCTCCCGACCTCCCGAGCGTCTGTGGGACACGATTGGACGTGGGTTGATTCATCACCCCCTAATAGCTTAACAGGCCCGCGCACCAAACACCGGAAGCTGCGTGACGTAGGGGAGAGTAGGCTGATGTTCGTGGTGGGTGGTCGAGCATGCATGTGCTGCTCACTCTGTGTAAGCGTGAATGTCGATGTGCGTGGTTGTTGTTGTCAAATTGTCAACTAAGTTTATTTTCATAAAGGGATATTAAGTGTCTTAAAAGTCGCTACTAATGGGGAGGTTCCCAGAAAATGGATTACAGCAATAAAACGTGATGACCAAGAACTCTAAGGTAAGTGGAAACCTTGTGTTAACCTTATTTAAACTACTCGTAAAATAAAAATTTTGAACTAGAAAATTTAAATTTGGCTAATTTTATAATCTAATGCATCTCACAGCGGGAAGTCAAAGCATTGAAAAGATTTTTGAAAAATGAAATTTGTGTTTGTAATGGAAATAATAGATTACTTGTGTTGTTATAGTAACCCATAACATGTTTTTGCCAATGTATCAAATAAATTCAAAGTAAAATATGTATATTTAGGAAGGGATTTTAAACTTTATTATGGACACAGATTAATAAGGGTTGCATGTTTTTGATCCAAGAGTAATATGTTGATACATTCGTACTTAGTTATTTAAGTGTTTAGGCAGTGCCAGATTAACTTTTTTGGGGTCCCTATTTCTGGGCACAAGTGCTTGTAAAATACCTATATCCTATACGAAATATATGTATGTCATGTACACATCTAACATGCCTATGTCCTTTATATAAATGCTAAGGCCTTGTTGCCATGTGAAATACATCTTTTGTGTTTGCAGACATGGAGAGTTGCATTGAATTATCATTTTTAATATTTATTACTAAAGGAACACAAACACTGAATCAAGTATAGACAGCAAAAATTAGATATGAATGCACAAAAACAGAAATTCACACATAGTTCAGGAGTAAGTTTGGCTTTAAAATGTCCGTTTAAAGATTTTGAAGCATTTTTCTACAAACCAACACATTGAAGAACTCTCGTGTGAGCAATATGTATGTTTTATCTGTGGTAGGATGGGAATTTATCAGAACCATTCAATTTCTTAAAAATTAGGTGAAATATATCAGTACTACCTGGGCAAGAAATTATTTACTTGCCCAGGTAGTAAAAGCTGGATGCGCAGGAAAATTTATCTTTTAAGATAACAAACCAGAACCCTAATTTTTTTTAAGTTAAAAATATGAACTGTTTTAACATGTTTGCACTTCCATTTTAAGGGTCTGTATTACAAATGTTCAATGCACAAACGTGTGCATATCAATTTTTCAGATGCTGATGCTAAAATTGGTATGAAATGGTACGATGATGAAACTGGTGTTTCGGAAATTTAGTGATTCTGCCATGTTCCTTTTGTTAAAGTTTTCTCTCACTTTGTCACTAAACATGAGAGGCCAGTTACATCAGAGGCATGCATACTGTTGTTGATTATAAACAAAATTTGGTGCAAAACTAGGTTTCCGATTTCTGGGCGTAGAGCATAACATAATTAAAGATGTGATATTACTCTTTCCTTGGTACTTCGTAACAATAATACAACTTCCATTAATTAACAATGACATGAAACACGACATGTGATGACTGTCTTTTTTTTTCTTGTGCAGTAGGAAATTTTATTACAAACCTTTTTTATTTTAAAATTTAGTTACCATGCACAGGCAATTAGATGTTTTATTTACCTGCCCAGACGAATGATTTACATGCTCTGGGCATCTCGGGCATGGTATTTTTAAGCCTTGGATATTGTTAATTTTAAGAGAAAGAAAAGTACCTGGATCGACATGAATCCACATATTGTGGAAACTATGTTCTAAACAAACAAGATTTATAAAATACAAGTAGAAATATATACTCGCTTTTTTTTTTTTGAAAACATTTGCTTAAAATGAGAGATCAACTTTTTATTCATTTATCTAGACTTATCTGTTTCCAGACTTCCTGCACTGTGTCTTCACAAGCTACAGCTATAATAACTGGAACTAATATATCTCATATTATCCGATAACTACTGGAAAGTGTGCTTCGAAACGTGGGGGTGGATGTCAATTTTTGCATGGGGAAAAACTTCTTCAATCCTTCATAGAATTTATTTTGAAACCAAAATCATAGAAAAAGGAAAAAACAATCTTTTTCAATAGCTTTAGTAATGACAAAACATTTGTGCAAAATTTTATACCATTGCTTTTTATAGTTTCTGAGAAAATGGTACATCAAGTTAGTCAATTTATAATGAAACATGTACATCTTTTAAAATACATCCTATAGTACCAAAACAATCGCTTAGATTTATTCAGTACAATAACTACTGCATGTGCATTTGTCAGATTCTCAAAAAATATAATAATTATCTGAAAAAATACTTTAAGAAATTATTGGAACAAATTTCAGATTTTCTTAGAAACGTGTCTTTGAAATTCTTCAAGGAACAGCTAACGGACACATAATCAAATTGTGCTTGTGATACACAAAGAACTACACAACCATAATTATATGTACATTGGCAGTTTTGCTGAATACTTCTTGAAAATCAAATTTCAGGAAATTTCTGCCAATAAGTTACTTGTATTTTTCCAGATAAAAAGAAATGCTTATATTGTGGATCCAAATAGTTTTGCTTAATGCTACTAATATACTTAATACATTGACAAGGTAACTTTTTTGAAATAGTGCTCTGGAAGACAAAAATTATAAACTTTATATTTGCTTATCAAAATGAAGTTGTCCAAACACGTAACTAGATGGTACTAAAATTAGGAAAACTTGTTATGTCATTATTGTACGTTTAATAATGTAGCAATGGCATAATTTTCTTGAAATCTTAATTTATTTGATGCAATCAGTGGATCAAGCAGCATTTTACTGTATGTATGTTAAAACGTGTTTTCTTGATCCCTTAAAGGATCAAGAAAACAATAATAAAAACAGAAAAACATTCAGTTTTTCTTGACCTTTTTATATATTAGTGATCACGGATTGCATATAAATTGCTAGTCACTGTCTGATGTGAAAATACATTTTCACTAAAGGAATTATTTCATTACTAAAATTTTCATAGTCATAAGTTTGCAATGAATGAAATATCTGATTCCTTAAATTAGTCAATCGACATCTTTTGAAACAACGGCGATACTTCGTAATGGACCCTCAAACTAATCTTTCAAGTACAAGAACGATTTGTTCACAAGTACAGGAATCATTCGGTTAACATAAATACACTATAACTTCAAGTGAAACTACGACAACAGTTTATAATTTCGATTATAGGAATGGTTTATCACTTCCAGTGAAATGACAGTGATGCTTTCATTAAGTTGACGAATCTGTCTTGCTTACCGTTTCAAGTCGAAATTATTGCTACGCTAAATTTTACGCTGTAATTTCTTTTCCTTCTGTATTTTAAAAGATTATTAAACAAACTTGTTAACTCTGCAGTTATTTAAAAACTAACACACAAGTTCTTATTTAAATGCAGTTAAACTCTAAAAGAACGCACGACCTGGTTAGTTGGTGTACGTAAAGACGCGTTCGTTCGCACATCGCCGTAATGCTCTTCTCCGCGACCACGGACTACTCTAGTGACGTCACAAATCGGTGCGCGGGCCTGTTAAGCTATCAGGGGGTGATGGTTGAGTACCCTCCCACCCCAGCAAAATAAAGATGAACTGTGGACTCAGGTCAACACCATATAGTCCACGATACCCCAAGACTCCATTCAGACTCCCATTGCCTCGATGCCACATCGGAATAAACGCTGTATTGCTCAAAATGGGGGCCACACTCTTTATTGATCATCCTGTATATTCGGCCATCGGAGCCTAGTCTCTGTGTGGCAACTAAATTATTTGTTCAGGACCTACTTGACTATCTGTGTGTGCAGTTTGGTCTGTTTTCGAGTATTCCTTCATGATGTGGCATTTTTTACGTCAGGCAATGTATTTCTTTTTTGTTTTCCGTAATCAAAATTATTTTTCTGGTGTCTTCACCTTTACGTCCTTTAAAAACTTTAAACCAGTGAATCCTAAGTAACGGTTTCAAATGAGGATGTATTATTTTAATTTTTATAGCTCCACATCAACGTTATCTTAACGTATGACCTCTGCAGTCGTATAAGGTCAAATAGGAGCAGACTACTCACGACTCAATTTTAGTCTTCTCCAGCGCTCCGAGTGTCAAAATATACGATTTTAATTTGCTCTGGCGGGTAAACGCAGTGGAATTTTCAACTACCCTGTGACACGTCAGTTATTCTTTAGTACTATGCGGCCATCTTCACGATCCGTTCGCAAATATCTTTGTCTCCAGAGAATTAACTTTGCTTGGGAACTTTTTTGTTTTCTGAGCTTAAGCTTTGACCGCATAACTGCTGAATGTTAGTTATGCGGTCAATTCTGGGACTTATTGGACGTAGGTTGTTTATTAGGTAATCTAAAATTATGCGGTTCTTTTTTCCTTCTCTTTTATGTTTAGAGGCATTCAAACTTTTATAATAGCATTTTACATTTTGAAATTTCTTTTATACGAGTTTTACATTTATCTGTTTTTAAGCCATACCATAAATTAGCAAAACGTAAGAGCTAGAATTCCCTGTAATGAATTTTCTTATATACCCAGCAGAATTGTTCATAGGTTATGGTAAGTGTCTTCAGTACTACGAAAAAAAATGGGAAAAGTAGTGGCAAAATGTTTCCAGAATAAAAGGGACAGCTTTCGCTTTTCACAACCATTTATTTTCGCCTGTGTGTTAATATCTTTTGGTATCTAATGTTTATAAATTAATTTAAAAGTGTGACTGACCGATTTCTTCTTTGCTGTGAATAGACACTAAAGAGGATCCATATTCATAACATTTCTTCGTTGCGTTATCCCAATCTTCTCGCGTTGATTTTTCTAATCCAAAGAGTCGTAAGCACTTGTTACCTGTAAATGAACCACAAACAAAAAACTGCAAATAAATAAATACTATTTTATGTACTAAGCGAAAGAACAAAGATGAGCAATCTGTATCGCAAACATTTGCCCTTAAATATTTTAGAGATATTTGAAAATGAACCATTCTCTCATCTTTTAAAGTTGGAACTTTTTTTTTTTTTGATTGGAGGTTTAACGACCACCGTGAGCAACTTAATAGGCTCTAAGCAGTCGCCCGTCCCTAATTTAGGGTTACTGGTTCCAGGGAAGGGAGAGAACCAGTGCCGTAAGACAAACACAACATCCATGCCTCACCGGGATTTGAACCCGGACCCCTTACTGACGAATGATCAGAGGCGAGCGCCTTAGACCACTGAGCCACCGCGGCGGCCAGTTGGAACTTTACCAATATTTAAAACACATCGTGCCTTGTATTAATTAGAAAATTCTTAAATACTGTTGCAGATACACACTTTTACTGAAGCTAAAATTTATAATTTGGCAAATATCCGTAAATTGATAATATATACACTGCTGGCCACTCAAAATGCAACACCAAGAAGGAAGCATCCGATTGGCCTGAAATTCGCAGTATGCGTTGCCCGCAAGAGGACATGCAAACGAATAGCATTGCAGGGAATATGCAAATCTAGTGCGCCCCGCACGCCACCGCGAAACACTACCAGAAGGGTGCACAGAAGGCGGGGTGTAAGTAGTGGAAGTGTGTTGTGCTGCCGGATCTGTGCGTGGTAAGCTTCCTGATGTCTCGTCGCAGAATACGGCAGTAATTCCAGCACGTTTCGGTGTTCGACAGAGGACGAAAAGTGGCTTATCGCGACGGCGGTTTATCATACCATGACATCGGCGCCGTTTGGAACGACATCCAGCCACAGTGAGGCGAGTATGGATTTGGTGGGTGCAGGAGGGACGGACGGACCGACGTGAGTGTTTTGCACACCCGCAGCACACCTCAGAACGAGAGAACCGGCATGTTGTGCGGCGGGCATTGACGGCTAGCACCGCCACATCACGTACGTTAGTGCAGGATTTACTATGTGTTGCGCAACAACCTGTGTCAGCACGTACCGTTCGACGTCGTCTGCAGGAGCGGGGACTTGTCGCATAGAGCCCATTGCTCCGATTGCCATTGACGTTACTCCACCGGCGAGTGCGGCGGCAGTGGGCCGTTGAACGCCGCACCCAGACTACGGAATGGCACGACATTGTCTTCTCCGACGAATCCCGCTTCTACCTGCAACACCACGATGGTCGCATCCGCGTGTGGCGGCACCGCGGCGAGAGAATATATGACGCCTGCATTATGCATCGCCATACCGGTCCGTCGCTTGGCGTTATGGTTTGGAGCGCAATTGGATATGACAGCCGCACCCCTCTGGTACGCATCGCCGGTACACTCGACAGCCACCGCACCATCTCCGACGTTTTAGAGCCTGTAGTCCTCCTTTACTTACAGGGCCTGCCAGCGGCCACGTTTCAACAGGACAACGCGCGCCCGCACGTGGCATGCATCGTGCAACAATTCTTCACTGCCCACCAGGTGTCACTGCTGCCGTGGCCCTCAGGTTCTCCTAATATGTCGCCCATCGAACACGTCTGGTCGCTGATCGGCAACCGAGTGGCCCGGCAAGCACAACCCGCGGCTACGCCTGATGAACTGTGGCAACGTGTGGAAGCAGCATGGACCGACATACCCCAAGCCCACATCCAAAGCCTCTTTCGTTCGATGCCGCGGCGTGAAGCGGCCGTTATTGCCAGCCATGGGGGCCACACGGACTATTGATGTCTGCGTGTTCCGCAAGTCGCACGGGCCTGTAAGCTCAATCGTTTCATCTTTGTATCTGCTGTTATGTGTAGACTAAATCTGGCTTTGCTGTCTCGTGTCCTTCTTGGTGTTGCACTTTGGGTGGCCATCAGTGTATATACACCGATTAACCATTACTTTATGACCACCGACCACCTGTCTGATGAGCTTGAGGACCGACGTTCAACCCGCAAAATAGCGGCCACTCGGTGAGACATCGATTCGATGAGATGGCGATACGTATCCTGGATTATCTGGTACCATAATATCAACAGTAGGTCATCCAATTCCCGTACATTTCGGGGTGGTGGTGATTTAGCGCGAACACGCTTTTCCACGTCGAACCACAAATGTTCGATTGGGTTTATTCACGTCAGGTGAATTTGGAGGCCAGCGCATTAACAGAAAGTCTCCAGCATGTTCCTCGAACCATTCCTTGACGATTCTGGCAGTGGGGCATGGCGCATTAGCCTGTTGGTAATGGTCATCACTAGCAGGGAACACAGTTACCATGAATGAGTGAACTTGGTCCGCAACGATGTTCAGATACCTGACAGATGTCAGAGATTGTGCTATTGGGATAATGAGGCCTAAAGTGTCCCAAGAAAACATCGCCCACAGCATAACACCGCAGCCCTGTTTCCACCCAACACTGCATCCAGGTGTCATAGCCTCCGTTGGTAATCGGTATTTCCGAGCTCGTCCGTCTAGGTGATGCACCAAGAATCTTGACTCGAATGGCGATATCAGTCTTTTTGTTTGTTTTTTATTGGAGGTTTAACGACCACCGTGAGCAACTCAATGGGCAATAAGCAGTCGCCCGTCCTTAATTTAGAGCCAATGGTTCCAGGGAAGGGAGAGAGACAGTGCCGTAAGACAAACACAACATCCACGCCTCACCGGGATTCGAACCAGGACCCCTTTCGGACGAATGATCAGAAGCCATCGCTCAGACGACTGCGCCACCAGGGCGGCGGCGATATCAGTGGGTGTTTGCTATACGAATTTAAACTCGGTTCATCTGCTGCAGAAACAAATCGTCGCATTTGCTTACCATCCGAGGCAGATGCTGCGAAGGAACGCGCAACTTGGATTTGATTTCGAAAGTTCAGAGACGGGGATGAATCTCTTCAAGAAAAGTCTGACAGCGGTCGTCCTCTCAGTATTGACAGAGAAGCCCTGAAAATAGGCAGATATGCCAGGAACAACCCAATCATTAGGTGTTAGTGATTAAACCGTCCGAAGACATCTGCATGCAATAGGCATACAAATTGTCTAAATGCGTCCCCACGAGTTGTCTGCAGTGAACTAACAGCAACGTGTCTCAGCTTGTCTTGCATTGCTGTCTCGCTATGACAAGGAACCATTTTTGGATATGGTACTCATATATGATAAAAAATGGGTCCAGTACAGCAACTCAAAAGGTTCCAAAAATTGGTTGTTCACCAGTGACTCATTTCCTTACACATTGAAGCCAGCACTGCATCTAAGTAAAGTTATGCTGTACGTCTGGTGGACAGCACGTAGTTTTTCTCATTGTGTACTCTTGCAACGTGGCCAAACGATCTCCGCTGCTATGTACTGTGAACAAGTGAAACGTGTGCATAAGGACCTGAAAAGAAGGAAGCAGCACTGGTCAACAGAAATGGAGTTCTATCCCTTCAAGATAACGCTCGTGCTTACTAAGCTTGATAGACCGGAAACACTATCAAATAACTTGGGTTGGAGCTTTTATTTCATCCAGCTTACTCACCAGATATCTCTCCTTCAGACTATTACTGGTTTCTTTCATTCGAGAATCATTTGCATGGACACGGCTTCTCCAACTTTAATGAGTTGCACGATGCCTTCCAAAACGTTTTTCTTCCCGTGACCTGGCATTTTATCGAAGGGTTATATATACACTGAAGTTCCAGAAAAACTGGTACACACGAGCTCATGCAAAATACATAGCAACGTCACCTATGCGCGTACTCGGTTGTGTCCGCCAGTGTGTATATAAAGCGATAGACATCCTTGCCAAGTGTCAAAGCTGTTTTCGGCATGAGAACGACAACTAATAACGATTTAAGCGATTTTCTAAGAGGTGTCATAGTTGCCGGTCGTGAGATGGACCATAGCATTTCTGAGGTAGAAACGAAATTCGGATTTTCACGGACGACTATTGCAAGGGTGTACCGTGACTACAAGAATTCCGACAAAACCTGCAACCTACGATACCATTGCGGCCGTAAAAAGACATTGGGTGAACGTGACCATCGTCGGCTGTCAAAAATCGTTTCACGCGACACTCTCGCAGGTAGCATCGGAATTCAATGCTGGTGCCTCAACAAGCATCAGCGCCCTGACTGTGCAACGTACCCTGCACGATATGGGCTTTGGGAGCCGACCCCCAACTCGAGTTCCCTTGATGGATGCACGACACAGAGCTATGCGCCTCGCTTGGGCACGGCAATACCGCCACTGGACACTTAATGACTGGAAACAAGTAGCCTGGTCTGACGAGTCGCGTTTCCAACTGTATCGGGCAGATGGAAGTATTCGTGTGTGGCGCAAACCCCATGAAGCCATGGATCCCGCCTTTCGGCAGGAAGCTGAATCGGCTGGTAGTGGTGGTAGTGTGTGTGTGTGTGTGTGAGGGGGTCCGTAATGGTATGGGGTGTGTTTTGCTTGACTTCACTGGGACCCCTGGTGCGTCTACATACGTCTGTGACCAGCCAACGATATGTGCACATCCTTTCTGATGAGGTAGATCCGTTCATGACCTGCATTCATGCTGATGGGTTGGGCCTGTTCCAACAGGACAATGCACCTCCACACAAGTGTCGGGACACCACATTATGGTTAGAGGAGCATTAATCTGAGTTTGGGGTGTTCCCATTCCCACACAAGTCCCCAGATCTGAACGTGATAGAACACATTTAGGATTCCGTGCAACGTGCTATCGAACACAGGAATCCGAGACCTCGAAATACACCCGAATTGTGGAAGGCTCTGCAGGAAGTATGGTGTGCATTGCCTACAGCATATTTCCAGAAGTTAGTGGAGTTCATGCACCACCGTATTTCTGCAGTCCTGCGCTCCCGTGGGGGACCCACGTAGTATCAGACTGGTGTACTAGTTTTTCTGGCACTTCAGTGTAAGTAGCTAACACGTTAACAGGGAACGTTGTTGAAGCTCATGATAATTACTGTATTTTGATGAACAAATTATTTTCTACTACGTATGTCTTACATTTTGTCTCAGTGTCAGAAAACGGCAAATACGTTTATGGGTACCTGATAAAATTTGCGTGTGAAAAAAAAAACAAAGAACCTTAAGTTATATTTTATCACAAGAATACATCATAAAACAAGTCTTAGCGATATGTCACACGATGCGGTCTCGATAGCACCTTAGAAATAGGCAATATGTCTTCATTAATAAGGTGTTGCGCAACCATTTGCTTCAAATACAGCTTCCAACCTTTTGGAATAGTTTCATACAGTTTTTTAATAGTCTCTACTGTAGCGTTGCACCATTCGTCGACCAGGACATCATCCAATTTCATCAGAGATGTTGGAGAACGAATCTGCTTCTCACTTTGCTCTCCGGAACTGCCCACAGTTCAATAATACATATCTGATAATTAGAGGGAAAAGGTGATCAGACTGACTGCAAAAACTATCGTGGTATTAGCCAACTGAGTGTGCCAGGGAAGGTGTTTGATATGTAAGGACGTAATTGAAAAACTACGAGGTCTTACATCAGAGAAAGTGTGGAATGTTCAGAGTGGTTTTATGCCTGGCAAAGACTGCACTAACCAAATTTTTGTATTACGCATGATGATTGAAAAGTATCTGGTTGTTGGTAAGAACGTCTTTGCTGCTTTCATAGATTAAGAGAAAGCTTACGACAGAGTAAATAGGACACTTTTGTGGAAGGTATTGAATAAATATGGTGTTACTGGGAGTCAACTTAACAGTGTAAAAAGCATGTTTGCAGACAGTAAAGTTTGTGTACGAGTGAATGGTGTTTTATAAAAATGGTTTTCTATTGGTGCAGGAGTCAGACAGGGGTGTGTAATGTCTCCATAGCTGTTTAATATATTTACGATAAATGCCAAATAGATAATACCGGTTTAAGTCTTGTTGATATCTGTGTGTGCAGATTGCTGTATGCTGATGACACTGTCCTGTTAGCAGAAAGCAGAAGTGAGTTGCAGAGTAAGTTGTCCCGGATGTACGAAGTTTGCACGAAATTTAAATTCAGTGTAAATAAGGGAAAAACCAAAGTTTTACTTTTTGAGAGACGAATTGCTTGTACTGAATGTGATATAAAAAATATATAGCCTAGTGAAAAATATAATATGTCTAAATGGCACAGTTATTGAGCAGGTGAATGAGTTTGTGCATTTAGCAAGCATGCTTGACAGAGAGACCAACAAATTGGATGATGAAATTAGTATAGGCGAGTGAATTCTTTATTGAGAGTCATGGTGCTTTTGGGAGATTTTCACAGGAATGGTGGGTTCTTAGAGAATCCCGCATGGCTGTGTATGAAAGTGTAATTGTTCCTACTCTGATGTATGACAGTGAAACCTGGGTACTGCAAAAGAAACGTAGGAGTCGTTTGTGTGCTGGAGAAATGCGCTAATTACGGGGGGTTGTGGCAAGACACGTTCTGATCGTGTAAGGAATGAAGATGTGTTGCAGTTGTGTGATGTGAAGCAAAATGTTGCTCGCCAGGTGGTGACTAATATACTTCGGTGGTTTGGCCATGTTGAAAGAATGAATGATGAGATGCCTACTAAGAAATTCTTTTTAGCCCAAGTGGCAGGAAGAAAAGGTAGAGGAAGGTCAAGGAAGTTACTGGATGATCAGATTCAGAAGTTTCTGCATGAGAAAAAGATTATGGGTATAAAGTATAGAAGATCTTGTGTACAGCGTGTGATGGATGTCAGTTAAGCCCGATTTGTGTGTCATGATCGGTGTAAACGGAGAAGTTTGATATGGCAAGAGTAAGTACAAATTATCAAGTAGTTTGTATTTTTTGTGGATCTAACATCTGAATCTCAGGGAACAGCTTAGTTATATGTATGAGCAGTTCAATGTGCTATAAGCAGTCGCCGGTCCGTAATTTGTGGATCTAACATCTGAATCTCAGGGAACAGCTTAGTGATATGTATGAGCAGTTCAATGTGCTATAAGCAGTCGCCGGTCCCTAATTTGTGGATCTAACATCTGAATCTCAGGAAACAGCTTAGTGATATGTATGAGCAGTTCAATGTGCTATAAGCAGTCGCCGGTCCCTAATTTGTGGATCTAACATCTGAATCTCAGGAAACAGCTTAGCGATATGAATGAGCAGTTCAATGTGCTATAAGCAGTCGCCGGTCCCTAATTTGTGGATCTAACATCTGAATCTCAGGAAACAGCTTAGTGATATGTATGAGCAGTTCAATGTGCTACAAGCAGTCACCGGTCCCTAATTTGTGGATCTAACATCTGAATCTCAGGGAACAGCTTAGTAATATGTATGAGCAGTTCAATGTGCTATAAGCAGTCTCCGATCCCTAATTTGTGGATCTAACATCTGAATCTCAGGGAACAGCTTAGTAATATGTATGAGCAGTTCAATGTGCTATAAGCAGTCGCCGGTCCTTAATTTGTGGATCTAACATCTGAATCTCAGGGAACAGCTTAGTGATATGTATGAGCAGTTCAATGTGCTATAAGCAGTCGCCGGTCCCTAATTTGTGGATCTAACATCTGAATCTCAGAGAACAGCTTAGTGATATGTATGAGCAGTTCAATGTGCTATAAGCAGTCTCCGGTCCCTAATTTAGAGCAACTGGCTCCACGGAAGGGAGAGAGCCAGTGCCATAAGACAAGCACAACATCCATGCTTCACAGGGATTCGAATTCGGACTCATCTCGGAAAATGGTTACAAGCCAGCCCTCCCACCATTGATCCACCGGTGAAGCAGTTTACCAAATCAGTAATTGAAAAAATAAGTACTATAAAGTATTTGTCCAGGAGTAGCATTATCTGTGACTGCTAAACGCCATTTGTATTCAAAACGCAAGATTCGTTTTACGAAAAATACTGGCACTTCTGCCATTCCTCGGTTGGTTAAGCGGTTTGCGTAATTCCTCGTTTTTGAATCTTCATCTTTCATTTGGTTTCTGTCAGTAATAATAATTTTTCTTTAATTAAAAAGATAAGTACACATACTGGCATATGTACACATATTTTAGCATAGATACGCACATATTTACATAATTTACATATTATTTTTTTTTTAATTTCGTGCGGAAATGTGATTATGCGCTTAAACATTCTCTTGTTTATAAAATGTGAAATAACAAAATTTACCAAATGCATCCCAACTGTCAGAGCAAAATCCTGGGTTACTCAGTGGAGATGAGGGTGTAGAAAACACAGGCACAAAATTATTTTTGACTTTGCAGATCGCAGATAGTAAAGCGTGACAGTTATTTTTAGTCCAAGATCCTGGAAGAGGTACAAAAAATACGGTGCACAAATAATTATGTTATATATGTGTCGTTCAATTTCAAGATAAGGTGTACAAATATTCAATTTTACTATGCAAAAATCTAAAATGGGTAACGAGAAACTGCAAAAGTGAAATAAAAATAGCATGCATGAAGCAAGAAAATGGTTTTATTGCCACCTAGTACAACAGATGTTTTCAGTTTTCCACACAGCGCGCAAAACATTCACGTTTGCAAAACGGAGCAATGAATACCGTACGAGAAAAAAATTGTACTTGCAACTCTTTTCTCAACTTACACTCAATACAAAGGTTTCCTTCCTCAAAATACCTCTCTAAAAAGTTAAAACTTATTCAGTGATTGTTCAAAACGTAGTTTCTAAACAACTGCAAGTACCTTACGAAGATTTGTGATGGTTCCCAAACACTGCTTTTCGAGTTTTCGGAATCGACCTGAAAACTGGATTCACTGGAGAGTAACGAGCTTTAGAGTAAAAGGATTTCGGAGGTGAGGAGTTGTTTCAGCTATGCCTTTAAAGTACGTCTTTTGTTGAAAAATATACCTGCTTATACTATATCAATTTGTCGGTATGCCTGTCCGTTCGTGTGTGTACACCATATCTCTGCAGCGAGTACTTCAATTAGAAAACAAAAATTCGTTGGTGAGTTTGAAATGTGATAAATATAATCTTTCCGGTCTTTTTTTTTCCGATGCGCAACTTCGCCACTAGAAGGTGCAATCGCTTTCAAAATACATTTTATTTGCTCCTAAATATCCGATTACAAAAGTTCTTTCTTGATTTTGATGCCTTTTAAAACCAGAACTATTTTGGGTAGTTTCTTTTTCAACTAACTAGGGGCTGTGCCTCTAGGCTCGCTACGCCCGTTTCCAGAGTAGCGCTCGGCCCATGCAGCCCGATCTTCAAGTACATCGCATGAAATAAAAACTGGAAAATTTTTTATAAATTTAAATATTTATTGCATGTCTAAGCAAATAAGTATGGAAAAACTAATAGAAACATGAGCACTTAATTTAAACATGTGCCATCTGACGAAATGAAAATGTTCTCCCAATTGTTCAATACTTTTTGCGCTGTATCGATTCCAAGATGGCGGCTTGTTTATAGTTTTTGTTTTGCTCCTGGTGAACTCCCTGTTAGTTTTTTGCAGAACTTTTTTCAATTTCCTTCATTTTTTTTTTTGAAGGACTTTGCTCCGCCGCCATTCCGAAGTTTTCGAGTTTTTTACTGTCGTTATGTTTTGGAAGGGCGGACTTTTGTCGCTTGAACTGATAGCACTTACTAAATTTACCACCAAGGAAAACAAAAGCGGTCCAAAAAGCATTTCCTGCTTTAAGATCTACCAGCATGCGAATAACGTGTGAAGACATAGCAGTATAAACTAATATTTCAAAAACGTCGGCATTCGGCATTCTACGCGACAAAGTAGTGTTGCATCGTGTGAGTTCTAGATGCGTACCTCATCACCTGACGAGAGAACAATTGTTAGCCACAGTTCAGATGCGTCATGAGTGGAAACAAATTAATCCAAAGGATCCAAACTTTCTAAACACAATAATAACTGCCGATAAAACATGGATTAATTCAACCCCTCGCACGAAGCGCACAGCGAGTGTCTGGAAACACAGAGGCTCGCCTCAAAAAGTCCGTCAAACCAAATTAGTTGGGAAGGTGAAGATGACAATAATTTTCTTTGGTCATAAAGGTGTAGTCTACCAGCATGCCTTTCTTTCACAAATTACTGTCATTATATTTCAAGACTGAAATCTAATACACACATCATTACAGACGCTTCAAGACTGAAATGTAACACACATATTATCAAATTGTAATGAAGCGTCTTCGACGACACATATCGATTTAGTGATCGGAACTAAAACAATAACGTTACATTCTGTTGGTACAGAAACGGAAGGATCTTCTGCTGGTTGGCGGAGGGTTCGGATCCAGTTCATATAAGGAGTAAGATGGATTTGAATTTGGAGCGGTTTTAGCGCTCTAAATTGGTATCATTATTTCTGCTGTTGACTGTATTTCTTTTGATTGTATATTTTGTGTTAGATAGTGAATTGTGTTCCGGACTATGTAACAATTGCAGTATTGCAAGGTTTGATTTCATCAAGTACTTACAATTGGAATTTTTTGCACTTGAATGTCCGAAGTCTATATAGTAAGTTAGATACTTTAGCCTGTTTTCTGCAGGACATAAATTACAAATTAGATTGTATATGTATCTCAGAAACTTGGTATGATGCTGGTGCTGGTTTTGTATGTAATATACCTGATTACCAGGTTTTCGCGGCTTCCCGTTCTGGGTCCCGGGGGAAGGGGGAGGGGTGCGATATATGTTAAGCGTTCCATTACCGCAATACAATTTGATAAATACACTGTTATTAATGAAGATTATGAAATACTTTCAATTGTGTTACAGCAATCAATAATAAGTGTTATGTACCGTCCTAAACACGGTAATATTGAATCTTTTTTGAATTTTTATTCTGGTTTGTTGGATGACATAAACTTCTCTGGTAGGACACTGTACTCTTTTGGTGACTTTAATGTGGATATGAATTCCTTCGGAATGGGTGCTGCCTTATTTAGAGATATAATTATTTCTTCCGAAATGTTAAATGTAATAACTATTCCCACTAGAGTTACAGATTCAACTTCTTCTTTATTAGGTTTATGTATAACAAATAACTATAGTACATGCTCGGAGGTTCTCTCATTTCATATCAGTGATCATCTACCGATTTTTCTTTTGGCGGACTGTTCAGTAGTACACACATCTAATTCATGTTCTATGTTAATTAAAGTTGTAGTTACGATAATTTACTTCTGTTACGTGGGGCTTTATCACTAATTCATTGGGCTTCTGCACTTCAGTTGGATGATCCAATTGAGGCATATAAATTCTGGAGAATTTTTTGGAATTCTTAGGATGTTGCGTTTCCATTTCGTAGCTTAACTCGTACGTCGCTTTGCAGAAAACCTTGGTTTAACCGGAGTTTGTTACGTTGTTTAAACAGAAAAAATAAATTATTTGCTGTTTTCCTCCGTTCTAAGGTCCCAATTCATCTATCTAATTTTCGTAGGTATAGAAATTGGTATAATTCTAAACTAAGACTGGCTAAGAAAACTTATTATTTTAATTATTTCGGTACTACTACTGACGGCAGCAAAATCTGGCGTTCAATTCATGAACTGTTGGTAACCACGAGGGATGCGCAATCACCAACTATAATTGAATATAATGGAATTAGGACGTCTAATTTAGAGGAGGTTGTTGATATTTTTAATAAATATTTTTTGGAGTTGCCGGACATTCTGTTGTCTGAAATTCCTCACTATACTAACCATTTCTCTGATTACCTACCTCCGTTGTCTAAAATTTCTCACTATACTAACCGTTTCTCTGATGACCTACCTCCGTTGTCTGATTCCTAATTCTTTTTTAAACCAGTGGATGACGACCTCTTGAAGGTAATGAGTGAATTGGACACGTCCAAAATGGCGGGGCCCGATAACGTGCATCCTAGGGTTATAAAATTTGTTTCAGGGAAGCTACTTATTCCGTTGACCCATATTTTTAATCGTATTTTGTATACACGGTGTATTCCGTTGCCATTGAAATTAAGTCGTGTTACTGTTATACATAAAAAGGGTTCAGTAACAGATGTTGCAAATTATCGACCAGTATCTGTAATTCCTGTTTGCTAAAATTATGGAAAGATTAATACTAACACAGTTGTTATCTTATATTCATAAAAATTAAATAAAAGCCAACATGGGTTTCGTAGGGGTTTTCGACTGAAACTGCTATTTTGGATGTATTAAACTATTTACATTTTAGTCTTGATAAGGGCTCTAGTGTGGTGGGGTTTTTTTTGTGTGTGATCTTTTCCGCGCTTTTGATACCATTTGTCATGACACATTGTTATCTAAGTTAGAAAATATTGGCTTCAGGGAAGTTATTAAGACTTTCTTCTAAAATTATTTAACAGGCCGGAAGCAATTTGTACAAATTCAGGGTGTTTGATCTTCTGCTTTTTTGGTTCGTCATGGTATTTTTCAAGGATCGGTTTGGGCCCATTATTATTTTTAGCACGTCTTTTGTAAAAAAAGATCGTGCTTCTGTTATCGGTTTGTCCGTCCGTCCGTAAGTCTGTACCCACGGTATCTCTGCAACTATTAGTCCGATTTGAAAAATTATTTTTGCATTCGGAAGCTTGAAATGTGCGAATGATGATCCTTCATTTTGTTTTTTCTTACGATGTACAATTTTGCCGCTAGAGGGAGTAAATGGAGTAAATCAAAATTACGTTTTGATCCACATATTTGCTTCTAAACATCCTATTGAAAAAATTATTTTATCTTTCGATTCCATTTATGTCGAAGAGTGTTTTAGATATAGTTTCCTTTTCAAATTACGCATAGATTTTCCGCTAGGGGGCGTAAAAGTAAATAACATTTTTTCCGGTAACTCTTCTCCTAAAACTCCGATTTGAATTTTTTTTCAGAGGATACATCTCCTGATCGAAAATCTTTTGCATATAGTTTTGAATTTTTGGTAAAAAATACTTTGCCCGCCAGGGGGCGTAAGTGTTAATTTTTGCTTCTGATGTATTTGCCATAAAATCTGAGCTTCTAAAATATCGATTGAAAAAATTCTTCAGTGGACTGATGCCACTCACATCGATGAACCTGTTCGGAATATTTTCTTCCTTAAATATCCCACAGTTTCTCCGCCAAGGGGCGTAGATGCATATCTTATTTTTGTCAATATCTCTACTTCTAGGAGTCCGATTTGAAAAATTCCTTCTTTCTTGGATAGTGTTTTCCGTTTGACATGTTTTTCATATAATTTCCAAATTTTCAAGTAATTCATAGACTTTCCGCTAGGGGGCGTAAAGGTAACTTGCGTTTCTTCCTATATCTCTGCTTCTAAACCTCCGATTTGAGAAATTCTTTCTGTACCGGATAAAGCTCCTGACGGGAAATCGTTTGCACATAATTTGTAATTTTTGTAAAAAAATGGTATGGCCACCAGGTGGCGTAAGATTTAATTTCCGCTTCTGAAGTATTTGCAGCAAAATATGAGCTTCTAAAATCTCGATTGAAAAAAGTATTTTGTTGGCCGATGTTATTCAAGACGACAAACCTTTTAGGAACACTTTCTTCTTGAAATAATGCATGGTTTCTACGCCAGGGGGCGAAGATGTATATCTTATTTTTGTCAATATCTCTACTTCCAAAAGTCCAATTTGAAAAATTCCTTCGTTGTTGGATAGTGTTTCCGATGCGAAATGTTTTTCCTATAAATTCAAAATTTTCACGTAAATCATTTAGACTTTCCGCTAGGGCGCATAATGGTAAATTGCGTTTTCTGATCCTAAAACTCCGATTTGAATAAATTCTTCCTGTATCGCATACAAGACCTGATGGAAAATATTTTTCACATAATTTCTAATGTTCGGTAAAGAATGGTTTGGCCACCAGGGATCATAGGTGTTAATTTCTGCTTCTGATGTATTTGTAGCAAAATCTGGGCTCCTGAAAACTCGACTAATTTTTTTTTTCTTGGACCGATACTGCTCATATGAATAAACCTTTTGCGAATACTTTCTTCTTAAAATAATGCATGGCTTTCCCACCAGTGGACGTAAAGTCACATCTTATTTTTGTCGATAACTTTGTTTCTAAGAATTCGTAAGCTCAAGATTCCGTTTACAGCAATATTTGAGGGATTAAAAACCCGAAAAAACTTCTTTCTTCCGTCAGATACAATTGTTTTCCATACGGGTTCCATTTACTTTGAATAGCTTTGATAAATTTAATTTGCGTCAGAACGGATTCAAAAGACGTGCTTATTACACCCGAAAATTCGGTGTCATCTTTCTTGTTAATTTATGTTAATGATTTATTTACTATTACTTCAAGTGCTACTCCTATTTTGTATGCTGATGACACAAGCCTATTTTTTTCTGGTGACACTCTATCTGAGTTAATCCCACATGTAAATTTGGAACTTCAGGATTACTATCGTTGGTTTTGTTGTAAGTCCTTAATCATAAAATTTTCCAAAACTACTAGTGTACTTTTTTTCGCACTGTAGGCGACGAGTGAATATTGCAAATGGGATATTATTTAATGGAGTGCTCTTTGACTTTCAGGCTGTTCTAAAGTTCTTGGGTTTATATTTGCAAGATAATTTGAGATGGGATGCACATGTTAGTGAAATTGCGGTTGGGCTCAGATCCCGCATTGGTGTCATTTATAGGATTTCAAGTTTCTTGCCAGCCAGGGTTAAATTGCTATTGTATTTTTCATTTATTTATCCATTTCTATCTTATTGTCTCTTGGTTTGGGGTCGCACAACTATTGGGAATGTTAATAGAATTTATGTTTTGCAAAAGAAAAATTTACGTTTGGTGAATCCGTCTGTACAGGTGCATTCTCTTTTCGTTAGTTATCAGATAATGTAATTTGATAAATTATACAGTTTTCGATTATTACTGTTTATGCATGAAAGTATATATGCTAAAAAATATTCAGATCTAATTATCTTACATTTGCGTTCCCATTATCATGACACTAGTGGTAATACTAGTTTTTTAATACCTCGAGCGAGTACTAATTTATTATTTAATAATATTAACGTGGCCTGCCCTAGGTCCTGGAATGGGTTGCTGCTTCAGATCAAGACGATGACACACTATTCAGTATTTAAAAGAAGGCTTAAGACTTTCTTAAATAATGGTTTATTAACGTTTGGTTATATATTACGTATTATTACTTTAATTTACTGTATTACGGTTAAATTGTTCCTTGATTTGACGATTTAGATTCTTGGGGGGGGGGGGATAGGGGCTCGTCAGGGTGTCTGTTAGCCTTTTCCCCTGGTTCCCTTTGCCACATTGCATCGCAACGGTTTATTTTAAAGAATCTGTTGCACTGCTTCAAATTATTTAAACTAAACTAAAACTAAACTGTTCATTCGTGCTTTTGTATTACTATTACTTCATTTGTACTTTGCATTATATGTATATTATTATTATATAATATTTGTATTTGCATGTTTGATTGTTTATGTGTTTGTATTAATTGTATTATTATTCATATTTTTGCATTCATGTGTTGTATTAATGCTTTTCTTACATATATGTACTTTATTTCTTTTGTGTTTCCATATATGGTGCGATTGGTCAATCTTTTTTTTTTTTTTTTGGTACGGAAATTGTACGTGCGATTTGATTGTATGGTGGATGGTGTAATGTAGCAAAATTAAATTCAAATTCAAATTCGACTGGTGGACAAGTGGACCCTACATCATGATAACGCCCACCCACATGTGGCTGCTTGTGCTCAACAGTTTCTTACGAAACGCAGTATTGAAATTATGCCTCAGCCTGCATAAAGTCCTGACCTCGCCCCGTGCGATTTCTCGTTGTTTCCAACAATGAAGGAGTAGTTTCGTGGCGCAACATTCAACGCAGATGCTGACGTTATTAAAGCTGCACAGGGGTCGTTAGAGCTGTTCCACAAAATGCCTTCGCCACATGCTTTGAAAACTTGGACTGAACGATGGGACCGTTGCATATCATCCGAGGGAAGATACTTTGAGAAAGAATGACATATATTTTGCTGTACCTATATTTTTTTTTATTTTGTGAGATTTTACTCTCAGTTTTTATGGAGCGGCCGTTGTACTTTTTGACCTTCTGGTTTCTGTCGGTGTTTACTGCGATTCTTGTCTTTGCATGGTTTATGCTACTTATGTTACCATGTTCCAGGAGTTCTTTGGCTATTTTTTTTTTCTCTCATATACGATTACCATAGTAATATCTGTTCTCTACTGATTATTGGTTTCACCCATAGAAGCGAACATTGTAGAATATAATGTCAAATGGTATATAAACTTTCATCACGATTTGAAACGATGTTTAGGAATCAAAATAAAGTTTGTAACAAAACAGAACCAGAAATAATCGAAATGTCATTATGTTTTGAAATACAACAGAACACGCGTTCATTTTAGAATTTAATTCAATGGATCTGAATTTAAGAAAATAGGTATTTACCTGTTGTTCTGTTAAACGAAACGCAGGTTCCAGTATCATTACCGCTATCATAAACGTCAGTATCACCCAATTTGGTGAAATTGAAATGCGTATCATCATCCCATTCATAGCTTAAATTCGAATCCTTATCCCTCAGTCCAATCCAGTAATCAACTCCATTTCCTATTGTTTCTCTTCCATACTGCAAATAGTCAAAATACGGAATCTGAAGATTTTCCAAAACAACTTTTTTTTTTTCCAAAAATATTGCCGAATAACGCCTTTGAAAGAAATGGCACAATCAGATTTGTTATGATGAGATGCTAATTTACAGTCATTCTAGAAGTTTATTTATATCTTCGTCAGCTGTTAGCAACATTTGTTTCTCGAATAAAACTAGAAATTTATTACTGGTGCCAATGAATATACATGCATTGTATCTGCTTATCAATAAATGCATCTTACAAAATCATAATATGTTTAACATGTGACAATTAAATAGTGAGACTGGATTAAAAAACAGGAAGACTTACGTGAAAATATTGTATTCGAAGTACACTCCTCCTGCGTTAGTACAAAAAGTCGAATGATCTGCCAGTGTAAAAAAAAGGGGGCCTACAGATTTCATCTTTTGTCATGGACCCAAGAGCTCATTTCACAGTTCTTTCATTTCTCCAATGTCTTGAGAAACTCTTCTTTCCAAAGGCAGCGTTAATTTAGTGAACACAAAATCGTCACACGGTGACACATCTGGTGTATAGGGAAGATGGTTGAGTACACATACTTGTTTTCGTGCCAGAAATTGCTGCGCACTGACTGCTTAGTATACGAGTACGTTATCGGGAAGAAGGAACCATTTCCCGCTTCTGTAGTCAGGCCTGACGCGAACAATCCTCTTTCACAATCGTTCCAAAATACACTGGCGTGCAAAAAGTAAGGACGAAACGGTTTTTCGAATGTAACGTCGTGTAGAAGGGCTCCACATTGACTCAAATCATACCATAAGATCCCCAAGATGTAAGAATATGGAACAAGGGAAAAACCCCTTCCTAACAAGGAATCCAAAGGATACAAAGGCACTTTTGAAAAGGTAGCTTCGAGCACAATTGGACAGAAGACAGAAACGTCCATGTGACAGGCGGCTGCCAAGAAAAATCCAGTCTTTAGTAGGGGATATGATCACCACTGACTGCGTTGCATGATTTACAACGTCTGTCCATGCTGAGGACGAGGTTGTCAAGGAGCTGCTGAGGCATCGCGGCCCATTCATCATGTAGCGCCAATCGCAGCTGCGGAATCGTTGCTGGTGGCTGGTGACGTGCTGCCAAGCTTCTCCCGAGGAGGTCCCACACGTTTTCGATTGGATTTAGGTCCAGGAACCTGGCGGGCCAATCCATGCGTTGAATATCTCCACTCTCCAACAGCTCTGCGACAGCCACTGTACGATGAGGTCTAGGTTGTCGTCCATGAAGAGGAACTCAGGACCCACAGCCCCTCTAAACAGACGCACGAGATGCAGGAGAACCTCGGTACAATAGCGGACACCAGTGACTGAACCTCCTTGAAAGATGTGGAGGTCAGTACGGCTACCGAGCAAGATACCGCCCCAAACGAGAACTCCGCCACCTCCAAACCGGTCCGTTTCGATGACGTTAGAGGTGTGATTGCGTGTTCCCTGCTCTCTCCAGATGTGTATACGTCCATAATCGCTCGTCAGACTAAATGGGCTCTCATCCGTAAAGAGAACTCGAACCCATTGCTGATGTGTCCAGTTCTTGCGTTCGTGGCACCACAGAAACCGCCGTCTCCGATGAGCACGCGTTAATGGCACACACCGTACTGGTCGTCGTGCAAATAGACCACCTTTGTGCAGCCTCCTGGCCACCGTAAAACGCAATAACGGACGTCCATTTGTTTGTTGCATGTGCCTTGCGATTTCTCCCGCTGTATGCCGTCTGTCTCTTCTCGCCTGTAGGACAATATACCCTGTCGTCCGCCGCAGTGGTTGTTCGTGGACGACCATTGCTAAACTCTCTGACAGCTGTTCCTGTCGTTTGAAATGCTCTGCAAGCTCGTGAAACGATGCTGTGAGCGATCCCGAACTCCTCAGCCACACTAGTCACACTTCGACCTTCTTCCAACTTCTCAATGACGCGACCTCGGGTAAAGTCATCCAGATGTCGTCTACTGGATTGCCTGTTGGCCATATCACACGGTGGCAGCAACTCGACGTTGTTCAAACCGATGTACACGTGCAATAGCTTTACCGAATTGCTGAGAGTATATATATTCCGACACTCCCCCTACGTCATGCTGCATGGATGCCGGTCAAAACGCCGACAATCAAAACACCGACACCGAAACACCGACAGGTCAAAACACCGACAGTTCAAAACGCCGGCAATCAAAACACCGACAAATCATAACACATACAATCATAACTCCGACAGTTCAAAACACCGACAATCAAAACACCGACAGTTCAAAACACCGACAATCAAAACACCGACATTTCAAAGCACCGACAATTACACATAGGCATCGACATATCCAACACCGCATACCCCTTTGCAATCATCCACTCAGATGTTGCCCTCGCTCGGAATTAAAATATGTTTCCATTGGTCGGAATAAAAATTTATGCTGTTGCATCGTTCACCACTAGGGGCAGCACATAAGCATCGTTTCGTTGTTGTTATCCCCTTCAATCACCCAGCCATTTGTGCATTCACTCCGGTGTTGCCATCTCTCGTAATAAAAATAATAAAGTTCCATCGTTCACCGCTAGAGGCAGCACATAAGCATCGACATATCCAACACCTATGCATCCCCCTTCCCACTCATCCACTCCGATGCTGCCATCGCTCGGAATAAAAATATGTTGCCATCGGTCAGAATAAAAATGTATGAAGTTCCGTCGTTTACCGCTAGGGCTAGGGGTAACCACATCCATCGATTGGGTGTTGCCATCCCCTTTCCCACCCACTCTGTTGTTGCATCGCTCGGAATAAAGTTCTTCTACTGGCCGGACAATTATATTAATCTATATAATTGTCGGTGTTATGATTGTCTCGAATAGGATTTATCGGTGCTCTGATTGTCAGTGTTCTGATTGTCGGTGTTTTGAGCTGTCGGTTTTATGATTGTCGGTGTTTTGAACTGTCGGTGTTATGATTGTCGGTGTTTTGAACTGTCGGTGTTATGATTGTCGGTGTTTTGAACTGTCGGTGTTATGATTGTCGGTGTTATGATTTGTCGGTGTTTCGGCCTGTCGGCGTTTTGAACTGTCGGTATTTTGATTTGTCGGTAATTTGATTGTCGGTGTTTTGTACTTGAAACATGCTGCATATATGCGCATGCCCTACCGTACCGAACCCTAGTCTATCTCCTGAGTGGTCTTTCGGTCTGTTCTGCCTGCTCGTTCCGCTGTTATGCTAATTTCTCCTCTTCGTCCTTAATTTTTGCACACCAATGTATATGTGTAAGCATTGCCAGTGACAGTTGTAATTTCAGAAATGAACCCATGATGCAGAATTCCCTTGTTGTCGTAAATGCACATAAGCATCGTCTTAATTTTGGACCTCTGTTGCCTGATCTTCTTTCCTTTGGGTGACGACTTACGCCAAGCACTCTGACACTTTGTTTCAGGATCATAACGAAAACATGATATGTCGTCACCTTCCACAATGCTTTAGAGAAAGTTTTGCATTGTTTCTGAAGTCTCCAGGATGTCTTTTGAGTACTCCACTTGTGCATGTTTCTGACCGCCTGACAAAGAATGTGGAACAGAACAAGCACAAACTTTTTTTCCTACAAATGTTGAACTAAAATGTGAATTATCGTCTCCTTATCAACACAGAATTCAGATTCCAGCATCCTCAAATTCACAAAACGATCACCTTTCATCCTATCGCGCACTTTTTCAATGAGTTCGGACTGTAAGCGGGAGTCAATGCGATTAAGCGTTCCCGTCTTCCTTAATAGTGCAATAGGGGAAAAAAGTATAGTCTCAGTTAAATGAAAAGGAAAAATACATTTTCTTTGGCGGAATGATTCAACAAATACAATGTACAAATGAGAACTCACCTGATGAAAACATTATCCGTATTTATAGATATACATAAGATGACACTGGATTAATGGTTGAAGGATAATAATAGGACTGATGACTGAATATAAAATAAGCGTGAATAAATTTTTACACTTAATATGGTGTGAGAAACTAAGATCCATTTTTTGGGCTTGTTGCAACGATATTTGTCATTCTGTTGTCCACTTCAAATACGCGGGACTTTCCCTCACATGGAGAAGTACAGAAGAGAAGGGTTTACAATCTGCTACAAAAGTAGGTCACATATGTTTTTCTCTGGGTGGTGATGCGCGCGCACGCATTAGTTCTGCAAAGCGTTTTGTTTATTTTTTCTCGAGTTACTTTTTACTTTGATCATTCGATGTATCGGCACATACGCGCGGAATCTTCCAACACGGATGTGCGTACTAAAATTGGGCGTCCGGGATTTTCGTCATTTTGCAAATCTTTCCTACCCATCTTCGAAATTTTCATACCACTGAAACACTTGTGCACGAGATAGGTAATTACTCCATACGCATCATGCAACAATTCAACCGCCTAAGATGCAGTTTAACCGATTTTCAAACCGAATCGAAAATTTGATCTCCGCTCCATGACAGAGTGGTGACAATGTTATACCTCCAAATGACGCCATAGACAGCGTAAATAATCATCTGCGCAATTCTCACACAAACTCTATCGCCACCACATAGCTGATAAGTGTTTAAAGCGGATTAAAAAATTAGTCTCATTACTTAATTGCCGCATGTGTATTAATTGCTGCACTTCTGTCCGAAGAGCACTGCTGATCTCTGTACAGTTCTTGAGAAAACAGGTATATAAATGTTCTACCATGTTAAACAATTCCTTTTAGCAAATGAAAGCTCATGCACACAATCGAGTCGCATTTTTGTGACAACCTCCTGCTTTTGACGTCAACAGCGCGTAGCCAATGAAAAAGGCACCTGTCGTGAGCTGACTTGGAGGGTATATAACGTGTGCTGTAGCCATTCTGAAAACATATCGCTCGTTGCTGTCATGGATAAAAGCAGCTTTTTATAAGATTTGCGAAAAGGGATGAGTATCGGCTTTCGGGCCAAGGGTGGCAGTATTTCTGAAACAGCGCGGTTTGTGAACTGTTCACGGGCTGCTGTGGTTAAAGTGTGTCGTGATTGGAGAAATGGCACCACTGAAAATAAGCAACGTGGAAACTGCGGAGTACTACTTGCCGTTGATGTGAGAGGTGAACGTCGGCTTCGAAGGTGCTTGAGGGCCGATCGACACGCTACAGTGGAGCAACTCACTGGTCGAATGAACCAGGAGCATACCAGATATGTGTCTAAAACGACAGTTCAGCGAATCCTGCTGCATATGAGGCTCCGATGCAGACGGATGGTCACTGCACCTATGCTAACAAAGGTGCATTGGCAGAAAAGGCTTACATTTACACGGCAGTATCGGAATTAGACCTCCGCTGATTGGCAAAGGATTGCCTTCTCCGATGAGTCACTCTTTCTACTTCATCGAACTGATGGACGTTGGCGTATAAGGCGAGAAACATCGGAGAACAAACACTCTTCAACCATTGCTGGAAGAACACAAGCTGGTGGGGGGCAGCGTTATGGTCTGGGAATGTTTTCGTGGCATTCGCTGGGTCCACTTATACCTGTGGATGTCACTATGGACCGAATTCTTTATGAATCCAACTTTGCAGACCACGTACGCCCATAAATGCTGATTGTCTGTCATGGACGGATGGGATCTTCCAGCACAACAATGCGACGTGTTACACAGCTAGATATGTTCAATAGTGGTTGGAAGAACACTGTCAAAACTTTAAAGTACGTCCTTGGCCGCCTAATTCCGCAGACTTAAACCCAACTGAGCATCTATGGTACCACCTGGATCGTTTAGTTCGCTCTATGGATCCTCCAACACGCACCCTATAGCAGCTGTTATATGTATTGCAATCAGCGTGGCTTCACATACCTGTGAACACCTTCCAGCACATTACTGAGTCACTTCCAGCCTGTCTAGCTGCTGTCCGCGCAGCACACGGCGGTTACTCTGGTATTAGCTGGTGGTCACAATAATGTGACTCGACTGTGTAGTATTATAGTCACTTCGTAGATTTTGCACATCTGTCATTTTTTTCTGTATTAATGTAGCACGTCCGGCATTCCTAACATTAGGTCACCTCTGATGTTGTCAAAAAGTGGTTTGGTTTGTCTAAAAGAAAATAATTCTCTTAACCTTTTGTGATGACGTGAGAAAAATTGGGAGATTTTAGGGTCGGAAAGGTGAAAAATAAATACAAGCTGGGAGATGGGACGCCATTTCCTGTCAGCGAGAGGGAGGAAGGCGATGGGTCGGCCATGTTGTATGTGCCAGTGGAAGGGAAAAGAATCCTTTCCTCAGTGAATTCTGCGGGGAAGAGGGGCTCCACAAATGCGCGACCCTGGGATGTCACGGAAAGTTTTGTTGGGCGCTGGTCATTGAGAGAAACCACATGGCCCAGCCGCTCAGCGTTCTTGCACGATATTGGACGAGCACTCTCCGGGGATGGAAAAAGTTCGAACAGGCGCGAAAAGTTACAGCGGACTTTCGCTCTCTTGGGTCTCTGAACGTGATCGAATAAGACGGTTCTTTTTTCGATGGGAGCGGCGTGGAATATGGAAACCAGCCGTTACTAACGCTGTTCCACCGTGGTGGAATAGCAATGTAGCAGAACCAATCTGAGGGTTCGGTTATACGAGTGATGTTCTATTAACTGATGGTTATTTAGGGACATATCAAAAGTAAGGCTGCGGTCTGAGTGATCAAAGTTCACCCTCCACTTGTGTTTCCTAAATGTTGTGTTGCTGTGGCATCTCAACAAGAATTGTGACTGTGTATCTCAACAAGAACAACTCCAGGGTATGCACATGCTGGTAATGCAACTGTGTGCTGAATCCGCTCCAGAATACGATACAAATACTCGGAAGTGAAAATTCTCACTCAAGCCTAAATGTTCTAATATTTGAATATTCTCACTGAAACCAGAGATTGTAAATAAAGCTGTATTTAGAACCGTACGTAGTCTCAGTTCTGTATCATATCCCTCACAGATGCTTCACCATGCCTCAGATGAATGGCGAAGAAAGGTAAGGTGACCGGTTCATGTAAGAACAGTAATTGGTCTGGTGGCAGCTATTAAGACGTGTGTAGTAGACAGGAAAAGTCATCTACTCATACACTATCCTCTTACGTAAAATAATATATTACCTAACTTGCGATACATACAAGAGATGGACACCCAAAAAACCAACACACCGCACCTTTAAATGAATAAAAGATTCACCAAGGCACAGTATGAATTAATTATTATTAGAAATCAGTTACATATAACATAGAAATCAGTTACATATAACATACGGTAAAACGATTTATCAAGGCACAGGACATATTTGACGTAGCAGATATAAATCGAAACACAAAATTATCAGTAACATATACACGGTCGTATCAGAATAATATGCCCACCCCCGGATCACAGTGTACCCGACCAAGCGCATCACAGAGTGCACGTGACAAGTTCGACCACACGGAGATATTAGCGGCCGGCCAGGACAGATGAGCCGCAGTGCGTTATCTGAGCACAATGGGCAGAGGCAGTGATTTAACGGACGCTGAAAAAGGAATGATCATCGGCTACCGCGCCAAGGGTGGAGGCATCTCAGAAACAGAAGACTTCGTGCGCTGTTCGCGAGGTGCTGCAGTAAGGGTGTACCAAGAATGGACCCCTGCACACCGAGTACTTCATGACGTCATAACTGTGGAACCCCAAAGGCCATCGACCCCAGAAGAGAACGTCACCCCGTCGACTGATAAAGGGCAATCGACGCGCAACAGTGCAGTAATTGACCACGCAAGTGAACGCTGAGGCACGCAGGTACGTATCCCCGATAACACTAGAGCGAACCCTGTTATGCATGATTCTCCGGAGTCGACGCCGCGTCAAGGCGTCCATGTTAACCCAGGTCCATCGGCAACGACGCTTGCAGTTCGCATAGAACCATCATCATTGGACAGTAGAAGAGTGGGAAAAGGTTGCCTTCTCCGACAAATCGAGGTTTGTACTCCACAGAAGAGACGGGCTGTGTCGGATACGGCTTCAGACACACGAGAACCAACACCCAGACGCCCTTGTTAGTCAAGTACAGGCCAGCCGTGGCAGTGTGCATGTCTTTGGAGTGTTTTTCTGGTATGACCTGGAACCGCTGGTACCACTGGATGGGTCGATGAACGACAGTGGCTACGTGTCCATTCTCACTGGCCTCATGGTACCCTTCATATTGGACGTTTACTCTGGTGGTGATGATGTCTAGCAACAGCACAATGTGTCGTGCCATTTCGCTAAGGGGTTGCACGACTGGTTCCAGGAACACGACAGCGATGTCTCCGTTCTCCCTTTGCCGACGAAATGGCCCGATCTCAATCCTATAGAGATAGAGCACTTGTGGGACTATTTGGAACGACAGGTTCGCCGTGCCGACCCACAACTACGTCATCTCCGAGACCTCCGTGCTGTACTGCAGTCCAAATGGGTACGTCTTCCTTGGGCAACCTTCCAGGGATTCATTGCGCGTATGAGACGCCGTCTTGCCGCTGTCATCCAGGCCAAGGGTGGTTATTCCCATTATTAGGTAAATGGTCATATTATTCTGATACGACTGTGTATAAGAAAAGCATGTTTTCTAAGTAATAACAAGGAACTGTAGACCAATTACACTTAAAATAGTACTAATGATTCGAATTCTTTGGCGTAGAATATAAATCAAAGTTTCCAAGGGAACTATGTTTTTGCACATCAACCAGATGGCTTTTTCAAAGAAAGTAGACAGCTAGGAAAGTAGTTAGCTGTCTACTTTCCTTGAAAAAGTCATCTGGTTGATGTGCGAAAGCTTGGAAACATTAGTTTATATTCTACGCCAAGAAATTCGGATCATTAGTACTATTTTAAATGTTTTCTAAGTTTCTTCACATGTCTAATTTTGGAGCGGTAATTTTTTCTATAATCCTAAAATACACTCGTGTTCCATATCTTCAATATGATCCGGAAAAGTCGTTTCCTAGTTTGTATAATAAAAAAATTGCAGAACGCCTGTAAGGGTAGTTTCAAGCTCTTTTGATTGCTGCAAATTTCCTTTGCTTTCTCTGAACGCACATAATTCACTTAAACATCTTATAAGAAGCTAATTTCATTTAACTCACTCCCCCAAAACTAAAGGGACACGAAAATATGCTTTTTTCAACGCATTTATAAGGTACGTCAAATTGATAGTCTGAACCGAACCATTTACCTTAATCTCACATATTTTGCAGATCTTTTAGTGCACTCAATCTGGTGCTGTGCAAGTCCGTTCGATAATCTGTTGCTGACCCAGTCTGCAGGAATTCTTTCTTTTTTATAGGAGGTGACAAAATAAAATTTTAAAACATATTTTTCCTTATGCAGATCAAAATTAAAACATGACATACTAAATTGAGATGCCAATATAATTGCATTTTTCGCATAAATGGATATGTAATTTCTATACGTACACTACTGTTTGTAAAAATCCCATTTTTCTTTGAAGATGATCGTGGCAGTACTGTTACAGTGAATGCAGAGCTTTATAATGCGATGATTACAGATTTGTTGGGGCTTCAACTTAATGGAATTGGCATTTCTGATGTTTATTTTCAACAAGATTGTGCTACGAGCCATGCAACGCAAACGAACATAGCTTTATTAAGCACAAAATTCCCTGGACGTATCACGAAATTGTGATGTGACTTGGCCGCGCCAAGATTTTGTGACTTCACACCATTGGACTTTTCCTTTGGGGCCATTTGAATAGTCAAATTTACGTCAGCAAACCAGACAACGTGTCACACGTAAAAGATAACATCCGAGCCGCCATATGCGAAATCAATTTCCCAATGCTTGAAAATGTCATACAAAATTATATAAAACAAAACATTAAACAGACAGAAAGACACTGACTGTACTAAGTTACAATGTAGCTACACAAGTTAATAAATTTCGATGTGAGATCCCTTTGGTTGCGTCCAAGCGATACTCGATTTCCTGCCATGTATGCCAATACATGAGGAGTTATGGAATTAATAGCAGCTGTGATACGCTGCTTCAGTTCCTGCAAATCAGTACAAGGCGTCTGATATACACGATTGTTCACATAACCCCACATGAAATAATCCAATGGAGTTAGATCCGGAGAGCGAGGAGGCCACGGAATGAGATCACCACGCCCAATCCATCTGTTGGGATAAATGCTCATTTAGACACTTACCTACACCCGTTGACCAATGTTGGAAAACGACGTCAAATCTTTTGATCTGGGGTATAGCGAAATTTTCTAGCATATCCAAGTAAATGTCACCATTTATGTTTTTTTAGCGGATGAAGAAAGTGCCAATCACTTCTCTTTTTAATAGGGCACACCACACATTAACTTTTTGGAGAATCACGCTCTAGTTCAATAGCAGCATGAGGCGGTTCACTGTCCCATATCCCACAGTTGTGACGATTCACAATACATGATACATGAAATGTGGATTTATCACTAAAAATTACAGTACTGAGAAAGTTTTCGTCGTTTTCCACTCGATTCAGCATATCCACAGCGAAATTGTATCGCAGAGTGTGATCATTTACATGCATCTTTTGCACTATTTGAATTTTATAAGCATGAAACTTAAATGTTTTGTGCAAGATATCGTGAACTGTCGATTTCGGAATGCACAGTTCTCTGCTTGCTTTACGAAGGGATTTCCTGGGGCTTCGTCGGAAACTTTCATTAACTTAGTCAACCGTCTCACCGCTGACGCTAGGCCTACCGGCTCCTCCACGATGTTCCACATTGACAGTTTCTTTAAACTGTTTCATCCACCGCTTAATTGAATTTGTTCACGGATGATTACAACCATACTATAAACGGTACCGTCTTTTAACTTTAATGACAGACTTTAATTCCGCAAGCCATAACACACACACACACACACACACATCGCCTTCTGCTGTACGGATGACATGACTACTGATTGCGCACTTTTCATACATTCCTCATCAGGCCACGCCTAGCGCCATCTAGCGGATTCTAGGAATAACAATTCTGAAAAACAAAGATATAGAAACCGTGTTAGTTATACGTGACATAGAAAAACAGACAATGTTCGTAGTCTTTTTTGTACATAATTTTGTAATGTGTCCAATAATTCTCGGACACAATGTATTTCTGTTTCTATTAGAAAACAACATCCTAAAGCCCGTTTTGGAAAAACCTTTACTTACCAGATCAAGAAGAAAGTTCTGTTCTTCAACAGAATGTATAGATGCCAAGTATGCTCCATTGTTCTGGCAAAATTTCTTGGCAGAGTACCACGTAAGACTTTCTGAAGTGTAAGTCATGTAGCAGTTATCTTCATAAAGCACCCAGTTTTGATAGGCTGTAGAATTTCTGGATCTACCACATTTGTTAACTGTAAGAAAATGAGCAGAATAATTAGGCCCAGACTGAGTTCGAAGAGTACAGATAATAATAATAAAAAAAAAGGAATTAAGAGAGAAAAATGTAACACATCATATTCATGAAATCAGATTTAGTAACGATAATACTGCATTTCCAAGCACAAACAATCTTCCTCTGCCTGACCAATTTATTGTAAGGGCGCAATTGTACAGGGGAGCAGTTGCTAAAACCACAAATATGCAAATATGACATCAGAAAAAGAGCTGACATGTACACAGGGCCTCCCCTAGAGTGTGTGGAGACCCAGGCAATTTTTTTATGGGGACCCGGGCAAATCTCAGTACTGCGAGCCCAAGAAATTCTTTTGGGGTGACTCGGGCAAATCTTTTTGGGAGACAAAGGCAAATCTTTTTGAGAGGACACGGGCAAATCTTTTTGGGAGACAAAGGCAAATCTTCTTGTGAGGACAAGGGCAAATTTTTTTTTGTGGGGACACGGGCTAATCTTTTTTTGGGAGACAAAGGCAAATCTTTTTGTGAGGACACGGGCACATTTTTTGTGGGGACACGGGCAAATGTTGTTTGTGGGGTCACGGGCAAATGTTGTTGTGGGGACACGGGCAAATATTTTTTGTGCGGACACGGGCAAACATTTTTGTTGGGGCACGGGTAAATATTTATTGTAGGGATACGGGCAAATCTTTTTGGGGGAACAGGCAAATATTTTTTGTGGGGACTAGGGCAAATCTTTTCAACAGCCATGCCTGCCTCGTCAAGATTCGAACTCGAACCTATCTCGGAGGAGTGGTCAGAAGGGCGCATAGACCACAGTGCCGCTGGGGCGGCTAAGTGTAAACCAAGTAGAAATGCGAACTTGTTCGGCAATAAGCGGTTTTTTGTTAATTGGAATTCACGTAGATGGAGCTTCTAAACAATGATGGTCTAATTCGTGAAATTTAGGAGCATATTTCCCCAAGTACAATTCGTAAAGACGAAAAAAGACATGAAGACTACGGCCGCTTCAGGGAACAAATGCACGAGTAACGACCAATGCAATGTGGGAAATTTAAGTTTTCCACTCATGGACATGACCACGGGGAATGCATTAATAAAAAAATAGAATGATTTTTAGAGAAATGCACTACGTACATTTTGGTAACCGTCCGATTGCTCGAAACCCAAGGAACACCCTAAATCCGCTGTATCCAAACTTCTTGACGGAAGAACCAGGCAAAGATCATAGAAAAAGCTGAGAGGGGCAGACAGAAAACATACAGATGTTTCCCAAAATAATGGAAACATTGTTTGTCGAGAACTTTTTTATTAATAAGCTGACTTGGAATAGACATATATGAGTCATGCACATACGATAATGTAATTTTGGGCCATTTTACCTGCAAAATAGGCCCCAACTGCATCAGTGTTGTTGGCGTTGGAAAGTGTGTTTCCACAAATGTTCAATAATATTGAGATCTGGAGATTGAGATGGCCTGGGTAGCTGCTATACTTCATGCTCTTCAAACCAGAACTTGACGCGTTCCACACAATGCGCATGTGCATTATCTGCTTGAAACTTGGGGAATAATGCATGCAAACAATTTCTGCAGATGTTCACCTCGATGTTTTGACCAAATATGTGGTGCCACAGCTGGAAGACCTTCAAGCAAGATGGTGCACCTTCTCATTGGGGGCAGAGTGTTCGTAGGTTCCTAAATTATACATTTCCAAACCGGTGGAATGGAAAGCATGGCCCCATTCCCTGGCCAGCTCATTACCAGATATCATTTCCATGCACTTCTTCGTTTGGAGCTACAGTATAAGAAAGACATCGTGTATCAAACCCAGGTACGGATATCAACGACCTGAAACAAGGAATCGATAAAGCCATTGCTACTACTGATAAAGCTATGTTACAGCGAACATGACGAGAAATCGGTTACCGCCTTGATGTGATTCTTGAAAGAAATGGTGCAATGCAAAAACGTTTTAAATAAGGTATAAAAATGCTACCACCGAGAAAGCTATGTTACAGCGAACATGGGGAGAAATCTGTTACCGCCTTGATGTGATTTCTGAAAGAAATGGTGCCATGTAGAAGCGTTTTAAATGAGGTATAAAAATGCTACCACCGATAAAGCTAACATGGCGAGAAATCGGTTACCGTCTTGATGTGATTCCTGAAAGAAATGGTGCCATGTAGATGCGTTTTAAAGAAGGTATAAAAAGACTTTCGTATTTACTCGGCATTATCTGAGCAATTGCAGAGGTTTATCTATTCACTTGTATTTGCAACAAATGTTTAAAGTTGCAAACTGACTTTATGAACACCCTGTACTTTGTAACTTATGCTACACAACGGAAAACAGATTTTACGTAAGAGAACAAACAATACTATGATTACGGAAATGTGTTTTGTTTTAAAAGAAAGCCTTTGGTATACAAAACGCGAAAAATTACACTTTTTGTTTACCGCGACTGTGCACTACAAATGCGGCGATCATCAAAAGAATTTTCTTGTAAATGTTACTACACACCTGCTCTAAACATAGCAAAGAAGCCGCGTGCCTCATAAGAACCGTCAGACTGCAAAATGATAGTCATTACATTCTTCGAAGATAGAATGACTCCTGGATTTTCAGAACCACAGAATGAGCCGGAAATTCGATCACCTTTACCATGTCCGTCAATCACCTTCACCGAATCTCCTTCACAGTCAGAAAAACGCTCCATCTGGAATGCACAAGAAAAACGTGTTGTTTAAATTGAGGAATAAATATACGAGTACATATACATAACTTGCCCCAAAAGAACTGAGAATGTGTTTACAAAAAATGTGCAATACTGCGTTCAACCTGGGAACGAGTCTCGAAAAAACGGTAGTCGTTGTAGTAACCATAGCAACCAGCCACACCTGTTTAACACGCTTGCGTCGTCGGTAGCGCGCAGTTTAATAAGCGTTGTTTCGTGAACCGCGCTGTGATATTTTGAAAAAAATGGGTGTGGAAGAGAAGCAAAGATGCGCCATTAAATTTTGCCGTCGACTTTGGAAGTCTGTCGGAGAGGCTTTCAGTCTTATACAAGAGGCTTTTAAAGATAAATGTCCAGGAAAATCAACAATTTACAGATGGCATAAAGAATTTATGGATGGTCGTGAGATGGTGACTTAAATCGCTCATGGAGAAAGATCTTCAACGAGTGTTACAGAGATAAACATCCATACAACAGGTGTTATTATACGGTAATACAGAAACCTATCCATTAGACATATCCAAGATATGGTTCACATTTCAAAATCATCAATTCATAGAATTCTATCCGATCATTTGGGCATGAAACGAGTTTGTTCATCCTGGGTTTTCCATTTTTTATGTGCCCCGTAATGCAAGGCAGCACATGGCCTGTTCCGTCGTTTATATTTGGGAAAAGTGAATATTAAATTGATACTCAACCTGAATGCAGTGCAGACTTGTCACTCTGTGACTTCTGGAAATGGCGTGGCTTGTGGGTTGTTCACGTGGCGCTGTGGGGAGTCCATATCAAAAGTGGCGCACAGATGGCCAAATAACCAGCCGGGTGTCGTCCGCAGCTCAATGATGCCAGAGTGGAGAGAAGACTGTCGCGTATTGTTCACAGTGAACGCAGGGCCACAGTGTGACAAATCACCCACAGCTACAACAGTGATAATAATCGATGCAACGTGTCACAGCACACAGTTCATCGCAACCTTCTGCGCATGGGCCTGCGTAGTCGAAGACCCAGCCGGGTCCTCAGGCTCACTGCACGTCATCGCCAACAACGCATGAAATGGGCCCAAGATCATCAAGATTGGACCGTAGATGATTGGAAGAAAGTGGCCTGGTCTAACGAATCAAAGTTCCTGGTGAATTACAAAGACGGCCGAGCGCGGATACGCCGATTACCAACGGAAACTAAAACACCTGGGAGCAATGTTGGCCGGAAACAGGCCGGCAGCTGCGGTGTTATGTTGTGGACGATATTTTCCTGGAACACTTTAGGTCCCATTATCCCAAAAGTACAATCCCTGACAATCGTCAAGTATCTGAACATCGTTGCGGACCAAGTTCACCCATTCATGGCAACTGTGTTCCTTACTGGTTATGGCCATTACCAACAAGATAATGCGCCATGTCACACTGTCAGAATCGTCAAGGAGTGGTTCGAGGACCATGCTGATGACTTTCTGTTAATGCCCTGGCCTCCAAATTCACCTGACATGAACCCAATCGAACATTTGTGGTTCGACTTGGAACAGCGGGTTTGCGCTAAATCACTACACTCCGAAATGTACGGAAACTGGAGGACCTGCTGTTGGCATCATGGTATCAGATACCCCAGGATACCTATTGCCAACTTATTGAATCGATGCCTCAACGAGTGGCAGCTATTTTGCGGGCTAAAGTGGGTCCTTCAGCTCATTAGGTAGATGGTCATAATGTAAGGGCTAATCGGTGTATATTCTTTACACCAAATAGAGAACACTGATAGTGTAATACACTGGCGGGAAATAATTAAGGACGAGACAGTTTTTCGAATGTAATGTCCTGCAGAAGTGCCCCACATAGACTCAAATCATACCATAAGATCCCCAGGATGTAAGAATATGGGACAAGTGAGCAAAACCGTCCGAACAAGGAATCCAAAGAATGCAAAGGCACTTTATTGAAAAGGTAGCTTCGAGTACAACCGGACAGAAGAGAGAAACGTCCATGTGACAGGCAGCTGCAAAGAAAAATCCAGTCTTTAGTAAGGAATGTGATCACCCCCGACTGCGTTGCATGATTTACAACGTCTGTCCATGCTGAGGACGAGGTTCTAAAGAAGCTGTTAAGGTATCGCTGCCCATTTCTCTTGTAGCGCCAATCGCAGTTGCAGAATCGCTGCTGGCGGCTGGTGACGTGCTGCCAAGCGTTTACCGAGAAGGTCCCACACGTGTTAGATTAGATTTAGATTCGGGGACCTTGCGCGCCAATCCATGCGTTGAATATCTTCACTTTCCAACAGCTCTGTGACAGCCACTGTACGATGAGGTGTAGCGCTGTCGTCCATGAAGAGCAACTCAGGACCCACAACACCTCTAAACAGACGCACGTGAGGCAGACGAACTTCGGTACAATAGCGGACACCAGTGACTGAACCTCCTTGGAAGATGTGGAGGTCAGTACGGCTACCAAGCATGATACCGCCCCAAACGAGAACTCCGCCACCTACAAACCAGTCCCTTTCGATGATGTTGGAGGTGTGATTGCGTGTTCCCTGCTCTCTCCAGATGTGTATACGTCCAGAATCGCTCGTCAGACTAAATCGGCTCTCATCCGTAAAGAGAACTCGGCCCCATTGCTGATGTGTCCAGTTCTTGTGTTCCTGGCACCACAGAAACCGTCGTCTCCGATGAGCAGGCGTTAATGGCACACTTCGTACTGGTCGTCGTGCAAATAGACCACCTTTGTACAGCTTCCTGGCCACGGTAAAACGCGAAACGAATGCCCAGTTGTCTGTTGCATGTGCCTTGCGATTTCTCCCGCTGTCTGCCGTCTGTCTCTTCTCGCCTGTAGGACAATATACCGATCGTCCACCGCCGTGGTTGCTCGTGGACGACCACTACTAAACTCTCGGAAAGCTTTCCCGGTCGTTTGAAATGCTGTCCAAGATCGTGAAACGATGCTATGAGCGTACCCGAGCTCCTCGGTCACACTAGTCACACTTCGACCTTCTTCCAACTTCCCAATGACGCGACCTCGGGTAAAGTCATCCAGATATAGTCTACTGGATTGCCTGTTGGCCATATCACACGGTGGCAGCAACTCGACGCCGTTCAAACCGATGCACACCGTGCAATAGCTTTCACCGAATTGCTGAGCATACACCGCCCGCGTGCTTTAGCTTTATACCCTTCCGACCCCCATCCCTACGTCATGCTGCATATATGCACATGCCCTACCGTACCGGATTCTAGTCTATCTCCAGAGTGGTCTTTCGGTCTGTTCTACCTGCTTGTTCCGCTGGGATGCTGATTTCTCCTCTTCGTCCTTAATTTTTACACACCAGTGTAGTTGCACACAATGTATATTGCATTGATGAATATTTGCCGTATTGCTGGAAACCGTGATCTCATATTTGTCCGAACGAGGAATGGAATTACCTATGCAAATTGGAGCGGAAATGAATATGCTTTAGTTAGAACGGTGAATCTCCCAGTCCAACACCAAACTTATCAAGAACAGCAAAATTGGGATTCAACATTGTTTTTTCACATGTATAGAAAAAATTATTTTTGATCTGATAGAAGATATGCTGCAAAAGGAAAAGTAAGTCGCATTTGAACGGAGAAAAATAAGCAAGGAAGTTGACACTGATTTTTTTAGTACAATGAATTCGTTTGTGAAATTGTTTAGACTCGAGAAGAACTTTTCAAAGCACACATTTAGAAACAGAAAGTATATACATGTAAAGGTACATACATAATGAAAAACTATGCATAATTGAAAATGTACAGTGTAAAATAAATCATTCGTAAAAAAGAGTGGAATAGTTCTACGTAGAGTGAAATGAATTGCAAAAAGAATTATTCACACAACGATCAGGTTATCTACTTTCTGTTCACTATTTATAACACCATAGCCTAACCTAAAATCTAAACATTGCGTCACTTTGGTGGGGGAATCCAACCCAGTTCAATATTTCGACTTCCTCACGAAGCTCGCAACGATTGTGTGGAAACACAGAGGCTCGCCTTCTCCGAAAAAATGTCCGCCAAACCAAATCTACTGGGAAGGTGATGATAATAATTTTCTTTGATCATAAAGTTGTAGTCCACCAGCATCCCGTTCCTCCATAAATCACTGGCAATGCTGAACATTATATTTCAAGCTAGAAGCGTCTGCAACGACACATATCGATTAAGCGACCGGAACTGGTGGGCAAGTGGACCCTACACCATGATAACGCCCGCCCACATGTGGCTGCTTGTGTTTGAACACTTTCTTACGAAATGCAGTATTGAAATCATGCAAAAGCCTGCCTACAGTCCTGATCTCGCCCCTTGCGATTTCCGGTTGTTTCCAACAATGAAGGAGAAGTTCCGTGGCGCAACATTCAACACAGATGCTAACGTTATTCAAGCTGTACAGGAGTCGCTAAAGAAGCTTCCAAAAAATACGTTCGCTGCATGCTTTGAAAAGTGGACTGAGCGATGGTACCGGTGCATATCATCCGAGGAAACATACTTTGAGAAAAAATAACATACACTATATTGATAAAGGTCACCGGACACCTAGAAGACAAACACAACATAGCATTTATTGACATACATTAGTACCATGTCGGTCCACCTTTGGCCTTAATGCCTGCAGTGACCGTTCGAGACACGCTTTCGACAAGGTTTCAGAACACCGTAATAGGTATGTGCTTCAATTCAGTATATAATGCTACCGCTTACTGTTGCTTAGTGGTAGGCCTTGGTTCCAAACTTCTTATGCGGCGCTCTAATTCATCCCATAGGTGCTCTATGGGATTAAGATCAGGGCTCTGTGCTGGCCAGTCCACACACACGGTACGGAATTACCGTCAAACCACGCCGTAACGGTCCTTGCTTTATGGCTCGGTGCGTTATCCTGCTGGTACTATAGTATTCCTACAGAGTTGGTAGGGCATAATTGTCCAAAATATCGAGATATACGTGCTGCTTAACAGGTTTGTCCACGATAACTAATGGGCCGGGACCATACCACGAAAAACACCCCCACACGAGTACACTGCCAGCTCCAAACTTGACCGTAGTAACAGTACATTATGGCAAATAGCTTTCCCCCAGCTGTTGCGATACCTACACACGTCCATCAGACTGATGGATCGTGTATCTGGATTCATCAGTCCATAGGACCTGTTTCCATTGATGTACGGTCCACGATAAATGTTCTTTACACCATGCTAAACGAGCAGTAGCATTCCGAGTGGAGATGAAAGGCTTATGAGCAGCCGCACGACCATGGTAATCCATGGAATGAAGTTCTCTGCGAATGGTACGTGTACATACCGAGGTTTCAGCATTTTTACTCACCTGAACACTGAGGTCTTGTGCAATACTCCGTCGATTAGCTGTAACGACTTTCCTGAGGCTTCGCCGTGCTCTCTCACTGATTTTCTTTAGTCTGCCGGTACGTTTTGCTGCTTCAGCCACGCCATGTGTCTTTCCCTTATTCAGTACATCCAAAACATTTGACTTGGGTATGTTTAAATGCCTCTGGTTTTCTCTTATCGACAACCCAGTAATATAACACGCAACATTATTTCCTTTCTCAAAGTCAGTTCTCTCCCGCTGCGACATTTTCACTCAACCCCTCAGTGCGATACGATCGTGGTCAGCTGCAGGCTTGTTTTCATACCGTTTGCAGCTGTACCGCGCATCTTAACATTGCAGCGGATCCGTTCATTTGCTTTTGAAGGTGTGTCTTATGACTTTTGCCAATATAGTGTATATTATTCTTCATTTTGTGTGATTTTCTTCTTATTGGTTTTTTGGAACGTCTAAAGAAAATTAGCAAAGGAAATTAGTATGAAGATAATCTGTATAATGGAAATTAGTTGGTTCAGTCGGGAATCTTTCAACTCTACAAACTAAGTCAAAAGTTTATAGCACTACTTACTTCAAAGTCCAGGAAACGAAGAAATACTTGATGATCTTCACTCACTGTGATTTTCCACATATATGTTTCCCGGGAAGGGTAATTTTCTGGATAGTTCGGACTGTGAAGCGTTCCGTTGTCCGAAACAAAATTTCCTCCGGAAATCACTATTAAAATGGATTAAGAAATATTTATAATTTACTCTATACGATACACATGTGCGTATATTTACATGTTGTGTGATCAAAATGTAAAGCATATTTTTATTCAGCATAATATCATTTACATAAATGACAACGAACCATAAAGTTATGCAATTAAGTTGATCAACATCGATTTGAAATATAGGGGTTCCACCGAAAGTTTCTTTTGACAGTGAGAGACTTTGGAATTCACAAAATTTTAAAAATGGAGTGAATTCTTAGGCGGAAGAAAAAGCAGTGTATAACCTATTCGTATGAGATTATAGGGCATTTAAACAACTGTAATTTGGTGTTTTTGTATGCAGTTCCTCTTGAAAAGTGTCATAAATTTTGGGTTGCACTTAAAATATTCTGTCGGTATAAAATTTTCATCAGCATTATGATTTTCAGTAGTTGTTGAAATTTGGGCTTGCAACCGATAACGCAAATTTTGTAGCCAACGCTTCCTCATGAATATCGCATCATGGCCCCATCATTCATTAATTGCCCGTATGCATAATTCATATACTTATATATAAAAGGTTAAGTTGCCAACGACCTGGATCACTTTTTAAGTCGTCATAGCAACAACCGAGAAACAAATGTTTGTGACGTCATGACCTATACGCGCACAATTCACGCGTATAATACTTTGTTGTGTTGTCATAGCAACAAAGAACACAGCTGTTGGTGTGACGTCATCTGATCCAAATCATTCTCACATGACGTCAGAGATGCGTTATGTCACAAGGTCAACGGACATTCCATTACAACAAAGACCAACGTCTTTACTAAGTGTTGTTAACCAATGCACAAAGCCACGGTCAAGGGTTACACAAATGCAATACTATCAACGTCGTCTTTCGATCCGTGACGAATTTAATCCATTATTATTCCATTATTAAGCGAATGAAAGTTTACGCAGCAATAAAATGTTGATGCGTATGTAAAAATGGAAGCTAATAGACTGAATAACATACGACAAAATCAGTCTCAGTTAAGTGTCGAAAAGTATAAAGGTCTGATGGACCAAATTCAGAACGCTGGAGATGGTGAGTTTCTTCCTGGCTCTTATTTTGCCATCTTCATTTCAATGTAGTCCACGAAATATGGTACAAAATTATCAGGATGCAATGGCGATAATTAGAAAGTATGTCAAGCTTGATCTTTTCCTTACTATGACTTGCAATCCGAAATGGGAAGATATTACTGAAAACTTGAACGGTCAATCTGTCGAAAACCGTTCAGATTTAGTTGCAAGAGTCTTCCAATTAAAGTTGAAAGAATTAATGGATCACATAACCAAAAGGCATATTTTTGGAGTTCCGGTGGCCAAAGTTCATGTAATTGACTTCCAAAAAGAGGGCTTCACCATGCTTATATGTTCTTGATTTTGAAAGAAGAGAACAAACCAACATTGCTTGAGAAAACTGACCAAATTATATCAGCAGAACTACCAGGTAAAGAGCATTTACCAGTTTTACATGAAACTGTTGCGAAACACATGGTTTATGGCCCGTGTGGTGAAAATAATCACAATTTATTTACCCTGTATGGATGATGACCAATGTGCCAAGTAATTTCCGAAGTCTTTCCGAAATGAAACGGCAGCTAACAAAGTCGGGTATCTTTTATATCGGCGTAGAAAAAATGGTGCAACCACAAATGTACGTGGAAAAATCATTGATAACAGCTGGATTGTCCCATCTAATCCGTATCTTTTGTTAAAATGCAAATGCCGCATTAATATCGAGGTGTGCGCTACTGTGAAAAGCGTGAAATACCTTTTAAAGTACGTATACAAGGGTCATGACTGTGAAAATGTGCATATAATAGAGCACAACACCAAATACGACGAAGTAAAAAGTCATGTTGATTCCCGATACGTTAGCGCACCTGAGGCAATGGGGCAAATACTTGGTTATGATATGCATCAGCAATCTCATACAATAGTTAGATTACCTGTTCACCTTCATGAAGGACAGAACCTTACCTTTAATCCGGAGCGTTTAAACAATGATCGAAATGTAGTTGTTCATAATGCTCAGAGAGATACAATGCTGACAGCATGGTTCAAACTAAATGAGGACAATGAAGATGCGCAATCCACTTCATACAGTGACATGCAAGACATTATGTGTTCAATCAAGAAGAAAGACAATGGGTCCAACCAAAACGTGGTGGCGATAATGTGATTGAAAGAATATATTCAGTCAACCTTGGCTCTGATCCAGAAAGATATTGTGTGAGACAACTGCTACTTTATGTGTGTCGAGCGAAAAACATTACAGATTTAAGAACAGTCAATGGAATTCCATATGATACCTTCCAAGAAGCTGCATTGCAGAAAGGTTAAATTAAGAATGATGAAATATGGGAGAAAACTTTAGATGAAGCATCAGTTTGCAGCATGCCTCGACAACTACAAGATTTATTTGCATACATTCTTATCTTTGTTTTACCACCCAATACACAAGAATTGTTTGAAAAATATAAATCCCATCTTTGGGAAGAATTTGCCCACATGAGAACTTGAAAATTTCTGATTTTAAAACATTTGCAAAGAAAGCCATTCTGTGTCCCAAAAACTCTTATGTTGACAAATTAAATGCAAAAGTTCATGATCTCTTAGAGGGGACAGCAAGCACATACTTAAGCTCTGATTCAATTGATGCCGATGGCGAAGAAAATACTGAACAGCATTATCCTATAGAGTTTTGAAATGAGCAAACTCCATTAGGAATACAACTTCACAGACTCAAGTTGAAAATTGGAGCTGTTATCATGCTCCTGAGAAACCTCAATACACAGCGAGGTTTATGCAATGGAACAAAACATTGGTTTATGCAATGGAATTAAAGAACTAAAACCCAATTTGATCAGTGCAGAAGTACTCACAGGCTCAGCATTTGGTAAAACTGTTTTTATTACGCGAATTGACCTCGCACCTATACTGATATAGACCTGCGATTCACATTAAGACGACGACAATTCCCTGTAAAACTCGCCTTTGCTATGGCCATTAATAAGTCTCAAGGTCAAACACTGGTGAAAGTATGTATCTACCTTCCTGAACCAGTGTTTAGCCATGGACAACTTTATGTTGCATTGTCAAGAGTTCGACGGTTTCATGTGACAGTTAAAGTAGTCCATGAGCAAGAACAAGGAAAACTACTTCTAGATTTCGAAAAGATATTTACAAAAAATATCGCATACAAAAATATTTTCCACCGTCGTTAATAAACGCTTGAATAGCAATAAGTGGTATCTAGAACCCGTTGTATTCTTATCTCAACGGGCTTTACAGCTAGCCCGCCTCTGTTTTCCTACGTTATTTAAAAAACAGTACGTGCATACCGCATCGTTTTTTTAACCGATCCTTCAGCGTGCGGACACCATATTTCTGAAACTATTAACCCGATTTGAAAATGTTCTTTTTGCATAAAAAAACCCCATAAAATATGAGAATGGTTATCCTTGCTGTCCAATCCTTCTTCGATGAAAAACTTCGCCACTGAGAAACGTAAATGGAAATACTAACGAATTCAAAATGGGTCTCATTCGATATTATTGCTTCTACGCACCCGATCGGAAAAGTTGTTTCTGATCGGGTATTTAGAACAAAATAATAACATTTATTACAAAGACTATTTCAGGTAGAGAAAGATATGCAAAGCTTTTCCACCCAGGTGGCGCTGTAGTCTAAGCGATAGCTTCTGATCACTCGTCCGAAATGGGTCCGGGTTCGAATCCCATTGAGGCATGGATGTTGTGTTCGTTTTTCAGCACTGGTTCTCTCCCTTTCCTGGAACCTGTGGTCCTAAATTAGGGAGAGGGACTGCTTATAGCCTACTGTGTTGCTCACGGTGGTCGTTAAACCTCCAATAAAAAAACGTTTTTCAGCTAGAGGCCGGGCGTAAAAGGAAATTACATTTTCTGTGCTTCTAAAAGACCAATTTAAAAAAAATGTCTTCGAGTCCGATAAAGTTCTTTGTGTCAAATATCCTCGACACGAATTTCGAATATTTACTACAGAACGGCTACTAGGGAGCGTTAAGGCATATTTCTGTTTCCGTCGTATTTGCCGCAATATCTGCTCTTCTAAAAGCTCGACTGAAAAAAAAAAAATCTTTTACGGTCAGATACTGCTCCCCACGGAAAACCATTTGCGCGTATTTTCCGCTTAATGCACGATTTATTCCCCAGGGAGCGTTGACATAAATTAGGTTTCCTTTTACAGCATATTTGCAGCAATATCTAAAAGTCGAAAAACCTGATTGAAAATATCCTCTCTTTGTCAGATTCTCCTTACTACCAAAATATGTTACGAGCATTTACTGCCGAACCTAATCTGCAATTTTCCGGGGTGCAAATACTTTATCTGTTTTTCTCGATATCTCTACTACTTAAAGTCCAATGTCCAAAATACTTTTAATACCGGATACTATTCACCTTGTCGAGCATTGTTCACGTACTTTTGAGTTTCTCACAGTTAACAGTTTTGGTGCTACATGGAGTTATTACGTATTTGTGTTTGCAAATTTATTTCTGCTTCCAAAAATCACATTGACTTTTTCTTACTGTTTGCCATTCTATGCAGTAAATAGTGGGAACATTATCTACTTTAAAACATGCAGTTTTCCCGCTGGGGGCGTAAATGTCAAAATGTTTTACTCCCCATCTCAAGAAGATGTTCTTGAAATATTATTTTGCGTTAGCATAACTTTTCTACGAAGATTATTTTTCTCATACCTTCTTTTCGATTTTTAAAAATCGAAAAGAAGATATCAAGGAGTTTCTATGAGGAGTATTTTGTGTCTATTTTCTTCTTTAAGTAACGCAGAGTTTTCCCACTAGGGGGCGTAATGTTTATCGTGTTTTCCTCTATATCTCTTCTTCTAACTGTTCGATTTTAAAATTATTTGACCTTTAATAAATTCCGCCATGAGAAAACTTTCGCGCACAATTTGTTAACAGCCACTAATAAAAATATCGTAGCTATTTTTATTAGTGGCTGTTTTATCGATTTTAGAAATCCGGTTGAATTTTTGTATAAACAGTTCCATTCACTATAGAATGACCTCAAACACACTGCGTATTTTAAATTATGCCCACTTAATTCCTAGGTGGTGCAGATGTATTCTCCAAATTTGTTTTTAGAAATTTAATATTTTCTAAAAATCATTTTGAAAATGTGATCTTCTTGTCTAAAAGGATTCAAAAGACGTGCTGATTGCAATAGAAAACTCGATATCATGTTTTTTTGTTCCTACTTGATAACCTTGTTGTCCATACTTCGCCAAAGTGAAATTATATAGTTGAAGTTTCGGACCGCTGTCAAGTATACTGTTGGATTATTACAGCTGTCAGTTTTATTAGAGATTGCCGTTTGTAATTTCAGCCTGCATGTTGATCAGCACATATATTTGTTAGTACTCATTCTCCTAAAGATGCGCTTAGGTACAATGAAATTACGTTTTAAGGGAGATATTGTATAGAAAGAAGTCCGTTATAAAGAATGTTTTTTGCATTTTTCGACAGGAAATTCTCGAAACGCACTGAGTTCTTTTGAGGTCATTGTGGATATTAGTTTTGTTGCAAAACTGATATTCCCAAAAACTATTCTGGTGAAGATCCGATAAGGCTTTTCTCATTTCAGTGCTCAATGGGGCTTACACTGCTGGAATACAATACAAATACATAATTTCTCTGGCATTCTTACATACACTCTGTGTTTTAGCTGAGTATAAAAATTTACTCTGTTTGCTAGCTGAGTATATGCAAACATAGTGTAGAAGATGCAAGCTGATGTGTTCATGGGATATTATGGACTAGAGGTGTTAGTTGGAATTTGCAGTGGAATTTGATTGTGACAGTCATTTGCAAAGGTTTAAGACCACCTGTCAATTTATTGGAAATTAAGATTTTCAAAGAAACAACTATATTAGTCAGGAGTATTTGAAAAAATGACACCACGGATGAATACTTACATTCTTTAGACCAAAATCAGTACTTTGTGTGGACACCTCTGTCTTTTTGTAACTGACAGAATACGATGTAGCATACTCTCAATGAGGGATTTGCAGCAGTTCCTTGAAGTGTCTTTGCACCACAGAACTTTATCGCGTAATCAAAGCTTGAAAATTTGATGGCTGTTTTTCTCCTACCTTGTCTTTTAAAATGGTCCACAAATTTTTGATGGATTTAAGGTCGGGACTATTACCAGGCCAGTCAAGCACAGTTATGTTTTTCCTCACCAGGTGGTACTTTACTGTCTTTGATCTGTGGCATGGAGCACCATCATGCATAAAGATTGTGCATGTGTGCACTTGCATATGAGTTAACAGCTTCTCACCTAACATTTCCACATAAAAGGAACCAGTCATGGTAGTGCCTGTCGGCAAAAAAAGATAATGAAGCAGTACCGAATGCTGACATAGCACCCCATATCATCTGACTAGACGGATGTCTCAAGGTCCTAACCGTATATTTTTCATCAAACGTTTTCCCTTTTAGTCGTCGAACATGTGCTTCAAATGATTCAAATTGATGCACAGTTGATTCATCGGAAAAGAGAACTTGGCTCCAATTTTCAGTAGTCCACGATCGATGACGCTTCGTAAACTGGAGTCTCTTCTTTTTCATGACAGAGGTTAGCTAGTTTCATGTGCAGGTTTATAAGACTTTAATCCGAAATCTTGGCTAAGACGTCGTGAAACAGTGCTGATACTAATATTAGACCTTTTGGAATGCAAAAATGCTTTGATTTTCTTGTATGAACCCCTCAGAGGATGCAAATAGACGATGTCATCGCTCTGTCTACGTCATTTTATAAACAACGCATAGCAACTGAAAAATTGTGCATCCGACACCGCTGGGATCGAACCCCAGATATCTCGATAACTAGCCGAGTGCGTTCGCTTTACGTGTAGTTTTTCAGTCAGCATCTGACTACATAAATCCTTATTTACACATAGCGATGTGAATTGTTGGAATCGTAGCGTAAAGCGAACGCACTCGGCTAGTTATCGGGAGATCTGGGGTTCGATCCCAGTGGTGTCAGTAGAACAATTTTTCAGTTGCTATGCGTTGTTTATAAAATAACGTGGACACAGCGATGACATCGTCTATTTACATTATCTCCACGTATTTCAAATATATTCCTCAGAGGGACGCATCACTATTCTTCTTATGGTATTGTCATCAAGTGGAGTTGTTTTCCTTGGATCTCTTTCGGTCGCTAAATTCGCCTGTGTCTGGGCATTTCATGATCGTATTATGAATAGCTGTCCTGCTGACATTCACCTTTCTCTTTATGTCACGTTCGGAGTATCCTCATGATATAAAGTCATTATTTCTGCCCTCTGAGTAACATTTAATGACGCCTTTTTACCCATTTTCCGCTATATAGGAAATACGTAAAAAACCTCTCAGCATGAAAACCAGAAGCAAACTGACGCTCGCACGCTTCTCCCAACTCCATCAACAGCTGCCGCTATATGACGATGCAACACTGACTGCAAGTTGAGTAATACAGACAGTAGCTGAAGCAATCGGCAGAAATCTCGTAATACCAATATGTGGTCTTAAACTTTTGCAAATGACTGTATAGGTACAAAACCCAAATATTAATATCGATCGCGTTTCTCTGTCTCATAGCAGAAAAAAATGTGTGACTTTTAGTGATTAATACACTCGTGTTCGTAAAAATGCGTGACTTCTAGTGATTAATACACTCGTGTTCGTAAAAATGCTTGACTTCTAGTGATTAATACTGTTCGTAAAAAATGCGTGACTTCTAGTGATTTATACACTCATGTTCGAAAAAACTGCGTGACCTCTAGTGATTAATACACTCATGTTCGTAAAAAACAAATGCGTGACTTCTAGGGATTATACACTCATGTTCGTCAAAAATGCGTGACTTCTAGTGATTAATACACTCATGTTAGTAAAAAATGCGTGACTTCTAGGGATTAATACACCCATGTTCATAAAAAATGCGTGATTTCCAGTGATTAATACACTAATGTTCGTAAAAAATGCGTGACTTCTAGTGATTAATACATTCATGCTCGTAAAAAATGCGTGACTCTAGGGAATAATACACTCATGCTCATAAAAATTGCGTGACTTCTAGTGATTAATGCACTCATGTTCGTAAAAATGCTTGACTTCTAGTGATTAATACTGTTCGTAAAAAATGCGTGACTTCTAGTGATTTATACACTCATGTTCGAAAATACTGCGTGACCTCTAGTGATTAATATACTCATGTTCGTAAAAAACAAATGCATGACTTCTAGGGATTATACACTCATGTTCGTCAAAAATGCGCGACTTCTAGTGATTAATACACTCATGTTCTTAAAAAATGCGTGACTTCTAGGGATTAATACACTCATGTTCTTAATAAATGCGTGACTTCTAGGGATTAATGCACTCATGTTCGTAAAAAATGCGTGACTTCTAGGGATTAATACACCCATGTTCATAAAAAATGCGTGATTTCCAGTGATTAATACACTAATGTTCGTAAAAAATGCGTGACTTCTAGTGATTAATACATTCATGCTCGTAAAAAATGCGTGACTTCTAGGGATTAATACACTCATGCTCATAAAAATTGCGTGACTTCTAGTGATTAATGCACTCATGTTCGTAAAAAAACAGAACACCTGAAATGAGTCGAGCTACTGGATTTTTACAGGATATGGTAATCAGATAATATCGCAGAAATGATTGGCATTTTGGCGTCACAGGAACAAGCTTACAGTTTCTAGGCAAATCAGATCGCACAATGTTATAGACTGAAAACCAGCGGTTTTTCTGTTATAAGCGCCACATGACTGTCGGCATGTCAGTGGTTGGTCAGTAATGTGTAAGGATGTCTAGTCGTCCTGTAACACCGTCGTACAGTCACATCAGCGATTTCGACAGTGGGCACATTATCGGCATGAGAGACTGTAAAACTCCTCTCCGGGAGATTGCCGGTCGTGCGGGGCGCGGTCAGTTTGTCGTGACAAGAGGGTCTGGGATTGTTACGAAGAGGGTGTAAGACACGAAGAGAAGGCTCTGGACGTCGTATGTCGTATACATACAACTCAGAACGACAACCGTCATCTGATGAAGACGTATTTTTTTTTATTGGAGGTTTAACCACCACCGTGAGCAACTCAATGGGCTATAAGCAGCCGCCAGTCCCTAATTTAGGGCCACTGGTTCCAGGGAAGGGAGAGAGCCAGTGCCGTAAGACAAACACAACATCCATGTCTCACTGGGATTTGAACCCTTATCACTTTCGGACGAACGATCAGAAGCCATCGCTTAGAACACTGCGCCACCGGGGCGGCAAAGATGTGTTTGAGTGACAGTTCTGCATCATCAGCGTTGGCGCAGCAGTTACGAACCGTAACGGATTCTCTCATGTCAGCTGTAACCGTACGTCTCCGCTTATTACAGTTAGGGCTGCAAGCCCATCGGTCTCTTTTCAGGCTACCTTTGATACCGAAACAATGAACTTCCAGGCTGCAAATAGAGTGGCTGCAAATGGAGTGGCTGCAAAGGTAGTGGCGAAGGCAGTTGCGTGTCGAGTGACACAATATTTTGTTCTCTTACGAAATGCACTTCTGTTTAAGAAATAAATGATGGTCGCATCTGTGCCCGCCAACGACAGGGGAGAGGCATTCGGAAGTGTGTATTCACACCAGGCATACCTCACCAACACGAGGCATTATGACCTGGGGGAAAAGCAAATCGCCTCTTATAAGTGCCCGTACCACCATAACGACTGCCCGTTACGCCTACGGTCAATCGCTATTCCGTACCTTCAGGACGTCTCTGGCGCCGTATTTAAAGCAGGACAATACCACATCACGTATTGCAGCAACTCGGGCTTTCTTCAGGGATAACAACGTGCCATGAACGGCTAGATCGCCGGATTTATCACCCATAGAAAATTTCTGGGACAAGAACAAAGGACAGCTGCATCAACTCTTGATGAACTTCGGGAGCGAGTCAATATAGCTTGGATGGCTATTCCACAGGACACCGTTCATACATTATTTACAGCAGATGTAAATAATTATCTCATACAGCAGATTGATACAAGCCAGAACTGACCACACCAATTACACTGTCAAGTCACATTACTGTGACCACCACCTGATAACCAGAGTAACCGCCGTGTGCAGCGCAGACAGCAGCTAGACGGGCTGAGAGTGACTCAATAAGGTGCTGGTAGGTGTTCGCAAGTATGTGGACCCATGTTGACTGCAGTGCACCTGACAACTGCTGGAGGGTGCGTGGTGAAGGATCCATAGAGCAACCAACACCATCGAGGTGGTCCCACATATGCTCAATTTGGTTTAAGTCTGGGGAATTAGGGGGCCAGGGAAGTACATTGAAATCTTCATCTTGCTTTTCCTACCACTCTCGTACATTTCCAGCTAGGTGACACGTCACAGTGTCCTAATGGAAGATCCCACCTGCCCCAGGGAATACATTCAGCATGTATGGGTGTACGTAGTATGCAAGGATGGATTCATTAGGAATTCAGTCCATAGTGCCTTCCACAGGTATGAGTGGTCCCAGAGAATGCAACGAAAGCATTTCCCAGACATTGCACCTACCAGCTTGTATTCTTCCAGCAATGATTGAAGACTGTTTGTTCTCCAATGTTTCTCGTCTTGTACGCCAACCTCCATCCGTTCGATGAAGAAGAAAACGTGACTCATCGGAGAAGGCAATCCTTTGACAATCAGAGGAGGTCCAATTCCGATACTGCCGTGCAAATGTAAGCCTTTTCTGCCAAAGAACCTTCGTTAGCATAGGTGCAGTGACCATTCGTCTGCAACGGAGCCCCATACACAGCATGATTCGCTGAACTATCGTTTTAGACACACTTCCGGTAGCCTCCTGGTTCATTCGGCTAGTGAGTTACTCCACTGCAGCGTGTCGATCGGCCCTAGCTCGTCTTCAAAACCGACGTTTACCACTCAGATGAATGGCACGTGATGCTTCGCTGTTTCCACGTCGCTTAATCGCAATGGTGCCATTTATCGAATCACGATACACTTTGAAAACAGCAGCACGCGAACAGTTCACGAACTGCGCTGTTTCAGAAATACTGCCACTCTTGGCCCAAAAGCCGATAATCATCCCTTTTTGCAAATCTGATAAATCGCTCCTTTTATCCATGACAGCAACGAGTGATATTTTTCAGAATGCCTACAGCACACCTTATATACCCTTCAAGCCAGCTAACCTTCTTTCATTGGCTACGCGCTTTTGAAGTCAGAAGTAGGAGGTGGTCACAACAATATGGCTCGACTGTGTATTAGCTACATCGACGCCCTTGGTACGTATGACATCGAGATGCGAATCATTTTTACTTTGTTGCCCAATGAACATATTCTGTAAAAATCAAAATCGTAGCTCGATTCCTTTCAGGTGTCCTGTTTTTTATGAGCATGAGTGTGTGATGTGGATTCCATTTCGCGAACTTTTATTTCACAACCTGATGCGTTATGTCATATTTTTGCCTTGTGTTTCTTTCTCTTTAGCCATTGAATGTTTTTACTCGTGTTGTATTAAGAGGCGTACCAGAATGTATAGTTTATTGCTTGTTCGTTCAAGTTCATTTAAAATCCTGTAAAAATGAATCGAATTTTTAAAACAACATAGAGTAACAGACCTTCACTAAAATTTGCAAGGAACCCATTATATTCAGATGTATTGTGCGATTGGAACATCACCATAATTTTGTTCTTCGATGACCGAAGGACTTCCGGCACTTTATCACCGCATAAGGTTTCCAGAAGCGAACTGTCTACACCATGCCCATCAAAAACCATTACAGAACTGGAATTGCATTGATCACTCTCTGATATCTGAAAAAAGAAAGAGACGTACATCATTGGAAATTAAACATAATTAACTTTATGCGGAACATTAGAATTGAAGGTGAATTAGGTATAACTTTAGAATTTTGAAACACCAGCTGTGTCTGTGCACATTTGCTTAACTAATACAAATTTAGTAAACTTTTAAAATGCGCATCAGGCTATGAAAGGAAATTGTTTCCCTGAAGCATGATGTTAGCAATCTAAGGCTAAATATACACTACACTGACAAAAGTCACCGGACACCTAGAAGAGAAACCCAACATAGCATTTATTGACATACGTTAGTGCGGTGTTGGTCCACCTTTCGCCTAAATGCATGCACTGACCCTTCGAGACATCCTTTCGACAAGGTTTTGGAACACAGCGATAGGCATGCGCTTCCATTCAGTACATAATGCTGCCGCTAACTGTTGCTTAGTAGTAGACCTTGGTTCCAAACTTTTATGCAGCGCTCTAATTCATCCCATATGTGCTCTATGAGATTAAGATCAGGGCTATGTGCTGGCCAGTCCACACACGCTACGGAATTATCGTCAAACCACGCAGTAACAGTTCTTGTTTTACGGCTCGGTGCATAATCCTGCTGATACCAACAATGCTCGGTTTCATAATTTTGCACAGAGTTGGTTGGGCATAATTGTCCAGAATATCGAGGTAGACGTGCTGGTTAACAGGTTTGTCCACGATAACCAATGGGCTGGGACCATACCACGAAAAACACTCTCACACGAGTACGCTGCCAGCTCGAAACTTGACCGTAGGAACAGTACACTGTGGTAAGTAGCGTTTCCCCGGCTGCCGCCATACCTACACACGATCCATCAGACTGATGGATCGTGTATCTGGATTTATCAGTCCATAGGACCCGTTTCCATTGATTTACGGTCCACGATAAATGTTCTTTACTCCATGCTAAATGACGAGTAGCATTACGAGTGGAGATGAAAGGCTCATGAGCATCCGAACGACCACGGTAACCCATGTAATGAAGTTGTGTGCAAATTGTACGTGTACATACCGAGCATTTTTACTCACTTGTACACTGAGGTCTTGTACAGTACTCCGTCAATTAGCTGTAACGACTCTCTCGAGGTTTCGACGTCCTCTATCACTGATTTTCTTTGGTCTGCCGGTACGTTTTGCTGCTTCAGGCACGCCATTTGTCTTCAACTTATTCAGTACATCCGAAACAGTATACTGGATATGTTTAAACGCCTCTCGGTTATTCTTATGGACAGCCCACTAATGTAACACCCAACAATCTTTCCTTTCTCAAATTCAGTTCTCCCCTGCCACGACATTTTCACTCAACCTCACAGTGGGATATGATCGCTGTCAGTTGAAGGCTTGTTTTTTATACCGTTTGCAGCTGTACCGCGCATCTTAACAGCGCAACGGATCGGTTCATTTGCTTTTGAATGGGTGTCCAGTGACTTTTGTGAACATAGTGTATATAGGACCCGCATGGTGTAAGCAGCCACACCATCCAGAACCATCTCCTCGCTATGGGGTACAGAAGCAATCGTCCCACGAGGGTACCGCTGCTGACCGCACATCACAGGGTGCAAAGATTAGCATGGGCGCGGGAACATCGCCACTGGACCCTAGACATGTGGGAAAATGTTGCCTGGACTGATGAGTTGAGATTCACGTTGGTACATGCGGATGGCAGTATACGAGTACGGCGCTAACCACATGAAGCGATGGATCTTTCTTGCCAGCAGGGTACTCTTCAAGCTGGTGGGGGTGGTATTCTCGTCTGGGGACTGTTTTCGTGGACTGAAATGGGACCCCTGGTACGTGTGACATCGTCCCTCACAGGTCAACGTTACCGGGATATCCTGGACGACCATTTGCTCCCGTTTGTGCGTCTTCAACATCCCACTGGGGACCTCATCCTGCAACAAGACAATGCAGCTCCCGAATTGTATCCGAATGGTTGGATGAACACTCCACCGACGTGACCTCGCTTCCTTGGCCAGCTAGGTCACCTGACCTCAATCCCATCGAGCACATCTGGGATGCCATCGGGAGAGATATTCGAGGCTCTGACCCCTCTCCATCAAATCTTCGTGAACTGTGTGAGCTTGTTCACGGGTCGTGGATCCGTATAGCTTGCCAACGCTTCCGGTGTCTTGTCGAGTCCATGCCGAGACGAGTCGCCACCGTCATCAGGGCGAAAGGTATTTCCACACGTTATTAGACAGGTATATCTAATTCAATTGCTCTTCAGTGTATATTTCTGTATTTTCATATTCACATCCCTCATACGAAATATGAATGCTTTGCACCACATGTTCTAACGCTTTTTTTTTGTTATATTTTTTTTTATTGTATGTGGTCTGATAAAGCTTAAATTAAATTTAATCCAATATCATCTTAAATTGAATTTCATCTAATTTCATCCACTAAATTTCATCCAAATCAGTTGTATACTTTTTGAGTTATCACGATTTTTCCATTTGTTCCCTAACTTATGGAAACCAGTGTAGAACAGGCTTTATTATCGTTTTTTTTTTTTAATTATTCATCCTGCGGTGACGGCGATATTTATTCATTGGTGTGATTAGAACGACGTGTTTTACCTAAAGGAAAGTTTTGTTTTCAGAAACATTAGCTCTTTAGGAGGACTCCGGTTTGCGTAAAATGCACATCAAAAGTTTTTAAATTCTAATGAAAAAGTATGTGTTAATATGCTGCAAATAGCTTATATCTGCTACAGAAATACCAAAAAAAAAAAAACAGTTGATTAATAGAACTGTAGACCATTTGAAAAAAGAATGTATGAGGAAATAATTCTTACGTTAAAAGTCGTGAACTGGAGATTAATGTTGTAATATTCTGTAACTGTGATGTTCCACACACATGCTGTGAACGGTGGGTATGGATTTGGATAATTCGGGCTGTGGAAAGATCCGTTGCTTGAGCTGAAGTCTTCCCCACAGACAGCTTTTCGGAGAGAATGTGAATTAACAGAATTAATATATGCATTTATCAAAAATGTACACACTCGCACATACACAAATAGATAGGCTTTAATTGAAAACTGCAGTTTTAAAAAGAGTAACACATAATTAAATGAAGAGATTGTTCTACATGGAAGAAATACAGCGATGAGTCAATACATTATGACTACTCTGGAGAAATGAACGCGCCTGGAGACCAAACGGTGGCGCAGATGAAGTTCACAGAGCAGTATATATACAACCCGAGGACTGGCTTTCGGTTAGTAGAGTGTTCGGAGTCAGAATGAGAAAAGCTGCCGATTTATCGGAATTGGATTAAGGCCAAATTGTGATGGCACGACGCCTCGGTACTACGATCTCGGAAACGTCGCGGCTTGTGGGTTGTTTACGGGCTGTTGTAGTGAGTACGTATCAAAAGTGGTGCACAGATGGCCGAACGACGAACCGCCTTCCAGTCGTGTGTCGTCCGCAGCTCATCGGTGCTAGAAGTGAGCGGAAACTGTCACGTATTGTTCACAGTGACCGCAGGGTCACAGTGCGACAAATCAACCGCAAGTACAACAGTGGTGATCAGGGCAATGTGTCACAGCACACAGTTCATCGCAGCATCTTGCTCATGGGTCTGCGCAGCCGAAGACCCAGCCGGTTTTTCCATGCTCACTGCTCGTCATCGTCAACAACGCATAAAATGGACCCGAGATAATCGAGATTGGATCGTGGATGATTGAAAGAAAGTGGCCTGGTCTGACGAATCAAGATTCCTGGTGTATCACGTAGACGGTGGAGCGCGGTCACCCCGATTACCAATAAAGGCTATGGAACCTGGATGCACTGTTGGGCGGAAACATATCGGCGGCGGCGGTGTTTTGCTGTGGGCGATGTTTTCTTGGGACACTTTAGGCCCCATTATCCCAATAGCAGCTGATAGGTATCTGAACATCGTTCACCTATTCATGGCAACTGTGTTCCCTGCTCGTGATGGTCATTACCAACAGGATAATGCGCAATGCCGCACTGCCAGAATCGTCAAGGAGTGGTTCGAGGAAAGTGCTGTTAATTCTCTGGTTTCCAAAGTCACCTGACATAAACCCAATCGAACACTTGTGATTCGACTTGGAAAAGCAGGTTCGCGCTAAATCACCACCACCCCAAAATGTACGGGAACTGGAGCACCTGCTGCTGTCATTTTGGTACCAGATACCCCAGGATACCTATCGCCAATTCATCGAATGGCTGCCTAGCCGAGTGGCTGCTCTTTTGCGGGCTAAAGGGGTTTTTTTGGATTGGAGGTTTAACGACCACCGTGAGCAACTCAATGGGCTATAAGCAGTCGCCCGTCCCTAATTTAGGGTCACTGGTTCCAGGGAAGGGAGAGAACCAGTGCCGTAAGACAAACACAACATCCATGCCTGACCGGGATTCGAACCCAGACCCCTTACGGAAGAATGATCAGAGGCCAGCGTCTTAGACCACTGCGCCACCGGGGCGGCTCTTACTGATTTGTTTCTGTATTCATCAAGGGAATAAAACACTTTCAGTTCATTTTTTAGTCGAGCTGTATCAAAATTTGAAGCATAGAGTTCTTTAAGTTATGATAGTTGATGCTCAGGGAAGCTTCCACAAAATTTATTTAAACAGTTCGAATCCAACAAAGCCACGAATTGAAGATATAATATCTCTGTTTTTAATTCATTGACACCACAAAAACTGAAACAACTCTCGCGAAACACTTATGGGCGGGAGTATGCGAGTGACTGAGATAGTCTGTCTTCTTTTTTCGGAGCGAAGCGTTTCGCAAAGCTATGGGAGGATCCCCTCTACCAGCTGATTCATGTTGTCATGGTAACGCTAGCAGGCGATTGTACGGAAGGGTTTCGTATCAGAACTGCGAAGACTCTGGAAGAGCTGCTTGCGTTATGCTGTTGGTTTTCGCTCGCCAGACTGAGTCAAAGAAGCGAATCCGCACGCGTTTTTTTTTTCGCACGAAAGCATCGACATATTTTAATACCGTTGATAACTGACTTTTATTTGTGCATATTTAATTCAGTTTTATTTGTGCATTCTCTGGGCTTCGCAGCTAGCCCAGTTAGCCTCGAATATACGCTACTGTAATATATCAATAATATATAATACAATATATATCAGTAATATATATAATATACTCTGAGTGGCCAATTTATTATGCCCACCTGACAGTTTTCAGCAAATGAGCTATGGCTGCACGCTGTTGTCGGCAGAGGGCGAGGCTAGAATAAAAAAGAAAAGCTTAGTGCTTGCGACAGTAGTAGAAGTGATTTTTAGGTGACGAGATTGGTGAAAAAATGCGATCTGACGGACTTTCAATGTGGGATGATTGCAGGAGCTCGAAGCCATGGAGCGAGTATCACCGAAACCGCCGCATTCGTGAAATGTTCCAGAGCAGCTGTTGTTAAAGTGTTTAAAGACTGGACTGTCAGCCAAAAAAAAAAAAACTGGGTCTCTAAGTGCAACGTGTGGTCGTCATCGACTAGTGACTGCTCGGGTGGAACGGAGAGTGTCCAGACTAGTAACAGACAACAGAAGGGCAACAGTGCAGCAAATTACAGACCATCTTCATCAAGGATTCCCTCAAATGATCTCTGCACGCACTGTTCGCCGTACACTGCATCGGATGGGATATGGCAACCGAAGGCCTGTTCGAACACCTTTGCTGTCTGCAGTTAATAAGAGAAAACGTCTCCAGTTCGCACAGGAGCACAAGATTGGACAGGTGATAAGTGGAAACACATTATGTGGTCCGATGAATCATGTTTTCAGTTGCATCATGCCAATGGCCGAGTGAGAATTTGGCGGAAACAGCACGAAAGCATGGACCCCAAAAACTACCCTTCAAGTTGTTGGAGGCAACGTTATGGTTTGGAGAATGTTTTCCTGGCATGCTTTGGGCCCTTTAATTCGTGTTGATCAACGTCTGACTGGCACATCATATCTAAACATCGTTGCGGACCAAGTGCATCCTGTCATGTGGATGGTTTATCCCAATGGCGATGGTTACTTTCAACAAGATAATGGCGTCCTGTCACATTGCTCGCATTGTACAGGATTGGTTTAAGGAACATGCCGGTGAGTTTACTTTGCTTAGGTGGACCCCACAATCTCCAGATCTCAACCCCATTGAGAATTTGTGGGATGAAGTTGAACGAGCCATCTGACAGCTGGATCCACAACCCTGCAATATCACACTCCTGGAAAGTGCTATTCATCAAGCATGGTCTCAGATTCCACAAACCACCTATCAACATCTCGTGGAGTCCATGCCACGAAGAATCGACGATGTATTAAAGGCAAAAGGTGGCCCAACGAAGTACTGAAGGGGTGGTCGTAACAAAGTGGTCACTCAGTGTATATATATCTATGATATATATCAATAATATATCAGCGATATGTATTTTTTAAAAAAGGGGAGAGAAACAAATCAAAATTTATACCAACAATATGCGGAGTTGAACCAGTATTATTATTCATTAATAAACTGCCAAAAAAGAAAGAAAGAAAGAAAAGAAACACCCCAAGAAAAACGTTCGGTTATGATGAAATTCCGCATACAAGTTATACAAATGATTATAAATAATGGCCAACTATACAAATGATTAAAAAATAACTACAAATGACTAAGTAGTCGCCCATCATACCGCACGAGAAACGCGCATCGAGGAGGGTATATCAAGAGCGAAGTTCGCCTGCAGAGACATTTGTGACAGCGGATTGAGGTTGCATTAACCTCCATAGACTCTGAGGATACCTCGACGTCGGACTCGTGCAGAATACGAGCAGTTGAGAAAATTTGAGAGAGAACGTATGATTTGGTTGAGAAGAGACCGGTTAGTCAAATCGCCGTATCGATCCGTTCGTTGCCATGTTGCGTCGTATTCAGGTACGGATGTGGCCATCGGTTGCAGTGATGTGGGGGACGATCAACGTGCGATAGAGTCCAGGGACGTCATGTTGTCTTCACTGATGAGTCAAGGTTTGCATTTGGCACCGATGATCAGCCTATACATGACTGGAGACGATCTGGCCAGCGCACGGGTCCTGCTTTTACCGTAGAACGGCACTGGGCTCTTACATCGGGAGTGACTGTCACTGCAGCCATTTGCTACGATAGCCGGACACACTTGGTAATTCTATGTACCTCTTTCACGGCTCAAAGGTACGTCGACGACATGCTACGACCTTTTGTGTTGCCATACCTAGTGCAGCATCATCGAGCAAATTTTCAACAGGATAACGCCCGGCCACACACGGGACGGTTCTCCCAAGCCTGCCGCCGTAATGTCGATATCTCTCAATCGCTAGCCCGATCGCCCGATTTGTCACTGATCGAACAGGTTTGGGACATGATGTATAACGAAGTAAATTTCTCCGTCATTTTTGGTCTACGCCGGGATTCGAACCCGGGTCCATTCATTCCAGAATAAGTTGCTCTACCAATTGAGCTACGCGGACATTTTATTCTGATTCCTATCTGCCTTTATGTCGTGTGCGTCCTTCTGGCCGGTACGTCACATCTCCTGGTACGTTACATCATCTCCCCCTTATGTTTTTTTTTTTTTTTTTCGAAGTGCTGCTCTTATTTTTCTTATCTCGCGGTGTGGAAATAACATCACACCATTGCGAGATTTTGAACGGTCGGGTCATCCGGATAGTTCGGGCGCCATTGTAACGAAGTTAATTCCTCCGTCATTTTTATCCGCGCCAGGATTCGAACCCGGGTCCATTCATTCCGGAATAAGTTGCTCTACCAATTGAGCTACGCGGACATTTTATTCTGATTCCTATCTGCCTTTATGTCGTGTGCGTCCTTCTGGCCGGTACGTCACATCTCCTGGTACGTTACAGATGGAAGGCCACCTACGTCAGTCTCGGAATTTCGACGAACTGGTCCGCAATTTGGACACAATTTGGCATTCTATACTTGAAGACGGTATCCGTGCACCGTATGCGTGTATGTGACACCGGGTAACCGCTTGTATCTGAGCCATAGGTAACGCTACAATGTACTGAATCTTTCCACTTGTGTAGCTCTTTTATCGGAATTAATGGCCCAACTGCCCTGAAATTGCAGTCCTTTTCTTTCTTATGCATATACACTATATTGACCAAAGTCACCCGACACCGCTTCAAAAAAAAAATGAACGGATCCACTGCGTTGTTCAGATGCGCGGTGCAGCTGCAAACGGTATAAAAATAAGCCTACAGCTGACAGCGATCATTTCGCACTGTGAGGTTCAGTGAAAATGTCGTGGCGGGAGAGAACTGACTTTGAGAAAGGAAAGATTGTTTGGTGTTATAATATTGGGTTGTCCATAAGAGAAACCGAGAGGCGTTTAACCATACCCAAATACACTGTTTTCGATGTACTAAATAAGTGGAAGACACAGGGCGTGCATGAAGCAGCAAAACGTAGCTGCAGACCAAAGAAAATCAGTGATAGAGGACGTCGAAGCCTCAGGAGAGTTGTTACAGCTAATCGACGGAGTACTGCACAAGAACTCAGTGTACAGGTGAGTAAAAATGCTGGAATCTCGGTATGTACACGTACCATTAGCAGAGAACTTCATTTCATGGGTTACCGTGGTTGTGCGGCTGCTCATAAGTCTTTCATCTCCACTCGGAATGCTACTCGTCGTTAAGCATGGTATAAAGGACATTTATAGTAGACCGTAAATCAATGGAAACGAGTCCTATGGACTGATGATTCCAGATACACGATCCTTCAGTCTGATGGCCGTGTGTGGGTATGGCGACAGCCGGGGAACGCTATTTACCACAGTGTACTGTTCTTACGGTCAAATTTGGAGCTCGCAGTGTACTCGTGTGGGGGTGTTTTTCGTGGTATGGTCCCGGCTCATTGGTTATCGCGGACAAACCTATGAACCAGCACGTCTACCTCGATAGAAATTGTGCCCTACGAACTCTGTGGCAATACTATGGAACCGAGCCTTATTGGTACTAGCAGAATAATGCACCGAGCCATAAAGCAAGGTTTCACAACATTGCTTTAATGGTTCTCTGGAACTTTTACAGAGAAAAATAGGGAAGCGTTGCACAATACAAGAGCAATAACAGGGGCACAACACAAATTAAGCAGGACAAAATACTTTGCATTAACAGAACAAGTATGATTACATATCAGGAACATAGATTATTTGAACGGAGCAAACATCAATATTTGTACACTGAGTAAATGAGGCAGTTCGTCAGGTGAAGATGATCACAGTTGAGACGAGGCGTATTAACATGTCATTTACGGGACGAAGTTTCAAAAGTTGTATAACACTCCATTACAGGTCATAGGCGGTTCCTGGGATTCATAGCAACAAAACATTCAATAACCAATGGCTTTGGAAAAGGACGCCGGAGAGGTAAAGTCTTTCGGTCGTGGAAAAGGTGAGGGAAATGACCATGGAGAGGGGTGTAACAAAAACATCTGTGTGGTTGTAGGAAGTGCAAATGAGAAGGTGGACACCCATGGCAGGGATTGAGAAGAAGGTATGTAGGCCTTGGAAGAAAAGTTTATCCGATCAAAAAGGGAAGTGAACGTAATGAACCCGTCTTCTAGAGCAGTGAGGAAGGCAAACGGATCAGCATTATCCTTCGTACTCGAAAAGCCCGGAAGAGAAGGCTGACTAGAATACTATATAGTAGACATCAGTGTAGAAGTTGATAGTGCAGAAGACGTGGATGACTTTTTGCTTTTCCGATGCGGTAGACGACGCCGACGCTTCTTACGGATAGCACCGGCGGAAGTAACACATGATGGTTGAGCAGGTGAACAAGGCAACTGAGCAGAAGCTAGAGACTGTAGAGATGATGAAGACGAAGAATCACCAGAGGCAGCACAAGAAGACGGAGAATCTGGTTTTAGAGATGATGTTTATTGCAGTTGAGAGGAAATTTGGTTGCTGGGCACAAGCGCAGAACCCGGAAGGGAAGAGGCTTCGAAAAGATCAAGATGAGCAGTAGACTGAGATGGTGATAGTTGAGGCAGAATATCTGCAGAATCAAAGGAGGCACCTGGAGACAGTTGAACAGGCCTGTGAGGCTAAAAACACGTAGGGTTACTGCCAGTAGGCGAAGAACACACAACATTTTGAAGTATACGTGCAAAACACGAATTGCGAGGATGAATTTCATCAGATCTGAAGTTCAAGGGTGAAGTGGCAGGCCGAGAAGTAGAAGAAGGCACACACGGAGGCGAAAAAAGACCCCCGGAAGGGGATGCTGTAGTCATGGCAGAAGGCGGGGACGGAACTGAACAAACAGGAGACGGTATGGAGGCTTTAGCTAAAAAAGATGGTCGCTGGGAAGAAGAATCAGGCGATGGGGCAGAAGTTCCGTCGACGGAAGTCGAGCACTGAGAGCTATCATGTCCGGGGGCTTTGCAGGTGAAGCAGTGAAAAGCAGAGTAAACGTTGATGGTTTTTTTTTTTTTTTTTTTTTTTATTGGAGGTTTAACGACCACCGTGAGCAACTCAATGGGCTATAAGCAGTCGCCCGTCCCTAATTTAGGGTCACTGGTTCCAGGGAAGGGAGAGAGCCAGTGCCGTAAGACAAACACAACATCCATGCCTCACCGGGATTCGAACCCGGACCCCTTCGGACGAATGATCATAGGCCAACGCCTTAGACCACTGCGCCACCGGGGCTCGAACCCGGACCCCTTCGGACGAATGATCATAGGCCAACGCCTTAGACCACTGCGCCACCGGGGCGGCTCGTTGATGGTTATCGTGCGAGGACCTAGAAGAATCCGGAATTCAGTAGGGCATGAGGTGATGTGAGAAGAGTCAGGAAAGATGACGAGCACTTGTCGACGAAAACTTAAGAATGTCCGATCACCTCGATCGGTAGGAGCAGAGGAGACGTCCGGACACTTCCAATGAAGCGCCTACATAACGAAAGAAAAGCAAGTAGTAATCCATCACTGACTTCCGGGGTCACAGGATACAAAGTAACAAGCACAGAACATTGGGCAAGCAGTTGGGGCAGCAAACTCTGGTCCCCAACTGTAATGCATGAAGAAAGAACTTGATTAACATATTCAATAAAAGAAAAATGTACAAGTACTGATTTGGGCTTTCTAGCGAAGTGCGTAATCGCTCTAGCTGGGAGATATGACAACGCAGACATGTATTCGTGTAACTTGACATTGGGAAGTGCGGCAAACTTGACGTCTAAATAAAGAGAATTGAGCATAAAGTTACCCAGCTGTGAATATTCAGCCACGGTAGTAGTGAGAGTTGAGCCATGACGAACTATGAAACGATCAAGGGCCGCCCCGGTGGCGCAGTGGTCTAAGCGATGGCCTATGATCATTCGTCCGAAAGGGGTCCGGGTTCGAATTCCGGTGAGGCATGGATGTTGTGTTTGTCTTACGGCACTGGCTCTCTACCTTCCCTGGAACCAGTGACCCTAAATTAGGGACGAGAGACTGCTTATAGCCCTTTGAGTTGCTCACGGTGGTCGTTAAACATCCAACCAAAAAAATGATCAAGGCATGACGGGAGTCAAGCTGGTGAAGATGAGCATTTGCCTGAGTTAATCGAAGACGCAGAAGCAGTAGGGAGAGATGCTGTCTTAAAATCAGAGGGAAGGCGTTCATGCGGAGCATTAGCTGGGTGTTGGGACGTATGCTGTAGTCCAAGAGTAGTGATACAAGCCATTGAACGGACGAAGGCATGATGAGGTATAGGCAGTAAAAGGTGTATGGCGTAAAGCACTTGTAGGGCAATCTGCACGCTGGGGAAGACAGCGTAGTGAACGACTAACGATAGGTGGAGTACAAAGATGGAAGACAGACGCAGACACAGGCAGCAGGAAGTCTTCTATGAGCAACAGGCAGTTCAGAGTAGAGTGTCAAGGCAAGTCAAGATGGGGAAAAAAGTAAACATGCCCAACAGGATAAATGATGATGTTAGAACAGTAAAATATGCACTTACTAGCTCGGGAAAGTGGTTGAAAAGATATAGCACACTGTTTTGCACGAACGAAGAACAAATTAAAGGAGCAAGAGGCACTATAAACAAGAAAATAGGGTGCACACTGCCTATCTCGGCAGGGCGTGGTTAGCAAATGGAATATCGGTGAAACATGCACATTTCAACTCAGACAAGTATTTAGGGAAAGATCCACGCACTTTTATGTACGAGTGAAGCACAATTTGAAGGAGCAATAGGCACTTGAAACAGGCGAAAAGGGCACACACCCTGCAGATCTCGAAAGGGCGTAGTCGGCAGGGGACATTATGATGGAAAATTGGTAAAATATGCACTTACCTACTCGCAGTAGTGGCAAAAAGGATATCGCACACCATTATGCACGAGCGAAGCACAAATTCCAGAAGCAACAGGCAGTATGAACAGGTACTTTGTGCGCACACTGCATATCTCTGAAGATCTCGGAAGGGCGTGGTCAGCAGGTGAAATTATGATGGAATATCGGTATAATATGCACTTACTCACTCGAAAAAACGTCTAGAAAGATAACACACACCTTTACACAGAGGCAAACAGGGCGCAAAATGCAGAGCTCGGAAGGGCGTTGTCAGCAGCCATAAAGCAAGGACTGTTACGGCGTGGTTGACGATAATTCCGTATCGTGTGTGGACTGACCAGCACAGATCCCTAATCTTAATCTCATAGAGCACATATGAGATGAATTAGAGCGCCGCATAACAAGTTTGGAACCAAGGCCTACTACAAAGCAACAGTTAGCGGCAGCATTATTTACTGAATGGAAGCGGATACCTATCGCTGTGTTGCAAAACCTTCTCGAAAGCATGTCTCGAAGGGGCAAGTGTATGCATTAATGCCATAGGTGGACCGACATCGTACATAAATAAATGCTATGTTTCGTTTCTTTTCTAGGTATCCAGTGATTTTTGTCAATATAGTGTACATTGTAGGCAGAAATTTTCATCTCGATTGGATGATTTCTTCTGCGTAAGTATTTCTTTTTTGGGGATTAGGGGTGTGTGGCAAAGTGTGTATTTATTTTGGAAAAAACTGAATACACAGTGCGTCAAAGAATTTTTAAGACTGAGTCTGTAAAATGAAATAGAAACAAGAAATTATAATTTGTTTTGGTTTGTTATTCAAAATAAGTCCCTCCGGCTTCAATACACTTGTTACAGCGATTTAATGATTCGAATGCCTGTTCCAGTTCACTTTGCGAAATTGCCTCCAAAGCACGCGTCGAAGCTGTTTGTATGGTCGAAATCTCATCAAAATAACACCCTTTTAACGTCATTTTAAGTTTTGGGAACAAAGAAAAGTCGCAGGGTGCTAAATCAGGCAAATACGGTGGATTATTCAACACATAGACGTTATTTTTTGCCAAAAATCTACGAACAAGAAGGGAGGTGTGACTGGGTGCATTAGTCGTGCAACAAACAACAACTGTTTTCATCTCGATATTCTGGACGAATGCGACGAATTCTGTCCATCAAACGCCTCAAAACATTTAAATAAGACTCACCAGTAATTGTTTGTCCACTTGGAACAAATTCTTTGTGGATAATACCCTTACTATTGAAGAATGTATTGAGCATTGTTTTGATTTTCGATGGAACTTTTCTTGTTTTTTTGGCTTGTGGCGAGTTTTTTGACTTCCATTCCGCACTTTGTTGCTTTGTTTTAGGATCATATTGAAAACACCATGTTTAATCACCAGTAACAATCGATTTTAAGAAGTTTGAATCATTTTCAACGGCTGAAATGATGTCTCTGCAATGTGCACTTCTCCTTGATTTTTGTTCATTGGTTAACGTGTGTGGAACAAATTTAGCACAGACTTTTGTTTTGCCCAAATCTTCATGCAGGGTGGTTCGAATCGCTTCTTTGTTGATGTTTAAAGACTCTTCCACCATTTGTAGTGACGCACATCGATTGTTTGCCACGAAATCCCGCACTTTTTCAATAATCTCAGGTGTCCTAGATGAACTTGGTCTTCTGGTATGCTTATCATCTTCTAGCGTCTCTCTTCCGTCCAAAAAAGTTTGTGGCACAGGAAAACATTTGATCTACTTAAACAAAACTCACCGTAAACTTGTTTCATCATTTGGTACATTTCCGAGGCACTTTTACCAAGTTTTGTATTAAATTTAATAACAGCCCTTTGTTCCATCTTAATAATTCAACATGAAAAAATTTTTACTTCTCTAATGAACGGTCATTTCGTTTGAGTTACTTTAACAACTGCGCAGTACCTTTGGCAAAAAGCAAGCAGATGGTCCCGGTTTATAACGCATTCGCGATTACACTGGTGGCGCCACCGTAGGCTGAAATCTAGCGCCAGTCTTAAAATTTTTTTGACGCACTGTGTATACTGAATGTACTCCTTATATCGGTCCCAAAAGCACAAAATCGGCAATACGAACCGATTTCTGTACGCATGGTATTGCAATGAAAATGTCACTAGTTAGGGAAGAAAGCAAATGAGTAATAAGAGTAACGCAGTATTTTACATTGAAAATATCAACTAAGAAGAAACAAAAAGCTGAATAATTATTAAAATTTTACTTCTGGAAACAACGTACCTGTCCTAAAATATGCGGTGAAGCCTGAGAGTTGGGTGCTGTCATCTGAGTGGAACTTGACTGTCATTTTGTTTTTGGAAGCACGAATTGGGAATATTGTCCTTAGACCACAAATAGTTTCCAAAACAGAACTGTTCGTATCATGCCCATCAAAAACTCTTACGAAATCATAATTACATTCATCATCATTCTCAATCTGTAAAAAATGAGAAACAACATAATAGCGCATGTGTAGAGAAACATCTGAATCGGGGAAAGTCAAAAATTTATTGTTATTTGTATTACTTACAGTCGATATACACTGAAGAGCAATTGAATTAGAGACAGCTGGCGTTATGCAAATCTGGTGCTGTGGGCGGCCCTGTAAACGGAAACGACGTGACGTATGCAGCGATCCGACAACATAAGGAGTGATGCGACGGGAATCAGTAAGAGTCGGAAGCAGTATGGGTAAGACGAAAGATCTAAGTGCATTTGATCGAGGGCAAAATGTCGGGGCCCGACAAATGGGTCACTCTATCTCGGAAGTCGTGCAGGCACTGGGATTTTTACGAGCCACTGTGTCACGGGTGCACCGTGAGCACATCGAATCCGGTAAAACCATCCCTGCAAGGGCCAACTGCCGTGGACAAGAGCGTGTGGATGAGCGGGGTCATCGTCGGCTAGCTCGCATTGTAACAGCGGATAGACGGGCCACAGCGGAAGAAATCACTCGGCAATTTAATGCTGGTGCACAAAAACGTGTAAGCAGCCACACCATCTAAAACCATCCTCTCGCTATGGGGTACAGAATCCATCGTTCCACGAGGGTACCGCTGCTGATCGAACATCACAGGGTGCAAAGATTAGCATGGGCGCGGGAACATCGCCAACGGACCCTAGGTATGTGGCGAAATGTTGCCTGGACTGATTAGTCGAGATTCACGTTGGTACATGCGGATGGCAGGATACGAGTACGGCGCAGACCACATGAAGCGATGGATCCTTCTTGCCAGCAGGGTATTCTTCAAGCTAGTGGGGGTGGCATTCTCGTTTGGGGACTGTTTACGTGGACTGAAATGGGACCCCTGGTACGTGTGACATCGTCCCTCGCAGGTCAACGTTACCGGGATATCCTGGACGACCATTTGCTCCCGTTTGTGCGTCTTCAACATCCCACTGGGGACCTCATCCTGCAACAAGACAATGCACAGTGCCATCGCTCCCGAATTGTATCCGAATGGTAGGATGAACACTCCACCGACGTGACCTCGCTTCCTTGGCCAGCTAGGTAACCTGTCCTCAATCCCATCGAGCACATCTGGGATGCCATTCAGACTGATGTTCGAGGCTCTGATCCCCCTCCATCAAATATTCGTGAACTGTGGGAGCTTGTTCAGGGGTCGTAGATCCGTATGACTTCCCAATGCTTCCGGTGTCTTGTCGAGTCCATGCCGAGACGAATCGCCGCCGTCATCAGGGCGAAAGGTTGTGCTACACGTTATTAGACAGGTATCTTTAATTCAGTTGTTCTTCAGTGTACATTGGAAGGGTAACTTAATGATGAAGTGGAAAAATTAAAATAACGCCGTAAATAGCAGTAGCACCCGAAACAAATCCACTCAGGACCGTGTCTGGAAACATGAGAAACATTACATGCGTACTAATGGAAAATGGAAGCATAGTGAGTGGTTTGCGTGACGTGAGAACAAAATGCCATCACCTAGAATAATGGCATCAGTTGAACGGATGCCATTGAACGATGTGCATAAGTGTTGTAGACGTTTTATTGTATTTGTTGTGGTCTAGGGACGACGAAATGGCCTGTCGAGAACACCTTGATTTTACTCGTGGTCGAATAATTTGGAGACTCGAGGAGGGGTGAACTGTGATGAATGGGGCCCAAGATATCAGTATCGCACATAGCATCGTATGGCGTGCTGGGTCGGCCTTCAGGATTACAGGTACAGTTGTGAGAAAGACCAGTAGTGGTGTTCCACCCAAAACCATCATCAATGAGGACCGCTAACTGCTCTACAGAACAAGAGGGATCGACAACAGCCAACAACCTTTAAAAAAACTCAACATGAGCACAGAACGCAAATTACAGTGGGCAGGTGACTATACAAAGGAGGACTGTTTGCCCGATGACCAGTACGGTGTTTTCTATTGGCAAAAACTCACGGGAGACACCGCTTACAATGGTCCAGAGAGCACAAGGACTGGGCAGCAGAACAGTGGGGCATGGTACTTTTTACTGATGACAGTTGATTTAGTCTCTATAGCGATTCTGGATATCAGCTAATCTGGCGTGATGTAGGCCCTCAGTATTTCCCCGAAAACATTAATGAAAGGGATAGATATGACTGCCGCAGTGTTCTCGAATGGGAAGGTATTCTGATCGATGGACGTACAGAGCTCCAGATACTGGAAGGAAGTAGTGTAACCTGTGCGCGCTACTACAATGAGGTAATCCTTCCCCATGTTCATCTGTTCAGAGGTGCCACTGGAACACAGCTCGTGTTAATGACGAAAACTGCACTCCATGGTACGGTGGCTGTTGATGAGCTGTTGAAAACTGAGGACATAAAGGATGGTTTTGCCGACCTAATTCCCACAGAACACGTATGGGATGCTCTGAGGAAATGCAATGCGATACGTCAACACACACCGGAAGCTGTCCAACAGCTAAAGACGGCTCTGACGGAAGAATGGGGTGATGTCACTCCAAGAACTCATCAACAACCTAGTGTACGGATGAATGGTGCACATCAGGCATGAAATGTAGGTGTGATCATATCCCCACTGAGGACTTCCTCTTTCCTTCGTACCGTTCTTGGCAGTGATACGTCTGTATTATGAAACCCAGTGCTATGTAGCCAATTATGAATAAAGTTCCACTATATCCTTTAGTATCTGCAGTTGTGTCGATGTTGTTTCCGAATATCCTTTAGTATCGGCAGTGATACATCTGTATTATGGAACCCAGTGCTATGTAGAAAATTCTGAAAAATCCCACTATAATCTTTAGCATCTGCAGTTTTGTCGACGTTGTTTCCATCATCATTTTCGTAGGTAATGGAGTACCTATGGTTTGAATTTCGCATATCCAGGAGGCTCTTATACGACGCTACAAGTCAAAACCTGGCTCGTCCTTATACACTGGCGGAAAGTGGAAGAAGAACACCAAGAAAGAGGCGTCTGATACCAACGAAATTTATACAGCATAATAACGGAATACAGAGGATAACGTGATCAAAACATTATGGCAAAATACAGCTGTACTTGCTGGTAACTGAAAAATAACATTTCCATGTAACATGGCTAGTACAAGATTGAACCGGCATGAACTGCGTCACACTGTGCAATTCTGGCATGGAGTCTGTCGTACAGATGTTGGATGTAAGTTTGGGGTATTGAGTTCGAAGCATCCACAACCTGGACGCGTAAATCTGAGATGGTCGTGGCTGGCCGTGGAGACCGGATGAGTCGTTGTCCCATAAAATGCCACACGTGCTCAATGGGGGACAAATCCAGTGAACGTGCAGGCCATGGAAGTTGTCTCACACCCTGAAATGCATGTTGCGTTGCACGTGCCGTGTGTGGGCGTGCGTTATCTTGCTGGAAAACACCACGATGGACAGAAATTACAAATTACACAACAACGGGCTGAATGATGTTGTTGATTTAGGAGGTGCTGTTTAACGTACCCGGTACGAACACTAGTTGTGTACGGGAGTGATAGCAGATCGCTCCCCACACCAGGAGACCAGGTGTAGGCCCTGTGTGTTGCTGGCGGATGCAAGAAGGGTGGAGACGCTCCCCTGTGCGTCTGCGAACACGCATACGGCCATCGGAGGCTCCCAAGCAGAATCTGCTTTCACCGTTGAACACGACAGATCGCCATTGTGTTCTTCAGTGCAGACGTTGGCGACACCACCGGAGCCGCTCCTGACGGTGGGCTGGAGTCAGAGGTACACATGCCAGAGGCACACGTGCACGTAGTCCTGCATCCAGTAGACGGCTGCGGATTGTTCACACAGTCACCTCAGGTGCAACGGCAGCTCGGATTTGCGTCGCAGTGGATGTTCTGCTTGACAACGCCACTCTTATGCGTCGATTGGTCCGCTCATCAGTCCGTCTGTGACTCCCGGTTCCACGTTTTTTCGTGTGGGAATGTTCCTCGGACCATCTACGCCACCATCGTACCACCACCGATACTTCCCGTCCAATTCGCTCCGCAATACGACGATACGACCACCCGGCATCGCGGAGTCCGACTAGACGACCTCGCTCAAAGTTCGATAACTGCTGAAATTGTACGCGTCTTCCATGTCCAGGCATTGCAGCTTTTTCAGGGTCTTCGCACGTGTCCGTACGCCGACGACTGATTACATTCACTTTGCCATACTCCTTAAGTACCACCGACGGTAATTTGTATATTATACCGTGCTGTGGCGTAAACGCTCACCGGTTGGTCCCAAAATTAACATCACACCTACGTGAGTTCGATCCCATTAACATATATAAATTTCATGATCGACCGCCAATTCCTTCTTGGTGTTCTTTTTTCACTTTCCGCCAGTGTATTTTGCACACCAGTGCAGTCTAAAAAACATGAATGTGAAGAAAAGGAACTTATATTTTCCTGATGTTAGGAATCGGATATTTCATATTTCGGAATTTACTGGGCTTGAATATCTTCCGTGTGTGTGTTTTGAGAAATTTCGAAAACAGTCGTAAACGATTTCATTTTGAAGCGCCTGATGTTACGAGTGGTAACACTTGCAAGACTTGCGAAATCATTTCGAAAACAATAGCGTCTCACAGTTGAGTGAAGCCCGTACGCATTTCTTATGTAGAATAGACGGACAAAGATACGCAGATGTGTGACATATATGACGGCATGTTTACTTGAAAAACTGTTAGTGTTACTGGGCTTTAGAAAAAAGAGAAAGAAGAGGAAAAGAGAAGTATTTTTAGTTAAAATGAGAGAATGTTTCTGCCATTATGACTGCAATGCTAAATGAAATAGATCATTGAGGTAAAGATCGAGTTTCATAACAGCAGATAGAACTAGAAAAAGTCTTCATTCCAACAATGACAGAGTACTTTAAGGTATTCACATACCTTGAAATGGTCAAAAGTCCGAAAACATTTTTATGGACTTATTTTATTCCCCGTTGTGTTTTACTTTCAGGATCTGTAATTGTTTTTCACAGATTCTAAATAGTTTTCGAGTTGTATTCATTTTTATGAACCCTTATCTACTGAGGAAAAGGATTTAAATATATTTGATTGTTATTTCACGTACATCATACACTTAGCCAAACCTAGAAATGAGAGATTAACCACCACGGAACTGTTTGGCAAGTGTCTCCATGTTAAAACTCAGAACAGCAATGAGAGTTTCTATTCCCTAATTTGGAGACATTGTACGAAGGAGACATTTGTGAAAATGAACACTTTCAAATTCTCTGTTTATGATGCTGTATTCCACTTCAATGCTGTGGCAAAAGTAGAATTAGAAATTATTAAATAATTGGGACTAAATCCAGGGAAATATATGATGAAAGAGGTGACGTACAACGTACAACAGCGAGTCCAAACTTTGTCAACTACAAAGTACGGACTGTGTAAAGCAGAAGCGAAAGAGCAGAAGGTAAAGTAGAATTAGAAATTATTAAAAAATCGGGACTAAATCCAGGGAAATATATGATGAAAGAGGTGACGTACAACGCGTACAACAGCGAGTCCAAACTTTGTCAACTACAAAGTACGGACTGTGTAAAGCAGAAGCGAAAGAGCAGAAGGTAAAGTAGAATTAGAAATTATTAAAAAATCGGGACTAAATCCAGGGAAATATATGATGAAAGAGGTGACGTACAACGTACAACAGCGAGTCCAAACTTTGTCAACTACAAAGTACGGACTGTGTAAAGCAGAAGCGAAAGAGCAGAAGGTAAAGTAGAATTAGAAATTATTAAAAAATCGGGACTAAATCCAGGGAAATATATGATGAAAGAGGTGACGTACAACGTACAACAGCGAGTCCAAACTTTGTCAACTACAAAGTACGAACTGTGTAAAGCAGAAGCGAAACAGCAGAAGGTAAAGTAGAATTAGAAATTATTAAAAAATCGGGACTAAATCCAGGGAAATATATGATGAAAGAGGTGACGTACAACGTACAACAGCGAGTCCAAACTTTGTCAACTACAAAGTACGGACTGTGTAAAGCAGAAGCGAAAGAGCAGAAGGTAAAGTAGAATTAGAAATTATTAAAAAATCGGGACTAAATCCAGGGAAATATATGATGAAAGAGGTGACGTACAACGTACAACAGCGAGTCCAAACTTTGTCAACTACAAAGTACGGACTGTGTAAAGCAGAAGCGAAAGAGCAGAAGGTAAAGTAGAATTAGAAATTATTAAAAAATCGGGACTAAATCCAGGGAAATATATGATGAAAGAGGTGACGTACAACGTACAACAGCGAGTCCAAACTTTGTCAACTACAAAGTACGGACTGTGTAAAGCAGAAGCGAAAGAGCAGAAGGTAAAGTAGAATTAGAAATTATTAAAAAATCGGGACTAAATCCAGGGAAATATATGATGAAAGAGGTGACGTACAACGTACAACAGCGAGTCCAAACTTTGTCAACTACAAAGTACGGACTGTGTAAAGCAGAAGCGAAAGAGCAGAAGGTAAAGTAGAATTAGAAATTATTAAAAAATCGGGACTAAATCCAGGGAAATATATGATGAAAGAGGTGACGTACAACGTACAACAGCGAGTCCAAACTTTGTCAACTACAAAGTACGGACTGTGTAAAGCAGAAGCGAAACAGCAGAAGGTAAAGTAGAATTAGAAATTATTAAAAAATCGGGACTAAATCCAGGGAAATATATGATGAAAGAGGTGACGTACAACGTACAACAGCGAGTCCAAACTTTGTCAACTACAAAGTACGGACTGTGTAAAGCAGAAGCGAAAGAGCAGAAGGTAAAGTAGAATTAGAAATTATTAAAAAATCGGGACTAAATCCAGGGAAATATATGATGAAAGAGGTGACGTACAACGTACAACAGCGAGTCCAAACTTTGTCAACTACAAAGTACGGACTGTGTAAAGCAGAAGCGAAACAGCAGAAGGTAAAGTAGAATTAGAAATTATTAAAAAATCGGGACTAAATCCAGGGAAATATATGATGAAAGAGGTGACGTACAACGTACAACAGCGAGTCCAAACTTTGTCAACTACAAAGTACGGACTGTGTAAAGCAGAAGCGAAAGAGCAGAAGGTAAAGTAGAATTAGAAATTATTAAAAAATCGGGACTAAATCCAGGGAAATATATGATGAAAGAGGTGACGTACAACGTACAACAGCGAGTCCAAACTTTGTCAACTACAAAGTACGGACTGTGTAAAGCAGAAGCGAAAGAGCAGAAGGTAAAGTAGAATTAGAAATTATTAAAAAATCGGGACTAAATCCAGGGAAATATATGATGAAAGAGGTGACGTACAACGTACAACAGCGAGTCCAAACTTTGTCAACTACAAAGTACGGACTGTGTAAAGCAGAAGCGAAAGAGCAGAAGGTAAAGTAGAATTAGAAATTATTAAAAAATCGGGACTAAATCCAGGGAAATATATGATGAAAGAGGTGACGTACAACGTACAACAGCGAGTCCAAACTTTGTCAACTACAAAGTACGGACTGTGTAAAGCAGAAGCGAAAGAGCAGAAGGTAAAGTAGAATTAGAAATTATTAAAAAATCGGGACTAAATCCAGGGAAATATATGATGAAAGAGGTGACGTACAACGTACAACAGCGAGTCCAAACTTTGTCAACTACAAAGTACGGACTGTGTAAAGCAGAAGCGAAAGAGCAGAAGGTAAAGTAGAATTAGAAATTATTAAAAAATCGGGACTAAATCCAGGGAAATATATGATGAAAGAGGTGACGTACAACGTACAACAGCGAGTCCAAACTTTGTCAACTACAAAGTACGGACTGTGTAAAGCAGAAGCGAAAGAGCAGAAGGTAAAGTAGAATTAGAAATTATTAAAAAATCGGGACTAAATCCAGGGAAATATATGATGAAAGAGGTGACGTACAACGTACAACAGCGAGTCCAAACTTTGTCAACTACAAAGTACGGACTGTGTAAAGCAGAAGCGAAAGAGCAGAAGGTAAAGTAGAATTAGAAATTATTAAAAAATCGGGACTAAATCCAGGGAAATATATGATGAAAGAGGTGACGTACAACGTACAACAGCGAGTCCAAACTTTGTCAACTACAAAGTACGGACTGTGTAAAGCAGAAGCGAAAGAGCAGAAGGTAAAGTAGAATTAGAAATTATTAAAAAATCGGGACTAAATCCAGGGAAATATATGATGAAAGAGGTGACGTACAACGTACAACAGCGAGTCCAAACTTTGTCAACTACAAAGTACGGACTGTGTAAAGCAGAAGCGAAAGAGCAGAAGGTAAAGTAGAATTAGAAATTATTAAAAAATCGGGACTAAATCCAGGGAAATATATGATGAAAGAGGTGACGTACAACGTACAACAGCGAGTCCAAACTTTGTCAACTACAAAGTACGGACTGTGTAAAGCAGAAGCGAAAGAGCAGAAGGTAAAGTAGAATTAGAAATTATTAAAAAATCGGGACTAAATCCAGGGAAATATATGATGAAAGAGGTGACGTACAACGTACAACAGCGAGTCCAAACTTTGTCAACTACAAAGTACGGACTGTGTAAAGCAGAAGCGAAAGAGCAGAAGGTAAAGTAGAATTAGAAATTATTAAAAAATCGGGACTAAATCCAGGGAAATATATGATGAAAGAGGTGACGTACAACGTACAACAAGCGAGTCCAAACTTTGTCAACTACAAAGTACGGACTGTGTAAAGCAGAAGCGAAAGAGCAGAAGGTAAAGTAGAATTAGAAATTATTAAAAAATCGGGACTAAATCCAGGGAAATATATGATGAAAGAGGTGACGTACAACGTACAACAGCGAGTCCAAACTTTGTCAACTACAAAGTACGGACTGTGTAAAGCAGAAGCGAAACAGCAGAAGGTAAAGTAGAATTAGAAATTATTAAAAAATCGGGACTAAATCCAGGGAAATATATGATGAAAGAGGTGACGTACAACGTACAACAGCGAGTCCAAACTTTGTCAACTACAAAGTACGGACTGTGTAAAGCAGAAGCGAAAGAGCAGAAGGTAAAGTAGAATTAGAAATTATTAAAAAATCGGGACTAAATCCAGGGAAATATATGATGAAAGAGGTGACGTACAACGTACAACAGCGAGTCCAAACTTTGTCAACTACAAAGTACGGACTGTGTAAAGCAGAAGCGAAAGAGCAGAAGGTAAAGTAGAATTAGAAATTATTAAAAAATCGGGACTAAATCCAGGGAAATATATGATGAAAGAGGTGACGTACAACGTACAACAGCGAGTCCAAACTTTGTCAACTACAAAGTACGGACTGTGTAAAGCAGAAGCGAAAGAGCAGAAGGTAAAGTAGAATTAGAAATTATTAAAAAATCGGGACTAAATCCAGGGAAATATATGATGAAAGAGGTGACGTACAACGTACAACAGCGAGTCCAAACTTTGTCAACTACAAAGTACGGACTGTGTAAAGCAGAAGCGAAAGAGCAGAAGGTAAAGTAGAATTAGAAATTATTAAAAAATCGGGACTAAATCCAGGGAAATATATGATGAAAGAGGTGACGTACAACGTACAACAGCGAGTCCAAACTTTGTCAACTACAAAGTACGGACTGTGTAAAGCAGAAGCGAAACAGCAGAAGGTAAAGTAGAATTAGAAATTATTAAAAAATCGGGACTAAATCCAGGGAAATATATGATGAAAGAGGTGACGTACAACGTACAACAGCGAGTCCAAACTTTGTCAACTACAAAGTACGGACTGTGTAAAGCAGAAGCGAAAGAGCAGAAGGTAAAGTAGAATTAGAAATTATTAAAAAATCGGGACTAAATCCAGGGAAATATATGATGAAAGAGGTGACGTACAACGTACAACAGCGAGTCCAAACTTTGTCAACTACAAAGTACGGACTGTGTAAAGCAGAAGCGAAAGAGCAGAAGGTAAAGTAGAATTAGAAATTATTAAAAAATCGGGACTAAATCCAGGGAAATATATGATGAAAGAGGTGACGTACAACGTACAACAGCGAGTCCAAACTTTGTCAACTACAAAGTACGGACTGTGTAAAGCAGAAGCGAAAGAGCAGAAGGTAAAGTAGAATTAGAAATTATTAAAAAATCGGGACTAAATCCAGGGAAATATATGATGAAAGAGGTGACGTACAACGTACAACAGCGAGTCCAAACTTTGTCAACTACAAAGTACGGACTGTGTAAAGCAGAAGCGAAAGAGCAGAAGGTAAAGTAGAATTAGAAATTATTAAAAAATCGGGACTAAATCCAGGGAAATATATGATGAAAGAGGTGACGTACAACGTACAACAGCGAGTCCAAACTTTGTCAACTACAAAGTACGGACTGTGTAAAGCAGAAGCGAAACAGCAGAAGGTAAAGTAGAATTAGAAATTATTAAAAAATCGGGACTAAATCCAGGGAAATATATGATGAAAGAGGTGACGTACAACGTACAACAGCGAGTCCAAACTTTGTCAACTACAAAGTACGGACTGTGTAAAGCAGAAGCGAAAGAGCAGAAGGTAAAGTAGAATTAGAAATTATTAAAAAATCGGGACTAAATCCAGGGAAATATATGATGAAAGAGGTGACGTACAACGTACAACAGCGAGTCCAAACTTTGTCAACTACAAAGTACGGACTGTGTAAAGCAGAAGCGAAACAGCAGAAGGTAAAGTAGAATTAGAAATTATTAAAAAATCGGGACTAAATCCAGGGAAATATATGATGAAAGAGGTGACGTACAACGTACAACAGCGAGTCCAAACTTTGTCAACTACAAAGTACGAACTGTGTAAAGCAGAAGCGAAACAGCAGAAGGTAAAGTAGAATTAGAAATTATTAAAAAATCGGGACTAAATCCAGGGAAATATATGATGAAAGAGGTGACGTACAACGTACAACAGCGAGTCCAAACTTTGTCAACTACAAAGTACGGACTGTGTAAAGCAGAAGCGAAACAGCAGAACGTAAAGTAAAATTAGAAATTATTAAAAAATCGGGACTAAATCCAGGGAAATATATGATGAAAGAGGTGACGTACAACGTACAACAGCGAGTCCAAACTTTGTCAACTACAAAGTACGAACTGTGTAAAGCAGAAGCGAAACAGCAGAAGGTAAAGTAGAATTAGAAATTATTAAAAAATCGGGACTAAATCCAGGGAAATATATGATGAAAGAGGTGACGTACAACGTACAACAGCGAGTCCAAACTTTGTCAACTACAAAGTACGGACTGTGTAAAGCAGAAGCGAAACAGCAGAAGGTAAAGTAGAATTAGAAATTATTAAAAAATCGGGACTAAATCCAGGGAAATATATGATGAAAGAGGTGACGTACAACGTACAACAGCGAGTCCAAACTTTGTCAACTACAAAGTACGAACTGTGTAAAGCAGAAGCGAAACAGCAGAAGGTAAAGTAGAATTAGAAATTATTAAAAAATCGGGACTAAATCCAGGGAAATATATGATGAAAGAGGTGACGTACAACGTACAACAGCGAGTCCAAACTTTGTCAACTACAAAGTACGGACTGTGTAAAGCAGAAGCGAAACAGCAGAACGTAAAGTAAAATTAGAAATTATTAAAAAATCGGGACTAAATCCAGGGAAATATATGATGAAAGAGGTGACGTACAACGTACAACAGCGAGTCCAAACTTTGTCAACTACAAAGTACGAACTGTGTAAAGCAGAAGCGAAACAGCAGAAGGTAAAGTAGAATTAGAAATTATTAAAAAATCGGGACTAAATCCAGGGAAATATATGATGAAAGAGGTGACGTACAACGTACAACAGCGAGTCCAAACTTTGTCAACTACAAAGCACGGACTGTGTAAAGCAGAAGCGAAAGATCTTCAGAGGGCTGAAAAAAAGATAAAGACTGTCAAATGTGAATAAAGAAGGCCCCAGCTATACTACTGGGACGTTCTAGTGCTGGTTCCTATTCCAGTTGAAGACTGTGATGGACTAAAAAACTAATTATACTTACTTCTCAATCTTTACATCTGTGTTTCAGACACTTCAATTTTTCTATATGAGAAAGGACGGCAAACATCATAATTTTGGTTACAACTGTCCACATTTCAAAATGTGGAATGATTTAGAAAAGGTAAGGAATGTCTTAAAGGAATGAACTAAAATCTGCAAGATTAAATGCTAATAAGTTATTGCAGGGCGCATCAAATTTAACTATACATATGAACCCTACGATTCTAGTACAAACCTCACATATACACTGCTGGACAATTGCTAAGGACGGATCATAAACGGCTATATAGCGCTAAAAAAGTAAGTGTGGTTGAATGCCAAGTGAAATAAAATAATGTCAGAATGCCAGGACATTACCAGAAAGACAATTTATGGTGCTCTGAAATCCAGAAGGCTTTGGAACGTGTTCAAGGGACAAACAGGCCAATTCGTGCAGAATACGTAAACGTGAAAAAAATGCAATTACCGTCCGCAGGCGTTCCGGCGTAAGATGTCAATACGGGATATGGCCACCATGGAAGGCGATGCAAGATTCCACACGTCGTGTCATGCTTTGCACAACATTATCAAGCAGCTGTTGGGGTAATTTATCCCATTCCTCTGTCAGTGCACGGATGAAGGTGTCCTTATTTATTGGAGGGCATTGGCGACCAGCAAGACTCCTCCCCAAAGCATCCCACACATTTTCAATGGGATTCAGATCGGGAGAACTTGCTGGCCATACGAGGCGTTGAATATTCTCGCTCTCAAGACACTCCTGGACAGCGACTGTTCGATGACATGTTGCATTGTCGTCCATAAATATGAATCTATCACCGACAGCACCACGGAAAATGTGAACATGAGGTAACAGAACATCATTAATGTATCGTTGGCAAGTCATAGTCCCAGTTGGAAGCACATAGAGGAACGTACGGCCATTGATCATGATGCCAGCCCATACCATGACACTACATGTCGGATATCGGTCCCTTTCCTGTATGTTTGCTGGACAATATGCAGTACCACTATCACGCTAGATCAATTATCATTGACAATCAGACGATAGACGGTATCTACTCTCATATGAGAAGAGGACAGCAGACCAGTCGTTATCAGTCCAATTGCGATGTTGATGGCACCATTGCAAACGGGCGGTACGGTGACGTCTAGACAATGGGATGCACACAACAGGACGGCGGGCGTATAGTCCTCCTTCATGCAAACGTCTGGCGACAGTTTTTCGGGAGATCCGCTTGCCAGTAGCAGCCATAAACTGATTTGCTACCTCACTAGCTGAGCTGCGCCGGTGTCTTTTTGTTGATAGCACTATGTACCGATCTTCTGCAGGTGTCATACTGCGAACACGACCTCCCCCGTGACGTTTGCTACACTCTCCATTTGTTTGAAATGATTTCCAAAGCCTTGAAACAACACGGTGGCTGACGTCAAACTCCCTGGCAACATCTGTTATTTTTCGCCCTTCTTCAATCTTGACAATAATACGGCCACGCGTAAAATCATCTAGGTGATGTCGGGAAGGCATACTGAAAATTGCAAGTTCGTCAATTGATTCTTTCCCTTTCAACTTTGGGTTTGAACAACAACGGTCAATACGCGTCAAATCCTTTATATCTCTTATCAGCGCTATGACGTCACGAACAAGTTCGGCAATCCAAAATTTGCATACGAACAACACGTCTTACTGTATCCCGCACTTATGCTAATTTCCACATTTTCCTGCCTTCCATTTTATGGTTGCTATCGTTGCTATTGTCATCCGTCCTTAGCAATTGTCCGGCAGTGTATAAAAGAGCTCTTATTTGCAACTAACATTTTTGTTTTCTGATGATTTGAAAATCAGATATCTTGTTTCCAATAAAGTCATCAATTAACATGAAATTAATAAATTATTAATTAATTATGTGTTGAATTTTGTTTTTCACTTGATAAATTGTTTTAACAACACATATGAATAAGATATACGTGTTTAACATTCTTATAAATTGCATTTAAACGTTTTTTTTTTAAAGGTTGTATGATTATCTTAAAGAAGAAGAGTCGCAATGAGCAAAGTCCCAAACATCTAAAGGACAGAGTATGAATACAGTTAGCTATAAGAATTTAGAATGCGCAGGTATGAATAGACATCTAGTACGGAATGCACTATACTAAAACTGAGAAATCCATTTCTATGGTAGAAAAGTGATGAAGATGATTTTTTTACACGGACTACATCGCAAAATGAACGTTTAGTCTCCGAAGATAGAAGAAAAAGAATGTGTTTCATGCCAGAACGGTGGCATCATTCTGAATTGGTAGAGAACATGTTTTTTTTTGCAAGGGGGATAGGTTGACGAGCACTGTGAGCAACTCAGTGGGCTATAAGCAGTCACCTGTCACAAATTTAGGGTCACTGGTTCCAGGTAAGGGAAAGAGCCATTGCTGTAAGACAAATACAGCATCCATAGCTCACAGGGATTGGAACCCGGACCCATCTCTGACGAATGGTAAGAATCCGGCGCTTAGACCACTACGACACCGAGGCGGCATTTATTTTATATATATTTTCTGCATAGTGCTTTAATGATCACCGCGAGTAACTAATTCTAATGGGCATAAATAAGCACCTGTCCCTAATTTGGGGCCACTGGTTCCACAGAGGAAAGAAAGTTCGCATAATAATCATTAGCCATGCTTCATCCGGGACAGCAGCTCGGATCCAAATCGGGTGGCTAACAACAATCCTACACCCATGACCACTCGGCAACAGTGACGGCGAAGGACATAATGGTCGTAGAACTTTCCCTTGAGATGTCGGAAAACTATGAAGGCCGCCCTATTGACGAATGTTACTAAGCCTTGTCTTCTAGTCATTCCACTTGTTGTGGCTCCAATACCTGATGAAGCATGTCTATGGCGTGTTTGATTTACGGCGCTGTCTATTTCCTCTTCCTACAACCAGTGACCCAAGATTAAGAACGGGCGATTGATTATAATCCATTGAGTTCCTCGCGGCGGTCGTTAAACGAAAAACAAAAGAGAAAACTTGTAAATACATAATATTTATAGAACTATAAAATTTACACGTACTGAACCTCGAAACCAAATTCGATTTTCCCACTTTTGAAGCTAATCAAGGAATACTTTTGGGGTATCATTCCAGCCTTATACATTCTTCCGGTACCCTTCTGATTTTCGGATACAAAATTGTGGCGATGCTGTTACTTAATCGGATTCCCCTCTATAGGAACGCTGAATTTCTATCTTTACGAAGATATGTCCCATCACGTCGTTCTGTTAATACACAACATCTAGAGGTCGCTGAAAAAACGTGTGAACATCCCAAAATACAGAACAATTAACTACTTAACGCGTATCATACTCAACTTGCACACAAAAGACAAGTAGTGCTGATAATTATTGATGTAAAACTGTTTGTGTTCTATCTGTTCATGGCCACTCTTATTCTGCATTGTTTGTATTTCAGTTTCCTCTAAGCCGTTCCTGTAGCCTATTGTTCAGAGGTGAATGTTTCAGTACAAGGTATGGCAAGTGTGGCGTGCATGTCGTACTACTCTTTCCCCTCCCTGGAACCTGAGGCTATAAAACAGGTAAGGGTGAATGCTTATAGCGCTAGATATTCAGGGTGGAGGATGAAAAGCGAAGTCAAACGAAAAAAATAACAGTTGTTGTAATGCTAACGGAACTTTTATTTTTTGATTGGAGGTTTAACGACCACCGTGAGCAACTCAATGGGCTATAAGCAGTCGCCCGTCCCTAATTTAGGGTCACTGGTTCCAGGGAAGGAGAGAGCTAGGGCCGTAAGACAAACACAACATCCATGCCTCACCGGGATTGGCACCCGGACCCCGTTCGGACGAATGATCAGAGGCCATCGCTTAGACCACTGCGCCACCGGGGCGGCTAACGGAACTAAATATCCCAACCTGCATTTCCTACCGTGTTTATTTTCTACGGTAATTAGGGTTACAATTACAAAATGTTAGCCATCACTTGATGCCTTGCATTTGATCCATATTCTCACTCAAATGTCTGTTTGCCTATTCAAGTGTTAGCCAATAGCGGCACGCTGGACTGAGACGGTTCTTTAAAACAGCTTCATGAGATTTCAGAACACAATCGATGATACGAGTATGTCTTGACAGCCACTAATATGGTAGAATATTATTAGGGGTATGCAAAAGTTTCCGCCGACCCCGCTAGCGGGCACTGTAGGGGTCTGACCGGCCTGTGACCCGTGCTGTCAGTTCGTGCATGAAGCCAAGCATGGCGATCAATAAAGTTCATGTGCGGAGCTCTTTGATTAATTTAGGGAAAAGTGCAAGTGAAGCATACGGTTCAATATGTCAGCCGTATGGCAAAACAGTTATGGGTGAGCGGACGTGTCGAGAATGATTTGCCAGGTTTAAAGGTGACCTGAGATTGAAGACAAGCCACCTGCAGGTAGACCGCAGGAACTCGCAGACGAGGAGCTGGAATAGAAGAGGATGCCACACAATCGAGCAAAACAACTGGCGAAACGTTTGAAAGTGGCTCAATCGACGGTGGTACGGCGTCTACAGGACTTGGGGAAGATCCAGAAGATTGGCAATTGGGTTCCGCATACTTTAACGGAGCGTAATATTGGTCCACAATTGGGCATCTGCACGTCGTTGCTGAAGAGGTTTCAAGGGAAGAATTTCTTGTGGAAGGTTGTCACCCGGGATAAAAAGTGGGTCTATTGCGACAACCAAGCGATCCTGGGTCGACCCACGCCAGTCATCAACATCCACTACAAAACAGGATATCCACGGGGAAAAGGTGCTGTTGCGTGTGTGGTGGGATATGCACGGAGTGCTGTACTTCGAACTGTTGAAACCTGGAGAAACAATCAGTGCACAAAATATGTAGCAGTCAGTTGATGAAACTGAACGCCGCAATCGAGCAAAAACGCCCACGGACAGGTAAAAGACTCCGCCCAGTCATCCTTTTACACGATAATGGCAGACCACATGTCGGTGCCACCACGAATTCAACCCTTGAACAGTTACACTGGGAGGTTTTACCGCACTCGGCTTACTCCCCGGACATTGCACCCTCAGACTTTCATCTGTTTCGCTCTATGAAACATGCCCTAGCCCAACAGCGATTCATCACAGTTCCAGATATGAAAAGCTTAAAACCGGGGTCCTATCAGAGGGGCATTCAATTGTTGCCTGAAAAATGGCAAACGGTCATTGATCCGAACGGCCAGTATTTCGTTGAATAAATGTGTACTGGTTTCCTGATTGTTTCTGTCTCCTTTCTCCTTAAAACTGCTGAAACTTTTGCATACCCCTAATACAAAAAGCAGCGTCGGTAGACGGCTGAAGATCGCAACGTTTCAGATCTCGCAAGCCATGTTTGGTAACATCGAGCACAAAGAGAAGATCTCTTGTGGTTTTCGAAAAGCAACGTGTCTGGTTAGGAATATGACAAGCGCATATTGGAGCAAATGCTTCATACTCAAGTCACAAGTGTCATCATTTTTCATGCGAGCTTCGATGGATACTCGATGAACAACGCTTTTCAATAATAGACAGTGAACACAACAGTATGACAGCCATATGCTTGAGAAGTCTGTACTGCGTATGCAGTTTCCGTAATTTCGTCCTGGTACTGAAAATAAACAGGAAGCGTCTGGACTCACCAAACCAATAAACCTTTCTTCAGTCATTGACGTCGTATTTGCTGGGACACTCAGGAATTTGGGGTTGTTGGGTTTTTTTTTTTAATTTACCACCGTTAACAGAAAGAACAAAGACCGACGATATCTCTACCGTATTCTCTGCGCAGTTCGACGCAGCATCCTATAGGAAAGTAATTTTTGCCGCCCAGGTGGCACAGTGGTCTTAGCGCAGGCTTCTGGTCATTTGTCCGAAATGGTTCTGCGTTCGAATTCTGTTGAGGCATGGATCTGGTGCTGTCTTACGGTACTAGACCTCTCCCTTTCCTGGAACCAGTGGCCCTAAATTAGACACGGGCGACTGCTTATAGCCAACTGAATTGCTCACTGTGGTCGTTAAACCCCCAATCAAAAAAATCAAAAAACAAGAAAGATGCCACTGAATTTTCGGGTATAATAAGCAGCTCTTTTGAATCCGTTCTGACGCAAATTAAATTTATCAAGGCTATTTCAAGTCAATGGAACCGGTATGGAAAACAATTGTATCTAACGGAAGAAAGAAATTTTTCAATCGGGTTTTTAATCCCTCAGATATTGCTGTAAACGGAATCGTGAGCTAACGAACTCTTAGAAACAGAGATATCGACAAAAATAAGATGTGACTTTACGTCCCCAGGTAGGAAAACCATGCATTATTTTAGGAAGAAAGTATTCTCAAAAGGTTTTTCCATATGAGCACTATCGGTCCAAGAAAAAAAAATTTGTCGAGTTTTCAGGAGCACAGATTTTGCTACAACTACATCAAAAGCAGAAATTAACACTTATGACCCCTGGGGGCCAAACCATTATTTACTAAACATTAGAAATTATGAGAAAAAAATTTCCATCAGGTCTTGTATGCGATACAGGAAGAATTTTTCAAATCGGAGTTTTAGGAGCAGAAATACCGCAGAAAACGTAATTTACCTTTAGTGCCCCCTATAGCAAAAAGTGTATGATTTACTTGAAAATTTTGAATTTATAGGAGAAGCATTTCGCAAAGAAAACACTATCCAACAAAGAAGGAATTTTTCAAATCGTACTCTTAGAAGTAGAGATATTGACAAAAATAAGATATACATCTACGCCAATGGGCGAAGAAAGCATGCATTATTTCAAGAAGAAAATGTTCCTAAAAGGTTTGTCGACATGAGTAGTATCGGTCAACAAGGACTTTTTTTCAGTCGAGATTTTAGAAGCTCATATTTTGCTGCAAATACATCAGAAGCGGATATTAAGACTTACGCCACCTGGTAGCCGAACCATTTTTTACAAAAAATTAGAAATTATGTGCAAAGGATTTGCCATCAGGAGCTCTATCCGGTGCAGAAAGAATTTTTGAAATCGGAGATTTAGAAGCAAAGATATAGGGGGAACGCAATTTACATTTACGCCCCCTAGCGGAAAGTCTACGAATTACTTGAGAATTTTAAAATTATACCTAACCACATGTCACACTACAAAAACTATCCAACAAAGAAGGAATCTTTCAAATCGGACTCCTAGAAGTAGAGATATTGACAAAAAAAAAAAAAAAAAAGATATACGTCTACGCCCCGGACATAGAAACCATGCACTATTTTAAGAAGAAAATGTTTTTAAAAGGTTTGTCGACATGAGTTGTATCTGTCTACAAACGACTTTTTTTTCAATTGAGAATTTAGAAGATATTTTTTTTTGCTGCAAATACATCAGAAGCGGATATTAAGAAAGCGAAAATTAAGATCTACGCCCCCTGGTGGCAAAAACCATTTTTTTTACAAATATTAGAAAGTATGTGCAAACGATTTCCCATCAGAAGCTGTATCCGGTGCAGAAAGAATTTTTCAAATCGGAGATTTAGAAGCAGAGATATAGGGGGTAATGCAATTTACCGCTACAACCCCTAGTGGAAAGTCTATGAATTACTTGAAAATTTTGAAATTATATAAAAAACATGTCACACGAAAAACACTATCAAACAAAGAAGGAATTTTTCAAACTGGACCCCAAGAAGTAGAGATATTGACAAAAATAAGATATACATCTACGCCCCTGGCGGAGAAACCGTGGAATATTTCAGGAAGAAAATATTCTAAAAGGTTTACCGGTGTGAGTGGCATCAGTCCAAGAAAGAACTTTTTCAATCGATATTTTAGAAGCTCAGATTTTGTGGCAAATACATCAGAAGCAAAATTTAACACTTACGCCCCCTGGTGGCCAAAGTATTCTTTACCAAAAATTACCAAATTATATGCAAAGGATTTTCCATCAGGAGATGTATCCGCTGAAGAAAAAATGTTTCAAATCCGAGTTTTTAGAAGAAGAGTTATCGGGGGAAATGTAATTTACTTTTACGCCCCCTAGCGGAAAATCAATGCGTAATTTGAAAAAGTAACTATAGCTAAAATACTCTTCGACATAAATGGAATCGAAAGATAATTTTTTTTTCAATCGGATGTTTATAAGCAAATATGTGGAATAAAACGTATTTTTGAATTCGACATTATCTGCATTTACGCCCTCTAGCGGCGCAATTGTACATCGTAAAAAAGAAAAACGAAATGAAGGATCAACGTTCGCATATTTCAAGCTTCTTAATGCAAAAATATTTTTTAAATCGGACTAATAGTTGCAGATATATCGTGGATACAGACGGACGGACAAACCGATAACATAAGCACGATCTTTTTTTACAAAAGACGTGCTAAAAATGAAGTAGTTTATTGGTTCTCACTCTGTGCTAGATAATCATGGCATTCCTACTAGGGTACCAATCAACATGCATTAACAGCTCTACTAGTTTATTATAAGTGCGGTCACTTCCTGTTTCCATTCTCTAAGTGTTGCACTTCTATAATATTTTATCTTGCTTGTTAACTTGCAGTAAAATCCTTCATCATTGTGCTACATCAACAGGCTCCGAAATTTCGAAAAGAGAGCATCAAAGTTCGACACACCAACTATTATTCCTTTCTAAATACCTTCTAACTGCATTACTTTCGGCATTTCTTGCGACAATTTTGCCACGCTCACGGTATACAGGGCACAGCGCTGGCATGAGGCGGCGGCGAGGTGACCGACCGGTTAACGTTTTTAAGGTTTTGGGCGGCATTTCGTCGTCACTTTGGTATACGAAAAAAGGGTGGCATTTACGAAATTCAGCTACCTTTTTAGCACGTCTTTTGTAAAAAAAAGAGATCATGCTTATGTTTGTCCGTCCGTCTGTACCCACGATATCTCTGCAACTATTAGTCCGATTTGAAAAATTGATTTTGCATTGGGAAGCTTGAAATATGCAAATGACGATCCTTCATTTCATTTTTTTACGATGTATAATTTCGCAGCTAGAGGGCGTAAATGCAGATGATGTCGAATTCAAAAAGGCGTTTTATTCCACATATTTGCTTCTAAACCTCCGATTGAAAAAATTATTTTATCTTTCGATCCCATATACGTCGAAGAGTATTTTAGATATAGTTACTTTTTCAAATGACACATAGATTTTCCGCTAGGGAGCGTAAAAGTAAATTATATTTTTCCTGATAACTCTTCTTCTAAAACTCTGATTTGAAAAAAAAATTTCTTCAGCGGATATACCTCCTGATGGAAAATTGTTTACATATAATTTAAAATTTTTGGTAAAGAATACTTTGGTCACCAGGGGGCGTAAGTGTTCATTTCTGGTTCTGATATATTTGCCATAAAATGTGAGCTTCTAAAATATCGATTGAAAAAATTATTTCGTGGACTGATGCTACTCACATCGATAAACCTTTGGGAATATTTTCTTCTTAAAATATTCTACAGTTTCTCCGCTAGGGAGCGTAGATGTATATCTTATTTTTGTCAATATCTCTACTTCTAGGAGTCCGAATTGAAAAATTCCTTCTTTGTTGGATAGTGTTTTCAGTGTGACATGTTTTTCATATAATTTCGAAATTTTCAAGTAATTCATAGACTTTCCGCTAGGGGGCGTATAGGTAAATTGCGTTTCCTCCTGTATCTCTGCTTCTAAACCTCCGATTTGAAACATTCTTTCTGCATCGGATACAGCTCCTGATGGGAAATCGTTTGCACATAATTTCTAATTTTTGTAAAAAAATGGTTTGTCCACCAGGTGACGTAAGTCTTAATTTCCGCTTCTGATGTATTTGCAGCAAAATATGGGCTTCTAAAATCTCGACTGAAAAAAAAGTCCTTTGTTGACCGATACTACTCATGTCGACTAACCTTTTGGGAACATTTTCTTCTTGAAATAATGCATGCTTTCTACGCCCGTTGGCGTAGATGTATATCTTATTTTTGTTAATATCTCTACTTCTAGGAGTACGATTTGAAAAATTCCTTCTTTGTTGGATAGTGTTTCCGACGCAAAATGTTTTTCCTATAAATTCAAAATTTTCTAGTAAATCATAGACTTTCCGCTACGGGGCACAAAGGTAAATTGCGTTTTCGGCGTTATTTCTGCTCCTAAAACTCCGATTTAAAAAAGTCTTCCTGTATCGCATACAAGACCTGATAGAAAATATTTTTGACATAATTTCTAACGTTTGGTGAAAAATGGTTTGTCCACCAGGGGGCATAAGTGTTAATTTCTGCTTCTCTTGTATTTGTAGCAAAATCTGGGCTTCTGAAAACTCGACTACATTTTTTTTCTTGGACCGATACCGCTCATATGTAAAAACCTCTTGAGAACACTTTTCTGCCGACCCGGTGGCACAGTGGTCTAAGCGATGGCCTCTGATAATTCGTCCGAACGGGGTCTGGGTTCGAATCCCGGTGAGGCATGGATGTTGTGTTTGTCTTACGGCACTGGCTCTATCCCTTCCCTGATACCAGTAACCCTAAATTAGGGACGGGCGACTGCTTATAGCCCATTGAGTTGCTCACGGTGGTCGTTTAACCTCCAATCAAAAAAAAAAAAAAAAGAACACTTTCTATCTAAAATAATGCATGGTTTTCCCACCAAGGAACGTAAAGTCACGTCTTATTTTTGTCGATATCTCTGTTTCTAAGAGTCCGATTTGAAAAATTCTGTGTTGGAGAGCGTTTCCGGTGCAAAATGTTTCTCATATAAATTCATGTTTTTCGTAACGCCCAAGTCTGCAACCAGAGGGCGTAAGCTCACAATTCCGTTTACAAGCATATCTGAGTGATTAAAACTCCGAGTGAAAAACTTCTTTCTTCCGTCAGATGCTATTGTGTTCCATGCCAGCTCCACTGACTTTGAATAGCTGTGATAAATTTAATTTGCGTCAGAACGGATTCAAAAGACGTGCTTATTACACCCGAAAACTCGGTGTCATATTTCTTGCTTTCTTTTTTTTTTTTTTTTGAGCCACCACTGGGCTCTGACAACGTAGTGTCACTTTATGCCACGCTATAAAATTTCGGAAATGAGAGCATCGAGTTTCTGCCCACCAGCGATTATCCGTTTTTAAATGCCTTCAGATGACATATCTTTTCGGCATTTCTGCTGTCACGCTGACAACATTGCCACCCCGTACGAAAGATGCAAGAGGCAGCAGTGAGTTTTTTCTGTTCTTGGCCACTCCATTATGCTCGAAGAGGAGTTGTGGTCATATTATTTTGCTAACTCAGTGTGTGTGTGTGTGTGTTTAAACTATTTCGCCTCCTTCGAACCAACCGAAACCTTTGCGCATAGGTACAAACAATTAGTTCTCCTTCTAAATCCTGCTGAAGAACAGAAAATCTAAATTGAGCAAGTGGCAATTTTTTTCCCTATTTGAAACTTAGCTTTCGGAATGAATACAACGACTGCCGTAAAAGATATTTCACAAAGGAATTAGGTGCACATCTACGAACAGTTCATAATAAGATTGGGGGTTCATCCAATGTTAGGTTTGTGCTAGAGAAGAACAGGTATTCTACAATAAGTATTGTTTAGTCATGGAATTAAAAAAAAAACATGTCACAAAGAAGGAAACGTAATACATTTCTTACTTTAAATGGCTCGAACCAAAGGATGACTTGGCGATCCTCTGCAACCGTGATATTCCAAGTGCAGTCTTCATTTTGATTGTAAGGCTCTGGGTAATTTGGGGAATGAAAAGTTCCGTAGTCTGAATAAAACGTTCCTCCGCATGTGTCTGCTAAATTAAAAAAGAAAGAAACGAAAAAAATAAATGCATGATGTCTTTGACACTTTATCGATCATACCGCCCAATACTCCCGTACAGGCAGACGACCACGGCACCCCGAATCACCTGCTCGAGTCAGTAGAATTTCCTAACACCGAATATTTATTCAACTTACACTGTCTCTGCGGAATTAGCCGAGGTTACTCTCAATCACCATTGCTTTCACTAAACAAAGGAGTGAACAAGGATTAGTTTTGGCGAGGGGCGATATCATTCATTTTCATGACATCGTACATCTTCTTATCTCTCCCCAGTGGAAAAAACGCAGTGATTGCCCCCCGTAAAACGTCTGAAGGTCAATCCATATTATGACTACAGATCGGAAGTTTCATTTGGTAGCCCAGCACCATACCTGCCTTTGTTAACCTGTAAAGACGGGTACAGAAATTTGAACAACAGAAAGTAGCAACAGACGTTTTCGGGTGTTATGGTATTCTGGGAGCCTGTACATTAAAGAGTTTAGTGGCCGATAAACCTTAACCAAATGGTGCCCAAAATTTCCCGCGCTTCCCAAACAGAAATGTTCACATAGTTTTACGATCTACAGCAAAACAATTCCTCCCCCCTCATCTCAGCAGTACCGACACTAACCCAGCCACTGGAGATAAGATATTTCTTCTAGTTCTCTATTCTCTGCTCCATGATCCTCGGCATGATGGGAATGGGTGAGTCCCTCTGATATGGACGTCATGCCGCTGGGAGGAATCAAGTGACTCAAAGTTCACCTTTCTACGGGGGTCCTAACAAAAGTTCTGCACACTCTCCATTTTTGAGAAAAGTGTGAAGTAACGGAGAAAACTATTATCTTATTGCCGCTCAATGTACTCCCCTCCCCTGCTAATGACAGCTTGCACGCGTTGAGGTAGGTCCTGGATGCTCCGTAGTACGCCATCTTTGTTCAACTGTTGTACTACTCGGGTCACGCCCAATTCCCAGCGACTCGTAGCAGATGCCACAAAGCTGTTTTTTAAATTTTGAATTTTTTTAATATCAAAGTTGGATGGACTGAGATCAGGGCTATATGGTGAATGGGGTGAAGTTTCCCAGCCATTATTCGACACAAGTCCCCGTACCGAAGCTGCAGCATGACACGGTGCGTTGTCATTCAGCCAAGATAGCTCCCGCTCCCAACAAGTTGGGGCGATTTTGACGAATTTTTGGTCTCAACTTTGTCCTCGGAAAGAAATTTTGCTTCGATCAAGAGTTCATTCCCCACAAATTCCTTGCCAGGAAATCTGGAACTGTGTTGGCGTTTTTCCCAGCAGAATTTCTATTTTCACGTACGAGTGCTGGTCTAACGCCGTGACTCGCCCTGAGGAGCTGCACGCTTTCATTTCCAAACGCTCCCACGTCCACACATCAAATGATAGCGCGTTGTTCTAACACCACGGCGTTGCTGAGAGTCTGACTTTGACATGACGCAATCATTTTCCCTATTGCATCATCCGCTTCCGTTTTAGATTAACGTGTGCAGCACTTTTGTTATGACACTCGTAAATTTCACCAGCATTGTTATAGCGCTATAAGGAGATATAATCAGTTCGGAAGTATTAGTGTTAATAATCCCGGTAAATGACCGTTATGGATACCAAACCTCAGGTTCACTCTTTCCAGCGAGGTTCAGCCCATTTCTTAAGCAACGAGTATATTCGAACGTGAAAATCCTCCAAACACATGGCGTCAGTAAATAAACAAATACATCACTCTTTCGACGTTCCAGAAACACATAGCAACCGAAAAACTGTTATTACTTTGCTTTCCACGTTCAGAAACACATAGCAACCGAAAAATAACAATTTTCCCGTTGCTATGGGTTTCTGGAACGCGGAAAGAGCGATGTATTTGTTTATTTACTGACCGTATTTGGATGATTTTCGCATTGGATCTCGCCCGTTGGATTTAACTGCTATAATTAATACACTGAGTGGCGGCTTTATTATGACCAACCGCTCAGTACTTCGTTGGGCCACCTTTTGCCTTTAATACTGCGTTGATTCTTCGTGGTATGGACTCCACGAGATGTTGATAGGTGGTTTGTGGAATCTGAGACCATGCTTGGTGATTAGCACTTTCCAGGAGTGTGAGATTGCATTGTTGTGGATCCAGCTGTCTGATGGCTCGTTCAACTTCATCACACACATTCTCAATGGGTTTGATATCTGGAGATTGTGGGGGCCACCTGATCAAAGTAAACTCACCGGCATGTTCCTGAAACCAATCCTGTACAATACGAGCACTATGGCAGGACGCATTATCTTGTTGAGAGTAGCCATCGCCATTGGGATAAACCACCCATATGACAGGATGCACTTGGTTCGCAACGATGTTTAGATGTGATGTGCTAGTCAGACGTTGATCAACACGAATTAAAGGGCCCAAAGCATGCCTGGAAAACATTCTCCAAACCATAACGTTGCCTTCATCAGTTTGAAGGGTTGTAGCAATGCATTTGGGGTCCATGCTGTCCTGCTGTTTCTGCCAAATTCTCACTCGGCTATCGGCATGGTGCAACTAAAAATGTGATTCATCAGACCACATAATTTTTTTCCAATTATCGACTGTCCAATCCTTGTGCTCCTTTTCTCTTGTTAACTGCAGACAGCAAAGGTGTTCGAACAGACCTTCGGCTTCCATATCCCATGCAATGCAGTGTCCGGCGAACAGTGCTTGCAGAGATCATTTGAGAGGATCCTTGATTAAGATGGTCTGTAATTTGCTGCACTGTTGCCCTTCTGTTGTTTGTTACCAGTCTGGACACTCTCTGTTTCGCCCGAGCAGTCACTAGTCGATGACGACCACACGTTGCACGTAGAGACCCAGTTTTTTTGGCTGACAGTCCAGTCTTTAAACACTTTAACAACAGCTACTCTGGAGAATTTCACAAATGAGGCGGTTTCAGTGATACTTACTCCATGGCTCCGAGCTCCTGCAATCATCTCACGTTGAAAGTCCGTCAAATCGCATTTTTTACCCATCTCGTCACCCAAAAATGACTTCTACTACTGTCGCAATCACTAAGCTTTCCCTTTTTATGCCAACCTCGCCCTCTGGGGGCAACAGCGTGCAGCCATAGCTCATTTGCTTAAAGCTGTCAGGTGGTCATCATAAAGTGGCCACTCAGTTTATATAGCCAGTGCCGTTAATACCCACCAGATGACGACGTCTCAGTAGCTGAGCCCATCTAACAGATTTATGATGTCAGAAGCTGATTTAAAAACGCACATAGCACCGTGGATTGTTGGCCACCGTGGTGTAAGCCTAACGCGCTTGGCTAGATATCGGGAGATCCAGGGATTCAATTCCCCGGCGGTGGCCGAATAACAATTTTTCCGTTGTTATGTTTTTCTGGAACGTGGAAAGAGCGATGTATTTGTTTATTAATATATTCGTTCAAGTTGAATTCAGCCCATTTTGCTTCTCCCGAGTTAATTTGTTCCAGTAGGTTAAATAATTGTAAGCTTAGTTCTTTTCCCTCTCAATTTCTTCTTCATAGGAACTCACAACGATGCAAATTTTTGTATTCAAAGACTATCCCATTCTTTTTCAAGAAATTGACTGTATCTACTGAATACATCGGGAATATGGATTTAGCTTCGAATATACTGAGCTTTGCGAATTGCAACTTACGACAGTTAGCAATATGAAAGAAAAGGGTTCACTCAATCAAATCAACAGTAATGTTAAACTCTTCTGTTTGTTTATCTCCGGCTCTGCCTTGGTTAAAAACATCATCACCATTAGTTCGAATAAGTAAAATTTTTGACTCTTTGTGCTACTGAATTCTCTGCTAATATGTTTTCCTTCATTTACAGTGAGCGTAAAGGTATTCGGACACACAGTGTTTTGCCGATTGCAGGTAGGAATGTTCACGTAAGTAAGATCACATGCCACCACAAGTCAAAGTATGCAAGGAAAGAACGCCTACAGGGCTTTGAAATCTTGCGGTATTAAAGATGCATACATTAATATTATTAATAACATCTATGAAAATGCTCAGAAGAATATCAATCACTGTACCTTAGATACAGCGAAAACACTTTAAATTCATTTAACAGTCTTTAGAATAGCATACATACATATGAACTTCCATTATGCATGGCTTTTGTCGATTATGAAAACGCCTTTGATTTGGTGAAACCATCAGCAGTTACAATGGCTTTGAAATCCTGCGGTATTGAAGATGCATACATTAATATTATTAATAACATCTATGAAAATGCAAGTGCAAAGATTCGGCTGTTTGAGAATACAGTACACATACAAATTGGAAAGGGAGTGAGACAAGGTGACACCCTATCTCCCAAACTCTTTAATGCCACATCGGAAAATGTCTTTCAATCACTGAACTGGGAAAACATAGGGATAAAGATTAATGAGTCAATTTTGCAACTACCTCATCAGAGCTGCAGGGTATGATCCAGGAACTTGCTGAGAAGAGTAAAGAAGTGGGATTAAAAATGAACTTTCAGAAGACAAAAGTGGTGTACAATGCTTTTACAAAAAATGTTTATCGATTGATGGGGAAAGCCTGGAGATAGCCAATACCTACATCTATCTTGGACAGCAGATATCAAGTGAGGGTCACATTGATGAAGAAATTAATCGGCGTACAAAACTTGCCTGGAGAGCTTTTCGAAGAAACAGCATAATTTTCAAGAACAATATGCCATTATGTCTTAAAAGAAAAGTGTTTAATCAGTGCATCCTTCCAGTACTTACATATGGTGCAGAGACGTGGACCTTAACTAAAAGAGACATACAAAGGCTGCAGACAACTCAAAGAGGCATGGAGGCGTGCATGCTTGGTGTGACCAGGAGAGATAAGAAGAGGAACTCGTGGATCAGAAAAATGACAAGAGTGGAAGACATCATGATCAGAGTTAAATCCCTGAAATGGCAATGGGCGGGACATACTGCCCGAAGGGCAGGCCATCGATGGTCGAAATTTTAGATTAGATTCCAGGGAACGGGAAGGGACCCAGAGGACGACCACATGGGAGATGGGTGGATGAAATTCGAAAGTATGCGGGAGTAACATGGAGGAGACTGGCACAAGACAGATCGTTGTGGAAGAGGCTTGGAGAGACCTTCGTCCAGCAGTGGATTGATAATGGTTGACAATGATGATGATGAGTTCAGGAAAACGCATATTTTACAGAACAGAAAGTATTTGCACATCTCTGTGTGTCCTTAGTTTGCACGAAAATTAGTATTTAGCATGTAATCTATTAGCATCAATAATAGCTTGAAATCATTTATTCATTGAACAGACGAGAGTTTTAGTTGTGGCAGTGGCTATTTCGGTCCATTTGCTCTTGATGGACTGCTTCCAGCTCATTCTTGTTAGACATGTGATTTTTTCGAATTTTGAGGTCCAGGAGGTGTCGCAAATCTTCAATAACATCAAAATTGAGTAATTTTACAGTATGTTTAGGATCGTGATTCTGTTGGAAATAGTACGTGTTTTCAATTCCCAGTTTTTGGACGCCAACAAGCAAAATACGTCGCAAAATGTCCTGGCATTCATGGCACGTTTAATAAAGTCTAAGTTGCCAACATCAGAATAAGACATGCAACCCCACACCTTTAAGTTGCCAGCATCAGAATAAGACATGCAACCCCACACCTTAACACGACCGTCACCATGTTTGACCGTCGGTGAAATGTACCTTGGTGTCAACTCTAACTTACGGCGAAGCCAAATCGTTTTACGACATTCTGATCCAAAAAGGTTGAATTTTCTCTTATCCGGGAACAGTACTACGTTCTTCCAAAGGTCAATGGGTTTATTTTACATATGTTTTAGTCAAGAGCTGGCACTTCTTCCTGTGAACTTCACTTATATATGGCTTTTTTTCTCGGTACTCGACCATAATAATTAGCACGACGAAAAACATTTCGTATGGTTGAAGCACACACGCATGCTTACCTTTTGTCTTCGCCAACAGTTCAGCACATGCTTGGGCAGCAGTAGGTGCCTCTTGTCACTCTTGTGCAATTCGATTATCTCTGTTGAATAGCGTGCCGCCCCGGTGGCGCAGTGGTCTAAGCGATGGCCTCTGATCATTCGTCCGAACGGGGTCCGGGTTCGAATCCCGGTGAGGCATGGATGTTGTGTTTGTCTTACGGCACTGGCTCTTTCCCTTCCCTGGAACCAGTGACCCTAAATTAGGGACGGGCGACTGCTTATAGCCCATTCAGTTGCTCACGGCGGTCGTTAAACCTCCAAAAAAAAATCACGTGTACGGGCGGTCTGTACGTGGTATATTGGCCGTGGTTCCACGAGCTTCGTATCTCTTAATGACCCTACTTCTTTACTTTCGTACTTCTTTACTTATGTCGCGATAACTTTTGTCTTCAAATTGTAGTGAAACAATACGTTCCCGCAAAACATCTGGTAACTCACTCAATTTCTCACACATACTGGTTTAATGGCAGTACTAGTTTCCAACACCATCGAACATGAGCATTAAAACATTAAATGGCGTTAGAAAAATCATGTCCTAAACTTCTCGATGTCTGATTGGTTAGAGCCCATATATTTGCATCTTTTACGTACACACAAAGATGCGCAAATACTTTCTGTTCTCTAAAATATGCGTTTTCCCGTAAGCGTCCTTTCAACTCTTGCGGTGGTATGTGATCTTCTTTATGTGAACATTCCTACCTTCAATCGATGAAAAACTGTCTGTGGAAGTATTTTTTAACACCCACTGTATAAAATTTTTTGCTTTGAGATTGATTAAAAAGCCGTCTTCAACACGATAATATAAAACTTGAAATGGTGGTATTTACAAGTTAAAAACCTTTAATGCATTATAACAAAACACATACACATAAACAAGATCTTTCGGACCCTATCAAACAGGTCCATCATCATGTGAAAATAATACAATGAGTAGTGCGGATGTCTTAAATAGGTGTTTAAAATGACGTATAGCTAATGCGCCGAAGGGCGAGAACTGAAAAGGTTCCCCGAACATAAAACCCATTTGAAGAAGGGCAATCAGGAGGTTCTTGTATTACACGGTGGATACTTGTACACCATACTTGAGGAACATTAGATGGTACATATTCGTTGCAACACAGATTTCAGTACCGTAAAATGAATAAGCATTTAGTAAGAAGTAAATGGAATTGATTGGATGGCGTATCCAAAATAGTAGCGCTTGACCAGTCGGGGTAGTGAGTTCCACCATGAACAAGGCGTACAAGAGCTGTATTCCTGGTGCCAACACGGATATTATATTGGTGTTCCCTTAATCTTGTTTGCAGGATACGTTTTGTAGAACCGATATAATAAAGGTCGGAATCTTCTTGGTTTGCGGCCTTGAGGGTAACACTGTTTACAGCCAGGTATATAAAAGGACTAGAACCAAAATTAACGACGAATAAATCCATAAATTACTTACTTTGACCTGAAACTTCAGAGGAGTGGTAATAGATATTCAATATTTTCTCTTTATCCAAGCACTCAAGTTAAATGCTCAACATCTTAACTTCCAAAAACATTTGAAAATCTTTAAGACCAGAAGTAGTGCTCAAAATTTACGAACCTTTTTCGTACGTAAACACACTTTCGTAAACTTTGAAAATAAAACAAAATTTTCGATTCTTGCATTTGTTTCGCTACTTCATGATCATACTGCGACCAAATTTTTTTTGCGTTGTGATACAACATAACATGAGGCGTATCCTATCAACCTTCGGAAAGTCTATGAAGAAATAGTCGTGTAAAATTTCGGAGGCCTATTTTTCTGCATAGTCTGCTTGAAGGTCTACACACTTTTCCAGATGTTCTCAAAGGCTCTTATACCCTTCCCAAAGTGCACGCCAGGAAAGTTCTTTTCAAGTTCAGGAATAGACTGTAGTCCGATTTTGTAAGGTGTATGTGGGTGTGAAGTAGTAGAACTTCAGAACCACATTTATGGATGGCAGCCTTGCCAAATGTTGATTTGTGGCTTCAAGCGTTACCCTGATGTAATAATACCCTTTTTGTTAGCTTTCCCCTGCATTTGTCTATCAAACGCTGTCGACGTTTCATAGTAGGTTAGCACAGCGTTTTAGCCGATTCGGTGGCGCAGTGGTCTAAGCCATGGCTTCTGATCATTCGTCCGAGGTGGGTCCGGGTTGGAATCTCGGTGAGACATGGATGTTGCGTTTGTCTTACATTGCTGGTTCTCTCCCTTCTCTGAAACCAGTGATCCAAAGTTAGGGACGGGCGACCCACTGAGTTGCTCACGGTTGTCGTTAAAACTCCAATAAAAAAACAGAAGCAGTATGCTTGGATAATGGTTTAGCCCATCGCAAGGTAATCCATCATCATCACTCCCTGGGCATCCCAGAAAACTTTCATGTTTTTTTTATTGAGGGTTTAACGACCAGCGTGAGCAATTACACAGGCTATAAGCAGTCGCCCGTCCCTAATTTTGGTCACTGACTCCAGGGAAGAGAGAGAGAGAGAGAGAGAGCCAGTGCCGTAAGACAAACACAACATCCATGCCTCAACGGGATTCGAACCCTGAACCATCTACGACGAATGGTCACAAGCCATCGCTTAGACCACTGCGCCCCAGCATCCGACTGAAAAGTTTTGCCATCCCCTTTCTAGCAAAAGTGTCAGATATCGCTGCATTTGTAGTGTGTGAGCCACCATACGTCTACTGCTTTGGCTCTGCAATATACGAGGTACGCTCAGAAAGTTTCGAAAGCCGCTCTGGTGGCGCAGTTGTCTAAGCGATGGCTTCTGAACATTCGTCCGAGATGGGCCAGGGTTAGAATCCCGGTGAGGCATGGATGTTGTGTCTGTCTTACGGTGCTGGCTCTCTCCCTTCCCTGTGACTGCTTATAGACCACTGAGTTGCTCACGGTGGTCGTTAAACCCTCAATCAAAAAAAGTTTCAAAATTTTATGGCATCGCTTTAACACGATAGCACACCTATGTGTGGTAGGTGGCGCTGCGTACCAGTGGCTTTGGTTGGCAAGAAACCTCTCGTTTATCGAGTGTTTCTATTGTGATTGGTCATCGAGCTGTATTGCTTTGTTTAAGAGATTCTTCTGCGTGTTCTCCGATTTTTAAGATTGACGAGTTTCACGAGCAGCGTCTTAACATCAAATTTTGCGTCAAACTTGAGAAAACGTTAACAGAGACTCGTGAAATGATGAAACAAGTTTAAGGTGATCAATGTTTAGACCGTACGCATTGTTATGAGTAGTTTAAGTGATTTAAAGATGGTAGACATTCAATTGAAGATGATCCCCGTTCAGGACGGCCCTCGACGTCACCTGACGACACTCATGTGGCCCAAGTTCGCGAAATTACACGTTCAAATCATCGATTGACTGCTCGAGATATCGCGGACGATTTCAACATTTCAATTGAATCACGTCATCACATGTTGATCAAAAACATGGAAATGCATCGGATTGCCACAAAGTTCGTCCCACGTCTGCGGAATCGGCATCAGAGAGACAATTGCGTTGCAATCTGTCAGACACTTTGGGATCGCTCAAACGAGGGCACAAATTTCATGAAGCGAAAATGCAGACTTCACACTGGGTTGGAAAAGTTGACGAAAATCGAAAAATGTGCCAAGACTGGAAAACCTCATGCATTTTGAAAATCGCAGGACACGCGCAAGAAGCTCTTAAACAAAGTGTCGCAGCACAATCACTAAGCATAATAGTAAGACGCGGTAAAGGAGAGGTTACTTGCCAAGGTTACTATTACGCAGCGCCACCTACGGCACATATGTGTGACATCGTGTTAACGTGCTATCATAAAAATTTGAAAATTTTTTGAACAGACCTCGTAGTGGTGTGTCCGAGTTTCATTCCCTGTTACAACAAGGAAGTTAGAGTAATACTTTTGGAGATGCACTGAATCTCTTAACCGTGAAGCCGCTAAGTGTGGGAATTTGTGGTTGTTTACATGATACCCAGGGACGCGCCAAGCGGGGTTCAACGGGTGCGAAGCACCCGATCGCCAGATTCCGGGGGCGGCTGTACGCCTCAATCAATTTTTCTGTTTATAAATTAATATCAGTGACGTGGGAGAAGTTAAGAAAACATTTAAACGTTTTTGGCCTAGTGGTCAACGTTCGTGCCTGCCACAAAGAAACCCCAGTTTCAATCCCAGGCAGGTACGAACGCTCGAACCACTAAATATCTTCCGTGCGTCGGATGGGCACGTTAAGCCGTCAGAGCCCGGGTACTGGCCCCCGGTAATAAATAAGGGCGTCTTCCTCCCACTTTCTACCTCGCTTCCGTGTCATTGAATTATCGGGCACTCTAGTCCGAATCTCCTACTTCGTATTTCTTAGGGCTGTTTAAGACCTAGTGTCAGACAGTCCCTTCCTAAAATCCGCTACATCTGATCTGATCTGATCAAGGGATTTAGAGAAGATTAAAAATAGGACAGAAATTAACATCTTTTTCACCTCAAATGCAATTTTACACCTCTTCCACATCTGGCGCCAAAAGAATAAGAAAAACAAGGTTGCTGAGGACTCTTGTAGACAACGTTCACGTAAAGAGCAAAAGAGGAAGCTTAACTTATATTGTATTGTAATATGTCTGCCCTTTGTTCTCCATTTCATGTACGTCATGATTTAAAAAAATATTATGCTTTCCTTTTTTCCCTGTTTTCCTTCTTCCTTCAGCAGCGGAGCTACTTCTATTACCCCTAATGGTGGGAGTGAATAGGCTGTGTGCAAATAAGGCAGAGTCATACACGCAAATGTTGGAAAAACTCGAAAATTCAGAACTGCGGAAGTTCACTTAAAGAGCTTTTTCTGAGAGGCAAACTAAGGCCTTCCGCTCTCTGAAATCCGGATATCCATTCTGCGCGTGCGCACGATGGTTACGTCGCTTTTCGGTGACTCAGTTAGGTTTGATATTGCGTCTATCGGAAAGGAAATTGGATTCACTACCTCATGCGAAGAGATCGGAATTTGATGAGATGCCGGAAATAAGAGCGATTTTGTGTTTTCGGAAAGCCTCAATTTGAAAAACTGGGTGAACATCGACGACATTGTTTAAAAAAAATAGCGAAACTAATGTGCCTACACACTATAAATGAATACAACGAATAATCTTCCCAGTTTTAAAATTCTGAGGAGGTACTGCCTCCTAGGCCTCCTCCGAGAAACAGCCAGTGATTCACTATGCAGCATATTGTCCCCTTCAATAAAGGCATGACTATTAACATTTTTCATTTACGAGTTACACTCCCATTAAATTACATTGCTCACAAATCGTTAGGAATATTGCGGTTTCGAAGTTAAAAGGTGGTGTTATGCAAATTTAGCTACTACTGGAGATCGGTTGTTATCAGCGTGGGAAACTACGCCATGTGTAAATACGCATTATGATAACACATCATGTGGTGTGCGAGCTCCGACAAAAGCGCCCTGCATGCGAGAAGTGAGAAATGGTCGTTTCACGGCTTTTTCTAGACGTTTGGTGAATGTTTTGCCTTCAGTGTGGGATTAACCTGAAATGATGTCCAGACAACGTTTAAACAGAAATAGGGCTGTTGGTATTTTACTGGCTGGTGTACGGCAAATCGATGTGGCTGCTGCTTTAGTAGCTTCCCAAAGTGTTGTACGTCGGCTACATACAAGATTTCTAACGCATGAAAATGTTGCAGATCGACCCAAAAGTGAACGTCCGAGGATAACCACCAGGAGGATAGCTACCTGAAAGAGAAGGACTGGTATCACCAGCAGCCAACACTGGGAATCACTTCCAGCTGCTTCTGGCGTCACAGTATGCATTCAAGCAGTATTAAACCGTCTTTACTGGTATGGACTCAGAGCAAGGAGTGATGTGTATAGCATTGGCATCAGCTCCCCGTCGTCAAATATGTATTTGGGTCCAACAGTAAATGTCATGGAATACAGAATGGTACCATGTATTTTCACAGAGAAATCTCGTTTCGCTCTTTATCCTGATACTCGACGAAGACACGTGAGGAGAAAATACGGCATATGTAGCAACCACACTCTGTGCAGACCGTCCACCCTTACCAATGGCAGTCAGCTCTTGTCTAGACATGAGTGTATTTTAATCCGTACGTCCTTGCATGTTTGTCAAGGCAACGTGAATGCCTCAGTGTACAAAAATGAGGTTATTGTGCCCATTGTGACAGTGTTGCACGCTGCTATTGGACATGCATTCTGTTTTCTCGATGACAATGCACCCAATCACCGCGCCGGGAGCGTGCTTCCGGAGCTGGAAAATCTTGGGATTGAAACGTTACAACAGCCTCCGTGGTCTCCTGATCTTAATCCTGTTGAAGACATTTGGGACGCTGTACAGCGACGTCGAAATAACCACGTTCCATACTCCAGTACACTGACAGAACTGCGTAATATGTGTGTCATACTCTAATTTAACTTATAACGAAGTGAATTCCTCCGTCATTTTTGGTCTACGCCGGGATTCGAACCCGAGTACGCTTATTCCGGAACAAGCAGCTCTACCAACTGAGCTACGCAGACTTTTATTCTAATTCCTATCTGCCTTTATGTCGTGTGCGTCCTTCTGGCAGGTACGTCACATCTCCTGGTACGTTACATCATCTCCCCTTATTTTTTTTTTTTTTTTTTTCGAAGTGCTGCTCTTATTTTTCCTATCTCGCGGTGTGGAAATAACATCACACCAATGCGAGATTTTGAACGGTCGGGTCATCCGGATAGTTCGGGCGCCATTATAACGAAGTGAATTTTTCCGTCATTTTTGGTCTACGCCGGGATTCGAACCCGAGTACGCTTATTCCGGAACAAGCAGCTCTACCAACTGAGCTACGCAGACTTTTATTCTAGTTCCTATCTGCCTTTATGTCGTGTGCGTCCTTCTGGCAGGTACGTCACATCTCCTGGTACGTTACAAACTTCCATTTTTAGTTACTTTTTTACGCTTTTACGCTTTCCAACCGTAGGTTGAAGAAGCGTATGTGCTCAAGCTTTTTCCGGCCGTCGGTCTGTGCGCACGATAACTCGCGTAAAAATGGTTCGATGAAATTTTAGTATGTGGTAGGAGACCACCTGCGGACGAACCCTTTTGAAAATGGGACAAATGGGGTTCATAGGTCACGACGTAAGAGCGGGATCCATTCCATTGCCCTCATGCGTCATAACTTAAATAAGGTTCGATTTCAATGAAATTTTAAATATGGTTCGATTTCAAGGAAATTTTAGTATGTGGTCGGGGACCACCTGGGGACGAACTCTTTTGCAAATAGGTGAAGTGGGGTCAAAGGTCAGGATATAGGAGCGGGATGCATTCCATCGCCCTTATGCGTCATAACGTGCGTAAAAATGGTTCGATTTCGGTAGAATTTTTGTATGTGGTAGGGGACCGTTTTGGGGCAAACCCTATTGAAAATGGGCGAAATGGGGTCAAAGGTCAGGACATAGGATTGGGATCGATTCCATCGCCCTTATCCCATACTATTAAGTTGAACGTCAAGTAATTTGGCTTCCTATACTTCCAATGGATAAACATTTGTAAACATTTCCTTCACAATTAGTGAGTTCCCAAGGATGAAAATTTGAACATCGATTAAAATAACTTCATATTATAACTTCGAATACTTAATATTTTCTAAAACATAACCATAAATATATTAAAAATCAATAACTTTTCCTTCGGTGGTGTTGAAACCAGAAAAAAGATGGCGCGACCTCTACTTTGATGACATCAGTAGACAAACAAATGTTGGATTGCATAATCATGGTTATGTTTCAGAAAATATTAAGTATTCCAAGTTATAAAATGAAGCAATTTTAGCCGCCCCGGGGGCGCAGTGGTCTAAGCGATTCCCTCTGATCATTCGTCCGTGAGGGGTCCGGGTTCGAATCCCAGTCAGGCATGGATGTTGTGTTTGTCTTACGGCACTGGCTCTCTCCCTTCCCTGGAACCAGTGACCCTAAATTAGGGACGGGCGACTGCTTATAGCCCATTGAGTTGCTCATGGTGGTCGTTAAACCTCCAATCAAAAAAAAAAAAAAAGAAGCAATTTTAATCGATGTTCAAATTTTCATCCTTGGGAACGCATTAATTGGGAAGAAAATGTGTACAGAAGTTTTTCCATAGGAAGTACAGGAAGCAAAATTACTTGACGTCCACCTTAAAGGAGCAATTCTTGTATCTATGTGAATTTTATTTTGAAAACGGTTCTAAGGATTTTGATGAATTTTTTTGTCTACCATTGCCTTGAGAAAGCCTCCCAGTGGATTGCGAAAACTTGGCGAATCTTTGAACTTACTACGCCGCAAAAATAAACGGATTTAATACGCTATATGCGTTTCTTTAGTATTCATAGTGTGGTGTATTTATAATTACATTAGGAGAAAGAAGATGTTTCAATCGTTTGTTTCTACCTAGTAGTATGACGTTCGTATCAGGGGGACTTGCTCTTCTGCAGTATGCCTTGAGTCATTAAGCAGAGAATAAAAGATTATGCAAATGGAACAGATAATAAAAGTCTATAGAATGGGGCAGAGAATAGAGAATTATAGAGTGGAGCAAAGAATATAGAACTATAGGATAGAACAAAGAAACGAGGACTGAAAGCAGGAAAGGAACTTTTATGCCGTAGCTTTCACAAAACCCTGAGGCTTGTATAATATTCTAGAGGATAATGCTTACCATGGCATTCCTTGCTGGAGATGCGAACATTTCACACACGTGTTTTCCGGTCTTTGTTGATGTTATTGTCCTAACGTCCGTTGTATGAGATGAATAGCTTTACTTCACACTCTTTTCGCTGGGTATACTCATTGGATCTTTGCCTTAGGATTCAAACACATCAATTTTTACCGTTCTTTATACTCGAAATTTTCGCCCATTCTCTGGGCATCCTCAGGAGCGACTTTACCGCCGATGTTCGTGGTTAACTTCGCGCTAATGGAGTCCGATACTCCATGTTGCCATTCGTCGGATATACTTTCTTGGATATATTTCGTTATCAAGCCCGTCTAGCCCCATCTATGTTTCATTCAAACAATTTTTTTAATTTTTTTTTTTTTAATTTCTTTTCCAATCCTGGTTTTCTTGTCTTTTTTGCCGGTTTTTCTTTTGTTGTTCTTTTTCATGTCTTATTAGTTCTTTCCACAGGCCAGACAATGTGCTAGGGTCGTTCTGGTTACATACCCTTGCTTTATTTTTATAGATTAAGATTGCTTCTTCCCTCCTCATTTGCCTTTCCGATTTTTTATCCTTTTTTAGCATTTTAATTTCATCGAATTTTCGGAAAGTCCGTTTTTCAATGCAGAATTGCACTAAAGCAGTTTTGGCTTCTTTTTTTGCCAGTTAGATATGTGTTGTTTAAGTCTTTTTTTTTAATCTGTTTCCCCTCCCTGAGGCTTTGCGAACATTTCTGTCTGAAGAACGTAGATTTTGCTTTAAGTACATCGGCCGCATAAAGGGTTAATTAGGTCTGAAGTGTTAATATCATTGTGATTAATTCAAGCATGTTGGAATAGTAATTTTCTGCATGAACGGTATTCATGAGGTGTTGACAGAATAAAGGAAACGACCTGTAACTATTTCTTTGGACTTTATTTGCGTGACTCGTGTTGCACTCTAAGTAAAGTACTTAAGAACTGATTGAAGGTAGTGATTGAACTGATTGAAGGTAAGCTATATATTGTACTGTATATTCACGTGCAAATAGGAAAGAGCATTACAGGTGTTGCCTATAATGTGGGACGAGCTGCCCGAGATAGATATCAATAATGTCTTTGCAGGTATGCCTCATAGGTTTCAAGACGTACTTCGGCACAGAGGTGGTGTTACCTGGTACTGAACTCAAAAGGTATGGACATTCTCCGAATTTCCCATTTTGTCGACATTGCGGTGCTACTTTGTTGAGTGTAGAAACTGCACCATAAATTGTTTTTGTAAACGCAATCTTTACCGTTTGTGTTACGTAGCCTCACTCATGTTATTTCAATGCGTGTTACTTGAGTCAGATACATACACCAATGAGTCATTACATTATGACCACCTACATAATAAGCTGTACGACTCCATTTAGCCCACAAAACAGGAGCCACTAGGCGAGACATCGATTCGATGAGCTAGTGATAGGTATCCTGGGGTATCTGGTATAATAATGTCAATAGCAGATCCTCCAGTTCCCGTACATTTCGGGGTGGTGGTGATTTAGCGCGAACCCACTTTTCCAAGTCGAAACCACAAATGTTCGCTTGGGTTCATTTCAGGTGAAATTGAAATTTTTTCCACTGGGCTTTTTTTGATTGGAGGTTTAACGACCACCGTGAGCAACTCAATGGGCTATAAGCAGTCGCCCGTCCCTAATTTAGGGTCACTGGTTCCAGGGAAGGGAGAGAGCCAGTGCCGTAAGACAAACACAACATCCACGCCTGACCGGGATTCGAACCCGGACCCCTTACGGACGAATGATCAGAGACCAGCGCATTAGACCACTGCGCCACCGGGGCGGCCATCATCAGTATGTTCCTCAAACCACTCCTTGACGGTTCTGGCAGTGTGGCATGGCGCATTATCCTCTTGGAAATGGTCATCACCTGCAAGGAACACAGTTTCCATGAATGGATGAACTTCGTCCGCAACGATGTGCAGATACATGACAGCTGCCATGGATTGTGCTATTTGAATTATGGGGCCTAAAGTGCCCCAGGAAAACATCGCCCATAGCACAACACCGACGCCGCCGGCCTGTTTCAGCCCAACAGTGAATCCAGGTGCCATAGCCACCGTTGGTAATTGGCGTATGCGTGCTCTGCCGTCTACGTGATGCACCAGGAATCTTGATTTGTCAAACCAGGCCATTCTTTCAATCATCCACTGTCCAATCTCGATGACCTTGGGCCCACTTCATGCATTGCTGACCATGACGTGCAGTGATCATGGGGACCCGGTTGGTTCTTCTGCTACGCAGGACCACGTGTACAAGGCTGCTATGAACTGTTTGCCGTGACACATGGCCCTGATCACCACTGTTGTAGCTGCTGGTAATTTGTTACACTGTGGCCGTGCGGTCGCTGCGCGACACTCTCCGCTTCCTTCTGGCCTCATTGAGCTGCGGTCCACACACGGCCAGACGACGGTTCGTCGTTTGGATATCTGTGCATCACTTTTGATACGTACTCACCACAGCGGCACGTGAACAAACACACAAGCAGCGCCGTTTCCGAGATCGATCGTAGTTCCGAGGATCCATAACATCAAAATTTGTCCTATATCAAACACCGATAAATCGGCAGCTTTCCCCATTCTGACTCTAAACACTCTACTAACCGAAAGCCGGTCCTCGGGTTGTATATAGAATGCTCTGTGAACTTCACGTGAGCCACCTTTCTGTCTCCAGCCGTGCTCATTTCTCTAGGCTGGGGGTGGTCATAATGTAGTGGCTCATTGGTGTACATCCTTTCATTTCATGTGACATCCTAAACTTTTTATGGGCAGTGTATAACTCAGCAAGTATTTAAGGCACATCGAGCATTGATGACGGCTGGGCTGAATTTTCCCATTATTTTTTGTTGGCCTTAAAGAAATCTCTCTAGATACATCTATTGATACGGCAACTTTCTTAAAATGGTGAAATGACCTTTTGCGCTATTAATACACAAGCTATTTAAGTATAATAAATATTGCGTTACCTTCGTTTTCGCACAGGATTGACGTGACGAGAAGTAGTGGTCCAAGCAGAAAGCAGATGTTGCGCTTCATTTAGTATAATTTTTCTCATAAGTCTTCCATCTGAAAAAAAAAAAAATATTGAAACATCAAATACACTGAAGAAAAAAAAATCCCAACACCACGAAAAAATAGTTGTAGAGGAATGAAATGGCGGCAATACATTTGTATAGGTAACATATTTAATCGATTAAGGTTTCAACATCACAGCTTATTGTAAGCGCGAGAAGAGCCATTTTGAATGTGAAATGCTGGTACATTAATAACCGGTGTAACCGCCAGAATGTTGAATGCAAGCACGCAAACGTTCATGCGTTGTGTCGTACAGGTGCTGGATGTCGGTTTGTGGGATGGAGTTCCATGCCTGTTGCACTTGGTCGGTCAATACAGGGACGGTTAATGCTGGTTGGGGTGACGCTGGAGTTGTCGTCCAATGATTTCCCATACGTGCTCGATTGGAGAAAGATCTGGTGATCCAGCAGGCCACGGCAACATGCCGACACTCTGTAGAGCATGTTGGGTTACAACAGCGGTATGCGGGCAAGCGTTATCCTGTTGGTAAACACCCCCTGGAATAATGTTCATGAATGGCAGCACAACAGGTTGAATCACCAGACCGACGTACAACTGTGCCGTCAGGGTGCGTGGGATAACCACGAGAGTGCTCCTGCTGTCATAGGAAATTGCTTCCCAGACCATAACTCCAGGTGTAGGTACAGTTTGTCTCGGCCGCAGACAGGTTGGTTGCAGGCGCTCATCTGGCCTCCTTCTAACCAACACACGGCCATCACTGGCACCCAGGCAGAACCGGCTTTCATCAGAAAACACAACAGATCTCCACTCCGTCCTCCAATGAGCTCTAGCTTGACACCACTGACGTCGCAAACGGCAGTGGTTTGGAGTAAGTGGAATGCACGCTACAGGGCGTCTGGCTCGGAGCTGTCCTTCAAGTAACCGATTTGTAACAGTTCGTTGTGTCACTGTGGTGGCAACTGCAGCTCAAATTGCTGCCGCAGACGCAGTACGATGCGCCACGGCCATACGCCGTACACGGTGGTCTTCCCTCTCAGTAGTGCAACGTGGCCGGCCGGAACCCGGTCTTCTTGAGGCAGTACCTTTCCTTGACCACCGCTGCCAACAATCATGCACAGTGGCTACATTCCTGCCAAGTCGTTCTGCAATATTGCGGAAAGAAGATCCACCTTCTCGTAGCCCTATTACACGACCTCGTTCAAACTCCGTGAGCTGTTGATAATGGCTTCATCGTCTTCTTAAAGGCATTCTTGACTAACATCAACACCCTACGTCGAATCTCAACGATAACTAACGCTCACGAACGTTACAGCGCGTATTTACAGCAAACCTGCTTTGCATGTTCCGAGGGGCGCTACTAGCGCCACACGTATGCGCCGAGCGCGAAATTTGCATAAACGTCATCTTACAGATGTACTCTCACCGCCTACCAACTGTTGTTTATCTAACGCAACCCCTTCTTGGTGTTGAGTTTTTTTTTCCGTCAGTGTACATGAAAAAGGCCAGTTACTAAGGTGAGGAAAGCAATAAAAATTATTTTATCAGATATATTGTTTTATTAATTGTTTGAATGATATGGGACTATGGAATATGAGATATTTTTTCCAGTGGGCTTTTGTTTTGTAAATAACAAATACAAGATGTAATCCATTGAGAACGGATAGCGATGCACACCCAGTGGAGAGAAATGTGATATCTAGTTCCAGGGCAACACCGCGCTGTCATCCCTCTCGCTATTTAAGGAATCCACCGCTTGGCAGGTATGTTGTAGCAGGACATCACTGCATTTATATTACGATAATTCGATGGCAGTATGGATTGACGTCGTGAGTTGAAAGAGGGATTATAGTAAGTGTAATGGGCTAGGTACTCCATCATGCTGGAACCATAAATTGCTGAGAACAGGCACAGGTACGTTTTCCAGTAAGTCCGGCAGAACATCACGTAGGAACACCATGTAGTTGGCAGCTATGACACTTTCGGGAAGAAGATATGGTCCCACTAGGATATCGCCCACAACAGGGTGCTAAAAAAAACCCTTTTTTTTTTCAAACCCGTGCTCTCTGGCTATTTTCCCATTTTTATAGCGTATATGAGATCTCACAAAAACTTTGAAAAGAATCGGAGTATTTTAAATCTTGCCACCAGTATGTCACTAATTTCCCAAAATTAGTGACATACACTAAATTACTGATATATTTTATGATGTAATATACGCACAACTTTCAATCATACCAATATCATAAAATTAATTCAACTATTTCATTTGCTTTTTCTTTTGCAGGCTAATTCGTCTGAGTGCTAACCACCATAATATATACAACAATGGCAAATTTAGAAGAAACTCCTAGTCCTAAGCTGCGTTTAGAGACTGAAATGCGGTTGCTAGGAAACGTAAAGAATTACCTCCCTCTCGAATACCAACCCAAGCAGATGTTCTGAGATTTTTTTTCTACCTGAAAGATGGCCCCGTGAAGCAGGAAAAGTTCATAAACTTTAATAGTGCAGTAGCTGAAAGAGTTATTCTGGATGTCCAAAAACAGTGGACCAAAGCAGGGATTGTAACGCAACGCAAGGATAAAGTGAAGGCCAAAATCCTAGATATGTACAGTCGTTACCACCTTGTCCGAAAAAGCAAAGGAACAAAGTCAAACGAAGAGAAGGGAAAGTCCTTTGTTGAAGATTTGACTAAGTATTTCTTCATTGCGCATCAAAATGCCAAGAATATTATTCAGTCCTACAGGTTTCGTCCACAGAAGCATAAGGATGAAGATGTGCAATTTCTTCAGGCTTTGAAAGATAATAGAAAATTCTCACTAAGCACAGCAGATAGAATTTATGCTAAGAAAGTTGATAACAAATTCTATCGGAATAGGTTGGAAGTGTCCAGGGAAAAGGTTGAAGAACAGAGGAAGCAAGAACAGGTATAACGAAGTGAATTTCTCCGTCATTTTTATCCGCGCCGGGGTTCGAACCCGGATCCCCTCATTCCAGAATAAGTCACTCTACCAGTTGAGCTACGCGGACATTTTATTCTGATTCCTATCTGCCTTTATGTCGTGTACGTCCTTCTGGCAGGTACGTCACATCATCTCCCCCTTATTTTTTATTTTTTTTCGAAGTGCCGCTCTTATTTTTCCTATCTCGCGGTGTGGAAATAACATCACACCATTGCGAGATTGCGAACGGTCGGGTCATCCGGATAGTTCGGGCGCCATTATAACGAAGTAAATTTCTCCGTCATTTTTATCCGCGCCAGGATTCGAACCCGGGTCCCCTCATTCCGGAATAAGTTGCTCTACCAGTTGAGCTACGCGGACATTTTATTCTGATTCCTATCTGCCTTTATGTCGTGTGCGTCCTTCTGGCAGGTACGTCACATCTCCTGGTACGTTACACAGGCTGTTACCATTGATCCAGATGATTCAGCATTTGATGATAGAGAAGAAATCCACGTAGCTGCAGTTCAAGGATCGAAGAAAACTGACTTACCAGCCAGCGCTGATGCTAATATGAATGTTGGAGATGACGATGATTATGATTTTGACGTTCCGTCCACTACAAGTTCGAAGCGTAAAAAGAAAGAAACTGTTACCCTGCAGCTGCCACGGAATCCGTATAAAAGTACTTGGGTATCCCAAATGGCTGATCGTTTGAAACTGTCTGCGGGTCAAAGTACAGCTTTCATGGCTGCTATTGTATCTGAAGGAGGTAGGTGGTGATTTAGAGCATATTACATTATCTTTGACAAGCACTAGATCGGCGAGAAAGAAAGTTCGACTTGAAGCAGCTCATGAGATTAAGAATATTTTTGTTCCTACAAAATATGTAGTTCTTCAATGGGATGAAAAAATTGTTCCAGGAGATCATGAAATACTTGGTGTTCTTATATCTAGTATACCAGAGTACGAGTCAGGCAAACGTCTTGGAGTACCTGCAATTCCAGATGAAACTGGTTTAACCCAAGCTAACACCACTTATGGACTTACATTAGAGTGGAATCTTACACCAAACGTAATTGGACTCAGCTTTGATACTACAGCATCCAATTCTGGATGGATGAATAGTGCCAGTGTGAAGATTGAGGACATTTTAGATAAAAAAATTGTTTTACTTCACATGTCGACATCATATATTTGAAAGAATTCTGTGTGCTGTGTGACATATTTTGCTGGGAGACACGAGTAGTCCAGATACCCTCGAATTTAAGGAATCCAAGAATAATAGGAGCGCAATCACTAATCACAAGACAGATTTTAAGATCCCAAACATCCATAACCGAAAACTACAGACACGTCGTAGTGATGTTATTGCATTTCTGAATGAGAAACTTACCAATCCTGATTCCAAAAACAACCTGCCTCGAGACGATTATAGAGAATGTGTCGAATTGATGCTGATTCTCTTGGGAGAATCTCCACCGAGAGGAATGCATTGATTAAGGCCAGGAGCTTTTGACCATGGTCGCTGGATATCTTCTGTCCTCTATTCAGCAAAGATGTATGCATTTGGACATCAGCTGAAGTATGATGCCTTCAAAATGAAATTGCTGAAACGCATATGCCTCTTCAATGCGCTTTATTATGTAAAAGCATGGTTGTCAGCTCCTATTGGGGTAGATGCTCCATTTAACGATCTTCAACTGTGGCATGATCTGAATGATTACCGTGAGGTTGATCCAGACGTTGCTGCTGCTGCTATCACGACTTTGGAAAGACAATTTTGGTATTTGACTGAAGAGATAGCTCCATGCTCATTATTTAAAAATAGCCTGTCCCAAGCTGAAAAGCTTCAAATTTCTTGTGAATTTCGCAAAGTAAAATCAGATCATCTATTGGAAAGAGGAGTTCCTGTTTTCCCGACACTCAACTTATCTACTCGGTTGGTGTCCCTAATCGGCCCGAAGTCGTGTTTCATTTTCTAAGCGCTTGGTTTGAATTCTCATTGGTTGAATAAGCCACCAAGTCAGTGGAGTCTGTATCCTGATTATTTAGAAGCCAAAGCGTTCGTACGTCACGTTAAAGTCGTGAATGATCTGGCAGAAAGATAAGTACAGCTGATCCAAGATTTCACCAAAAGCATCACAAAGGATGAAGAACAACGACAGTTTGTTCTTCAGGTGGTTGAAAATCACCGTCGGAATATCCCTGATTTTAAAAAGAAGACTTTGAAAAAGATTTAAGAAGCTTTAGTTTAATTTGTGTTGTATCGATTATTCAATTAATTAAACAATTATAATTTACTAATTTGCATTTTTGTTTCATTTCTTTCTATCAAAGCCATTCACAGAGTGCGAACATTTTGGGAAATAAGTGACATACTGGCGGCAAGGCTTAAAATGCTTCGATTTCATTCAAATTTTTTGTGAGATCTCATATACGCTACAGAAATGGCAAAATGGCCAGGGAGCACGTTTTTGAAGAAAAACGTTTTTTTGCCCACAGATATTAACACCTCACCGGACCTGGTGAGCGTGTTCACGTGTTGCGTGCGGATTGTCCAATGCCCAAACATGACTATTATGGGTGTTGCAGATACCCTATCGTGTAAACCTTGCTTCGTTAATCCACAAGATTCGCCGGATGAAACTATTATCGGCAGCATGTTGCTGTAGCAGCCACTCACAGTATGCCTGCCTTCGAGGATAATCCTGTGGTAATGGCTTTGTACCCGTGTGGTGTGATATGGATGCAGGTCTTCGTCGTGTAGAACGGCCAGTACGGTACTTAGGTGCACACCGAACTGTCGCGCGATCGCACGGCTGTTGGTCGTTGGCTCCTCCTCTACGAACTCTAGTATGACGTCCTCGAGGGATGGTGTTCTCACAGAGGGTGCAGCTCCACTGTCTACACTTGGACGTGGTGCGACATTGCCTGTGTCGCGTATTCGAGCGTCAAGCCGCCGTATGACCTGGACGTTTGGGTGCCGTCGTGCTGGGTATCGCTCGCTGTAGGCCCTTGCTGCAAGCTGTGCTGAACCATGGCATTCTCCCAGTAGGAGATACATGTCACAATACTCTCTCATACTGTACGACACATCGCTACCCACACTACTGTCAAATGTACCAACGCAGAATGAGCTTACCTGCTACCATCGCCAACCCTTTTTATCAATACGTGCCGCATCGCGCAGGCGTAAAACTGATGGTTTCACGCCACCACGTCCTTCGAATTTGCATACCCACCCCGTGACACATTTTTATATGTTGATTGCCTTTTTTTTTTTTTTTTGATTTTAGGTTTAACGACCACCGTGAGCAACGCAGTAGGCTATATGTAGTTGTCCGTCCTGAATTTAGGACCACTGGTTCCAGGGAAGGGAGAGAGTCAGTGCCGTAGGACAAACACAACATCCATGCTTCACCGGGATTCGAATCCGGACACCTTTCAGACAAATGATCAGAAGTTAACGCCTTAGACCACAGCGCCAGCTGGGCGGCTTGATTTCCTTGTGATACGTGCGTCTGTATAACTTATCCACGACGCTCTTCAACGAGCATGTGCGTTACCGGATGTGACGTCACGAAACTTTCGGCGCGTATATCTCCGGAATGCGACTTCCAATCGGACAAGGGACAACGGTTTTCGGCTTCTTCCTCCACGAGGAATCGTCCGATAGATTTATTGTCCAGTCGATTCTGATCACCCTGTATATATAAATCTTGCGGCTGAACATCAAAGGCCGCCCCGGTGGCACAGTTGTCTAAGCGATGGCCTCTGATCATTCGTCCGTAAGGGGTCTGGGTTCGAATCCCGGTGAGGCATGGATGTTGTGTTTGTCTTTCGGGACTGGCTCTCTCCCTTCCCTGGAACCAGTGGCCCTAAATTAGGGACGGGCGACTGCTTATAGCCCATTGAGTTGTTCACGGTGGTCGTTAAACCTCCAATAAAAAATATATATATATACATCAAAGGCCGCCCCAGCGGCGCAGTGGTCTAAGCGATGACCTCTGATCATTCGTAATTGAAAGAGGTCCGGGTTCGAATCCCGTGAGGCATGGATGTTGTGTTTGTCTTACGGCACTGGCTCTCTCCCTTCCCTGGAACCAGTGAACCCTAAATTAGGGACGGGCGACTGCTTATAGCCCATTGAGTTGCTCACGGTGGTCGTTAAACCTCCAATAAAAAAAAAAAAATAAATAAATGTAATAATGTGACGGAGAATATGTCCTTTTCGGACAGTTTTTTCACCTTTCTTTCGGGTTTAATGGCTCCGTGTGCAAAACTAAGGGCTATAAGCACTCAACCGCACCTTCCCACACAGCTCAGAAAATTTCGTATATGTTACAATAACGTAGCACTGAAACATTGAGACTTTTCAGACACGTTGCGTAATGTAACAGTAATGTTTGAGAAACCTTACGGTTGCGTCAAAATGTCCTCAAACGTTACCTAACTTTGAAACATAACCGATACGTTATAGTGAAAGGTCTTTGTAACTTCAACATACCAACTTCATGTTACTGTTACGTATTTGAAATATATTTGTAACTTCGTTACCTTCCTGTTACGTATTTGAAAGGTATTTGTAACTCCGTTACATAACTGTTACGTATTTGAAAGATATTTGGGACATCACCATATTACTGTTACGTATTTACTACGTTGAACATTATAGTTTTAATAAACTCTGTAAAATTACAATAAAAATTATTACACTCGACAGCTGTTTCAAAAGCAGCAACAGTCGTATTACGAGTTGTTTACATTTTCACAGGTTCAACGCAGTCCGTTGTCCATTGGAAAAAGTGGTGGAGTTTATATATTGATAACAAAAGGAATAAAAATCGGTCCCAAATGAGGGTGTCGGATTTCTATTATACATGTGAAATAGACTATATTTCAGCGAAAAAAAGAAAGAAAATCAAATTCGTCATTTCTATAAATACTTACCAATATGAAATTTCTCAGCTTCAAGTGAAAAAAAAACATGCTGGTATAGTATACTAATACAACAACACAGACATCTACTTAGATTTTATAAAATGCTTTTTAGACTTAAAAAATTATAGTAATCAAAACAATTACTTACTTACAGATGATCTTGAATCACCAAAAAAAAAAAAGATGAAATATTAAATCAACTAACTAGCTAACTCGAGTACGACAGTATCACCAACGAATATCCCAGTGGCACGTTGAAATACGACTACGAGAGTGCTTCGGTGAAATGGCATAAATGCGCATTCGTATTCAGGCCTTTGCCAAACCAAAAATCTTAAATATCGCCGGAATGTAACATCGAGGTAGCAATTATGTACAGTGGAAACTATAAAACAATAGTATCGGTGAATGCTATTTTTAACGTAACCGTAATGTACAAAGAGTTTAGTTCCAAAATAGATGTTGCTGAAACGTAATTGTAAGATATCTCTGAAAGTGTAAAGAAATTGAGAGATTGCAACATTACTGATACATATCTGACACGTTTTGTGCTGTATGTGTTATTTGGGTCACTGTATGTGTAACGTATACTCTAGATTCACTTTCCTTTTGATTTCTACTATCTCTGGTTATTTTATTTTACTATGTAAATTATCTTCTTACTGAACGAGATGTTATTTCACCCGCTGAATGAGATCTGGCAATGAGTGTAAGTCATGACGTGGTGGTAGCCAGTATAAATAGGCGCGTTCAACGATACCTAAGGAGAGCGTTTGTTGTTGTATAGAGAGCGTTTGTTTATATGGAGAGAGCTTTTGTTGATGTGCGTAGGGAGAGCTTCGTTCTATGTGATTAGGTTTTTTCTTCATTATTGTGATACAATTAGTGTGTGTGTGTTGGATGATTCAAGAGTTTATCTAATAAAAGAGTTTTAAGTAAGTACGTCTTTCTCAGTTCATAGTACTGTCAGACCTCTGTCTGGCTGTTAGGTTTATTTCATTTAGTGTTATTAGTAACCACCAGCATAAGACTTTATTCATCTTAATTACTACTACAACATTACTACCAGTTATAAGTTTGTTCTTTACTATTACTACACTACTAGCAGGAGACTTTATTCATGATATAATTAACCACACAAAAACCATTAGAAGAAGCATTATAATTCGTTAGAAGGAAGCTTAGCTTAGAAGAAGTTGAATTCATCATAATTCAGTAGTAGAAGAGTGATATTCATTATTAGTAGCTTAGTAAAAGCTATATTCATTATATATGTGTTATTTAGAATATGTACAGATTAAAAGATATACACACACACACACATATGAACTTTAGAGGTTACTATAAGATCATCGTCAGATGTAACATAATACTAAATTACAAGCGAGTAGGTGTAGGTTATACATACAGGGGTTGTCCAAAATAATTGAAACACCTCGCTGAAAATAGTGACTTCGGTATGAGCTGCTTTTTAAGTAAAACGAACATGTAGCTACAATCTTTTTTGTAAAAGAGTGTTGCTTATAGTGTCAAGGGTCTGTGTGGTTGTATTGTAAATCGGTGTTTGTATAATTTCGTTCCAGGTGAAGGCACAATGAGTGACCTGTCAGAGTTACAAAGACGGCAAATTGTAGGAGCCCGTCTGATTGGTGCGTCGGTACCGTACAATGTTCGGGGGTATCGAGAGGTACCGTACAATGTTCACGGCACAACATCATCTGCGAGACACAACTGTGGAAGGAAAACCGAACTCACTGCGAGAGACAGGAGGACATTAAAGAGAATTGTGACCGCAAGGAGGAAGACCACGGCGACGAAAGTGACTCCTGAGCTTAATGCACATCTCCGAAACCCAGTGTCGACCCATACCGTGAGAAGGGAATTGCATAACCACAATATGTACGGCAGGGCTGCGATTGCAAAACCCCTGGTGTCGCATGTGAATATGAAACGAAGACTACAGTGGTGCCAGGAACATGAAACGTGGACTGCAGATCAATGGAAACATACCTTGTTTTCCGATGAGTCAAGTATCTCCCTATTCTCTACCACAGGACGGGTTTACGTGTGGAGAACCCCCGCAGAAGCCTACAACCCAGACTATCTCCTTCCTACAGTGAAGCATGGCGGCGGTTCCGTAATGGTTTGGGCCATGATCTCGTGGTTTGTAGCAGGTCCCATTATCCCCTTACACGGACGGATCACTAGTTTTAACTATATCACTCTTTTGGCCGACCATGTACATTCAATGTCGCACATTGTTTCCGTCAGGCGATTGTACCTTTCAAGATGATAATGCCCCGATTCACAGAAGTCGAACTGTTCAATCATGGTTTGAGAAACACGAGGATGAAGTTGCACACCTTCCCTGGCCTGCACAATCACCAGACTTGAACATCATTGAGCCCCTGTGGTCTGTGTTGGAAAACAGAGTGCGATCCGGTAATCCTCCTCTGGCGTCTCTCAAGGAATTGGAGCAGTTTCTGCAGGAAGAATGGTACAACAAACCACTTTACCACCATCCAAAACTTGTATGCGTTCATTCCAAGGAGGATTCAAGCAGTTTTAAATGCCAAGGTACTCCCACACCATATTAGGTGCGCAAAACCTATTGTTTCAAGATGTTTCCATTATTTTGGAGAAACCCTGTATATCACGAAAGCACATTCACAAATGACGCAGTTCTGAGCACGTTCAACGCATGCATGCGCCGACAAAATTGAGCAAACTCGTCTTCGGGATCATCTGGATGTGTTTCACGATCCAATAATTGTTTCCAGGGGTGGGGGACGGTACGTAGGTAGTCTTCATTACAGCAAAGGTGGCTGTATTTGTAAATCAACAAACTCTCTGTGAAAGGAAGAGTGGAACGTAACCTCGGAGTGTTCAAAATAATTATCTCCTCTCATATAGGGTTTTTTGCCCCCGTAAGTAGAGTCTGGAGAGGGCTGTTGAAGTGTTCGAATATTATATTTGTGTTCCGAGGACCTACAGCTGAAAGTACGAGCGGTAGAACACACGTACATCGTGTTTTGAACCCCTTCCTGTGAGGCTTTGAATGTTATGGCGTAAATTCTATGCCGTTTATCTAATTCGACTACATCTCTGTCACTTTTTATAGTTGTCAGAACACTATTTGTCTTGATGCCAAAGACGATTTTATGTTTTTTACGATAGCTGTTAAGTGGTTGGTAACACCAGATATGAAGGGTACAGAACCAACATATTTAATATGTTGGTTAGCTCTAGTTAAAGTTGAAAAGGGCCTGGAAGTAATACGCCGTAACAGTCTTTGGACAGTTTATGCTGGGTTTCCATATTCTGCAGCTAGTTTTTTGATGTATGCAAGCTCCATATTGGGGGAAGGAAATGTTCGATGAGTGTGCAATAGCCATCCTTATCAAAGCCACCCATGGGGCGCAGTGGTCTAAGCGATGGCTTATGACCATTCGTCCGGAAGGGGTCCAGGTACGAATCCCGGTGAGGTATTGTTGTTGTGTTTGTCTTACGGCACTGACTCTCTCCAATTCCCTGGAGCCAGTGACCCACCCTAAATTAGGGACGAGCGACTGCTTATAGCCCATTGAGTTGCTCACGGTGGTCGTTAAACCTCCAATAAAAAAAAAACCTTATCAAAAAATGCAGGGATGATAACTTTTGACATCTAGGGTGAAATCAATGGAATGGAATCAAAGTAGTATTTGAGCATGGCTTTCTGTAGACAGAATAGGAAATGACATTAGTAATTGGATCCCGGTAAAACTTGAAGCCTAAGAATGGGAGGGACTGATTTTCTTCTAGTTCCAGTGTAAACTTGATTGTATTTTCAGCTAAGGCATTTACAGCTTCCAGAGTTGAAGGCCAAAGAATATGGATATCCAGCACAAACTGTCCAAAAATTGTTACGACGTATTACTTCGAGGCCCTCTTCAACTTTAACTAATGCTAACCAACATAGTAAATATGTTGGTTCTGTACCCTTCATACCTGATATTACCAACCACTTAACAGCTATCGTAAAAAACATAAAATCGGCTTTGGCATCAAGAGAAATAATATCCTAACAACTGTAAAAAGTGACAGAAGTGTAGTCGAACTACACTGCTGGCCACCCAAAATGCAACACCAAGAAGGACACGTGATGGCAAATCCAGATTTACTGGACACATAACAACAGATACAAAGATGAAACGATTGAGCTTACAGGCCCGTGCGACTTGCGGAACACGTAGACATCAATAGTTCGTGTGGCCCACATGCCTGCCAATAACGGCGGCCGCTACACGCCGCGGCATCGAACGAAAGAGGTTTTGGATGTGGGCTTGGGGTATGTCGGTCCAGGCTGCTTCCACACGTTGCCACAGTTCATCAGGCGTAGCCGCGAGTGGTGCTTGCTGGGCCACTCGGTTGCCGATCAGCGACCAGACGTGTTCGATGGGCAACATATTAGGAGAACAGGCGGGCTACGGCAGCAGTGACATCTAGTGGGCCCTGAAGAAATGTTGAACGATGCGTGCCACGTGCGGGCGCGCATTGTCCTGTTGAAACGTGGCCGCTGGGAGGCCCTGTAGGTAAGGGAGGACTACAGGCTCCAAAACTTCGAAGATGTAGCGGTGGATGTTGAGTGTACCGGCTATGCGTACCAGAGGGGTGCGGGTGTCATATCCAATTGCGCCCCAAACCATAACGCCAGGCGACGGACCGGTATGGCGATGCATAATACCGGCGTCATACAGTTTCTCGCCGCGGTGCCGCCACACGCGGATCCAACCATCGTGGTGTTGCAGGCAGAAGTGAGATTCGTCGGAGAAGACAATGTCGTGCTATTCCGTAGTCCAGGTGCGGCGTTCAACGGCCCACTACCACCGCAATCGCCGGTGGTGTAACGTCAATGGTAATCGGAGCAATGGGCACCGTGCGACAAGTTCCCGCTCCTGCAGACGATGTCGAACGGTACGTACTGATACAGGTTGTTGCACAACACACCGTAATTCCTGCGCTAACGTTCGTGATGTGGCTGTGCGAGCAGTCAGTGCCAGCTGCACAACATGCCGGTCCTCTCGTTCGGTGGTGTGCCGTGGCTGCGGCAATCGCTCACGTCGGTCCGTGCGTCCCTCCTGCATCCGCCGAATGCATACTCGCTTCACTGTGGCTGGATGTCGTCCCAAACGGACGCCGATGTATCGTTACGATAAACCGCTGTCGCGATAAGCCACTACTCGTCCTCTGTCGAACTCCGAAACGTGCTGGAATGACTGCCGTATTCTGGGACGAGGCATCAGGAAGCTTCCCACGCACAGGTCCGGCAGCACAACACACTTCCACTACTTACACCCTGCCTTCTGTGTACCCTTCTTAGTGTGCTTCTTGTTGTTGTACCGGGCGCACATGATTTGCATATGCCCTGCAATGCTAATCGTTTTCATGTCCTCTCGCGAGTGACGCATGCTGCGAATTTCAGGCCAGTCGGATGCTTCCTTCTTGGTGTTGCATTTTGGGTGGCCAGCACTGTAGATAAACGGCATGAAATTTACGCCATTCCACTCAAAGCCTTGCAGGAAGGAGTTCAAAACACGATGTAAGTGGGTTCGATAGCTCGTCCTTCGAGCTGTAGAACCTCGGAACACAAATTTAATACTCGAACATACTCCACTTCAACAGCCCTCTCTAGATTCTGTTTAGGGAGCAAATATTTCCCTATATGGGAACACATCAATATTTTGAACACTCCGAGGTTTTGTTCAACTCTTCTTTTCACAGAGAGTTTGTTGATTTACAAATGCTGCCACCTTTGCTGTAATGAATAATACCCACGCACCATTCCCATTCCCTGGAAACAATTAATGGATTGAAAAAATCATCCAAATGATCCGGAAGACGAGTTTGCTCAATTATTTCGGCGCATGCGTTGACCTTGCTTAGAACTGCGTCGTTTGTGAATGTGCTCCAACGACATATATTAATATACCCATCACCTACTCGCTTGTAATTTAGTATTGTGTTACATCTAAGGATGAGCTTATAGTAAGCTCGAAAGGTCTTATGTGCATATATATTCACTGAAGTGCCAGAAAAACTGGTACAGACGAGCTTATGCAAAATTCATAGCAACGTCACCTATGCTCGTACTCTATTTCGTCCGACAGTGCGTATGTAAAGCGATAGACATCCTTGCCAGCTGTCAGAGCTAATTTCGGGATGAGAATGACAAGTAACAACGATTTAAACGATTTAGTTGGCGCTCGTGAGATGGGCCATAGTATTTGGGAGGTAGAAACGAAGTTTGGATTTTCACGGACGATCATTGCAAGGGTGTACCGTGACTACAAGAGTTCCGGCAAAACCTCCAACCTATGATACCAGCGTGGCCCTAAAAAGACATTGTGTGAACGTGACCATCGTCGGCTGTCAAGAATCGTTTCACGCGATAGGCGTGCAACATTCTCGCAGGTATCATCAGAATTCAATCCTGGAGCCTCAACAAGCATCAGCGTCCGGACCGTGCAACGTACCCTGCACGATATGAGCTTTGGGAGCCGACGCCCATTTCTCGAGGCACCTTGATGGGTGCACGACACAGAGCTATGCGCCCCGCTTGGGCACGGCAACACCGCCACTGGACACTTGACGACTGGATACAAGTAGCTTGGTCTGACGAGTAGCGTTTCCAACTGTATCGGGCAGATGGAAGGATTCGTGTGTGGCGCAAACCCCATGAAGCCATGAATCCCGCCTGTCAACAGGCAACTGTACCTGCTGGGGGGGGGGGCTCACTGGGATCCCTGGTACGTCTACAAAGTCTGTGACCGGCCAACGCCATGTGGGCATCCTTTCTGACGAGGTACACCGGTTCATGTCCTGCATTCATGCTGATGGGTTGGGCCTGTTCCAACAGGACAATGCAACTCCACACAAGTGTCGGGATGCCACATTATAGTTAGAGGAGCATTCATCTGAGTTTGGGGTGTTGCCATTCCCACCCAAGTCCCCAGATCTGAACGTGATAGGACACATTTGGGATGCCATGCAACTAGCTATCGAACACAGGAATCCGAGACCTCGGAATACACCTGAATTGTGGAACGCTCTGAAGGACGTATGGTGTGCATTGCTAACAGCAAATTTCCAGAAGCTAGTGGATTCCATGCCCCGTCGTATTTCTGCAGTCCCGCGCTCCCGTGGGTGACCTACCAAGTATTAGACTGGTGCACCAGTTTTTCTGGAACTTCAGTGTATGTCTTTCAATCTGTACATAAGATTTTAACATAATTTTTTTTATCAAATCGTGCGTAAGACGGCATTGTTTCTTTTAACTTTACTTTTAGCATGAAATTACTTTGTTAGCGTCCGTCGACCGCTGTTAAGATGTTTCGTTGTTCGGAGGTTACCGTTAATTTCAATCCTACGGTAGTTCTTCTGTACCAATCTAAACTTGCCGTTGCTCGGAATACCGTAGTTCGAAAGTGTCCGTTAATGGAGGTTTCACTGTACAGTGAGTGCTCAGAATCTATGATGCTAAACCGTAGGTGGCGAATGATTTCATATTAGAAGGCCGCATTAATGTTAGTTTTATTCTAATAAGTCCCTATTCAAGAACCTTCAATCAGATATACACTATCTACCAACATGTAATTAGACACACCTGCAATCGACGATATCTACAGTCCTGATACACGTCACTGCCGCCGCCGTTAAATATCGTGTGGGAAACAACAACGCAACCAGTCGCATGCAAGATGCCACGCAGTTCGGAGCTCTCTGATTTCGAGAACGGTGTAATCGTCGGGTATCACGGAAATGGCCGATCCATACGTGACATATCCAGCTAGTTGAAGTACCCAAAATCGACAGTGGCCTACGTGATTGGCAAGTGGAAGATTAGAGGTGACTGTCGGAATGTGCCCCGACCCGGCAGACCCACAAAACTGGAAGTTAGAGACCGACGGGTGCTGGCCAGAGAAATTCGGAAGAACCGCATCAAATCGACGGGCCACATCCGCGAGGAGTTTCGACAGGCATCCGGGAGTGTTCTTTTGGTAAATACCATCCGTAAGGGAGCCCATCTGCTCGGTTATCATGGACGTGCTGCCGCCCACAAGCCTTTGATCACCAAGTCCAATAGCGCTGCTTGGCTAACGTGGTGCAAAGAAAGTCGACAGTGGACCGTTGAACAGTAAAAACAGGTTCCCTGGAGCGACGAATTAAGGTTCACCCTCTACCGTTCGGATGGCAGGGTCTGGGTTTAGCGTCTGCCTGGAGAACGCCTCCTGCCGGAATGTATTGTGCCAACTGTGAAGTTCGGCATCGGTGGAATTATGCTATGGGGGTGTTTCTCCTGGTATGGCACGGGACCCTTGGTCGCAATTCCTGGTAGACTCAAAGCCGAGAGCTACTGCACCATTTTGAATGACCATGCGCTTCCTACTTTGTGGCAGTTTTACGGGTTGGACCCATGTTACTTTCAGGATGTCAACGCCACGTGTCATGTTGCGAGGTCCACCATGGCTTGGTATGGTGACAATGGGGTTAATCGAATGGACTGGCCTGCGTAGAGCCCGGACCTTAACCCTATCGAGTACCTCTGGGACTAGTTGGAGCGTTGACTTAAGGGGTGCCGCCAATGTCCAAAATCGGTGAAGGAACTGACCTGTCTTCTCCAAGCCGAGTGGAAGAAAATACCGCTAGCCGTCGTACAATGCCTGGTTGAGAGTATGCCCCGGAGGGTCGCAGCTGCAATCGCCGCTCGTGGAGGCTCCACCAAATATTGAAGGTGAATAAACTTCGTTTTCCTTTGCTATCACAGGTGTCCAATTACTTGCTGGTAGAAAGTGTAGTTCAAAACGCACATTATTTTTTAGAAATCTTACTATGTACTAACTAATTTAAAAAACAATGTTAATTCTAAAGTTAACTGCCCTTACTGACTTTGTTATGACTGCCTTTTGTTGGAAAGCATTTGAATATTTAGTTGCAGCATGGAGGTCCACAGTTACAGTTTATCCTCTGGATGGTTGTCTGTTATTTGTGACGTTAAGGGCGTCTTGATTTGGGTTTGGTAGGAAAACGTAGATTCTTAGCAATAAGTGGTTGAAAAGCAAGAAAGCATTTTTCGTGCATGTTGCTGAAGGCGTGGGTATTCTATTGCATTTATCCATATTTCAATTGAATCCTTCTTAGCGTGAAATACGGACTTTAAAATGTCATATTCTGATAGCTCAATCAAATCAATCTGTACTTCTTTAGGAGCCATAGAACGTAATCATGAGCATAGCAGGTGTCAAAATAGCCCTTATGACGTATTAATGTTTTAATTGTGGCCGTCAGTCGGGGAGTATTATTTCGTTGAATCTTTTTTTACTCTTTGGTATTTTAAATACGATCATTTTAAGAGCAAAACAAAAATACGAGTAATAAAAGATAAACAAAAAACATATTAAAACTGGGTGTGTGTGTGCGAAAATTCTGCTCGTTATGTAATAGATGCACATTGCGATCGGAGTAGTTACGTCACAGATGACGCTGTAATCCTGAATTTTCGGCCAATAAAGCGTAGAGCATATAGATGCACTAGGTTTGTCCGTGTAGCTCATTCATAACGAAAATCACGGGCGGTGTAACAAGGCATGCGATAAGGAGCACATTAAACATTGTTTACTGTACGAGTTCTATAAAGGCAGTACTTCAGGCGCGGCTTGCCGCAACACCTGTCAAGTGTATGGGGAGGATGCAGTTGATGATAGCCCATGTCGCGGTTGGTTTCGGAAATTGCGGGACGGAGACAGAAGCTATAAAAATCAACGACGTCCTGGACGTCCATCAATGGTTTCTGACGAGGAGGTGGACCAAGCCATAGCAAATAACTCAGATTTAACCTTTCAGAAATAGCGGAAACATTGTCGTTACACAGAACAACAGTGGAAAGACGGATGCATGCGCTTAGGTTCATTACTAAATTTGATAACTGGGATCTGCACCAGCTTTCTGCAAAGCAACGACAGGAGAAAATCTGTGCCTCTGTTTCTTTGCTTTTATGTCACAGAAATGTGGGACGAATTGTAACGGGTGATGAGAAATGGGTACTGCACCGTAATGCAAAGCGTCGACGGACTATGTGTCAAGGTGTGGAGACGGCTCCATTGACCTCAAAAGGACGACTGCATCCCAAAAAGGTTTTGTTGAGTGTTTGGTGGGATGTCCAGGGAATAATCCACTGGGAGGTGTTGGCACCTAACCGAACGATAAATGCTGACCTCTACTGCCAACCGTTGGACAGATTGCGAGAACAACTGACATCGAAGAGAACAGCACTCTTCAATCGCAAAGGCGTGATCCTTCATCATGATAACGCCAGACCTCGTGCTGCTTCAATGACTCGGCAGAAATTACTGGACTTTGGTTGCGAAGTGTTACCTCACTCGGCGTATCCCCTTACCTGGGACTTACGGACTATCACCTTTATCAATCATTTCAGTGTGCCTTCGCTCTCCAAACCTTCGATGATATGGACGATCTGAAAACAGCATTACTTGATTATTTTGACTCTAAAACACAGGAGGTTTTGCGGCGTGGGATTCACCTATTCATAGGCAGATGGCAAGAGATCATACAGATGACGGCAATTATTTGAAAACCTAGGTACGTTATTTGTTGTGTTCTCATCCTTTCTTTGTAGTCTACAGAAATGGGTATAGACACGCAATAAAAATAAAATGATTTATTCTGCAAAATTTATATTCACTCCAAAGGTCGCACTTAATGACCAAGAAAGCCGCAGATTTACCACACCTGATCTAAACTATTGCTTCGATATTAAATCGAAAAGGAAACTTCTTCACACACAAATTTATATTCATTCCAAGGGCCGCACTTAATGACCCAGAAACCCGCAGATTTACCACCCGTGATCCAAACTATTGCTTCGATATTAAATTGAAAAGGAAACGTCTTCTCACACAAATTTATATTCACTCCAAAGACCGCACTTAATGACCAAGAAAGCCGCAGGTTTACCACCCCTGATCAAAATTATTGCTTCGATTTTAAATAAATAAATACATCGCTCTTTCCACGTTCCAGAAACACACATCAACCGAAAAATTGTTTTCAGCCGCCGCCGTGGAATCGAACCACGGATCTCTCGATATCTAGCCGAGCGCGTTACATTTACACCACGGTGTCCAACAATCCACGGTGCTATGTGTATTTTTAAGTCAGCTTCTGACATCATAAATCCGTAAGATGAGCTCAGCTACTGAGACGTCTCCATCTGGTGGGCATTAACAACGGCACTGGCTATATATATTATAGCAATTAATTCCAAAGGGCGAGATCCAAGGTGAAAATCCTCCAAATATGTGGCGTCAGTAAATAAATAAATACATCGCTCTTTCCACGTTCCAGCAACACACAGCAACCGAAAAATTGTTTTCAGCCGCCGCCGTGGAATTTATTTACTGACGCCACGTATTTGGAGGATTTTCATATTGCTTCGATATTAAATTGAAAAGGAAACTTCTTCACACACAAATCTATATTCATTCCAAAGGCCGCACTAAATGACCAAGAAAGTCGCAGGTTTACCATCTCTGATATAAACTATTGCTCTGATATTAAATTCAAAAGGAAACTTCTTCTCACACAAATTTATATTCATTCCAAAGGCCGCACTTAATGAACAAGAAAGCTTCAAGTTTACCACCTCTGATCTAAACGATTGCTTCGATATTAAATTGGAAAGGGAACTTCTCACACAAATTTATATTCATTCCAAAGGCCGCACTTAATGACCCAGAAAGCCGCAGGTTTACGACCCGTGATCCACACAATTGCTTCGATATTAAATTGAAAAGGAAACTTCTTCTCACACCAATTTATATTCATTCCGAAGGCAGCACTTAATGACCAAGAAAGCCGCAGGTTTACCACCCCTGATCCCAACTATTGCTTCGATATTAAATTGAAAAGGAAACTTCTTCTTACACAAGTTTATATTTATTCCAAAGGCCGCATTTAATGACCAAGAAAGCCGCAGGTTTACCACCCCTGATCCCAACTATTTCTTCGATATTAAATTGAAAAGGAAACTTAAGGGGTGGACTTAAGGGGTGCCGCCAATGTCCAAAATCGGTGAAGGAACTGACCTGTCTTCTCCAAGCCGAGTGGAAGAAAATACCGCTAGCCGTCGTACAATGCCTGGTTGAGAGTATGCCCCGGAGGGTCGCAGCTGCAATCGCCGCTCGTGGAGGCTCCACCAAATATTGAAGGTGAATAAACTTCGTTTTCCTTTGCTATCACAGGTGTCCAATTACTTGCTGGTAGAAAGTGTAGTTCAAAACGCACATTATTTTTTAGAAATCTTACTATGTACTAACTAATTTAAAAAACAATGTTAATTCTAAAGTTAACTGCCCTTACTGACTTTGTTATGACTGCCTTTTGTTGGAAAGCATTTGAATATTTAGTTGCAGCATGGAGGTCCACAGTTACAGTTTATCCTCTGGATGGTTGTCTGTTATTTGTGACGTTAAGGGCGTCTTGATTTGGGTTTGGTAGGAAAACGTAGATTCTTAGCAATAAGTGGTTGAAAAGCAAGAAAGCATTTTTCGTGCATGTTGCTGAAGGCGTGGGTATTCTATTGCATTTATCCATATTTCAATTGAATCCTTCTTAGCGTGAAATACGGACTTTAAAATGTCATATTCTGATAGCTCAATCAAATCAATCTGTACTTCTTTAGGAGCCATAGAACGTAATCATGAGCATAGCAGGTGTCAAAATAGCCCTTATGACGTATTAATGTTTTAATTGTGGCCGTCAGTCGGGGAGTATTATTTCGTTGAATCTTTTTTTACTCTTTGGTATTTTAAATACGATCATTTTAAGAGCAAAACAAAAATACGAGTAATAAAAGATAAACAAAAAACATATTAAAACTGGGTGTGTGTGTGCGAAAATTCTGCTCGTTATGTAATAGATGCACATTGCGATCGGAGTAGTTACGTCACAGATGACGCTGTAATCCTGAATTTTCGGCCAATAAAGCGTAGAGCATATAGATGCACTAGGTTTGTCCGTGTAGCTCATTCATAACGAAAATCACGGGCGGTGTAACAGGGCATGCGATAAGGAGCACATTAAACATTGTTTACTGTACGAGTTCTATAAAGGCAGTACTTCAGGCGCGGCTTGCCGCAACACCTGTCAAGTGTATGGGGAGGATGCAGTTGATGATAGCCCATGTCGCGGTTGGTTTCGGAAATTGCGGGACGGAGACAGAAGCTATAAAAATCAACGACGTCCTGGACGTCCATCAATGGTTTCTGACGAGGAGGTGGACCAAGCCATAGCAAATAACTCAGATTTAACCTTTCAGAAATAGCGGAAACATTGTCGTTACACAGAACAACAGTGGAAAGACGGATGCATGCGCTTAGGTTCATTACTAAATTTGATAACTGGGATCTGCACCAGCTTTCTGCAAAGCAACGACAGGAGAAAATCTGTGCCTCTGTTTCTTTGCTTTTATGTCACAGAAATGTGGGACGAATTGTAACGGGTGATGAGAAATGGGTACTGCACCGTAATGCAAAGCGTCGACGGACTATGTGTCAAGGTGTGGAGACTGCTCCATTGACCTCAAAAGGACGACTGCATCCCAAAAAGGTTTTGTTGAGTGTTTGGTGGGATGTCCAGGGAATAATCCACTGGGAGGTGTTGGCACCTAACCGAACGATAAATGCTGACCTCTACTGCCAACCGTTGGACAGATTGCGAGAACAACTGACATCGAAGAGAACAGCACTCTTCAATCGCAAAGGCGTGATCCTTCATCATGATAACGCCAGACCTCGTGCTGCTTCAATGACTCGGCAGAAATTACTGGACTTTGGTTGCGAAGTGTTACCTCACTCGGCGTATCCCCTTACCTGGGACTTACGGACTATCACCTTTATCAATCATTTCAGTGTGCCTTCGCTCTCCAAACCTTCGATGATATGGACGATCTGAAAACAGCATTACTTGATTATTTTGACTCTAAAACACAGGAGGTTTTGCGGCGTGGGATTCACCTATTCATAGGCAGATGGCAAGAGATCATACAGATGACGGCAATTATTTGAAAACCTAGGTACGTTATTTGTTGTGTTCTCATCCTTTCTTTGTAGTCTACAGAAATGGGTATAGACACGCAATAAAAATAAAATGATTTATTCTGCAAAATTTATATTCACTCCAAAGGTCGCACTTAATGACCAAGAAAGCCGCAGATTTACCACACCTGATCTAAACTATTGCTTCGATATTAAATCGAAAAGGAAACTTCTTCACACACAAATTTATATTCATTCCAAGGGCCGCACTTAATGACCCAGAAACCCGCAGATTTACCACCCGTGATCCAAACTATTGCTTCGATATTAAATTGAAAAGGAAACGTCTTCTCACACAAATTTATATTCACTCCAAAGACCGCACTTAATGACCAAGAAAGCCGCAGGTTTACCACCCCTGATCAAAATTATTGCTTCGATTTTAAATAAATAAATACATCGCTCTTTCCACGTTCCAGAAACACACATCAACCGAAAAATTGTTTTCAGCCGCCGCCGTGGAATCGAACCACGGATCTCTCGATATCTAGCCGAGCGCGTTACATTTACACCACGGTGTCCAACAATCCACGGTGCTATGTGTATTTTTAAGTCAGCTTCTGACATCATAAATCCGTAAGATGAGCTCAGCTACTGAGACGTCTCCATCTGGTGGGCATTAACAACGGCACTGGCTATATATATTATAGCAATTAATTCCAAAGGGCGAGATCCAAGGTGAAAATCCTCCAAATATGTGGCGTCAGTAAATAAATAAATACATCGCTCTTTCCACGTTCCAGCAACACACAGCAACCGAAAAATTGTTTTCAGCCGCCGCCGTGGAATTTATTTACTGACGCCACGTATTTGGAGGATTTTCATATTGCTTCGATATTAAATTGAAAAGGAAACTTCTTCACACACAAATCTATATTCATTCCAAAGGCCGCACTAAATGACCAAGAAAGTCGCAGGTTTACCATCTCTGATATAAACTATTGCTCTGATATTAAATTCAAAAGGAAACTTCTTCTCACACAAATTTATATTCATTCCAAAGGCCGCACTTAATGAACAAGAAAGCTTCAAGTTTACCACCTCTGATCTAAACGATTGCTTCGATACTAAATTGGAAAGGGAACTTCTCACACAAATTTATATTCATTCCAAAGGCCGCACTTAATGACCCAGAAAGCCGCAGGTTTACGACCCGTGATCCACACAATTGCTTCGATATTAAATTGAAAAGGAAACTTCTTCTCACACCAATTTATATTCATTCCGAAGGCAGCACTTAATGACCAAGAAAGCCGCAGGTTTACCACCCCTGATCCCAACTATTGCTTCGATATTAAATTGAAAAGGAAACTTCTTCTTACACAAGTTTATATTTATTCCAAAGGCCGCATTTAATGACCAAGAAAGCCGCAGGTTTACCACCCCTGATCCCAACTATTTCTTCGATATTAAATTGAAAAGGAAACTTCTTCACACACAAATCTATAATCATTCCAAAGGCCGCACTCAATGACCAAGAAAGTCGCAGGTTTACAATCCCTGCTCCAAACTATTGCTTTGATATCAAATTGAAAAGGAAACTTCTTGTCACACAAATTTATATTCATTCCAAAGGCCGCACTTAATGACCAAGAAAGTCGCAGGTTTACCACCCCTGATGTAAACTATTGCTTCGATATTAAATTGAAAAGGAAACTTCGCACACAAATTTCAAATTTTGTTCTCACGATATTCCAGCGTTGTCTTACTAACGGAAAGGTACTTGGTATTTTTATTCCTGTTTCAGGATTCTTTTAAGGTTGAACGATCACCGTAAGCAATTGAATGGGCTATAAGCAGTCGCATATCCCTCATTCAGGACCACTGGTTCCAGGAAAGGCAGAGAGTCAGTGCCGAAAGACAGATATAGCTTCCATCCCTCACTTGATTCGAACCCGCATCCTTTATCGGAAGAATGATCATAGGGCAGAGCTTACACCACTACGCCACCGGGGCGGCGTTTAAGGATTTAAACGATCTCTCTTAAGCCGTCCCTAATTTGGGGCCACTGGTTCCAGGGAGGCGGCAGAGCCAGTGCCATCAGACAAAAGCATCGTTTGTCCAAGATACAACTCGTACGAATGAGCAGATAGCAGCGACTTACACCAGAGATGGAAACGGGTCACGTGTCAGCGAATCACAATTTCTTGCGGGTCAAACGGGTCAGGCTGAGGGGCTCCTGACTTCAATTGTTCCTAGTTTTACTTCCGTCTTATTTTTGAATAGATATTTCAAAGAACCCTTCAGAGCTGCAGAGTATGATCCAGGAACTTACTGAGAAGGGTAAAGAAATAGGATAAAAAATGAACTTTCAAAAGACAAAACAATGCTTTGTAAGGAATGTAGATTTATCAATTGATGGGGAAAAGCTGGACATAACCAATTCCTACATTGGGCAGCAGATATCAAGCGAGGGTCACGCTGATGAAGAAATTAATTGACGTATAAAACTTGGTTAGAAAGTTTTTGGGAGAAACAGTACAATTTTCAAGAGCAATATGTCATTATGTCTTAAAAGAAAAGTATTTAATCAATGCATTCTTCCAGTGCTTACGTACGCAGCAGAGACGTGGACTTTAACTGAAAAAGACATACAAAGACTGCAGCCAACTGAAGAAAGCACGGAGAGATGCATGTTTGGTGTAACCGAAAAAGGTAAAAAGAGGAGCTCGTGGGTAAAGAAAATAACAAGAGAGGAAGATATCATAATCAGAGTAAAATCCCTGAAATGGCAATGGGCTAGACATATTGGCAGGATAACGGACCACCGGTGAACAACCGAACTTTTAGACTGGATTCCAAGGGACAGGAAAAGACCTAGAAGAAGACCACGTGGTAGATGGGTGGATGGAGGAGACTGGCCCAAGGCAGTCCGTTGTGGAAGAAACGTGGGGAGATCTTCATCAGCAGTGGATTGGTAATGATTGACAATGATGATTATGATGATGATGATATATTCGAGTTTATAGCTCAAAGCAGATTTGTCCAGTCAGGCCCGGGTCAGGTCCAGGTATGTGACGGCCTGGTCTGGGTCCAAACTTTTTGACCCGTTTCCAACTCTGACTTACACTACTTGGTAAATTAGACTACTACTCGGCTATCTAGGTGTTTGTTTTACAAGGGAACAAAAAGGATGACAGAAAATTAAAATTTGACAAATATCATCATATTCTATGTTGAGTTTGGAATTTAATCGAAGCAAATTTAGGTTAATTAACTGTTGATAATTTCTTTGTTGAGTTTGGAATTTAGTCGAAGTAAATTTTCGCTAATTAACCATTAAAAATTCCTTTGTTGATTTTGGGATTTAATCGAAGCAAATTTACGCTAATGAACTATTGAAAATTTCTCTGTTGAAACAGTTTGGAATTTATTCGAAACAAATTTACGCTAATTAACTATTGAAGATTTCTTTGTTGAGTTTGGAATTTAATCGAAGCAAATTTACGCTCATTAACTATTGACAATTTCTTTGTTGAGTTTGGAATTTAATCGAAGAAAATATCAAACTTCTTTTTTGAGTTTGGAATTTAACCGAAGCAAATTTACGCTCATTAACTATTGACAATTTCTTTGTTGAGTTTGGAATTTAATCGAAGCAAATTTACGCTAATTAACTATAAAAAAATTTTTTGTTGAGTTTGAAATGTAATCGAAGCAAATTTACGCTAATTAACTGTTGAAACCTTCTTTGATGAGTTTGAAATTTAATCGAAGCAAATTTACGCTCATTAACTATTGACAATTTCTTTGTTGAGTTTGGAATTTCATCGAAGAAAATACCAAACATCTTTTTTGAGTTTGGAATTTAATCGAAGCAAATTTACGCTCATTAACTATTGACAATTTCTTTTTTGAGTTTGAAATTTAATCGAAGCAAATTTACGCTAATTAACTGTTGACAATTTCTTTGTTGAGTTTGGAAATTAATAGAAGAAAATTTACGCTAACTAACTATTGACAATTTCTCTGTTGAGTTTGAAATTTAATCGAGGAAAATTTACGCGTATTAACTACTACCAAATTCAACAATTAAAAAATGTCTTACCTCGAAAGAAATTCCAGAATGTATTCGTGATTTATCCTTATACGCTCTTCTTCTCTCAATAGAATGAGGATGGACTGGAAGAAGTGATGCTAAGATTTCTTTTCGAGATACATCATGGCCTCGCACATCGAAACAGGTCCGGTACTGGATTTTGACTAGCAGGGCAATGATGTTTCAAACACAGGCGGAAAAGAAAAAGAAAGGTAAGAGAAAAACTCCTGCAAAGAAAAGGCACATAGCAAAAAAAAAAAAAAAAAAAAAAAAGGAAATGAAAAGAAAAAAAAAAGCACAGTGTTTCCTTGAAGAGGTCTGTGGAAAAACAAGTTTTAAATGCGCCCTTGTACAGATATGCCTGGGCCACCGACTTTGTTGCGCCATGCCAGGGAGAAAAATGTGAAGGCCTTGAATTAATGCCGTTCGTGAGGGAAACTGAGAAATTCGACACGATAGTGCACATTGCTGATGGAAAAAGAGATTTCTTTTGATCAGCAATGCATATGTTCGTGCGTTATTTCAATTTGGTTTCAGGAAAAGTTCGTAATTTTAGAAACAATAAAGTAATGTGAGTTTAGAACACGTGGCAACTGTTATTATTTTCTCAGATTAGACCTGAACACGTAACGGGATTTTCAGAATTATTAATGCGTCAGATCTTCTTCCTATTTAAGCTCAATCTCAAAAATACAATAGGCTTTCTGAACATACTGTCAGATAGAACATTTCAGAAATAAAACATTTTATTTTAAACATTAATTTTTTTGCAAGAAAATCGTTCTAAAAATGTGTGAACATCGCCTGTACGTTTCTTAGATAAAAAGCTCTATCCGACGCGAAAAGAATTACGCAAATTGAACCTTTACAAGCTGTAATATCGGGAAAATCCCAGTACGATTTTTTGTATTGAATGTGTACTCACACTTGCTATACCTGAAAGTCACTTTCTAACACTTATAATGCTTGGCTGAAGTGAAGAGAATCATGTCGCTAAACAAGGGGAGAAGGAAAAATTATAATGAGAATGAAACTGAATATTTGAATAGAATGAGAGCGTCAATAAAAGAAACCTCTCAAACTCAACTACACTACTAGGCTGGTCCATAAGTTCGTGCGTTTTATTCTTATTGAAAATTCAAATGGACATACAACAAATAAACATTTTTCTTCGAAGTAAAGAGCATTGGAATCAATGGTTCGAATCCATCTTTCGGCGAGTTGTTCGATTCCGCAGCGGTACCACGCTTTGTCCTTGGAGGCAAAAATTCGCGGTCCCCTGTCTCGACATTGATTCCAATGCAAACACGCAAGAAATGTGCCAGGAAGTTGCCCCCACGCAAGAAATGCGCAATAGATCGAAGAAGATGATAAGCAGATGGCGCAAGGTCAGGGCTGTGTGTAGAATGCGGCAAAAGTTTGATGGCGCCGACTTTTCTGAGCTTGGCCTTCGTCTGTCTAGCGGTGTGCAGAGAAACGTTATCCTGCCGCAGGAGGATCCGTTTTCTGTTGACCAAAGGCGGGTATTTTCGCCTTAGATCCGCACACATTCGCTTGATTTGGGCAGAATACAGTTCGGCGTTGATGGCTCGGTTATTTGAAACAAGCTCAAAGTGGATGATGCCCTCGAAATTCCACCAAACACAGAGCACTCACTGCTTTACTGGATAACCTGTCTCGTTTGTCCACAAGTTCCGCCACTCTGCCAGGGTCCATCTATTGATTTCCGTTTTCGGGGTTAGAGCAAAAAGCCCACTTCTCGTCGCAGGTTATAATTCGGCGGATAAGCGCTCGTCACGAGGATTGCGCAGCAGTTGATGACAAATTTCAACACGCCGCTCAGTTTGATCCGGCGTCGATTCATGTGGAACTTCACGATAGCATTTGTTGAACTTGCTGAGTAGGTGAAGATGCGGAACAACTGATGTCCGTGGAATGTGGAGTTCATCTTACAATCGGCAAGTGCTGGTTGGCGGATTCATTTTGATGACTTCGCGAATGACGTCAGAATTTACCGTCAAAGGGCGAGTGGAGCGTGCCTGTTCTTCGAGCCTGGTCTCGCCGTCTTTGAACTTTTTGAACCACTTCTGCGCTGCACGAATTAAAAAGGCACTTTCGCTTTCCGCTTCGCATATTTTCTTCGCCGCTGTGGCCGCTTTTGAATTTATGTTTCCAGTAGTGAAACAAAGTACACGAATTTCTAATTTTTCCATATTTCTTTCTAAAGTAATAATAATGCGATAGGAAACAATTAAGTAATCAAATGAAATGTACGACAGCAAAAAGCAAGTCAACAGCTACAAAATGATCCATTATACATAAAAATCCAATAAATTATTCATTTCGAAAGCAAGTACGAAAGTCATATACAGGGTGATTCAGCTAAGCGTGTACAAATTTCTGGGAGGGGTAGGGTGCACAAAGACAAATCGGAATGACATAGAAATGCAGGGTCAGAAACGTCATCTTCATGTTCTAGTGTACAGAAAGGACGAGAAATGAAAGAGCAGCACGTAAGAAAACAAAATGCTTTTTATTACTCACAAGACATTTGCGAAATGCATTGAGGTTACAGAAGGTGTTCAAAGTTGCGCCCATGAGCTGTTACACACGCTTGACATCGTCGGCGCATGAAATCACGTACATTTTGGAAAATTCCTGGCGTGTCTCGGACTTCCGAAGCAGCTACAGAGATGCGTGCTACAAAGTCCTCAACGGGGGTGTCGTACACTAATCCTTTGATGTAACCCCAGAAGAAGTAATCAAGGCATATTAAGTCCGGCGATCTTGCAGGCCAATGAACGTGACTACCACGCCCGATCCACTGATGTTCAAATGTCATGTTTAACTGATGACGAACGTCCCCATCGTGCTGGAACCATATCGCACGGTGCAGCGAATGAGAGACCTGTTGTTCGTCCAAAAGCTCTGACAAGACGTCCTCCAGAAATATCCTTTAACTCCTTCCGTCCAGACAAGGAGGCACGAGGTATGGGCCAATAAAATGGTCCCCGACAATGCCGGCACAAACATTAACAGGAAAACGGTTTTGTGCTGCACGTGGTCGTACAGCATGGGGTTCTCCACCGCCCATACATGCGCGTTATTTGCGTTGAAGCAACCTTCCCGTGTAAATGACGGTATCCTGAAAGAATCTATGAGCAGTCTTGCGGCCGAACAACGCCATTTATCGCATGAAGATGGCGTTTCCGACCCTGCATTGCTGTGTTATTCCGATTTGTCTTTGGGGAACCTACCCCTCCCAGAAGCTTGTACACGCTTAGCTGAATCACCCTGTATACAGAAAAGTGTGCGAACTTATGGACCACACTATTATGAGTAGTTCAACAGTTTAAATCAGGAGTGGCCAAACCGTCGATCCTGGGCTCTCGTACGGTTGATCGTTAGCTTTATCGCTCTGGCATATGTTGTTCCATACAAACTGCCTGAGATTATCAGATGATAGAATGAATCAGTCAGACTCCCTCCCCTGCCCTAACATCTGGGTATGGTCGTCGCGCATCTGCAGTCTGTCGCATGATGCATGTTGTTATCTCCCGCTCTGCTAGTCGTCGATCGCAACGCCTACACTTACAGGAAGGCCGATCTGTTGACATTCTTATTTGTGCATAAACGTTAGCTAAGAAACCGAAAACGTATAATTTCCACACTGAATGGGAGGAAGCTTATTTCTGCACAATATTTCATGACAAGTGTTTGTGTTTAATATGTTGGGCTTCAGTTGCCATTCCTAAAGAAAGAAATATAAAAGACATTTTTGGAGTGTGGATTTTTTGATTGTGCATAAGTGAGGACACGCAGTGTCGTGCATCAACATCTAAGAATTAAAATTATATAATTTGCTTGAAAAATAGTGTTTCAGAAATAAAAAAAAATGTAAATATTATTTTTTTGTATTTGTTTCCAAACTTACAAAACCACACACACTAACAAAACACTTGTGATATAGGCTTATACCCTTTTTTTTTTTTTTTTTTTAGATTGGAGGTTTAACGACCACCGTGAGCAACCCAATGGGCTATAAGCAGTCGCCCGTCCCTAATTTAGGGCCACTGGTTCCAGGGAAGGGAGAGAGCCAGTGCCGTAAGACAAACACAACATCCATGCCTCACCGTGATTCGAACCCGGACCCCTTTCAGACGAATGATCAGAGGTCATCGCTCAGACCACTGCGCCACCAGGGCGGCTTATTTCCATTTCAATATGTCTATATCACTGCTATAAACCATGGTATATCCCAGAAGGTATTGATAGCTTAAGGTAGGTCTTGGTTCCTCAAAGTTCGGCCACACCTGGTCTAAATCTTTCATTTAAAGTTTCCAATTAGTTTTCGGCCACTCCCTTGGCGCAGTTTTCAAAGCGTTGACTTTTGGCCATTCGTCAATGGGGTTGTATCCCTTGAGGTTTGGTGTTGTGTTTGTCTTACGACACTGGTTACCTACCTTAAGCTATCAATCATTTTCTGGAGCCAGTGGCCCTTAATTAGGGATGGGCGACTGCTTATATATCTCATCGAGATGGTGGTCATTCTACTCCCGAACAAGAGACAAAAAATAGTTTAAAAAAATTACTTTCATTTTTTTTTAAATTTCTTCACGGAAAGGGGTGAGAAAGTTCAAGGAAGCTCGAGTTTATGAATGCCGCAATCAGATGAGAAAGAATAGTTTTGAATTGTGGTTTTCATAAAGGCTAATGTTGAGTAAAATACAAATATAAAGTTTTTCTCCTTTGAGGGCGAATGGTGTACACAAAGAATGAATTATAAGTCATAAAAATAATATTGATGGCAACTAGCGAATATTAAATATATTAATTATAAATATAATGATCCGATTTATTGGTGTCAAAGTAAGAAATCACACAAATTTAACTCCGCAAGCTTTCTCCGTCAACGGACGGCTTCATCAGGCGGTTACATAGAGAATACAGAATCAAAATTGTAGACAGAACGTTAATTCTAATATGACAAATGAAATGATGCGTGAAGACCGCGCGCATAAATAACCACGGAACGTGGTGAATACAATATCTTAAAAGTTAAAGCAAAAGCAAAAAATGTAGACTTTAGGAAGAAACTAGAATCACGAAGTCCATCTTGTGATGCCTAGCTGCAGATGGTTCCAAGGTACTGGTAGTTCGAAAGAGACATCTGTGTTGCATAAATCCTGCCGCATTAATATCTCAACTGTTTCCCTTATGGCAGCTGTTCTTACGTCTCCATACGGTGCGATCTTCAAGATATTCTGCCATTGGGGTTGAGCCTGATGGTTAGCTACTTCTTTGGCAAAGGATGCAGAAAGCTTCTTTTGTGCAACGTCCCTCTTGTGCTCATTCATTCTCTCCTCAAATGACATTTTTGTGAGATCTACATAAAATTTAGTAGAGGAGTCTGGGTATAATAATGGCAGGCAATAAATGCCCGCATCTGTGAGCTTCAAGGTACCATTACCTCTTGCTGTGCTGAGGATGGTTGCCATGGGTTTACAAGCTTTTAGGCCGACATCCAATCCTTTCTTCTGAAAGTGATTTTTAATAAAATAAGATATTTTGGGGATGAACGGGACCGAACCAACAAATTTTTAAGGTGCTCTTCTGTTCGGTGTAGCAAGTGCGTCGGCTTCAACTTTCGCTATTGTGTCCTCTAAGCGGGAGACGTCAAACCCTCCTACAAGGGCAAGATATTTCAGACTTAATTTCGGCATCATAATCAGATTTCAAGGTGCAAAGATCTTTGGCTCTTTTAGCCCGGTATTTGAATAGAGCATACTTGTGTGTTGTTGGGTTGGCTGATCCTGGTGGAATAGGGTTAGGTACGTGCATGGGTTTATAGTAGATTTTGGTAGAGAGTGTACCTGAAGTCGATTTCGTCACAAGTACATCTAAATAAGGTAACTCTCCTTGATTTTCCATTTCTATCGCAAATTTAATGTCTTCATGTATGTTGTTTATATCTACTATAAAGTATTGGAAGTAGGTTTCTCCGTGGTCCCAGACAAAAAACTAGTTTTTTGGTGTTAGCGTCCCATAATCTATATATTAAATATATTGTTGTTGTTTTTTTTAAACTCATATGTAAGGCAAACTAATATAACGTGGCGGTGAAATTTTGCATCAGAAAGATTGCGAGCGAATGTAAAATACACTACTGTTTGCGAAAATTGCAACACCAAGAAAAAGAAAACATGCGATTGGAATGAAACTTATACCACACATTGCTTATATTACTGTACATAAGTGATTTCATTTTCAGAAAAACACAACAATTTCTACCAGCAAAAATCAGTATCTTGTGAAACCTTCGCGAGCTGCAATAAGAGCTTCCAGACGTAGTGGCATTGAAACGAAAAAGCGTTGGATGGTGTCCTGTGTAATTACTTGCCAGTCGGCATGTATGCCAGTTCACAGATCATTGGAACTGGTCACTGGAGGACTTGGACGGGCCAGTTGCGGAGTGACCATATCCCAGACATATTCAATAGGTGACATGTCTGGCGAACGTGCAAGCCAGGGAGAAAGCGGTATCTGCTGTGCTGCAAAGAAGGCTTGAAATTTCCTGGCAACATGTGGTCGGGCATTGTCCTGCTGGAATATAGCACCAGACGTGTCCTGAAGGAAGGGTATGACTTCTGCTTGTACAACCTACATGACGTAGCGGTCGCTGTTGAGATTGCCCTCAAGTCGTAGCAGCCGAGAACGCGAATGGCACCCAATGGCACCCCACACCATCACACTTGGCGTTTGGCCCGTATGACGCCCGACAATGCATGCTGGACGAAGGAGCTCATCACAATAGTGTCCAATGCGTATGTGGCCGTCATGGTAGTCCACGTTGAATCGGGAGTCGTCCAAAAACACGACATGTTGCCAATCAGCACGCCATTGTGCATATTGAAAATATCATTCCAGCCTGAGGCGTCCATGGTTCAGGGTCAAAGGAATCCGCCGCAAAGTAATGCGTGCAACCAGTCTTCCGTGCAGCAGACGGCGTCGAACTGTGGAGGTAGACAATGCTACACCTATTGCAGTGCTGCACTGTTGTGCTAACACTTTCGAAGATGCGAAACGGTTCGTCACTGCCATGCCGATGAGATGTTTGTCTTCCCGCGGTGACAATCCTTCAATGGACCGAGAAATGTGGCGGTGCCGTCACACTTCTCGGTCCACTGCCGTATTGTCGATTCACCAGGTTTTCTTCGGCCCATTGCCGCACCACGCGCATCACTGTCGTGGCACTAATTCCCGTGCGAGCCGCAATATCGCGGTACGAAAGTGCACCTTCACGCAGACCAATCATTCGTTCCCGTTCAAACTCTGTCGTATGGGGGATAGTGCGCCCTTCGTCGTCGCCGAGGCATTATTGAATCCTGGAAACCATTTTACAACTTGCTGTTCACGATGCATAACTGGTGAGTAATCTAAACAGCCCTCTTTTTATACCACTTATTCGACTTCAGAGGACGCTGCCGGCCCAGACATGCCCAATGATTCTGCACTTCTAATCATTTGCATGTCCTGTCCTGCTCTGCATATGCTGTAAGTTCCACGTGATTACCATCATTCCTTCACGGTGTTGCAATTTTCACAAACAGTAGTTTAGTTTTCAAAATTGGAATTTTAAAATTCACTTCATCACATGTAAGATGTTCCGGAGTCTTGTCTCCGAGGGCAATCAGTCAAAATAAATCAGATTCATAATTGACGCTAGATATTCTGCGTATCGATTTAAAAAAAATTTTGGAATGTTTCAGTGGACACTATCCGTGACCTGTATTCATCGATACCACGTCATCTCGATCCGTGTGTTGTTAAATATGGAGGATAAACTCTATATTGGGAGAACCAGGATTATTACAGTGTCTACACCCGATTGTGTTGCTGTCATTGAAGAAATTATGCATTCCTTTATTCTGCAAATACACTGGCAGCATACAAACAGCATACAGCATACGAATAGAGCGTAAACATTCAAATCATTGTGACATCATCAGAGTTATGACGGTCACGGTTTTTGGTGAGTTGTTTCCACGCGCTTGAAAGAAATGGAGTCGACGTCACGTCGTTGGCAAGCAGTGAAGAGTTCCGGTATATGTGAAAAGCTTCTAATACATTAAGCTTCATCGTTGAATCAGGTTTATCAATGAGCGTAGCGTTTCCAAACAGAAATTTATGGTTCTTTTCGTGACAATGCTGGGCTATAGACGACTTCTTCAGTTCACAATTCCGTAAGTAGGTCTTGTGCTCCTTCACACGGAAATTTAAAGCCCTGCGGGTTTGTCCTATATATAATTCATTCTTAATCAATATCACAAGCGTGTAGTCTTGAATTATATACGAGTTTGTGTACCTAAAGTTCATGAAAGTGCTGAAGAGCTAATTTTTTTGTGAAAAAACATTTCATCATGGACCATACTCCTCTAGGTAATTGCTTTATAACTATAGTTGACAACTGATTAAAATATTGTTTTGATAACATAAACACTTACTTTTTCCTTCGAATGAAAAAAGTAGTGAAATTCATTTTTGACTTGACTTATAAAAATAGTCCAGCTTAGACCCGTGATCGTTTTTATACCAGATGGTAGCCCATATACACTAAGTGGCCACTTTATTATGACCACCTGACAGTTTTAAGCAAATGAGCCATAGCTGCAAGCTGTTGCTGCCAGAGCGCGAGGCTAGTATAAAAAGGGAAAGCTTAGTGCTTGCGACAGTAGTAGAAGTGATTTTTGGAAGACGAGATGGGTAAAAAATGCGATTTTACGGACTTTTAACGTGGGATGATTGTTGGAGCTCAGAGCAATGGAGCACGTATCACCGAAACCGCCGCATTCGTGAAATATTCCAGAGCAGCGTTGTTAAAGTGTTTAAAGACTGTACTGTCAGCCAAAAAACTGGGTCTCTACGTGCAACGTGTGGTCGTCATCGACTAGTGACTACTCGGGCGGAACGGAGAGTGTCCAGACTGGTAACAGACAACAGAAGGGAAACAGTGCAGCAAATTACAGACCATCTTAATCAAAGATCCCCTCAAATGATCTCTGCACGCATTGTTCGCCGTACTCTGAATCGGTTGGGATATGGCAGCCGAAGGCCTGTTCGAACACCTTTGCTGACTTCAGTTAACAAGAGAAAACGTCTCCAGTTCGCACAGGAGCACAAGGATTGGAGAGTCGATAATTGGAAACAAATTATGTGGTCCGACGAATCACGTTTTCAGTTGCATCATGCCGATGGCCGAGTGAGAATTTGGCGGAAACAGCACGAAAGCATGGACCCCAAATGAATTGCTACAACCCTTCAAGCTGGTGCAGGCAACGTTATGGTTTGGGGAATGTTTTCCTCCTTGTATGCTTTGGGCCCTTTAATTCGTGTTGATCAACGTCTGACTGGCACATCTTGTCTAAACATCGTTGCGGACCAACTGCATCACGTCATGTGGATGGTTTAATTCAATGGTGATGGCTACTTTCAACAAGATAATGCGTCCTGCCATAAGGCTCGTATTGTACAGGATTGGTTTCAGGAACATGCCGGTGAGTTTACTTTGCTTAGGTGGCCCCCACAATCTCCAGATCTCCACCCCATTGAGAATTTGTGGGATGAAGTTGAACGAGCCGTCAGACAGCTTGATCCACAACCCTGCAATCTCACACTACTGGAAAGTGCTATTCATCAAGCATTGTCTCAGATTCCACAAACCACCTATCAACATCTTGTGGAGTCCATGCCACGAAGAATCGACGCAGTATTAAAGGTAAAAGGTGGCCCAACGAAGTACTGAGGGGGTGGTCATAATAAAGTGGCCACTCAGTGTATATTAGCTTAAATGGTAAAAAAGTTAGTAAAAACATGCAATGCATTGATTATGATACGCTTTCCAACATACCAGAAATCATTTCTTAAGTTATGAGGAATCTCGCTCCTGTGCCTTGATTGTTTGACCCCATTTCGATTATATTCAACAGAACCGGTTCAGTATGCCTCCGGAACAACATACTAAAGTTTTGTCGCAATAGAAGCATTTTTAATTAAGTCATGAGGATAATGGCTAGGGAATAACTCTCGCTCCTGTGCCGTGACCTTTGACCCCATTTCAATGATATTCAACAGAATCGGTTCAGTATAGTTCAGGAACAACATATTAACGTTTTGTCAATAGATGTATTTTTAGTCAAGTTATGAAGATAATGGCTGTAGAATAAATATCGCTCCTGTGCCCTGCTGACCTTTGATCTCATTTCGACGATATTCTACAGAACTGGTTCAGTGTACCTCCGAAACAACATGATGAGGTTTTGTCACAATTGAAGCATTTTTTCGTAAGTTATGACGCATAAGGGCGATGGAATGGATCCCGCTCCTATGTCCTGAATTTTTACCCCATTTCGTCCATTTTATATGGTTCCTTCCCAGGTTGTCCTCTAATACATACTAAAATTTCATCGAAATCGAACCATTTTTACGCGAGTTATCGTGCGGACGACAGACAGACAGTCAAAGTTGCAGCATATACGCTTCTTCAACCTACGGTTGGAAAGCGTAAAAAATGGCTGCCCGCGGGTGGTCCTTTCTGAGATATTTGGGTTCAAAGCTGTTGATATCACCTGGTAATTGAATATATGAATTGATTACACCGTTCTGTGTTGCTCGCAAAATTGTAATATTGTATGCAAGTCTATTGATAACAATATTTTAGTATGTTACTATTAGAGGGTAATTCAAAATGGTTGCCCCGATTGCAAATGATAGTAACGTAAGTATAAACAACAACGTAAGTAAGTATGACAATAACGTAAGTGTAAAAATTGCTGCCAACAACACTGCTCTGTCTCGTCTTGTAAAACAGGGTCTTATTTTCCAGTCTGGGCGGATACTACTATTTTGAATACCTCAACCTCCAGATCTATGTTACGGTTCACAGAAAGTGCTTATATTCATAGTTATGGAGAGAGGGTCGTAATGATATTCTTCCTGAGTATGTTTCAGTTCCCCGGAGGACTATTTTCTCTGGAGTTTCCCAGGAGTTTTTTGAGGAACAATACTTTTTCCACCAGGGCACTTAATCTAACATGAACAATTCTTCCAAGCCCACTTATTGAACATTACCTGATTACATCAAGGCTTACGTCATGTAAGGTTTGTTTTCACGTATTTAAAACAGCCTGTGTTCGGTGCAATGGGTTTTACATCTGATCATGGATCTGTTTTAAAGGTCCGAAAGATATTATATCACTGTATATTTTTACCATAACAATTTTTTTTATTGAAGGTTTAACGACCACTGTGAGCAACTCAATAGGCTATAAGCAGTCACTCGTTCCTAAATTTGGGCCACTAGTTCCAGGGAAGGATGACAGCTAGTGCCGTAATACAAACACAACATCAAGTCCTCACCATTGGAATTCGAACCCGGACCCCTCCCGGACGAATGCACTGAGAAAAACGTTTTGTTAATTCAGCAAACAAATTGTTGAATCAACCAAAACAATTTTGTCGATATGTAGTTTGTTGAATTTACAAATGTATTTTGCTGAAAATTATTGTTGATTCAAGAAAATTTATTGTTATCATGGCAAAACGTTTTGTTTATTTAACAAAATGCCTAGGTCGGTTTTTGGGAAATTTATTTGTTTCAACAATATGTGTTGTTATCTGATAAAACGTTTAGTTGAATTAACAAAATGTAGCCAACGAAATAATTTTGTGTTGCCAACAAAACAATTTCGATGGAGTTTGGCTGAAGCAACAAAATAAATCGACAAAACAGCTCAACAAAACTATTTTGTTGTTTCAAACAAACTTTTTTTTTCTCAGTGGGGTCATAAGCCATCGCTTAGACCACTGCGCCACAGGAGCGGCGTAATAAATTTTAACCTTGAGTCTTAGGTTTTAATGTTTCGTGCATTAACGGCAAGTTTTCTTAAATTTATGACAATAACATGTTTATGAAAATAAATAAACAGCTGATATCCGTACCCAAGATGGAAGGAAGTTTAGAATTTTATTGAAACCTACTGCTGTGTTGCTATGGTGACGTAGGAAAGCGAGCTGCCCGTGCGCCAAAGCCAGTGGGAAGAAATGGCGACCGCAGCGGGAAATGCGTTTCCGAAGCTCTTTTTCAACTAGTAAGGTCCCCCTAGTCTGCGGAACTTACTCCTTGTGACTTCTTTTTGTGGGGTTATGTCAAAGACCATGTGTATGTGTCCCCTTTGCCGAGAACACGGCCAGAACTAAAGATGCGCATTCAGCTTTCACTGGCATCAATGACTACGGACATGCTTCATAATGTATGGCGTGAAATGGATTACCATTTAGATGTTGTCCACATGACCCAGAAGGTATGGAAGCAAAATTCTAAACTTTCTTCTTTATTGCGCAGCAGTGTGATCTCTGTATCTATGTTCATAAACCAAGTATTGTCATTTGCAATCGGGACAATCGTTTTAAATTACCCTGTAATTATTCGATTGAAATTTCCTCTATTACAGGTGAAATGGAGAAAAACCTCACTAGAAGAGACATTTTTCAAGTACGAAAAGAAAACTCGAGTAGTAACTTATCTATGAAATGTCAGCACGTGAAAACTGTAATATCCACTCAGTTTGACGTGCAAAAACTTTCACAAGATGCCAAGAATAATGTACGACACGAGATATATACACTAGCGGAAAATGAAAAAAGAACACCAAGAAGGAGACGTCTGATACCAACGAAATTTATACAGCATAATAACGGAATACAGAGGATAACGTGATCAAAACATTATGGCAAAATACAGCTGTATTTGCTGGTAAACTGAAAAATAACATTTCCATGTAACATGGTTAGTACGAGGTTGAACCGCCATGAACTGCGTCACACTGTGCAATTCTGGCATGGAGTCTGTCGTACAGATGTTGGATGTAAGTTTGGGGTATTGAGTTCGAAGCATCCTCAACCTGGACGCGTAAATCGGGGATGGTCGTGGCTGGCCGTAGAGACCTGATAAGTCGTTGTGCCATAAAATCCCACACATGCTCAATGGGGGACAAATCCGGTGAACGTGCAGGCCATGGAAGTTGTCTCACACCCTGAAGTGCATGTTGCGTTGCACGTGCCGTGTGTGGACATGCGTTATCTTGCTGGAAAACACCACGATGGACCGACCTTACAAATGACACAACAACGGGCTGAATGATGTTGTTGATGTAGGAGGTGCTGTTTAACGTATCCGGTACAAACACTAGTTGTGTACGGGAGTGATAGCTGATCGCTCCCCACACCAGAAGACCAGGTGTAGGCCCTGTGTGTCGCTGGCGGATGCAAGAAGGGTGAAGATACTCACTCCCCTGTGCGTCTGCGAACACGCATACGGCCATCGGAGGCTCCCAAGCAGAATCTGCTTTCATCGCTGAACACGACAGATCGCCATTGCGTTCTCCAGTGCAGACGTTGGCGACACCACTGCAGCCGTTCCTGACGGTGGGTGGGAGTCAGAGGTACACATGCCAGAGGTACACGTGCACGTAGTCCTGCATCCATTAGACGGCTGCGGATTGTTCGCACAGTCACCTCAGGTGCAACGGCAGCTCGGATTTGCGTCGCAGTGGATGTTCTGCTTGACAACGCCGCTCTTCTTAAGCGTCGGTCGGTCCGCTCATCAGTCCGTCTGTGACTCCGGATTCCACGTCTTCTCATGTGGGAATGTTCCTCGGACCATCTGCGCCACCATCGTACCACCATCGATACTTCCCGTCCAATTCGCTCCGCAATACGACGATACGACCACCCGGCCGCGCGGAATCCGACTAGACGACCTCGCTCAAAGTCCGATAACTGCTGAAATCGTACACGTCTTCCATGTCCAGGCATTGCAGCTTCTTCAGGGTCTTCGCACGTGTCCGTACGCCGACGACTGATTACATTCACTTCGCCGTACTCCTTAAATACCACAGACGATGATTTGCATATTATGCCGTGCTGTGGCGTAAGCGCTCACCGGTTGGTCCCAAAATTAACATCACACCTACGTAAACTCGACCCCATTAGCATATGTAAATCTCATGATCGTCCGCCAATTCCTTCTTGGTGTTCTTTTTTCACTTTCCGCCAGTGTAGAATTTGCGGTAACAATGCGGAGCACTGGAGAAACTGTAATCGAGTGGAACAGCGATTTTTAATAAAAAATGCCGACTGCCTGGACAAAAATATTTACTTACCTCATAACGTTTTGACGCAAAATATTTTACCCAGCACATCTGGAGCAGTAATCAGACAAACTATCTGTTTTACTGAAAACAGTGACAGGTCGAAAAGAAGAAAACTACGTAGAAGCTCGGAAACTGAAGAACTGGTTCATTTAGCTCAAATGAGCTTACAAAGACAAGCTGACACTGAAATTATTCAATGAAGCTGCTAGTACACCTGCTCGTGCTTATGAAATTAAAACAAGCATGGGAAACACAAAATACGGCTCCCATAATGCCGTATTCACCTGACGAAGCTTTATCTTTATTTGAGGCAACAAAGTTAACGAAAAGTCAGTACATCAAAATTCGAACAGAGGCCAAGGCCAGAAATGCAAATATTTATCCCAGCTATCAGCACATTCGAGCCTCAAAAGAACGATGCTATCCACCAAGGGACCCAATCAACGTTAGTGGTTCACTAGTAGTGGAGGTGCTAGATGTATAAATGCTGCAAATTGTGATAAGAATATCCCTATTGGTAAGAATGTAGTTTATGGTTATACAATGAAAATAAGATGGGGAGGCATCGCCCAAAGTGATGGGAATCCAAGATGGCGGCTATTTTTAAAAATGGCTACGCGTGTCGAGATTTTGTTGCAACTACACATCATACAAAAGAGTGTTTGGTATCGATTTTTATATATTTGAGGTCAAGGATTTTATTCTTCATGTTAAAAGTAAGCTAGGAATAAATATGGAGGAACATAGGTGGTCTTTCTTTTCAAAAGGGGACGTTCTTATCGCAATTTCAGGATTTTATATTCGTGGCTCCTTTTTAAAATAATAAGATCGTTATAAAAAAGATTCCAATATAACTTATAAAATGATTTCAGTATTACCTAATATACCACTAATCTATATTATTCATTTTTTTCAAATTTGAGTATGTGAAGGTGGTTTTCTAAAAATTGCAAAGTGGCTCCGATTAGTTTCTGCTAGTGACCTGGGTGAGAAAAAATCGAAATCTATTGATTGGACAGTTTTTATAATGTGCCAAAACACATGTGCTAATAACTTGGTATGTCCTGCAAATAATAAAATTATGTCTTCACGTAACGCTGGATATGTAACACTTGCGAAAACCTTACAGAACTTTGTAGGTATTAATGCCTTACCCACGAATATAAATGTAAAGATATTTGATGAAGACCACAGCGGGATAGTACAAACGTTTTTAAAAAGACAAGCTAAGAGGCACAAAAATGCACATTAAATTACAATTCCATAATGTTCGAAAGAACAAAGAAACGAAAACTTTCTGAAGGTGGGAAAGAAGATCCGACATCATCATCGCATGAACGAAAACAGCGATCATCTATTTCTAAAGATGTGTGCTTCTTCTGTGATGGTTCTGTAATAACTTAGGATCAAATCTTGAAGATGACAATCCGATTTTTGTCGTAAATGTGACAAGGATGGTAAGTCAGATAATATCCGAAAACTTGAAAATTCTTTCATAATTTATCTGCTTCTCCTGGCAAACCCCGGATATGATTCTTAACCTCCAAGATTCGCCAAACATTAATGCCGGTTGCTTTGACTAGCGAATCCTGTGATGGTTACATTCAAATTGATCGGAAACTTGAAACTTGGTTGTTCTGGGTGGTGTAGTGGTTAGCACACCCGGGCGTTTTCTGGGAGACGCGGGTTCGATTCCCGCTCCAGGACGATGAAAATTTTCAAGTTTTCGGATATTATCTGACTTACCATCCTTGTCACATTTACGCCAAAAATCGGATTGTCACCTTCAAGATTTGTATTATATGGCGTGGTCCCGTGTTTCTTTCGTCACTTAGGATCAATAGTTTAATGTTACAACGCTGCACGTAGATCAAAGGGTAAGCGAGTGTGCCACTGAACAAGGAAATAGTGTTCTACTAGCAAAACATAGTGGTGGCGATATGACTGCTCTGAATGCAAAATACCATGCAAAGTGCTTGGCAGGATTGTACAAGTCTCGGAGTAGTCAAATGCCAACAACAAGGAGCAGCGTTCATACTATATATGCGAGTTCTGCCGACAAACACCCTTTTTTGAAATCATGGTGCCATCTAAAAATCGTTGACTCTCCCAAATATTTATCTTCGTAATCATTTTTCATTAAATCAACTGTTTCTGGAGCCGTTTTACCCAAACGGTAGCAAAATGTTATCGCACAACGCATTTCACTTTTTAACTCTGAATCATTCACCTCCATAGCTGTATGGCGAAAAGCAGATGTATAACAGCTGCGAATAACAAAACCAGAATCGTCTGCCACGGCTAATAACGGTTGTCATAGATACTTCCTTAATTCAGTTAGTCGTCTGCCTGGTTATTTTCCCCCTTCGCTCTGTTGCCAACTCAAAAAAAATTACTCTCAGTTTTTATGGAACGGCCTTTGTATTTTAAGTGAGTCCGAATATAGTTTTCAAATTTACACTTATAGCGAAACAGGCCAAATTTGCCGGTGATGGGATTCGAACCCACATCTGTCTTCTCCTGAGTCGAACATTCTACCGTTTGAACTATACACCGACGAGGGCTTATGGCTGCAACTTGCAGTTTTGACTTGTGCGTCACTCTTGAGGGAGGTACATCACAAATTTTGCTGTGTTGTGTCCATTGTAAATGTAAAACATTTCTTGTATGTTATTGGAGTTGTTTGCCGCCCCGGTGGCGCAGTGGTCTAAGCGATGGCCTCTGATCGTTCGTCCGAACGGGGTCCGGGTTCGAATCCCGGTGAGGCATGGATGTTGTGTTTGTCTTACGGCACTGGCTCTCTCCCTTCCCTGGAACCAGTGACCCTAAATTAGGGACGGGCGACTGCTTATAGCCCATTGAGTTGCTCACGGTGGTCGTTAAAACTCCAATCAAAAAAAAAAAAAAAAAAAAAAAAAAAAATGTTATTGGAGTTGCACTTCGTTCTTGTTGAAAATGGGCGAAATTGATATTTGTGTGTGTGTGCGTGTGAAATAATATGTGATTTAGATCATGCAAATTTTTGCAATTATACAGTGTGTAATATTGTTTTTCAGAAGCTGATGTTTCTGACAGGAATCGGATTACAGATCGCTTGCTTTTATAAAATGCATTAGGGTTTCAAGCAGGGGCATATGTTGAATTTATTTTGGGGGAAGGTGGAGGGGAGAAACATGGCAGCTTTTTGAAATCCATCAGGATAAAGTAAAAGTTAATGAAAATAGAAGAAACATTTAAAGCATTAGTTTCTAATGTAAGTTGATGCATTTTTATTAAGCTAAAGCAGTTTTCTAATGTAAGTCGCATTTTACAAAAAAAAAAAAAAACACTTTCGGAAGGGGGGGGGGCAGGCCCGTTGGGCACCCTCTAGATACGCCCCTGGCTTCAAGTCCGAAAACTATTATGTAGGTCACTGTGAACAATTTACATCAGAATTTATTTTAATTTTAGTAAAAATCTTCCAAACACGTTGAGACAATGTAAATAGACAAAGTCATCGCCCTTTCCACATTCTTCTTTAATCAACACACAGCAACCGAAAAATTGCATTTCGACACCGCTGGGATCGAACCCCAGATCTCTCGATAACTAGCCTAGTGCTACGGTGCCAACATTTCACAGTGCTATGTGTGTTTATCTGCCAGCATCTGACTTCACAAATCCGTAGCGATGGGTTCAGCAACTGAGACGTCTCCATCTGGTGGGGCTTAACGGCACAAGCAGGGCGAAAGAAATGGTGAAAAATCTTCCAAATACGTGGAGACATAGTTACTGAGCCCATCCCTACGAATTTATGAAGTCAGATGCTGACAGATTAACACACGTAGCACCATGGATTGTTGGCACCGTAGCGCAAGGCGAACGCACTGGGCTAGTTATCGTGAGATCATGGGTTCGATCCCAGAGGTGTCGAAATACAATTTTTCGGTTGCTATGTGTTAATTAAAGAAAAACATAGAAAAAACGATGACTTTGTCTATTTACATTTTAATTTTATTTTTAGAAATATGAAAATGCTGTTAAGTTTTTGGCTTCCCCTAATTTCAATGCTGGAAGTTGAATATTTTAGGAAGAATATAATTCGCAAAGACTTTCAAAGATATAGGATTCATCAATAGAAGTGGTTTTGAATGATTCCTTAGCTTATATTTTTAGTATGGACAACAGCAGCCTTTAAATCTCGGAAAATTTTCCAGATTCGAAAGTGTTTTCCTTTTTCTTTTGTTCAGCAACAATAAAAGACGGACATTTCGATAGGAAAAGCGTACGTTAGAAAGTTGTTTTACAAATGATGCTTGCAACCTAAGTGAAGAGGTCAAGGTCAGCAAGGTACGTAATTTATATTTGTATGCAAGAAAACCGCTTGAGGTGCTGCAATAGCGATGCACTGTGGCCTCGTGTGTCACCTGAAGGGGTATTTCTACGGCATTTACTGAGATCCGGTCAGATAAATTACTTTCGTTAGACATCAGGTAGTATTCTGCTAATGATAAGTGTTGGCGAGAGGACAAGACATGCAAAATATTCAGTTTGAATTATTTCGCAGTGTCAACAGTAAATATTACGAATATTTAAAAGTTAGTAGCTGGAGTCGCAACCTTCAGAAAAAAGTTATAGCAGTGTAAAACCTAGAGGCTTCGAAGTTGCGTGTAAGATATTACCTCTGATGAAGGACAACCGAGTTCCTGGCGTACTTTGAACAACAAAAATAATAATAATAATAATAATATAGTTTATTTTTTTACAGTTTTTGTGGAACGGCCTTTGCACATAAAATTCATTAATATACAAAGGCAGTTCCATAAAAACTGACAGTAATTTTTTTTATTTTGCGTTGGAAACAGTGCGAAGGGAAGAAATAACCACGCAGACGACTAACTGAATTAAGGAAGTATACACTGAGTGGCTACTTTATTATGACCACCTGACAGTTTTAAGCAAATGAGTTATGGCTGCACGCTGATGCCGCCCGAGGGCGAGGTTAGTATAAAAAGGGAAAGCTTAGTGCTTGCGACAGTAGTAGAAGTGATTTTTGCGTGACGAGATGGGTAAAAAATGCGATTTGACGAACTTTCAACGTGGGATGATTGTAGGAGCTCGGAGCCATGGAGCGAGTATCACCGAAACCGCCGCATCCGTGAAATGTTCCAGAGAAGCTGTTGTTAAACTGTTTAAAGACTGGACTGTCAGCCAAAAAAACTGGGTCTCTACGTGCAACGTGTGGTCGTCATCGACTAGTGACTGCTCGGGTGAAACGGTGAGTGTCCAGACTAGTAAGAGACAACAGAAGGGCAACAGTGCAGCAAATTACAGACCATCTTAATCAAGGATCCCCTCAAATGATCTCTGCACGCACTGTTCGCCGTACACTGCATCGGATGGGATATGGCAGACGAAGGCCTGTGCGAACACATTTGCTGTCTGCAGTTAACAAGAGAAAACGTCTCCAGTTCGTATAAGGATTAGACAGTCGATAATTGGAAACAAATTATGTGGTCCGATGAATCACATTTTTAGTTGCACCATGTCGATGGCCGAGTGAGAATTTGGCGGAAACAGCACGAAAGCATGGACTCCAAATGCATTGCTACAACCCTTCAAGCTGATGGAGGCAACGTTATGGTTTGGAGAATGCTTTCCTAGCATGCTTTGGGCCCTTTAATTCGTGTTGATCAACGTCTGACTGGCACATCATATCTAAACATCGTTGCGGACCAAGTGCATCCAGTCATTTGGACGGTTTATCCGAATGGCGATAACTACATTCAACAAGATAATGCGTCCTGCCATAGTGCTTGTATTGTACAGGATTGGTTTCAGGAACATGCCGGTAAGTTTACTTTGCTTAGGTGGCCCCCACAATCTCCAGATCTCAACCCCATTGAGAATTTGTAAGGTGAAGTAGAACGAGCCATCAGACAGCTGGATCCACAACCCTGCAATCTCACATTCCTGGAAAGTGCTATTTATGAAGCATGGTCTCAGATTCCACAAACCACCTATCAAAATCTCGTGGAGTCCATGCCGCAAAAGAATCGACGCAGTATTAAAGGCAAAAGGCAGCCCAATAAAGTATTGAGGGGGTGGTCATAATAAAGTGGCCACTCAGTGTATATGGCAGCCCTTATTTGCCGTGTTAGACGATTCTGATTTCGTTATTGTGCAGCTGATTAAGGTCCGTCTGCATTTCGCCTTCCAGCAATGGAGGTGAGTGATTCGGAGTTAAGACGTGAAATGCGTTGTGCGATAAAATTTTGCTATCGTTTTGGGTGAAACGGCTCCAGAAACAGTTGATTTAATGAAAAAAGATTACAAAGATAAATGTTTGGGTGAGTCAGGGATTTCTAGATGGCATTATGATTTCAAAAAAGGACGTTTGTCGGCAGAGCTCGCTATCAGGCCTGGTCGACATGAAAGTGTTGTTACGGAGCGTATTGTTTACACTGTTTGGGCAATCCTGCAACAAGATCGACGAATGACGTGTGAAGACATTGCGGCGTCAGTTAATACTGCAAAAAAGTCGGCATTCCTCAATCTACGCAACAAATTGCTGCTGCATCGTGTGTGTTCTAGATGGATATCTCAACACCTGACGAGAGAGCAATTGTTAGCCAGAGTTCAAGTGTGCTATGAGTGGAACCAAATGATTGCAAAGGATCCAAACTTTCTAAACACAGTAATAACTGACGATGAAACATGGGTCCACTATTTCGACCCCCCTAACGAAGCAAGCAACGAGCGTCTGGAAACACACAGGTTCGCCTCCTCCTAAAAAAGTCCGCCAAACCAAATCAGCTGGGAAGGTAATGATGATAATTTCCTTTGATCATAAAGGTGTAGTCTACCAGCATGCCGTTCCCCCACAAATTACTGTTAATGCTGAGTATTACGTTTCAGTATTGAAGTTTCTGCGACGACACATATCGATTAAGCGACCGGAACTGGTGCGCAAGTGGACTCTACACCATGATAACACCCGCCCACATGTGGCTGCTTGTGTTCAACAGTTGCTTTCGAAATGCAGTATTGAAATCACGCCACAACCTGCCTACAGTCCTGACCTCGCCCCGTTCGATTTCTGGTTGTTTCCAACAATGAAGTTTCGTTTCGCAACATTCAACACAGAAGCTGACGTTATTCAAGCTGAACAGGGGTCGCTAAAGCAGCTTCCACAAGATGCCTTCGCCACATGCTTTGAAAAGTGAACTGAACGATGGGACCGTTGCATATCATCTGAGGGAAGATACTTCGAGAAAGAATAACATATAATTTGCTGCACCTGTATTTCTTCATTTTGTGTGATTTTACTCTGTTTTTATGGAACGGCCTTTGTACAACGGTTAAAAAAAAGGTGAGCTTTACCCAGAAACCGAGTGATTCTTCATTGGGATTCAAGACCGCGTTATCGTAACCCAGAATTTCAGGAAACACAAAATGAAAGTTGCAGATTATAACCTGTCCCGGACAATTTGTCCAATGCCGATTGGTCCAATGCCAATTAGTTCAAAGATTATTTGTCCAATGGTACGATTTATCCATGTCGATTCGTCTAATGGTATCATCCTATCAACGGTTATTATCTTTAGTTTTAAGAAAGGAGAAATTATAAAAGCTATTCTCCTTTTTACACTGCTGGCCACATAAAAGGGCAACACCAAGAAGGACACGAGATAGCAAAGCCAGATTTACTGGACACATAACAACACATACAAAGACGAAACGATTAAGCTTACAGGTCCGTGCGACTTGCGGAACACGCAGACATCAATAGTTCGTGTGGCCCCCATGGCTGGCAATAACGGCCGCTACACGCCGCGGCATCGAACGAAATAGGCCTTTGATATGGGCTTGGGTTATGTCGGTCCAGGCTGCTTCCACACGTTGCCACAGTTCATCAGGCGTAGCCGCGGGTTGTGCTTGCCTGGCCACTCGGTTGCCGATCAGCGACCAGACGTGTTCGGTGGGTGACATATCGGGAGTCAGGCGGGCCACGGCAGCAGTGACACCTGGTGGGCCGTAAAGAATTGTTGAACGATGCGTGCTATGTGCGGGCGCGCATTATCCTGTTGAAACATGGCCGTTGGCAGGTCCTGCAGGTAAAGGTGGACTACAGGCTCCAAAACGTCGGAGATGTAGCTGTGGCTGTTGAGTGTGCCGGTGATGCGTACCAGAGGGGTGCGGGTGTCATATCCAATTGCACCCCAAATCATAACGCCAGGTGACGGACCGGTATGGCGATGCATAATGCAGGCGTTATACAGTCTCTCGCCGCGGTGCCGCCACACGCGGATCTGACCATCGTGGTGTTGGAAGCACAAGCCGGATTCGTCGGAGAAGACAATGTCGTGCCATTCCGTAGTCCAGGTGTGACGTTCAACGGCCCGCTGCCGCCGCACTCGCCGGTGGTGTAATGTCAATGGTAATCGGAGCAATGGGCGCCGTGCGACAAGTCCCCGCTCCTGCAGACGACGTCGAACGGTACGTGCTGACACAGATTGTGGCGCGACGCACCCGACGGACCGGTATGGCGTCTGGTTTGCACTAACGTTCGTGGTGTGGCGATGTGAGCCGTCAATACCCACCCCACAACATGCCGGTCCTCTCGTTTGGTGGTGTGCCGCGGCCCCGGAACTCGCTGACGTCGGTCTGTCCGTCCCTCCTACACCCACCGAATCCGTACTCGCCTCACTGTAGCTGGATGTCGTCCCACACGGGAGCCGATGTCACGGTACGATAAACCGGTGTCGCGATAAGCCACTATTCGTCCTCGATCGAACTCCGAAACGTGCTGGAATGACCGTCGTTTTCTGCGACGAGGTTTCAGGAAGCTTCCCACTCACAGGTCCGGCAGCACAACGCACTTCCACTACTTACACCCCGCCTTCTGGGCACCCTTCTTATAGTGCTTCTCGGTGGTGTGCCGGGCGCACATGATTTGCATGTCGTCTCGCGAGCCACGCATGCTGCGAATTTCAGGCCAATCGGATGCTTCGTTCTTGGTGTTGCATTTTGGGTGACCAGCAGTGTATGTGCTTTCTAAAATTGATTTTCATATATTTGTTATTTGTAAACATTTTAGAAAGCCTGGAAAATGCACTCAACGGATCATTTCTCAACTCTCTGCAAGGCACCTAGGCAGCGTGCCGTTTTTGAAGATTTTAAGTTAAAACCCAGATATTTGGTATTTGTAAACATGTTATAAAAACCTGATAAAAGGCTCTCAACGAATCGTTACTCAGCTTTTTACTAGGCACCTAGATCTAAGGCCTATGAATTAACATTTAGTGCCTAAGCAAAAGCGCAATATTTTTAACTTGACTTGATGCGTAACCGTTATGAATATGCCATCGGTACAATAAAAACTAATTAAAAAGCCTAGGTCCGAACCGCGTCCAATTGTCCAGTGACTACTTGGCTGAACTCAACTGCATGCTGTGAACAGAAAAGGGAAACTAGTATTTCTTATTTTTTAATGCAAAAGAGAAACATCGAAGTTGATTGAACGAATCAATAACTTTATACGGCAGCGAGAACAGTATAACAAGAAAAAAACGATTCCTAAAAAAATCAATAACCGCCATATTACGCATGAAATGTAACATTATTTTACATTCTTTGGACTTGCGCTACTTTCGTACCACATCGAAGACACAATCAGTGCGGATGAGGTTTGTTTCGCACGGGCAGCACTTCGAGGAGATCGGACGATATTGGACTAGTCGTACCATTGGACCAATCGGCATTGGACCAGTCGTACCATTAGATGTAACATTATTTTACATTCTTTGAACTTGCGGTACTATCATACCACATCGAAGACACAATCAGGGCGGATGAGGGTTTTTTTTTTTATTGGAGGTTTAGCGACTACTGTGAACAAATTAAATGGGCTATAAGCAGTCGTCCGTCCCTAATTTATGGTCACTGTTTCCAGGGAAGGGAGAGAGTCAGTGCCATAAGACAAACACAACATACATGCCTCACGGAATTCGAACCCGGACCCCTTTCGGACGAATGATCAAAGGCCATCCCTTAGACCACTGCGCCACCAGGGCGGCGAGGTTTGTTTCGCACGAGCAGCACTTCGAGCCGATTGGACGATATTGGACTAGTACCATTTGACCAATCGATATTGGACCAGTCGTACCATTGGAACAATCGGCTTTGGACCAGTCATACCATTGAATGTAACATTATTTTACATTCTTTGGACTTGCGCTACTTTCATACCACATCGAAGACGCAATCAGTGCGGATGAGATTTGTTTCGCACGAGTAGCACTTCGTACAGATCAGAAGAAATTGGACTAATCGTAGCATTGGACCAATCGTACCATTGGGCGAATCACATATTTGGAACAATTGTCCATTGGACGAATCGGCATTGGACCAATCGTCGTTGAACGAATGGTACCAGACCCAACTATAACACCTGCACAATGTATGGAAAAGATAATGAAACCACAGAATACATTTCAGCCGGCTGCTCTCCCCTTACAACAAAACAAAACTTTAGCAGACAAGACTGGACAGCTATGATCTTACATAATAAGCTTTGCGTTAAATGCGGCCTTATCCAAGGCTATGCTCAGGGGCAGCGCCACACCCTTTTGTCAGGATGGGACAGCAGATATTTGGGTGGGCCACGTTTTTTGAACTACAAAGGCCATCCTGAAAGTAATGCCTCGTCCCTCATAAGATTTTTATTTGTATCAGCAATAACGTGAAACTTGGTGGCAAAATACTTGGACATGTTGTTAATAATGCTAGCCTGTTCAAAGTATTGTCAATCACTTTCTATACATTTCCACCATCTTTGAACACATTGGTAAAATCTATTTTGGGAAAAATTCCTGAGGCTTCCGTTTCACCCATGAGTTCAAAGCCAGTTTAACGTCTGTCAAATCGTCGAAACGTTCCACACGAAGGGTGTTTTTCAAAGGGAAACAGGAAAAAGTCTGAGGGAGCCAAATCAGGACAGTACGGGTGGTTGGGGCATCACCGTCCACCCCATTTTTGGCAATAGCCTGTGAAGTCTCCTTTGAGGTGTGGGGACGTGCGTTATCATGTTGTAAAACAACATTATGAAGTGGAATGTCACATCTTTTCCTTCTGATAGCTTCCTTTAATTTCTTCAATGTCTGCACATAAGGAGCGTTATTTATTGTTGCATCCCATTCAAGGAAATCAATCAAAATGACGCCGTGTTTGACCCAGAAAATTGTAACCATCACTTTCCCTGCGGAATGAGTTGTTTTCATCTTTTTCTGTCGAGGTGAAGACGTGCGGTGCCATCCCATTGACGCATATTTTGTTTCTGGGTCATGAAAGAACACCCACTTTTCATTCCCCGTCTGAACATTAGAGAAGAACACCTCACCCTCCCTGTCAGAACAGTCCAAGAGGTTCCGACACATGTCCACACTTTTCTCAGATTGTTCACGGGTTGAGTTTCTTGGGATCCACTTTGAACAAATATTTCTGTAACCCAGATCCATAATTAATATTTCCATAGCACTATGATCACAATGAATTGCATCACACAACTCCTGGATGGTGATCCGACAATCAGCTGTGATGAGGTCTTTCACTCGTTGCCTGTTGGTATTTATCACAGCAGTTGCGGGTCTTCCACTCCGTTGTTTGTCCGACACTGAACTTTCTCCCTCTCGAAACCCCTTCATCCATCTTTGAACATTACTGATATCGATTGTGTCAGCTCCATACACCACCAGGAGTCTTCTGTGAATTTCTGGAGCCTCACATCCCTATTTTTCTAGGAATTGAATTACGGTTCGCTGCTTTTCTCTGTTATTCATGATCTTTATCTCCGATTTTGAAAAACATTTGTTCTCACATTGGTAACATATCGTATTATATGTCAGTGCAGTTTCATTAAACTCACTTCAAAATTTCAAAAGTTATTAAGGAGGAGGCATTAACTTCAGGATGTTCCTTGTACATAAAGTAACATGAAAAAGTACTAACCTCATATAACAAAAACCAAGACAAGTTATATACATTGCATTTTATTTTATTAGTAGACTAAAACTAGGTACTTCAAATTTAATTAAATAGCACAAATGAAGGAAAGCCGCAGTGGTTTAAGCGATGCCTTCTGACCATTCATCCAAGATGGGTCCGGGTTCGAATCCCGGCGAGACATGATGTTGTGTTTGTCTTACGGCGCTGGATCTCTCCCTTCCCTGGAGCCAGTGGCCCTAAATTAGGGACATGTGATTGCTTATAGCCAACTGAGTCGCTCACGGAGGTCGTTAAACCCCAATTCAAAAAAGGAATGAAGGAAATATTCATTTAAGTGTTAAAAGCACAGTTTGCGAATTATAACGAAGTAAATTTCTCCGTCATTTTTGTCCACGCCGGGGCTCGAACTCGGGTCCCCTCATTCCGGAATAAGTCACTCTACCAATTGAGCTACGCGGACGTTCGTTTTGACTGCTATCTGCCATTATGTCGTGTGCGTCCTGCTGGCAGGAACGTCACAGAATTTCAACTCAGATAAAACTCCTTAAAGTTTAAAGAACTGGTGCCGCCCCGGTGGCGCGGTGGTCTAATTGATGGCCTCTGATCATTCATCCGAAAGGGGTCCGGGTTCGAATCCCAGTGAGGCATGGATATTGTGTTTGTCTTACGGCAGTGGCTCTCTTCCTTCCTTGAAACCAGTGGCCCTGAATTAGGGACAAGCGACTGCTTATAGCCCATTGAGTTGCTCACGGTGGTCGTTAAACCTCCAATAAAAAAACTGGTTGTTAGTTTTGCCTTATTTACGCTCAGAGTCTTCCACACTTATACCTAGTAGGTTCGCTTCGAATTTCTTTTGTTTTCCTACCACACCATTCTAATAATACGCACTAATCATACCTGTACGCTTTAGCAAATCAGCCATTATTGAATACGTTAAACATAGGGGAATACACAACACCACACGCAAATTGTTCACTGGACAAGGGTAACTTACACAACAGAAAGATCTCCTCCAACTGCAGCTAGCCGCCCCGGTGGCGCAGTGGTCTAAGCGATGGCTACTGACCATTCGTCCTTGATGAGGTCAGGGTTCGAATCCCAGTGAGGCATGGATGTTGTGTTTGTCTTACTGCGCTGGCTCTTTCCCTACCCTGTAAGCCGTGGCCCTAAATTAGGGACGGGCAACTGCTTATAGCCCATTGAGTTGCTCACGGTGGTCGTTAAACCTCCAATAAAAAATATAAAAACTGCGGTTAAAACATAAAGTACTGTGTACGGTAACAGTCACTTAATTTAGCCACCGTCGCTGCTCCTGATGAAAGAGAGGCCGTGCCGACTACCGTCTGGCCTGTACCTTCACTTTCGCCTTTCGAACTAACATAAGCTGACCAGAAGTCCCGAATGCTTGAGGACAGTCCTGGAATTTAGTTTACTGTCCCCTGAAACGTCTGATGAATTTGGGGACGCAAATCGTCCTCAAATTTTGATGTTTGTCCTCAAATGTCCTCGGATTAACACTTCCTCATTAGCTCGTTAGATTTCTAATGAAAAATGTTTTCAAAAGTAGTTTTCATTGTACTAATTTTTCGACATGCTTGTTGTGAAAACAAATTTTGACTTCTTTTTTTTCTTCTTCTTTCCGAGTTTATCGACCAACGCGAGCAACTCTAAGCAGTCAGCTGTCTCTAATTTGGAGACATTCGTTCTAGGAGAGAGTAAGTGTTATAAGACAAACACACTACCCATGCCTCATTCTGGACTCGAATCCGTATCAACTTGTACGAATGATCAGTGGCCAGCACTAAGACACTGCACCAATGGCGCTGTCAAATTTCGACTGTACTTGTTCTGAGTTAGTCCAAAAAATGAAAAATTCGCCATGCAATTACTTTGGTGTGCAGCTTGATTTTAATTCGACACATGTACCAAGTCCAAGGTAAAGCATTTCACTTTTGCTAATATGTTCTCGCCATCATAATTCTACTCTGTCAATACAAATTACCAACATTCTAAAAGATATATCCTTTTAAGACACAAGTTTTCATATGTAATATCACACTTATTGAAGCAATGCAGTTTTATGACAAAAAGATTTGCATATTTATTTTGAGTACGTATGTGTCCCCAAATGAACTGCCGATTTGGAGACGCCACTCCCTTTTGTCCTCAAATCAGTGTTCTAATATCTGGTAACCCTAAACTAAGAGCATCAAACAGAGGTCATCGCTCTTTCCACGTTTATGAGTGAGTCACGGAAAAATTCTCATTGGCCGTCACCGGGAATCGAACCCAGGGTCTTCCAGTTACGCGCCGGATATGCTTCCACTGCACCACAGCAGGCTCGAATTCCTACAGACTCACACATATTAACTGCCAAGCCAATGTGGCAGGTTGCTTCTTGGAGCCCCGAACAATGCTGGGGATTCACCAAAGATGGTAGGCAGCAACTGAACAAATAAATAGAAGGCGAATGAATAATTAATACAGACATTTGAGGTGGACTAGGGACATCAAACAGAGGTCATCGCTCTTTCCACGGCCAATGAAAATTTTTCCGTGACTCACTTATAAACGTGGAAAGAGCGATGACCTCTCTTTGATGTTCCTAGTCCACGCCAAATGTCTGTATTAATTAAACTAAGAGCATTAACGCGCACCGCTTCCGCTCTGTATCAACGCAAAGGCAAACGCCGAGTTTTGGTGGTGTCACTGATGAACCACGAACGTTCCCGGGGGCCAAATTCTTAGCAAGAGTGCGCTCGCTGTGCCTTAGCTATCTGGTTCTTAGAACACGTGAAATAATGTGTCTGCTTTAGTCGTGAAACTTTAAATTTACTCTGTATTAGACTAGCGTACAAAGTTCAGCTTTTTCTTCATCAAAATTTTCCGGGTGGGTCAGGCAAGATTTTCCGGGTGGTCCAAAAATTTTGATTTTCAAAATTTTTTGACACCAGATTTTCAAAATTAAGTGACAGGAGGTGATTTATGATTAAGTTATTTCTCGTGATTTTTAAAATTTGGGTGGCGCTTAGTGGGCCATGGTTCCTCCGCGCCCCTCCCCTGGCTATGTTCCACCTTATTACAACTACCAAGCAGAACTTATTCTCGATAATCAGAACTACATGATGTAGTTGAACAAACCTATTATTACAGACAAAACCATTGACCATCTGCGCATCTCAACGAATCTGTCAGCGAATGCGTTGATTAATTACAGCTTAAACCGACAAGTGCCGCCCCGGTGGCGCAGTGGTCTAAGCGATGGCGTCTGATCATTCGTCCGAACGGGGTCCGGGTTCGAATCCCGGTGAGGCATGGATGTTGTGTTTGTCTTACGGCACTGGCTCTCTCCCTTCCCTGGAACCAGTGACCCTAAATTAGGGACTGGCGACTGCTTATAGCCCATTGAGTTGCTCACGGTGGTCGTTAAACCTCAAAAAAAAAAAAAAAAAAAAAAAAAAAAAAAAACGACAAGTCGGGCTGTAAGATGAGTCTGAAATGGGGCATCTCACAAAACGAAGACTGACTTGCGAAGTTCCCTGAGTGAAACGACGCTGCCACCGGATGCATTGATTACTTAGAGCTTAAACTGACGAGTCCTGGCGATGTTCGTTCTAAGCTGTCGCGCAGTATGCATTTTAGGTTAAAATTCCCAAATCCCTAATTAATTTGATAAATCGAAAATCAATTACCTGCAGAAATATTAATAAATAAATAAACTTCAGGCTCTCAAAAGTTAAATCAACAATTTTCTTAAATGCCGCTCGCCTCCTCCTAAGTTCGTCTCATTGTCGTCTTCGTTTTCAAAGGCTTCTTGCAAAGTTGCCTCGTACGAGCAGAGAGTGAACGCGAGAATGCGGATTAGTGATTTTCCCACGCCGAGAAAATGGCAGATATGGAGTCTTTTCTCAAAACAACACATCAGTGCCTGCCAATCACAGCAAACCGTAACCAAGTTCGTTGTACTAACTTATACACCCATGCTAGTTGGCGGGGGAAAGACATTCCAGTTAGTTAAATTGTAAGCCGCTGGTAAAAGGGATTTGCTCAAAACTTTGTCAGAAAATAAGACAGATTTCTTCCAACGTCAAAGACGCTGAAAGACCCTTGTGTTTGCGTCGAGTTCGTTTTTGTGCCGTATTTCTTATTAAATTTAATAATGTCTGAAAGAAAGAGTCTGGGTTGTTTCATTAATTAATTAAAATTTCAATTAATGAAATGTTTTTAATATTTTTTAAATCGATTGCGGAAAAAACGGTGATAAAAATGGGGGTATTAGAAAACAATAAGGGTACCAATCCAAGTTCCGACTTCCATTGCGTTAGTAAGAGAAGCTGAGAAAATAAAAAAATTTTGCACAAGTGGTTTTGATGGCTGCCGAACTAATTGGGTTAGGCGCGCCTTGCCCGTGGCTGCTTAGAGGGAATATTAAGTCAAGGTTGTCTAAAAATAGGACGGTTTACTTCTTTTAAGGTTAAAACCGAAGTCCGTTTTCACGGCGTTGGCTTAAGCGACTACAACACGTGGCCTTTTTTACGCTTTCCAACCGTAGGTTGAAGAAGCGTATATGCTCCAGCTTTGTCCGTCCGTCTGTCTGTCGGCACGGTAACACGTAAAAATGGTCCGATTTCGATGAAATTTTAGTATGTGGTAGGGGACCACCAGGGGACAAACCCTATTGAAAATGGGTGAAGTGGGGTCAAAGGTCACGCCATAAGAGCAGGATCCATTCAATTGCCCTTATGTGTCATAACTTACGTAAATATGGTTCGATTTCGATGAAAATATAGTAAGTGGTAGGGGACCCCCAGGGGACGCACCCTGTTGAAAATGGGTGAAGTGGGGTCAAAGGTCACGCCATAAGAGCGGGATCCATTTCATTGTCTTTATGCGTCATAACATGCGCAAATATGGTTCGATTTCGATGAAATTTCAGTATGTGGTAGGAAACTAACCTGGGCACGAACCCTATTGAAAATTGGCAAATTGGGGTCAAAAGTCAGGCAGGATATAAGAGCGGGATTTCTTCCATTGCCCTTATGTGTCATAACTTGCGTAAAAATGGTTCGATTTCGATGAAATTTTGGTATGTGGTAAGGAACCACCTGGGAAGGAAACCTATTGAAAATGGGTGGAATGGGGTCAAAGGTCAGGGCATAAGAGCGGAATCCATTTCATTGCTTTTATGCGTCATAACATGCGTAAATATGGTTCGATTTCGATGAAATTTTAGTATGTGGTAGGGAACCACCGGACACGAACCCTATTGAAAATGGGCGAAAGGGGTCAAAGGTCAAGGCATAAAAGCGGGACCCATTTCATTGCCATTTTGCGTCATAACTTGCGTAAAAATGGTTCGATTTCAATAAAGTTTTAGTATTTGGTAAGGAACCACCTGGGGACGAACCCTATTGAAAATGGGCGAAATGGGGTCAAAGGTCAGGGCATAAAAGTGGAATCCATTCTATGGCCTTTATGCGTCGTAACATGCGTAAATATGGTTCGATTTCGATGAAATTTTTGTATGTGGTAGGGCACCACCTGGACAACGAACCCTATTGAAAATGGGCAAAATGGGGTCAAAGGTCAGGCAGGACATAAGAGCAGGATTTGTTCCATTGCCCTTATGTGTCATAACTTGCGTAAAAATGGTTCGATTTCGATGAAATTTTAGTATGTGGTAGGGAGCTGTTGGGGACGAACCCTATTGAAAATGGGCGAAATGAGGTCAAAGGTCAGGCCATAAAAATGGAATCCATTTCATTGCCTTTATGCGACATAACACGCGTAAAAATGGTTCGATTTCGATGAAATTTTATTATGTGTTAGGGCACCACCTGGGCACAAACCTTATTGAAAATGGGCGAAATGGGGTCAAGGGTCAGGCAGGACATAAGAGCAGGATTTGTTCCATTGCCCTTATGCGTCATAACTTGCATAAAAATGGTTCGATTTCGATGAAATTTTAGTATGTGGTAGGGAGCCATTGGGGACGAACCCTATTGAAAATGGGCGAAATGGGGTCAAAGGTCAGGACACTGGAGTGGGATCCATCCCATTGCCCTTGTGCATCATAACTTACCAAAAAATGTTTCGATTGCGACAAAACGTTATCATGTTGTTCCGGAGGTATACTGAACCGGTTCTGTTGAATATCATTGAAATGGGGTCAAAGGTCAGGACACAGGAGCGAGATTTATTCCACAGCCATTATCCTCATAACTTGAGTAATAATTTCTGGTATGTTGGAAAGCGTATCATAATCAATGCATTGCATGATTTTACTAACTTGTTTCTTTTTCTCTTTTCTGAGAAATGCTTACATGAACAGAATTATCAGCTTCTCGAAACCAAAACCAAAATGAGCTTCTGGCGCCTTTCGTTACCACAGCGGAGATGACGAAGTTTGAAATATTTGCTTACATATTTGGGTATCGAAGACTACCTTGTTTGTATTTAAGTGTTGAGACAGGTTTTGAATCCTAAAATGTAAATTTGAAAAAACAAACGATGTAGTTAACATGATACCTATGTTACAATTAATTCCGAAATAAGTACCTGAGACTTCTAAGTTTCTGAGTACTTTTTAAAAAATTCTCTGTGTATTCTTCCACGAATTGAAGACCCCTGCTGTAAAGGAAGATTTGCATTATTTCCAATAAATGGCAAGAAACGTTTGATGAAAGTGTAAAACGAGTTAGGCCAGGCGGTAAACTGGAGATTCTGAGCCTGACCGGGCTCATGCCACGCTTTCCAATGTAAGGCCCGTGCAGGCCTCTTCTTAATGCCATACAATTAATATGTTAGCTGCATTGGGGTAATATTACAAATTTGTATTTGAGCGGCTTTATGTTCGTTATTGTACAACCTTTTTCGTAAGGAACTTTTTCTTTAGAAAACTGTACTATCATGGCTTATGGTCCAACTCAAGGAATTCTTTTTTTACTTCTTCATGATTATCAATACTACTAATAATTTGTCATACGTATCCGTTAATATTATTATTTTTCTTTTCGTAAAAGGTAGTTTCAGAAAATCAGAAATATTTGTGTCATCATGAGATTATTACTATGTTGCGTGCTGGAAAATTAAGAATTTACGTTTTTGTTTTTAATGCGGCGTCTTATCTTTATTTTTTGAATTTGGGAATATTGTAAATTATTATAAATGTTTTGTTTGGGGTTTAACCAAGGCCGTCTTGAAAATACAAGGCCATGACATTAAAGAGACGAGTTCTCTCTTTTATTTATTTATTTTTTTTTTTGATTGGAGGTTTAACGACCACCGTGAGCAACTCAATGGGCTATAAGCAGTCGCCCGTCCCTAATTTAGGGTCACTGGTTCCAGGGAAGGGAGAGAGCCAGTGCCGTAAGACAAACACAACATCCATGCCTCACCGGGATTCGAACCCGGACCCCTTCGGACGAATGATCATAGGCCAACGCCTTAGACCACTGCGCCACCGGGGCGGCCATTCCCTCTTTTAGTGACCTCCCGTGGAAATCAAAGCTTCCGATTGGTTTCCAACACTGTCGCGTATGACGTCACACTTATACGACAGTGTTACCGGGTCGTATTTCATAAGAGTAACGTCACAAACGGTGGCAACTCATCTTTTCAATGTAATGGCCTTACGCTTTGTAGACGTCTTTGGTTTAATATCGTGAGCAACTCAATCGGTTTTCAGAAGTCCCCCGTTCCAAATTTAGGGCCATTGGTATTAGCTTAGAGAGGGTCTCAGTGCCCTAAGACAAATACACCATGCCTCATTGTGGACTAAAGTTCAAGCCCATCTCGGACGAAAGTTCAGAAACACGTATTTACACCATTATGCCACGCGGGCCACTATAAATACAGTAATTTAGCAACTTCCTTTAGAAAGGCCTTATTTACGCTTACCAACCATAGGATGAAGAAGCGTATATGCTCCGGCTTTGTCCGTCCGTCCGTCTGTCTGTCCGTTCGTCTGTCGGCACGATAACTCGCGTACAAATAGTTCCATTTCGGTGAAATTTTAGTATGTGGTGGGGGACCACCTGGGGACGAACCCTATTAAGAACATGAACGAAATGGGGGTCAATGGTCACGGCATAGGAGCGGGATGCATTCCATTGCCCTTATGCGTCAGATCGTGCGTGAAAATGGTTCGATGTCGATGAAATTTTGGTATGTGGTAGGGGACCACCTGGGGACGAACCCTATTAAAAATGGGGGAAGTGGGGGTAAAAGATCCCCATCGTCCTTATCCCATGCTATTAAAGGAGCAATTCTTGTATGTATGTAAATTTTATTTTCAAAACGGCTCTACCCAGCAAAAACACAAGTGCTGGGAAACTGCTGGCCACCAGCTGGCAGTGATGGGTCACTGCTGGCTGAAATCTGCCGCTCACGGCCCGGTAGCGGTCCGTTGGTGGCAGCGCTATCAGTTGGCGAGCCATTGATGGCCCTGCAGCATCGCCGTGAATTGTGGGCCTCCAAGCAAGTGCCACTAGTGGCCCGTTGCTGGCAACCAATGCAACCCCCAACAGCAGGTGGAAGCATCGGGATTGTGCATGCGCAGAAGCAACACTTACTGTGTCTCTGATGGTACCAGTTAGTTGAAGACGACGCTATCGCCATCGTGTTATTTTAGTGGATGTTAAGAAAAAAATCCATATGTGGAGAGGCGAATTAATTTCCAAATGAAATTTTACGTCGACGAAGATATCAGATTAAGCCGTGAAATACTAGATTACAGCCATGAAATACACCCACTTCCATTCCCATGAATAAAATTCATGGAATGGAGTGGATGAATAACAAGAAAAAATTTGAAATCGCTTGAAACACATATCCTGGAAAACCATTAAAATAGCGTTTGTTGGGGGAAAAAAAAAAAAAAAAAGAATTATACGCGTACAAAATTTATTAATTATTTGAAAGAAAAAAAAAAGCAACGCTATGTGGTATACTCATCCATGGGTTGAATACACAAGAGCCGCCCCGGTGGCGCAGTGGTCTAAGGCGCTGGCCCATGATCATTCGTTCGTAAGGGGTCCGGGTTCGAATCCCGGTCGGGCATGGATGTTGTGTTTGTCTTACGGCACTGGCTCTCTCCTTCCCTGGAACCAGTGACCCTAAATTAGGGACGGGCGACTGCTTATAGCCCATTGAGTTGCTCACGGTGGTCGTTAAACCTCCAATCACAAAAAAAAAAAAAAAAAAAAATACACAAGACTTGGAGGAATTCGCTTCTAAAAATAACGAGAAGTAAAATAAAATATCTTTTACTGTTTAAAACAAATGTAGCTTCGGACAACGGAAAGGAAAGACACAACGTTAAAAATGTAACAGAATGTGACATGATGACATGAACCCTGGTAAATATATATTTATTCAACGATCTCTTTTCAAGACGGCAAGGACAGTAACTTTGGAAAGCTACTCTAAGTATGTACACGCCTTGAAAATGAGTGAAGTTCCGTTAACGTAAAAAAAAAAAAAAAACTATCGTTACGTTGAAAAAATTAATTTATCAATTATATGAAACTGACTTTAATGAAAAAATACCTCGCAATATTATAAAATGAAAGAGGGAAGCATTCAATTACAAATTGCAGATCAAGCAGATAGCTTCCAGCACGTTCTGAGCGTTGTGAATTAGTCCGGTCGGTAGAGAGCGCGGCTTCCACGTAAACGGCCCAGGATCGATTCTAGCAGGATGCAAACGGCGTTTTTCCGGTCTGTCGATAAAATTTCCCTAGCGCAGTGCGTTAATTCACAAGCTTCGTAAGAGTAGGGAAAAAATTGTAGCTTTAAGAAACTGCGGTTATCCTTGCTTTTTTTTTTTAATTATTATGGCTAATACTGGGTAATTGGCGGACAAGTTTCGGCAAGCCACCAGTTACGTTACGTGGTTGCTGGCTGCCACTAACGGCCCACTAGCGGACCACATTAGGCTAGCCATCATTTCTGCCACGTGCTTGCAGGGCCACTGAAGGGCCACTTGTGGCAGCTACTGCCTGTGATGAACCACTGATGCCGCCCCGGTGGCGCAGTGGTCTAAGGCGTTGGCCTCTGATCATTCGTCCGTAAGGGGTCCGGGTTCGAATCCCGGTCGGGCATGGATGTTGTGTTTGTCTTACGGCACTGGCTCTCTCCCTTCCCTGGAACCAGTGACCCTAAATTAGGGATGGGCGACTGCTTATAGCCCATTTGAGTTGCTCACGGTGGTCGTTAAACCTCCAATCAAAAAAAAAAAAAAAAAAAAAAGAACCACTGATGGCCCTGTTGTGGCATATGACAACTGATGGGGTGCCAACTGTTGGCCTGAACTGCTGGCCCTTCTGTTGGCCGCCCGGACATTTTATTGACGGTTCGGCAGCGGCAACATAGTGCTGGGCCACTGCTGGCAGTGCTGGCTGCCAGTAATGGCCCACTGCTGGCCCAGCAAGACTGTTTTTGCTGGGTAAGGATTTTGATAAAAGTCTAACCTACCATTTTCTGGTACTAGAAATCGATTTAGCTTGATCTCGGCTTTAGGAAAATTTGTTTAGAGCGTTAAATAACCACCCCGAATCACCACGTTTTTAGTGTCGTGGCGTCGTCCCATTAATGTTACCCATGCTTAGGAATCTTATGACGTCACATTCTCGGGATTGAGATGTTGGCGCGCGGTCCCTCCATCTGCCTCATTACGTCACGCGTTGTGTGTGGATCCTATTAAAGTTTTATGACGTCACACTCTTTCGAGCAGATGGTCGCGATTCCTATCTGCCTCATTACGTCACACGTTGTGTGCGTATGTCCGCCCGCACGATAACTCGCGTAAAAATCGTTCAATTTCGATTAAATTTTAGTGGTGGGAGACCACCTGGGGACAAACCCTATTGAAAATGGGCGAAATGGGGTCAAAGGTCAGGACATAGGAGCGGAATCACTTCCATCGCCATTATGCGTCATACCTTACTTTAAAATGCTTCGATTTGGATGAAATGTTAGTATGTTGTAGGGGCCTGCCTGTACACGAATCCTATTGAAAATGGGCGAAATGGGGTCAAAGGTTAGGACACAGGAGCGGGATCTGTTACATAGCCCTTGTGCATCATAACTTACGTAAAAATGCTTCAATTGCAACAAAACGTTTTCATGTTATTTCGGAGGTATACTGGACCGGTTCTGTTGAATATAATCGAAATGGGATCAAAGGTCAGGACACAGGAACGTGATTTATTCCACAGCCATTATCCTCGTAACTTGAGTAATGATTTCTGGAATGTTGGAAAGCGTATTATAATCAATGCATTGCATGGTTTTACTAACTTGTTCAAGTAATAAACTGAATTTCAAAATTCAATGAGTTCGGCAAATTTCAACGAGGACAAAAAGCTGTTCTGGGATACGACGTTATTTCTTAGTGGAATATTACCTATTATATGTTGCTACAGCATTTTCTTTTTCTTTCACTATAAAAACGTTTGTTTCATAAAAAAGGGAATGTTTCTCTCGGAATAAAATGGAAATCAAATATTTCTCTTGATCCAGAAATAAATAGAGGAAATTTTCAAAATACTCGATCTGCATTACTTTTGAACATTTGATATTCTTGTGTGGAACATACTAGAAAATTTTCTCTTTTAAATGTCACATATATTTTTGAGGGAATAAAAATAGAAAAAGAGAAATTCAGAAGCTACATTCTCTCATTAAAATTCTTTTCTTTGCATCTTTACTCTGAAGTTTCACCTCCGTAGCAAATTGTTCAAGGTCAGATATTTTTTTTGACAGAAGAAAGCAACAGACTGAGAGAAGATCTCTGACCTTGCAAAAGGTTTGGCACCTTGACCTCTACTAGTGAACGCGGATGTACAAAATGTTTTTCTTCTATTTTTGTGAAACCATTTTCCTCTTGTATTGTTCAGGAAACGAGTCTTTAATACTCTTTAGATTAAAAACAATGGATTCTCAAAAAAATTGTTATCCCCCCACTAATAAAACGGACTCTAACTAATGAATCCATTCGATCTTTCTAAAACCAAAATGTACACACTAGCTCTGAAAACCTATTAATACAGTATGTGGTTTGTATAAATTCAGAAACTGGAAGCTTCATAAGCGATTTGACTGCTGTGACGTGCCTGCCCAGCAGGACGCACACCATATAAAGGCAGGTAGCAGCGATTACAAACGTCTGCGTAGCTCAGTTGGTAGAGCGACTTGTTCCAGAATAAGTGGACTCGGGTTCGATCCCCGGCGTGGACCAAAAATGACGGAGAAATTTACTTCGTTATACTGCATCAAGACATAAACCCGGAAATTCACATATACATAGCAAATAGAATTAAGAAATAAATGACTTTCTTTAAAGAAGGTAACGTTGTGACGTACTACAAAGGTAAAACACGTCTCAAGATGAAAAATCAGCAACGATGCTTTCTATCGGTGCAACTTAGTCGGTTAGAGCAACTCACTCCGGAGCGAGAAGATGCGACTTCGTCACCGACAAATTCCTGTTTTCACATTGGCTTCCGAACATACAAATTGATCCACTGGCACTTGGGTCCTTCGAAAAATGCGTGATGTTTGTTCCACAGATCGTTTGGAATTAATGAACAATTCTTTCTTCAAAAAAAAAAAAAAAACATAAAGAGGGAGATGATGTGACGTACTACAGAGGTGAGTCACGTGTCAAGATCAGAAATCTGCAACGATGCATTCCATCGATACAGATTAGACGGTTATACGAGGTCCAATACAAAAGTTCCGAGACTAGGCTGATATACAACAAAGTACTTACATTACTTAAGTCTGGCTATGATCTCTCTCAAAGAAGTCTCCTTGGGCAGCGATATACCGCTGCTAGCGTTTTTGCCACTGTTGGAACGCTCCCTGGAAGTCCTGTTCGGGAATCGTGTCAAGCACCGTCTGCGATTCGCGCTGGATCTCGTCCAGGGTTACCGTGGGGGACGAATTCACGTTGCGCAACGCCACGAATGTCGAAGAACACGATGAGCATGCTTTTGGTTGCGCTCCAGACCTGCCGGACCTTCTTCGGTCGTGGAGATGCCGGGGGCTCTTCCACTGCGACGACTGTTGCTTGGTTTCCGGGTCGTAACCGTAGACCCAAGTCTCGTCCCCAGTGATGACCCGCGACAGGAACTATTTGCAGAGTTTCCGATTTGCGGAGTTTGACGCAGAATATGATGTTCGCTCGCTGCTCTAATTTACAGTCCATACCAAATTCGCAGCTGTGTTATGCACGTGGCCACCAAATATCGTGTAGCACAGCTCCCGATGTTCACAGAACAACGCTACTCTGCACATCGTGTAGCACAGCTCCCGATGTTCACAGAACAACGCCACTCTGCACAGTGACTCATGAAGGTCACTACCTTTGACCCATGCTCGCGCATCTGCGTACTGCCATCTGTTTGGCGCGTTACGTACCTAGTCTCGGAACCTTTTGAACGCACTACGTAGCAGCTCATTCCGAAGCGTGGACAAGCGTATTCAGTCTCTGTCACCGACAAATTCCTGTTTTCACAACGTGTATTTAACCTCTTAACTGGCTGAAACAAATTAACTCGGATTTAGCAAAATGGGCGAAATCATCTGAAACGAATGTATTCGCTGTCTAAGAAGTGGGCCGAACGCGGCAAGAGCAAATGAAACTGCGCAGCAGAAAGCTTTGCTTCCTCCCTTACCTTTGTTATTCCAAGTCGTCATTATGGGAATGATTGATAATAATCCTTTCTGATTGATTAATTGCTAAAAGGGGTGTAACAATCACGCGGGCTACGGATGGCCTAGTTGTTAAGGTTCGTAACTGCTGCGGGAAAGCCTCAGGATCAAACCCAGCCGTTAGAGAGAGAGATTTCCCATCTGAGGTTGAGAGACCCGAACCCACAGCGCTCTGCGCCTTTTGGCAGATAAAAAAGAAGAAGATAAGAGAATTGGGAACAGAATTCCCAGCATGAAAGAAGAGTACAGAAAAATTAGATCAAAAGGAGTATACGGTTTCCCTTTAAGTATTGAAGTTGTAAGCTACCCTAAATACTTACCTGCAACAAATCGCTCCGAGCAATTAATCCCGCAGCCAATGTCAGGCCGCAGGAATCAGGGAAAGGACAGGGAAAAGGGGAGCCTAAAAAAAAAGACCACACAAGAAAAATCCCACAGATAAACACCCAGTTTTCTCACAAAACCATGTGTTGCAAGGCCCCTGAAACCACATAATTGTCGTTTGCTCAGTTTCCGGGTAGGAGTCGGCTTTTCGCTCGCTTCTCATGGGCTTCTCAGAGAAAAGATTTTTTTTCCCTACTGGCTGGAGGGGAGTTTGGTACTCTTTTATTTTTGATATTTTTTAAACCATAGTACCTTGTTTCTGGGCCAGTCTTATATATGTGGAGTGAAACTTCCTTTTTGCAAAACAAGAGTTTGGCCCTTAAAAGAGCCGTTTTTTTTTTAACAAAATTTCTTCTCATGTGTGAAAAATACCCTCTGAACACTAGTCCCAATTATTGTTTTTTTTTTTTTTTTGCTAGGGTAGCTATGAATTGGGTTAATTTCTGAAACTTTATTCAATATAGCTTTTGGCCTTTTATATCTGTCAGTTTCATTGACAGTATAGTTAATGGCCTCTCTGACCAGAGGATTAGGATGAATCTTAGCTTTTTCATAGTATCTTTTAGCTAAGTCATATATCGTATAATGGATAGAATTAATATTTAGCATGCTGCGGATACCATGGTTTGAAGTTCTTCCATCAAGTCCAACCATCATACGTAGGGTTTTATTTTGAAATGAGGTAATATTATTTTTCCCGCTGTTTGTTGCAGTTACCCCAGATAGGACAGCCATAAGTAATAACAGGACTGATACAGGCTTTCCATATCAAAGTTTTATTTTTCCTGCTAAGCCTTTTATTTTTTATTATTGGCTGGAGACTTCCTCTGATCTTAAGAGATTTGGTCAGAGTTTCTTTAATATGCTTGTTCCAGTTCAGGTTGTGGTCCATAATAAGTCCTAAATATTTAACGTTACGAATACTCGAACCATTAAATATCCGCCGTGCTTCTATTCCCGTGGTGGAAGGCTCAAGAGCAATAGATGTACCAAGGGGTTGTCAGGTGAATCCTGAATCAGTGATTCCCTGTGTTAGGGCCGACACAGTTTCATGGTTCGCTGACGGGGTGCTGTGCATCACATGGAAATACCTCCGTGTATCGAAAGTCCACGATATGCCGCAACATTTTTGTGATCATCAAAAAATGCTAATGAAGTCTCCCGTAATTATTACCATACCGCATGACAAATGGAGTAAACTAGTTTATTACCAGACTAGATGAAAGCCCGTCATTAATGACAGGGGAAAATAAAATTTATGATACAGAAATTATTGGCATTTATTTATTGAGTTTTTGAGTTCCGCGCCAATAGATGGTGACGTTGGCTCACAGCCTTCTGAAAATTTCCAGAGCAGTTGGTTATAGAATTTGATACGACGGGCTGTCTATTTGTTATGTGTTTTGTAAAACCTTTAGTCCTTATTTCGTCAACACTTCCTTGTACACAGTATTTTTCCTATACACTGACTGTGAACCCTGTATCAATTTCCCCTGTTCTGTTCCGTGAACTATTTTTATCTTGACGTCGTCAGATTGTCGTACTCTTGATGTTGCCACATACAGGTGGCTAAACACCGGTTCAGGTAGTGAACCAAAATTCCTGATGTAAAGTTTTTCGTAGCAGCCCCGGTGGCGCAGTGGTCTAAGCTATGGCCTCTGATCATTCGGCCGAAACGGGTCCGGGTTTGAATCTCGGTGATGCACGGATGTTGTGTTTGTCTTACGGCACTCGCTCTCTCCCTTCCCTGGAACCAGTCACCCTAAATGAGGGACGGGCGACTGCTTATAACCCATTGAGTACTCACGGTGGTCGTTAAATCTCCAACCAAAAAAAAAAAACACAACAAAAACAGGTTTCCTTTCTCTAGAGTTGATCGTGTGACCTAACGCGTCTCTCACGTCATTTGAGAATGATTTGGATTATATGACATCACACCAGCAGCTGTGTTCTTTGTTGCCATGACAACAAAACAAAGTGGTATACGTGGACTGTGCGCGTGTAGGGTATGACGTCACCTACACGAAAAGTTAAGCGTGACGTCACAAACATTTTTTTTTTTTGTATTGGAGGTTCAACGACCACCGTGAGCAACTCAATGGACTATAAGCAGTCGCCCGTCCCTAATTTAGGGTTACTGGTTTCAGGGAAGGGAGAGAACCAGTGCCGTAAAACAAACAACATCCATGCCTCACCGGGATTCGAACCCCGACCCCTTTCGGACGAATGATCAGAGGCCACTGCGCCAGGGGGCGGCGCACACACATTTGTTTCTCGGTTGTTGCTTTGACGACTTAAAAAGTGGCACGGACTAGGAGGGCTGTAGCAAATTATATATTAGGATAGCACACATCCGCATCACACACTCATTCACTCGGGTCACTCTTGATCGGCGCTGATGAAAAGATTATAAAGAAATAACTTCTCCTCTTTCACAAAATTGAACACTCAAGTATGTACCTTAGTAAACACAGGAAAAGGTGTAATATGCGAAATGAAAGTTCAATATTCGTATCATAATCGTGAGACTACAGGATTCCTGCTAATATTTACTGTTAAAATATGTATAAAAACAACTGAAAAAATTCTCATTTTTTTTTTCCAAAACAAATGTTTTTATAAATAATGTGCAACATTGCGTTCGACCTTGTCACGAATTTTGAAAAAAAACGGTAATCGGTGTTGTAATCATAGCAATCGGCCACACCTGTTTATCACGCATGCGTCGTCGGTAGTCTACAGTTTAGGAAGCGCCGTTTCGTGAACTCCTAACCAGTGTTTTCGCGCTGTGATTTTTTGAAAAATTTGATGTGAAAGAAGAGCAAAGATGCGCCATTAAATTTTGCTGTCGACTTAAGAAGTCTGTGGGAGAGACTTTCCGTCTTATGCAAGAGGCTTATGAAGATGAATGTCTAGATAAATCAGCTATTTACAGATGGAATAAAGAATTTATGAATGGTCGTGAGTCGGCTGCTTTAATTGCGCACGGAGAGGAAGACCTTTAATGAGTGTTACAGAGGTAAATATCAATACAGTAAGAGTTATTATACGGGAAGACACACACCTATCAATTAGAGATATCGAAGATATGCTTCACATTTCAAAATCATCAATTCACAGAATTTTTAACCGAGAATTTGGACATGAAACGCGTTTGTTTAACTTTGGTTTTCCATTTCTTTTCATGTGCGGTCCAATGCAAGGCCGTTCTGTTGTTTCTTATCTGGAGAAAATGAATACAAAGTTGATGCCCCAACTTGCATGTAGTCTAGACTTGTCACCATGTGACTTCCGGTTGATCCCCATTTTAAACAAGTTAGTAAAATCATGCAATTCATTGATTATGATACGCTTTCCAACATAGCAGAAATCATTACTCAAATTATTACTCTAGTTATGCGGATAATGGCTGTGGAATAAATCTCGTTCCTGTGCCCTGACCTTTGACCCTATTTCGATGATATTCAACAGAACCGGTTCAGTATACCTCGAAACAACATGACAAAGTTTTGTCGCAATCAAAGCATTTTGCGTAAGTATAACGAAGTAAATTTCTCCGTCATTTTTGTCCACGCCAGGATTCAAACCCGGATCCCCTCATTCCGGAATAAGTCACTCTACCAATTGAGCTACGCGGACGTTTGTTCTGACTGCAATGTGCCTTTATGTCGTGTGCGTCCTGCTGGCAGGCACGTCCCAAAAGAGGGCCGGGAGCATGGCCCACGGGTCAGCCGTGATCATGAATCGTTGCAGGCAGCCATCCACTGTGGAACGTACACTTGAGAACTCCCAGTCAATCTGGTGTGTGGAATGCAACGTCACACATATTTATTTTTCGAAGCGCTGGAGAAGGGATTCTCTGATTTTTCCTATCTCGCGGTGTGGAAATAACATCACACCAATGCGAGATTTTGAACAGTCGAGTCATCCGGATAGTTCGGGCGCCATTATAACGAAGTAAATTTCTCCGTCAATTTCTGTCCTCGCCAGGATTCGAACCCGGATCCCCTCATTCCGGAATAAGTCACTCTACCAATTGAGCTACGCGGACGTTCATTCTGACTCCTATCTGCCTTTATGTCGTGTGCATCCTGCTGGCAGGTACGTCACATCTCCCCCCCCCCGAAAGAGGGCCGGGGGCATGGACCACGGGTCAGCCGTGGCCATGAATCGTTACAGGCAGCTATCCGCTGTAGAACGTGCACATGAGAACTCCCAGTCAATCTAATGTGTGGAATGCAACATCACACATTTTGATTTTCCGAAGCGCTGGAGAAGGGATTCTCTGATTTTTCCTTTCTCGCGGTGTGAAAAGAACATCACACCATTGCGATATTTTGAACGGTCGGGTCATCCGGATAGTTCGGGCGCCATTATAAGGAAGTAAATTTCTCCGTCATTTCTGTCCACGCCAGGATTCGAACCCGAATCCCCTCATTCCGGAATAAGTCACTCTACCAATTGAGCTACGCGGACGTTCATTCTGACTCCTATCTGCCTTTATGTCGTGTGCGCCCTACTGGTCGGTACGTCACATAAGTTATGACGCGTAAGTGTGATGGAATGGGTCCCGCTCTTATGTCCTGACCTTTGACTCTATTTCCAATAGGGTTCGTCCTCAGGTTGTCCCCTACCACATACTAAAATTTCATTGAAAGCGAATCATTTTTACGCGAGTTATCGTGCCGGCAGACAGACAAACAGACGGGCAAAGCTGGAGCATATACGCTTCTTCAGCCTATGGTTCGAAAGCATAAACAAGTTAGTAAAATCATGCAATCTATTGATTACGATACGCTTTCCAACATAGCAGAAATCATTACTCAGGTTCTGAGGATAAAGGCTGTGGAATAAATCTCGGTCCTATGCCCTGATCTTTGATCCCATTTCAATGATTTTAAACAGAATCGGTTCAGTATACCCCCCGGAACAACATGCTAACGTTTTGTCGCAATAGAAGCATTTTTAGTCAAGTTATGAGGATAATGGCTGTGGAATAAATCTCACACCTGTGCCCTGATCTTTGACCTCATTTCGACGATATTAAACAAAAACGGTTCAGTATACCTCCGGAAAAACGTATTAAAATTTTTTCGCAATAGAAGCATTTTTAGTGAAGTTATCATGATAATGGCTGTGGAATAAATCTCGTTCTTGTGTCCTGACATTTGACCCCATTTCGATTATATTAAACAGAACCGGTTCAGTGCATCTCCGAAATAACATGATGAAGTTTTGTCGCAATCGAAGTATTATTACGTAAGTTATGTCGCATAAGGGCGATGAAATGAATCCCGCTCCTATGTCCTGACCTTTGACCCCATTTCGTTTATTTCCAATAGGTGTCCTCCCCAGGTTGTCCCCTACCACATACTAAACTTTAATCGAAATCGAACCATTTTTACGCGAGTTACCGTGCGGACAGAGAGACAGACAGACAGACGGACAAAGCTAGAGCATATACGCTTCTTCAACCTACGGTTGGAAAGCGTAAAAAAATACATTACGGAGACGAAAACTTGAGACTGATCAACAACGTATTACAGCTGCAGAGGGGTGCTTCAATAGCATATACGAACAACTCCAGAAGACATTCCAAAAATGGGAGGAACGTTCGGACACCTGTATTCGATGCAACGGACGGTATTTCGAAAAAGATGACCAATTTCTCGATAACTGAGGTACGCATATTTTTTTTTTTTATAAAAACATTATCAGTTGTTTTGGAAGAACCCTTGTAATTAAAGAAAAGATATACTCATCATTTATCGTCGTGATTTCCTGGCGTGCACTAATTGTTAGTATTTGCCTAATCCACTACAGCCACCTAATTAAAAATTGAGCAGTATTTTAAATGAAATTTTTCAATACCAACATAAACACAGTTAATAAATCTCGTATATGAGTTTCTGTTTAATGATATAGCAGCCTTCCTCTCTTACTAAAATAAATTGCATATCTTCATTTCAGGCAAAACCCTCAGAGTTAATGCCTTTTAAACACGTAAGACAACTGAACTAAATTTAATTAATTTTCTTGAAACATTTACTCAACCGACTTCTCTGTGCGGAGAACGTGTCCAGATCGCCACGTTTAATATGCGGTTTAAACAAAAAGAACAATGAGGAAACCGAATGGATAAAAATTTCCTACCTCGCTTTCTTCTGCCACGTGCTAGCTCTGGACCCTATCCGCCGCGGGTCGAGTTCATTCCCCGAGTTTGAGCACATCATATTTCATAATGTTCGTTAGGTAAGATCTCTCGTTACAGCACCCAACACGTACGCTAAACTCAGGATGCCTGACATCATGCACAGTTCCTGCATGACGGGAGAATTTTCTCTTCCGGATGAACTTTGTTAATGATGATTTCTTACTCCGTTCGGTAAACATTCTAAAAACGTTCATTTCTCTCACCAGCTGCTTCCGTAGGTAACGCAAGATTTCTCGGTTTTGCTTTCCGATGAGCAAAATTTCAAGACTTCCGATTTTTCATTTTCCTCTCGCGAGAAGCGCAAGATAAACTTTTAGAGTCCTTTTTTTCTCAATACTCTCTCACTAGTTCATTTTCGAAAATTCGAACGTATGGAATGCCAGGCCATTCAATCTTTCCTTTTTCGGGTTATCTTTTACGAATGACGCCTTTCTTGATTCATCTCCCCGGCTCCCTTCGCCCGGAGAGCAAGATCGTTCGTCCTTCTCTTTTGGGTAAAAATCTTAAAACTCTACGCAGCGAAAACAGTCTTGCTGGATCAGCACTATGTTGCCGCTGCCGAACCGTCAATAAAATGTCCGAGCGGCCAACAGTTCAGGCCAACAGCTGGCACCCCATCAGTTGTCATATGCCACAACAGGGCCATCACAGGCGGTAGCTGCCACAAGTGGCCCTGCAAACACGTGCCAGAAATGATGGCTAGCCTAATGTGGTCCGCTAGTGTGCCGTTAGTGGCAGCCAGCAACCACGTGACGTAACTGGTGGCTTGCCGAATCTTGTCCGCCAATTTCCTAGTAGTAACCATAATAATAATAACAAAAAAAGATAACCACAGTTTCCCAAAGCTGTTGAAATTTTCTCAACGTACCGGAAAAACACCAGTTTGTATCTGAGTTGATTTGAACCTGGGCCGTTTGTGGGATAGCTAAGCTCTCTACCGACCGGACTAATTCGCCACGTTTAGCGTATGCTTAAAGCTGTCTGTTTGGTATACAATGTGTAATCGAATGCTTCCCTCTTTCATTTTACAATATTGCGAGGTATTTTTCATAAAAGTCAGTTTCATATAATTGATAAATTAATTTTTCAACGTAACAATAGTGGGGGTTTTTTTTGTTTTTTTTTACCTTAAGGGAACTTCACTCATTTTCAAGGCGTGTACATACTTAGAGTCGCTTTCCAAAGTTTTGTACTGTCCTTGCCGTCTTGAAAAAGATTGTTGAATAAATATATATTTACCCGGGTTCATGTCACATTATGTTACATTTTTAACGTTGTGGCTTTCCTTTCCGTTGTCCGAAGCTACATTTGTTTTAAAGAGTAAAATATATTTTATTTTACTTCTCGTTATTTTTAGAAGCGAATTCCCCCCAGTGTTGTGTATTCAACCCATGGATGAGTACCCCACATAGCGTTGTTGTTTTTTCTTTCAAATAATTAATAAAATTTGTACGCGTATAATTTTTTTTTCCAACAAACGTTGTTTTAATGGTTTTCCAGGATATTTGTTTCAAGCGGTTTCAAATTTTTTCTTGTTATTCATCCACTCCATTTCATGAATTGTTATTCATGGGAAAATGGAGTGGGTGTATTTCATGGCTGTAATCTAGTATTTCACGGCTTAATCTGATATCTTCGTTGACGTAAAATTTCATTAGGAAATTAATTCGCATCTCCACATATGGATTTTTTCTTAGCATCCACTAAAATAACACGATGGCGATAGCGTCATCTTCAACTAATTGGTACCATGAGAGACACAGCAAGTGTTGCTTCTGCGCGTGCGCAGTCCCGTTGCTTCCACCTGCTGTTGGGGGTTGCATTGGTTGCCAGCATCGGGCCACTAGTGGCACTTGCTTGGAGACCCACAATTCACGGCGATGCTGAAGGGCCATCAATGGCTCGCCAACTGAGAGCGCTGCCACCAACGGACCACTACCGGGCCGTGAGCGGCAGATTTCAGCCAGCAGTGACCCATCACTGCCAGCTGGTGGCCAGCAGTTTCCCAGCACTTGTGGTTTTCCTGGGCAGCTCCCTTCCTCCGCAGCGCAAGATCGTTCGTCCTTCTCTTTTTGGGTAAAAATCTTAAAACAGCTTAAAACCCAATTCATCTCCAGCTCCCTTCCTCCGCAGCGCAAGATCGTTCGTCCTTCTCTTTTTGGGTAAAAATCTTAAAACAGCTTAAAACCCAATTCATCTCCAGCTCCCTTCCTCCGCAGCGCAAGATCGTTCGTCCTTCTCTTTTGGGTAAAAAATCTTGAAACTGCTTAAAACTGAATTCATCTCCAGCTCCCTGCCTCCGCAGCGCAAGATCGTTCGTCCTTCTCTTTTTGGGTAAAAATCTTAAAACAGCTTAAAACCCAATTCATCTCCAGCTCCCTTCCTCCGCAGCGCAAGATCGTTCGTCCTTCTCTTTTGGGTAAAAAATCTTGAAACTGCTTAAAACTGAATTCATCTCCAGCTCCCTTCCTCCGCAGCGCAAGATCGTTCGTCCTTCTCTTTTGGGTAAAAATCTTGAAACTGCTTAAAACTGAATTCATCTCCAGCTCCCTTCCTCCGCAGCGCAAGATCGTTCGTCCTTCTCTTTTGGGTAAAAAATCTTGAAACTGCTTAAAACTGAATTCATCTCCAGCTCCCTTCCTCCGCAGCGCAAGATCGTTCGTCCTTCTCTTTTGGGTAAAAAATCTTGAAACTGCTTAAAACTGAATTCATCTCCAGCTCCCTTCCTCCGCAGCGCAAGATCGTTCGTCCTTCTCTTTTGGGTAAAAATCTTGAAACTGCTTAAAACTGAATTCATCTCCAGCTCCCTTCCTTCGCAGCGCAAGATTGTTCGTCCTTCTCTTTTGGGTAAAAATCTTAAAACAGCTTAAAACCCAATTCATCTCCAGCTCCCTTCCTCCGCAGCGCAAGATCGTTCGTCCTTCTCTTTTTGGGTAAAAATCTTAAAACAGCTTAAAACCCAATTCATCTCCAGCTCCCTTCCTCCGCAGCGCAAGATCGTTCGTCCTTCTCTTTTTGGGTAAAAATCTTAAAACAGCTTAAAACCCAATTCATCTCCAGCTCCCTTCCTCCGCAGCGCAAGATCGTTCGTCCTTCTCTTTTTGGGTAAAAATCTTAAAACAGCTTAAAACCCAATTCATCTCCAGCTCCCTTCCTCCGCAGCGCAAGATCGTTCGTCCTTCTCTTTTGGGTAAAAAATCTTGAAACTGCTTAAAACTGAATTCATCTCCAGCTCCCTTCCTCCGCAGCGCAAGATCGTTCGTCCTTCTCTTTTTGGGTAAAAATCTTAAAACAGCTTAAAACCCAATTCATCTCCAGCTCCCTTCCTCCGCAGCGCAAGATCGTTCGTCCTTCTCTTTTGGGTAAAAAATCTTGAAACTGCTTAAAACTGAATTCATCTCCAGCTCCCTTCCTCCGCAGCGCAAGATCGTTCGTCCTTCTCTTTTGGGTAAAAAATCTTGAAACTGCTTAAAACTGAATTCATCTCCAGCTCCCTTCCTCCGCAGCGCAAGATCGTTCGTCCTTCTCTTTTGGGTAAAAAATCTTGAAACTGCTTAAAACTGAATTCATCTCCAGCTCCCTTCCTTCGCAGCGCAAGATTGTTCGTCCTTCTCTTTTGGGTAAAAATCTTAAAACAGCTTAAAACCCAATTCATCTCCAGCTCCCTTCCTCCGCAGCGCAAGATCGTTCGTCCTTCTCTTTTTGGGTAAAAATCTTAAAACAGCTTAAAACCCAATTCATCTCCAGCTCCCTTCCTCCGCAGCGCAAGATCGTTCGTCCTTCTCTTTTGGGTAAAAAATCTTGAAACTGCTTAAAACTGAATTCATCTCCAGCTCCCTTCCTCCGCAGCGCAAGATCGTTCGTCCTTCTCTTTTGGGTAAAAAATCTTGAAACTGCTTAAAACTGAATTCATCTCCAGCTCCCTTCCTCCGCAGCGCAAGATCGTTCGTCCTTCTCTTTTGGGTAAAAAATCTTGAAACTGCTTAAAACTGAATTCATCTCCAGCTCCCTTCCTCCGCAGCGCAAGATCGTTCGTCCTTCTCTTTTGGGTAAAAAATCTTGAAACTGCTTAAAACTGAATTCATCTCCAGCTCCCTTCTCCGCAGCGCAAGATCGTTCGTCCTTCTCTTTTGGGTAAAAAATCTTGAAACTGCTTAAAACTGAATTCATCTCCAGCTCCCTTCCTCCGCAGCGCAAGATCGTTCGTCCTTCTCTTTTTGGGTAAAAATCTTAAAACAGCTAAGAACCCAATTCATCTCCAGCTCCCTTCCTCCGCAGCGCAAGATCGTTCGTCCTTCTCTTTTTGGGTAAAAATCTTAAAACAGCTTAAAACCCAATTCATCTCCAGCTCCCTTCCTCCGCAGCGCAAGATCGTTCGTCCTTCTCTTTTTGGGTAAAAATCTTAAAACAGCTTAAAACCCAATTCATCTCCAGCTCCCTTCCTCCGCAGCGCAAGATCGTTCGTCCTTCTCTTTTGGGTAAAAAATCTTGAAACTGCTTAAAACTGAATTCATCTCCAGCTCCCTTCCTCCGCAGCGCAAGATCGTTCGTCCTTCTCTTTTTGGGTAAAAATCTTAAAACAGCTTAAAACCCAATTCATCTCCAGCTCCCTTCCTCCGCAGCGCAAGATCGTTCGTCCTTCTCTTTTTGGGTAAAAATCTTAAAACAGCTTAAAACCCAATTCATCTCCAGCTCCCTTCCTCCGCAGCGCAAGATCGTTCGTCCTTCTCTTTTGGGTAAAAAATCTTGAAACTGCTTAAAACTGAATTCATCTCCAGCTCCCTTCCTCCGCAGCGCAAGATCGTTCGTCCTTCTCTTTTGGGTAAAAAATCTTGAAACTGCTTAAAACTGAATTCATCTCCAGCTCCCTTCCTCCGCAGCGCAAGATCGTTCGTCCTTCTCTTTTGGGTAAAAAATCTTGAAACTGCTTAAAACTGAATTCATCTCCAGCTCCCTTCCTCCGCAGCGCAAGATCGTTCGTCCTTCTCTTTTGGGTAAAAAATCTTGAAACTGCTTAAAACTGAATTCATCTCCAGCTCCCTTCCTTCGCAGCGCAAGATTGTTCGTCCTTCTCTTTTGGGTAAAAATCTTAAAACAGCTTAAAACCCAATTCATCTCCAGCTCCCTTCCTCCGCAGCGCAAGATCGTTCGTCCTTCTCTTTTGGGTAAAAAACCTTAAAACTGCTTAATACTCAATTCATACCCAGCTCCCTTTGTGCGGAACGCAAGATTGCTTGACCTTTTCTTTTGGGTAAAAATCTAAAAACTGCTTAATAGTCAATTAATTTCAATTAATGTAGAATATTTTGCTCGTACTGTCTACTTTACATAACGTGCATTTTGACGACCTGCAACATAAATGTTTATTATATTTTCCCTAATTATCAGCTCTTCTAAATATTTGGTTAGTCCTTTTCTTGTCGGATAACGTCTATTATGTGATACATTCCGTGTACATCATTTATACTTTTTCCAAAATACACTGCTCTATTTTAATGGGAATGAACTGAACACACTTCGGTCACACGTTTTTCTAGAAGATGTCCTTAAAAAACGTATAAATGTAAAAAGCGAAATTTCAAAATGTTAAATACTGTTGTAAAACGTAGGCTTCAAAAGGTATAAGATATTCCTTAGAAAGGATTTATTTAAATTAGAATTGGCAGCGTAAGCAAAACAAGCGTTATGAATTGCAATACTGTATATTTTATCGCTTTGCAAAGATCAGAATGACTATGCCGCCCCGGTGGCGCAGTGGTCTAAGGCGCTGGCCTCTGATCATTCGTCCGTAAGGGGTCCGGGTTCGAATCCCGGTGAGGCATGGATGTTGTGTTTGTCTTACGGCACTGGCTCTCTCCCTTCCCTGGAACCAGTGACCCCAAATTAGGGACGGGCGACTGCTTATAGCCCATTGAGTTGCTCACGGTGGTCGTTAAACCTCGAATCAAAAAAAAAAAAAAAAAAAAAGAATGCCTATGAAAATCAAACTTCTCCTTTGACGATTCTATCTGTCTATTAAAATCTTGATTCTAAATTAAGTGAAGTCCTAACAACTCAGACGTCTGAGAGCAGTGCTTAAGAGTTGAACTCATATATTGTTTACGGATCCTGAGTGCATCCATTTGAAGCCAAAATCTCCAATATTGATGATGTCTCTAGCGTTATTTTTTACTACGCCATGGAATTAGGGAGCCATTCCTTCTGTGATGGGATCAAGGTTCAACCAGCAAAATTAGCCACGTCCCAAAGATTTGTCAGTTCTCATAAGATTTGTCAGTTTTCATATATGGCTCATATACAGCATTTCTCTGTGAGGCTGTGACGTACCACAAAGGTGAGGCAAGCATCAGGACGACATATTTGCCGCGATACATTCCGTCCATGTAGCTTTGTTCGGAGAGCAACTTACTCCTGAGTGAAGGGCGCGAGTTTAATCTTCGTCACGGACAAATTTGTGTTTTCATATTGGCGAAAGAACATAAGAAGAAAGATGACACCGAATTTTCGGGTGTAATAAGCACGTCTTTTCAATCCGTTCTGACGCAAATTAAATTTATCAAAGCTATTCAAAGTCAATGGAACCGGTATGGAAAACAATAGTATCTGACGGAAGAAAGAAGTTTTTCAATAGGGTGTTTAATCCCTCAAATATTGCTGTAAACGGAATCGTGAGCTTACGAACTCTTAGAAACAGAGATATCGACAAAAATAAGATGTGACTTTACGTCCCCTAGTGGGAAAACCATACATTATTTTAGGAAGAAAGTATTCTCAAAAGGTTTATCCATATAAGCGGTATTGGTCGAAGAAAAAAATTTAGTCGAGTTTTCAGGAGCCGAGTTTACAACAAATACTTCAGAAGCAGAAATTAACACTTATCTCTCCTGGTGGCTAAACCGTTCTTTACCAAACATTAGAAAATATGTGAAAAATATTTTCCATCAGGTCTTGTATGCGATACAGGAAGAAGTTTTCAAATCAGATATTTAGGAGCAGAAATAACGCAGAAAACGCAATTTACCTTTGTGCCCCCTAGCGGAAAGTCTATGATTTACTTGAAAAATTTGAATTTATAGGAAAAACATTTCGCATCGGAAACACTATCCAACAAAGAAGGAATTTTTAAAATCGTACTCTTAGAAGTAGAGATATTGACAAAAATAAGATATACATCTACGCTCCCTGGCGTAAAAACCATGCATTTTTTCAAGAATAAAATTTTCCTAAAAGGTTTGTCGACATGAGTAGTATCGGTCAACAAACGACTTTTTTTTCAATCGAGAATTTAAAAGCTCATATTTTGCTGCAAATACAACAGAAGCGGAAATTAAGACTTACGCCACCTGGTGGCCAAACCATTTCTTACAAAAATTAGAAAATATGTGCAAACGATTTCCCATCAGGAGACTGTATGCGGTGCAGAAAGAATTTTTGAAATCGGAGATTTAGAAGCAGAGATATAAGGGGAAACGCAATTTACATTTACGCCCCCTAGCAGAAATTCTACGAATTACTTGAAAAATTTGAAATTATATGAACCACATGTCACACTAGAAACACTATCCAACAAAGAAGGAATTTTTCAAATCGGACTCCTAGAAGTAGAGATATTCACAAAGATAAGATATACATCTACGCCCCCTGGTGTAGAAATCATGCACTATTTTAAGAAGAAAATGTTTGTAAAGGGTTTGTCGACATGAGTAGTATCGGTCAACAAACGACTTTTTTTCAATCGAGAATTTAGAAGCTCATATTTTGCTGCAAATACAACAGAAGCAGAAATTAAGATTTACGCCCCCTGGTGGCCAAACTATTTTTTTACAAAAATTAGAAATTATGTGCAAACGATTTCCCACGAAAAACTGTATCCGGTGCAGAAAGAAGTTTTCAAATCGGAGATTTAGAAGCAGAGATATAGGGGGAAACGCAATTTACTGCTACGCCCCCTAGCGGAAAGTCTATGACTTACTTGAAAATTTTGAAATTATATGAAAAGCATGTCACACAGAAAACACTATCCAACAAAGAAGGAAATTTTCAAATCGGACTCCTAGAAGTAGAGATATTGACAAAAATATGATGTACATCTACGCCATCTGGCGGAGAAACTGTGGAATATTTTAAGAAGAAAATATTCCGAAAAGGTTTATCGATGTGAGTGGCATCAGTCCACGGAAAAAATTTTTCAATCGATATTTTAGAAGCTCCGATTTTTTTTTTTCTTTTTTTGATTGGGGTTTAACGACTACCGTGAGCAACTCAATGGGCTATAAGCAGTCGCCCGTCCCTAATTTCGGGTCACTGGTTCCAGGGAAGGGAGAGAGCCAGTGCCGCAAGACAAACACAACATCCATGCCTCACAGGAATTCGAACCCGGACCCCGTTCGGACGAATGATCAGAGGCCATCGCTTAGACCACTGCGCCACCGGGGCGGCAGCTCCGATTTTATGGCAAATACATCAGAAGCAAAAAGTAAAACTTACGCCCCCTGCTGGCCAAAGTATTCTTTATAAAAAAATTTGAAATTATGTGCAAAAGATTTTCCATCAGAAGATGTGTCCGCTGAAGAAAAAAATTTCAAATCGGAGTTTTAGAAAAAGAGTTATCGGGAAAAATGTAATTTATTTTACGCCCCCTAGCGGAAAATCTATGCGTAATTTGAAAAAGTAACTATATCTAAAATACTCTTCGACATAAATGGAATCGAAAGATAATTTTTTTTTCAATCGGATGTTTAGAAGCAAATACGTGGAATAAAACGTATTTTTGAATTTTACATCATCTGCATTTACGTCCTCTACCGGCGAAATTGTACATCGTAAAAAAAAACGAAATTAATGATCAACATTTGCATATTTCAACTTCCCAATGCAAAAAGAATTTTTCAAATCGGACTAATAGTTGCAGAGATAGCATGGGTACAGACGCACGGACGGACGGACAAACCGATAACAGAAGCACGATCATTTTTTATAAAAGACGTGCTAAAAATGGAAAATCGTAAAAATGACCTTTGGCTTCTTCGAAAAATGTGTGATGTTTGTTCCACACATCGTCTAGAATTAATGAAAAAATTCGTTCTTCGCTTCAAAATAAAAAAAAATATATTAAGAGGTAGATGATGTGACGTACTACAGAGGTAAAAGCACGTGTCAAGACGACAAATCTTCTGCGATACATTCCGTTCGTGTAGCTTAGTTGGGAGGGCAACTTACTTCGTAGTGAGGAGGCGCGACTCAATCCGTCATTGACAAATTTGTGTTTTCACACTACCAGGAGTAGTCAGATACGTGTCATCCTCACTTCCGTGCGCAACTATGACCTTGAGTTGGCTTTATAAAATGCTCCCTCAAAACGATTCAGACGTGGACGAAGCAAAGATAGCAGCAATATGGAAGAAACTTGTGATTTAAGCGGCTTTGAAAGAAGCATGATAACGCGCACTTGGGGGCAAGTGAAAGCATCTCAGAAACGGCACACCTCCTCGGCTTTGCGAGAACAACTTATCGACGGTGTGCAATACGTGTAGCACAAACAACAAAATAACCAGTCAGTGGTCTTCTTGTGATCGAATAAAAAGCTGATGCTCGTTGGAAACGACTGCCGGAAAGGATTCCATGAGGACCCAGACGAGCTCCATTGTATCACGTAACTACACAGAAAAACAGCGGCATGAACATCAGAAAGAAGTTCACTTAGTTTTTCTAAACTATACCAAAGCTTTTGATTCTATTTATCAAAAGGAAATGAGTTCTTCAATAAAAAGACAAACATTGGAAGAAAAATATGTCAGTTTAATAAATCAAATATACACTGAAGTGCCAGAAAAACTGGTACACCAGTCTAATACTTAGTAGGTCCCCCACGGGAGCGCAGGTCTGCAGAAATACGACGGAGCATGGACTCCACTAGCTTCTCGAAATACGCTGTAGGCAATGCATATCATGCTTCCTGCAGAGCGTTCCACAATTCGGGTGTATTCCGAGGTCTCGGCTTCCTGTGTTCGATAGCGCGTTACATGGCATCCCAAATGTGTTCTATCATGTTCAGATCTAGTGAATTGGGTAGGAATGGCAACACCCCAAACTCAGATGAATGCTCCTCTAACCATAATGTGGCGTCCCGACACTTGTGTGGAGGTGCATTGTTCTATTGGAACAGGCCCAACTCATCAGCATTAATGGAGGATATGAACGGGTGTACCTCGTCAGAAAGGATGCGCACATAGCGTTGGCTGATAACAGAACGTTTGTAGACGTACTAGGGGTCCCAGTGAAGTCCATGGCTTCGTGGGGTTTGCGCCACACACGAATCCTTCCATCTTCCCGATACAGTTGAAAACGCTACTCGTCAGACCAGGCTACTTGTTTCCAGTCATCAAGTGTTCAGTGGCGGTGTTGCCGTGCCCAAGCGAGGCGCATAGCTCTGTGTCGTGCACCCATTAGGTGCCTCGAGAAATGGGCGTCGGCTCCCAATGCTCATATCGTGAAGGGTACGTTGCAGAATCTGGACGCTGATGCTTGTTGAGGCTCCAGCATTGAATTCCGATGATACCTGCGAGAGTGTTTCACGCCTATTGCGTGAAACGATTCTTGAGAGCCGACGATGGTCACGTTCACCCAATGTCTTTTTACGGCCACACTGGTATCGTAGGTTAATGGTTTTGCTGGAATTATTGTAGTCACGGTACACCCTTGCAATGGTCGTCCGTGAAAATCCGAACTTCGTTTCTACCTCCAAAATACTATGGCCCATCTCACGAGCGCCAACTATTTACACCGCGTTGAAAATCGCTTAAATCGTTATTACTTGTCATTCTCATGCCAAAAACAACTCTGGCAGCTGGCAAGGATGTCTATCGCTTTATATACGCACTGGCGGACGCAACCGAGTACGAGCATAGGTGACGTTGCTATGTATTTTGCATCAGCTCGTCTGTACCAGTTTTTCTGGCACTTCAGTGTATATAGCAACGCTAGAGCAACAATAAAGTTGAAGAGCATGGGCTCGATTTTCGAGTTGGAGAGAGTGGTTAGACAAGGACACCCACTATCTCCGAAATCATTTGACTCTGTATTGGAAGGTATTTTTAGAAATTTGAACTGGGATGAAAAAGTATTAAACACAAATGGAAGGTACATAGATCATTTAAAAGTTGTGATGATATAGTCATCATTACAACTAGCACTAGTGAAATGCAAAATACGACAGAGAATTTATGAATGGAAGGCCTTAAGAAATGTCTCACAATAAACACAGCAAAATTTAAATACACTATATTCACAAAAGTCATTTAACACCCCTTCAAAATGAAACTAACGGATCCGCTGCGTTGTTAAGATGCGCGGTACAGCTTCAAACAGAATAAAAACAAGCCTGCAGCTGACAGCGATCATATCGCACTGTGAGGTTGAGTACAAATGTTGCTGAGGGAAGGAACTGACTTCGAGAAAGGAAAGATTATTGGGGGTCGTATTAGTGGGTTGTTCATAACAGAAACCGAGAGGCCTTTAAACATACCCATGTCAGGTATTTTGGATGTACTGAATAAATGGGAGACACATGGCGTGCCTGAAGCAGCAAAATGTACCGGCAGACCAAAGAAAATCAGTGACAGAGGACGTCGAAGCCTCAGGAGAATCGTTACAGCAAATCGACGTAGTACTGCACAAGACCTCAGTGTACAGGTGAGTAAAAATGCTACAACCTCGGTATGTACACGTACCATTCGCAAAGAACTTCATTCCATGGGCTACCGTGGTCGTACGACTGCTAATAAGCCTTTTACCTATACTCGGAATGCTACTTGTCGTTTAGCATGCTGTAAAGAACATTTATCGTGGACACGTAGATCAATGGAAACGGGTCCTATGGACTCATGAATCCAGATACACTATACATCAGTCTGATGGCCGTGTGTGGGTATGGTGATAGCCGGAGAAACGATATTTACCACACTGTTCTGTTGCCACGGTCAATTTTGGAGCTAGCATTGTACTTGTGTGGGGTTGGTTTTCGTGATATGGTTCCGGCCCGTTGGTTATCGGTAACACACCTGTTAACCAGCACGTCTGCCTCGATATTCTGGACAATTATGCCCTACCAACTCTGTGGCAATACTATGGAACCGAGCCTTGTTGGTACCAGCAAGATAATGCACCGAGCCATAAAGCAAGGACTGTTACCGCGTGGTTTGATGAAAATAATTCCGTATCTTGTGTGAACTGGCGAGCACAGAACCCTGATATCAATCCCATAGAGCACCTATGGGATGAATTAGTTTGGAACCATGGCCTACGATTAAGCAACAGTTAGCGGTAGTATTATGCACTGAATAGAAACGCATACCTATCGCTGTGTTCAAAAACCTTGTTGAAAGCACGTCTCGAAGAGTCAGTGCATGTATTAAGGCCAAAGGTGGACCGACACCATACTATTGTATGTCAATAAATGCTATGTTGTGTTTCTCTTCTAGGTGTCTTGTGATTTTAGTCAAAATGTAGTGTATATGAACAATACAGAAAAGGATACAGGAAAGATTGTCATAGAAGGAAAAGAAATCGAAGAAGTATATGAATTCATTGAATTAGGTCAAGTAATCAGTTTTAAAGAAGGACAAGATAGAGAAATCAATAGAAGAATTATCCAAGGCAATAGAGCCTTTTGGTTATTTTAAGACTATTTAACCGGCAATCTTCCATTGTGTTTAAAAAGAAAAATTTTCAATGCATGTGTTAACCCCGTATTTACTTATGGAAGTGAAAAGTGGAGTATCACGGAAGGACGATGAGAAAAAAAAAGAGTATCAGTAAAAAAGTTAGAGAGAAGAATGTTGGAAACAACAAGAAGACACAGAGTTAGAAATGTACTTCTAAGAGATAGAACAGGAATAATAGATATCATAAAAATAATAAAAGAATCAAAGTGGAAATGGGTTGGACATGTTGGAAGACTGAAAGATGGACACGATTAATAACAGGATGGCAACAGAGATGAAGGGGAGCCAGAAAACAAGATGGACAGATGAGATGGCCATCAGAAATTTAGAGGTTCTAAATGGTGGACTGTGGCTAAGGATCGTGGAAATTTGAAAAGACTGGGGGAGGCCTATGCCCTGCAATGGGTGTCAACAGGCTAAGAAAAGGAATAAGAGCGGTATCGAGAATGGAATTTCAGCATACAACACTTACCGCATATTGGTGCGAATGGGCTGGGAAACAGCAGCCTCCTCTTACTGTACCACTCATCTCTGCTAAAGACCGACAAATTCGTTAGCACAGAAGCAGAAAAACGGCCATTGAGGACTTGAAAAATGTGGCCTTGTCCAAAGAATCGTATTTTCAGATAATGAACGCAGATGGAAAGTCCAGAATATTGCGTCGACAGCACCGATCGATGGATCCTAGCTGACTGTACAAACTGGTGGAAGCGGTACAGTCGTCTAAAGTTTGCTTTCATGGAGGACATAGGGTTCTTCTAAAACAGCATTTGGATGGGACGAGACAGGTTAACATCACTACGGACCAAGAACCCCATATACACAGGCGTGAAAAAATTAAGGACAATACGGGTTTTGGAATGTAACGTCGTGCAGAAGGGCTTCACATCGACTCAAATCATACCATAAGATCCCCAAGATGTAAGAATATGGGACAAGTGAGAAAAACCGTCCAAACAAGGAATCCAAAGGATGCAAAGGCACTTTATTGGAAAGGTAGCTTCGAGCACAACTGAAAAGAAGACAGAAACGTCCATGTGACAGGCGGCTGCCAAGAAAAATCCAGTCTTTAGTACGGGATATGATCATCCCTGACTGCGTTGCAGGATTTACAACGTCTGTCCATGCTGAGGACGAGGTAGTCAAGGAGCTGTTGAGGCATCGCGGCCCATTCCTCTTGTAGCGCCAATCGCAGCTGCGGAATCGTTCTAGCGGCTGGTGACGTGCTGCCAAGCTTCTCCCGAGAAGGTCTCACGCGTGTTCGTTTGGATTTAGGTCTGGGGACCTTGCAGGCCAATCAGTGCGTTGAATATCTTCACTATCCAACAGCTCTGCGACAGCCACTGTACGATGAGGTGTAGCGTTGTCGTCCATGAAGAGGAACTCAGGACCCACAGCACCTCTAAACAGACGCACGTGAGGCAGGAGAACCTCGGTACAATAGCGGACACCAGTGACTGAACCTATTTGGAAGATGTGGTCAGTATGGGTACCAAGCATGATACCGCCCCAACCAAGAACTCCGCCACCTACAAACCGGTCCCTTTCGATGATATTGGAGGTGTGATTGCGTGTTTCCTGCTCTCTCCAGATGCGTATACGTTCAGAATCGCTCGTTAGACTAAATAGGCTCTCATCCGTAAAGGGAACTCGACCCCATTGCTGATGTGTTCAGTTCTTTTGTTCCTGGCACCAGAGAAACCGCCGTCTCCGATGAGCAGGCGTTCACGGCATACACCCTACTGGTCGTCCTGCAATTAGACCGCCTTTGTACAGCCTCCTAGCCACGGTAAAACGCGATAACGGACGTCCAGTTGTCTGTTGCATGTGCCTTGCGATTTCTCCCGCTGTCTGCCGTCTGTCTCCTTTCGCCTGTAGGACAATATACCGGTCGTCCGCCGCCGTGGTTGCTCGAGGTCGACCACTGCTAAACTCTCGGACAGCTGTTCCTTTCGTTTGAAGTGCTCTCCAAGCTCGTGAAACGATGCTGTGAGCGATCCCGAACTCCTCGGCCACACTAGTCACACTTCAACCTTCTTCCAACTTCCCAACGACGCGACCTCGGGTAAAGTCCTCCAGATGTCGTCTAATGGATTGCATGTTGGCCATATTACCCGGTGGCAGCAACTTGACGTCGTTCAAACCGATGTACACCGTGCAATAGCTTTCACCGAATTGCTGAGCGTACACTGCCCGTGTGCTTTATACCTTTCCGAGACTCCCCCCCCCCCCCGTCATGCTGCATATATGCGCATGCCCTACCATACCGGAACCTAGTCTATCTCCTGAGTGGTCTTTCGGTCCGTTCTGCCTGCTCGTTCCGCTGTTATGCTAATTTCTCCTCTTCGTCCTTAATTTTTGCACACCAGTGTAGGTCTCAATTGACATTATTATAGCGTTAAAAATACGTGCCGCACACTAATCGTGTTAGCATATTCGTAAACAGCATTGAGTCCAATTTACGTATGTCGCAATACATCGTGCGCGCAATGCTCCTCTCGCTACCTGTGCGCGGGAGAGATGATGCAATATTTCTGGGTGAATCGCCCCGTTTGACTCAGTCTATTTCGGCAATCGTGAGAGCAACACGACTGTGCACGGTAACGTTTTAAAGCTCTCGACGAGAGGTCTACTCAAATGTACGAAGAAGAATTCGCAGTGGTTTGAACTGAACATTTTAAAAATTGTTTTCTTGTGAACAGGTAAACACTTTTGGAAATATCACCGGTTATCTGGACAACAGTGAGTTCAAACTACTGTGCGTGGTATCGTTTCAAATCTCTCGACGAGATCTATTCAAATATGTAAAAAACATTTCGAAGTGGTTTAAACTAAAATTTTTAAAAATTGTTTTCGGGTGAACGGGTTAACATTTTCGACAAAGCCGCGGAATTTGCAGAATGAGCGCGAGCAAAAGTGGGGAAAATCAAAGCGGGAGGAAAGAGCAAGTGATGAGGAATGTAATAAGCCCAAGAGGACTGCAGCCCAACGAACTAGAGAGTGTCGAGAACGCCTGGAAGCAGCCTCTACCGCCTAACAGAAATCCAACACACCGATTGAACCTGTACCCAGATCATCTCGAACTCTGCTTTGTGTTCGCATTGTATCCAGCATTATTTGTAAGCATTATGTAAGCTGCGTTTGATATGATAGAATTGTGTTGGCTAAAACAAATTAAATAAACGCTTTGAAACCATACTCGACTAGCTCATTTCAACCCTCCGATCTGCAAGTCCTATGTTCCAAACTGATAGCTCATTCAGAACTTAGTGTACCTGTATATTTTTCCCCGTTACAAAGTGTATGAAGTGCAAGAAAGAGCAAGGTACGTATAAAACATAAGTATTCCAATTAATCTAAAACTATGTGGCTCGAAAATTATTCACTAGGGAACGTTAATTTTTTGAGCAACAGAAGTCTTTTCATTAGTCCATGTGTACTGCAAGATTCTCTCACTAAATAAATAAGTATACCATCACTTAAAATTTTTTAACAGGAAACAGAACTCTGCTTAAAGGGAAATATAACACTCACAGATGATTTGAATGTTAGTTTAGGCTTGAATGCCTCACTTTGCACTCAAGGCAATCTGTTGAACTCAAGCGAGGAGGCGCAGTGGTATAAGCGATGGCTACTGATCATTCGTCCGAAAGGGGTCCGGGTTCGAATCCCGTGAGGCATGGATGTTGTGTTTGTCTTACTGCACTGGTTCTCTCCCTTTCCTGGAACCAGTGACCCTAAATTAGGGACGAGCGACTGCTTATATCCCATTGAACTGTTCGCGGTGGTCGTTAAACCTTCAATCAAAAAAAAAAAAAAAAGAAAAAAAAACTCAAGCGAGAGGTACTACCGATGCACTCATCTATTCAATATTTGACCCTGTGTTTAACAAAACCATTAACAGATAAATCATCACCATGCAGTTTAATATTTTTTGCTAGTCTATGGTTTCAAATCTATCTGTCAATAATTCCCCGCCGGTTTTATGAACAAATAATTAACAAAGAGCTTGGATTTCTATCAGTTGAAAACTTTTTAAATTAGAAATACAGGGCTTGCCTCTAACAGCGTTGTAGATGCGTTCCTGTCAAACCATGAGAATGTAAGGAAAACCTACCTGAGCAGGAGTATTCTCTCGAAATCATACTCGTCAATGAATTATAATTTCCTATTCGATATGTTTCTTCTAAGTAGTCTCAATGTAAAGGTTAACACAATACGTACGTAAAAACGTAAGCGGAGAGGCCAAAAAAATATATATTTGCAAAAACAAAACAAATGTACCATAAATATAATTAATTATTAATCGGATCAAACCACTTTCGTCACTAGAAGAGCAATTATGACGATAAATGGTAGAAACTGATGTGGATATTTTTAAGTAAAAAGCTACACGTGCTTGCAAATATTCATTTTTCTCTAAGGACAGATACGTTTATATGTATATCTATTTTTTACATAATCTTCGTGAGACATAATTTATTTTAACTTCATATTTTTACATAATCTTTGTGATACATGCAATAATAATTTGTCATATTTTTATTTGAAAACATGGTGCTGATGATAGAATTGAAACGCAATGTAATCATTGTTAAAGACAAAGAAAACAGTAATATTTGGAAACATTATGGAACATTACAACGATATATTGTGAGAAGTAAGAAAAACCACCGCACTATCTACAACATAATTTTAAGAATCAATGTTTCTTCAGCCCTTCACAGAAAAAAATGAAAAAATACTTAAAGATTGCTGAACAGAAACACTAACAAAACTCTGATTGCATACGGAAAAAGAAGCGACTTTCAACGAATTGGTGCATGAATAATTTGAAAACCTGAGTACACAATTTTACTAAACAAATACAAAAAATAAATACAAATGATGACAAAATAAACACTAATAATAATTCATTACATCAGTGCAAGAAATAATGGATTCCATCTAACGAACAAGCATCCAAACATGCTGATCCGAATAATATAAGCATAAATGCTTCTTCAGCTCTGATTTTTTTTAAAGTGCTCAAGGATTACTGAACAGGAATACTAAAAAAATCAATTTGCATGTGGATAAAGAAAACGGCTTTCGCCGAATCGGCGCAAGAATAATTTGAAAACCTGAGTACAAAATTTCGCTTCGCAAATACAAAAAATAAATACAAATGATAACAAGATGAACATTAATAATAATAGTTCATTACATCAGTACAAGGAATAACGGATTTCACATAATGAACGAATGATTAGGTTTGTTTGTATGAGAGCTGAGAATACCTCTCCCTACGTATCTCATTCTCATACGCATGAGATTTGTGGTTGTAGTTCCTCTGAGTCTCCGTTAGTTCCTTGAATCACCGTCAACGGAATGTCTTCGTTCTTGTGCGTTTTGGAAACATCCTCATCCGAAGAAGGTTCGAATTTTTGACACATTTCCTGATAATGTGTGGAACCTGAAGTCTCCTCAGCATCTTCTTTTTCTTCAACAATCACTTTCATTTTTGAGTCATTGGTGTCCGAGATGAGTGCCGGTGTATCAAATGGCCTAATAACGTCCGTGTAATACTGAAAAATGACAATTAGACAGTCAGTTTGAGTAAACACTGCACCTAATGTTTCAGGAATTATTTATACACTTCAATTATGCTGTTGGAGACGAAATGTTGGATTTTGCAAAATCGTGTAGTTGACAGGGAATTTAGGAATTGAGACAACATGCGTTGTCACTTCGGATGTGCAAATTTAAAGCACCAAAGCTTCTGCCTACGGGGGTCCTAACAAAATTTCTGCACACTGTCCGTTTTTGAGAAAAGTGAGAAGTAACGGAGAAAACTTATCTTATTGCCGTTCAATGTATTCCCTCCGCTGCTAATGACAGCTTGTCTCCGTACAGTGGGGTATTTGCATCTAAAAATTGGCCAAAATTATTATTGTACTTCAATCTCATTTGATTGAGTTAATTTATTAGTTTACGAAGTAAGAAGTTGCTTTTAGAAAAGTAAAAAATATCATGAAAGAAATAGGGGATTACGCCCTATAATACAAATTTTGAAGATGACAATCCGATTTTTGGCGTAAATGTGACAAGGATGGTAAGTCAGATAATATTCGAAAACTTGAATCGTCCTGGAGCGGGATTCGAACCCGCATCTCCCAGAAAACGCCCGGGTATGCTAACCACTACACCACCCAGAACGACAAAGTTTCAAGTTTCCAAAATTTCATTTACGCCAAACATCGAATTGTCATCTTCAAAATTTTTATTATATGGCGTAATCCCGTATTTCTTTCATGATTTATCTGCTTCTCCGGACAAACACGGGATAAGATTCTTAACCTCCAGATTCGCTAAACATGAATGCCGGTTGCTTCGACTAGCGAATCCTGTGATGGTTACATTCAAATTGATCGGAAACTTGAAACACGGTCGTTCTGGGTGGTGTAGTGGTTAGCATACCCGGGCGTTTTCTGGGAGACACGGGTTCGAATCCTGCTCCAGGACGATGAAAAATTTCAAGTTTTCGAATATTATCGGACTTACCATCCTTGTCACATTAACGCCAAAAATTGGATTGTCATCTTCAAAATTTGTGAAAAATATATTTAATGCAGTTATTTTGTATATTGGCTTTAAACATACATTGAACACGCTGTGTATGAAAGAAACTCCCGCTGTTTAAGACCAAAACTCGGGATCGATAAAAATTTTCGGTTGGTATTGAGAACATCTACAGAATGCCCAGTTTCGTTTTAAATTCCTCTTGAACGTTCGCCTTTCTTTGTTTAACTACACATTTATCGTTTTTGGACCTTAGTTGCAACCATTTGATGGGCAGTTTGTCTGACGGCAGCAAGCTATTGATTGATATTATTCTACCATATAAAATTAATAAATCAAACTTCAATGTGCTTACATGGGCTTCCCTTCTTTTGATAAATTATAAAATTCTTTGGATGTAGCTCAACAGATGTAACATTTCATAGCCGATGTAGTGCCAGTGGCAGCATTGCATGCTTTAGAATCGGTCATTGTTAATGTTATCGTATGTTTTATAGACATGGTTCCATTTCGATTTTCGTTTCTTTCAAATTGTTGACTTTTATATAAAATTTATGACTACAGAACTTGTGGTTTTGAGATAAAATAAAAATACCAACGTTTATCACAATCAAAAGTTTATTATATATCGACTATAGTTTCACAGAGCTATTGGCTCAGCAACATCAGGACGAATGGAACGTAAACATTCAAATCATTGTGACATCGTCAGAGTTCTGGCGGTCATGGTTTTTGGTGAATTGTTTCCACGCGCTTGAAAGAAATGGAGTCGACGTCATGTCGTTGACAAGCTGCGAAGAGTTCCGGTATATGTGGAAAGCTTCTAATACATTAAGCGTGATAGTCGAATCAGGTTTACCAATGAGCGTAGCGTTTTCAAACAAAAATTTGTGGTTGTTTTCGGGACAATGTTGGGCTATAGACGACTTTTTTAGTTCACAGTTCCGTACGTAGGTCTTGTGTTCCTTCACACGGAAATTTAAAGCCCTGTGGGTCTGTCCTGTATATGAAAGTCCACATTCCCAACGTATCTGATAAATTTCCCATGAATTTATGTCTCCGACGTAGTCTTTTGATCCGTAAAAATTTATCTTGCTTAGGGGTTTGAAAACAACTTTGAAATTAAAACTCTTGAGGATTTTTGAAATTCTGAAGCAAATCTGTGGAGCAAATGGGATTACCACCCAATTCTGTCGTATTGGGTTGTCTATTGACGTGAGTGAGCAGATAGGCTTCGGTTTCCTAAATTTTTGGACAGCTTTGTCTATAATGGAATGGTATATCCTCTGTGTACAGCAATTCGTTTAAGAAAATCAAGCCCTTTCTGTAAGGAATCCTCAGTTGAGCATATATGTATTGCACGATATACGTATGCATAGAAGGCAGAGACTTTCAGTTTTCATGGGTGATTTGATTTTGCATGTGGGGGTAAGGAAACAGCAAATGGTTTTCGATAAACTGTTGTTATAAAGGATCCTTCAGAGCGTGACACAAGGACGTCAAGGAATGGTAAGCAGCCATTATTTTCAGTCTCATATGTAAACTCTATATGAGGATCAATTGAATTTGTAAGTTCAACTAATTTAGGTATTTCCGAATTTATGCCGTTCCAGCGAACAAAGGTATCATCTACATATCAAATCCATAGTTCAAATGTAACCAGCTGAAAGAGTTTGTCCTCAAAGGGACGCATATAAACTTCGCATAAAATAGGTGACCGTGGGCTGCCCATTGCAAGGCCTTCCGTCTGTTGGAAAAATCTTCCACGAAAAACGAAACTGTTTTGTTTGGTACAAATTTCCACTAGTCTCAAAATATCTTCTACTTCCGGTTGGCTGAAATGACGTTCAGTGAGGCTAGTTTTCAATGATTCGAGGGCTCCATTCAGTGGGATACTTGTGAACATGGATTTCACATCTAAGGATAACATGAACTTATCTTTTAGCGGATGTCGTTTTAGTCGACTGACAAACTCAATGGAATTTTTTACAGATGTTTTGTTCGAAGAAGCCGTTAAGGTGGATAGTTTTGAAGATAAAAACTTGGCCAACTTATGTGTAGCTGAGCCGATATTGCTGACTATGGGACGGAAAGGGTTACCAATCTTATGTATCTTCGGAAGTGCATAAAAAGGCGGACAACGGGCATATGAGCGCTGTAGATGACGTGTTGAGCTTTGGTCAAGAGTTACGCAACTTGATAGGAATTTCCGAACTTCATTTAATTGTTTCTCCGATGGATCATTTTTTATTTCTTTATAGGGTCCTTCGGAAATAAAGTTTTCGACTTCCGCCTCATAATGTTTTTTGTCCAGAATAACAACTTATCCTCCTTTTTCTGCTTTAGTAATGATAATATCACGAATTGACTGAAATTCATTTAGAGCATTATGTTCTTCCTTGTTGAGATTGGGTTTAAAAGGTGGTAAGGACTTTGACGTTATTATCTGGCTGACACAATGTCTAATTGTTTCCTTTTGATCAATGTTTAGATCACTTTTCACAAGGGACTCCTCAACCGACGCCACGACATTGGATACTGTTACCTTTTTTCGAAATCGCAAAATTCGAATTGCAATGTAAAATCCGTTTTTGAAGTTCGCTGGGCTTAAAACCAGAAAGGTTAGACATTATTCATTATCCGTAAAAGCATCCTGAATTTGACCAGCAGAATTGTCATTATCATTACTAAAGCAGTTTGAGAAGGACAAGTTGTTATTCTGGACAAAAAACATTATGAGGCGGAAGTCGAAAACCTTATTTCCGAAGGACCCTATAAAGAAATAAAAAATGATCCATCGGAGAAACAATTAAATGAAGTTCGGAAATTCCTATCAAGTTGCGTAACTCTTGACCAAAGCTCAACACGTCATCTACAGCGCTCATATGCCCGTTGTCCGCCTTTTTATGCACTTCCGAAGATACATAAGATTGGTAACCCTTTCCGTCCCATAGTCAGCAATATCGGCTCAGCTACACATAAGTTGGCCAAGTTTTTATCTTCAAAACTATCCACCTTAACGGCTTCTTCGAACAAAACATCTGTAAAAAATTCCATTGAGTTTGTCAGTCGACTAAAACGACATCCGCTAAAAGATACGTTCACGTTATCCTTAGATGTGAAATCCATGTTCACAAGTATCCCACTGAATGGAGCCCTCGAATCATTGAAAACCAGCCTCACTGAACGTCATTTCAGCCAACCGGAAGTAGAAGATATTTTGAGACTAGTGGAAATTTGTACCAGACAAAACAGTTTCGTTTTTCGTGGAAGATTTTTCCAACAGACAAAAGGCCTTGCAATGGGTAGCTCACTGTCGCCCATTTTATGCGAAGTTTATATGCGTCCCTTTGAGGACAAACTCTTTCAGCTGGTTACATTTGACCTATGGATTCGATATGTAGATGATACCTTTGTTCGCTGGAACGGCATAAATTCGGAAATACCTAAATTAGTTGAACTTATCAATTCAATTGATCCTCATATAGAGTTTACATATGAGACTGAAAATAATGGCTGCTTACCATTCCTTGACGTCCTTGTGTCACGCTCTGAAGGATCCTTTATAACAACAGTTTATCGAAAACCATTTGCTGTTTCCTTACCCCCACATGCAAAATCAAATCACCCATGGAAACTGAAAGTCTCTGCTTTCTATGCATACGTATATCGTGCAATACATATATGCTCAACTGAGGATTCCTTACAGAAAGAGCTTGATTTTCTTAAACGAATTGCTGTACACAGAGGGTATACCCATTCCATTATAGACAAAGCTGTCCAAAAATTTAGGAAACCGAAGCCTATCTGCTCACTCACGCCAATAGACAACCCAATATGACAGAATTGGGTGGTAATCCCATTTGCTCCACAGATTTGCTTCAGAATTTCAAAAATCCTCAAGAGTTTTAATTTCAAAGTTATTTTCTAACCCCTAAGCAAGATAAATTTTTACGGATCAAAAGACTACGTCGAAGACATAAATTCATGGGGAATTTTTCAGATACCTTGGGAATGTGGACTTTCATATATAGGACAGACCCGCAGGGCTTTAAATTTCCGTGTGAAGGAACACAAGACCTACGTACGGAACTGTGAACTAAAAAAGTCGTCTATAGCCCAACATTGTGACGAAAACAACCACAAATTTTTGTTTGAAAACGCTACGCTCATTGGTAAACCTGATTCGACTATCAAGCTTAATGTATTAGAAGCTTTCCACATATACCGGAACTCTTCGCAGCTTGTCAACGACATGACGTCGACTCCATTTCTTTCATGCGCGTGGAAACAATTCACCAAAAACCATGACCGCCAGAACTCTGACGATGTCGCAATGATTTGAATGTTTACGTTCCATTCGTCCTGATGATGCCGAGCCAATAGCTCTGCGAAACTATAGTCGATATATAATAAACTTTTGATTGCGGTAAACGTTGGTATTTTAATTTATTTGCTGACTTTTGTCTGTACGTAACTTATTTCTTTGTTAATACGTCAGAGGATTCGTTAACAAATCTCATCCTGATCGGTAAAGAGTACCGAGGAGAAGGCGGTGTGGGATTTTGCAAGATTACTTATCTGTGGTATGTACCGCAAATTAGTTGTAGCGGTACCACGCAGCTTTGAAATACTGTATATTGGCACCTGATTCTAAGCTACTTTCAATAATCTCCTTAAATTGTGCCTGTTGAGGTAATTCGCATTCCCACTTCGTCATTAATTCCAATGTACCACTGTCACCTTCGCTCAGAGTTTGCACTACTTCTTCCAAATGAAGCAATAATCCTGCAGCAATATAGTCCAGTAAATTTTGCAGACTGATCTCAGCGCAAGTAGCTATCACTTGATAAGATTCAGCAAAAGGGTAACAGTATTTTTCAGTTTTTGGCAATACGGTGTAACATGGGTAAAGCATTTGTCGCTGGTTCTGATGATCTAGTGTTGTCTTCGTGACAAACGTGCTTCTACAAATATAGGAAGAGCTTGTGAAGATGATAACTGTTCTATCTCTTTCTTTCTCATTTTTTTAGACTACTGGAGTACCCTTTCCTGTATTTCATCGCTTATCTAGGAGATTCAATAACTTCGTTGAGATCTCTTGAAGCATCTCCCTTGCCGGAGACTCGCAGCTTCATCTAGGGGGCAAAAGTAATTCGTTGGTGTCCAGTGCTGTCAGATTTCCTCCATCTTTCTTCTTTTACTGAGTTCGCTTGAGTCGCTAAAAGACGTCTTCGGTCACCCCGATTGACTTGGTGCAACAGGTATTTCTGAAATCCCTTGCAACCAACTTTCTTTCTTTCTTTTTTTTTTTAATGTCTCATCTTCCTTGTGCGCAGCTAACCATATACATTTAAACTCTGACTTTATATGATATTCTGTGCTTTTAAACGCTTTATATTTTTCCTCCGTGTAATCTCGGCTCTTTTCAGTATATTCCAATTTTAAGTTGATATCTTCGTCTGTGAGTTGTTACATAATATCATATAATTTTCTTCGTGTCATTAATTGTATTCCGGAAGGCTCTACAAATAAGAGAAAAACACATTTCTTGTAAAGGTAACAAAAATGTGAAAACTAGTACTCGTGACGCAAGTGCTAAAATAAATAATCCCAAGCGATTCCGCGGCTAATTCTTTCGGTTTTATAAACATAAAGCTTTACTCATTGTAATAGCATGAGAAAAATCATCGGGACGCACCCTGAAGTACAACAAAATCATTCGTGAAATGTTGCATTCGTAAAAAACAATCACTGAATTACTCAGTATTTTCAAAGCGCGATAACTTCATAAAGATAAGTGATAAAAAGTAAAACGTTTTCAAAGGTGTAGTACATGAGTGCCTTAGAAGTTTCCATAATGCAACACTTTACGCATGTTTCTTTAAAATGCATACAAAATGCTAATACACGTGCGATGTTTCAGAAACTGCCTATAGATGAGATACGTGCACTATTAGCAACCCTCAACTTTCGACTGAGCGGAGCACCACATCGGTGCACGGACGAAAAAAAAATCACGTCCCACCGTTCCCTATCTATTCACCTCCCTCAGTGGCAAAAATTATACTCCTGCTGCAAAATTTACGAAACCGACTTTTGGGCAGGTTCTCCATGCAAATACCCCAATCTGCAGCGGTGAAATAAGTCATGGATGCTCCGTAGTACGCCATCTTTGTTCAGCTGTCGTACACTGGTGTGCAAAAATTTAGGACGAAGAGGAGAAATTTGCATAACAGCGCAACGAGCAGGTAGAACGGACCGAAATACCATTCAGGAGATAGACTAGGGTCCGGTACGGTAGGGCATGCGCATATATGCATCATGACGCAGGAGGGGGGGGTGTCGGAAAGGTATAAAGCACACGGGCATTGTACGCTCAGCAATTCGGTGAAAGCTATTGCCCAGTGTACATCGGTTTGAACGACGTCGAGTTGCTGCCACCGTGTGATATGGCCAGCAGGCAATCCAGTAGACGACGTCTTGATGACTTTACTCAAGGTCGCGTCATTGGGAAGTTGGAAGAAGTTCGAAGTGTGGCTAGTGTGGCCGAGGAGTTCGGGATCGCTCACAGCATCGTTTCACGAGTTTGGAGAGCACTTCAAACGACAGGAAAAGCTGTCCGAGAGTTTAGCAGTGGTCGTCCACGAGCAACCACGGCGGCAGACGACCGGTATTTTGTCCTAAAGGCGAGAAGAAACAGACGGTAGACAGCGGGTGAAATATCAAGGCACATGCAAGAGACAACTGGACGTCCGTTATCGAGTTTTACCGTGGCTAGGAGGCTGCACAAAGGTGGTCTATTTGCACGACGACCAGTGCGGTGTGCGTCATTAACGCCTGCTCATCGGAGACGGCGGTTTCTGTGGTGCCATGAACACAAGAACTGGACACATCAGCAATTGAGTCGAGTTCCCTTTACGGATGATAGCCGATTTAGTCTGACGAGCGATTCTGGACGTATGCACATCTGGAGAGAGCAGGGAACACGCAATCACACCTCCAACATCATCGGAAGGGACCGGTTTGGAGGTGGCGGAGTTCTCGTTTGGGCCGTACTGACCTCCGCATCTTCCAAGGAGGTTAAGTCACTGGTGTCCGCTATTGTACCGAGGTTCTCCTGTCTCACGTGCGTCTGTTTAGAGGTGCTGTGGAACCAGCGTTCCTCTTCATGGACAATAACGCTACACCTCATCGTACAGTTGCTGTCGCAGAGCTGTTGGAGGGTGAAGATATTCAACGCATGGATTGGCCCGCAGGGTCGCCGGACCTGAATCCAATCGAACACGTGTGGGAACTTCTCGGGGAACGCTTGACAGCACGTCACCAGCTGCCAGCAACGATTCCGCAGCTGCGATTGGCGCTACAAGAGGAATGGGCCGCAATGCCTCAACAGCTCCTTGACAAACTCATCCTCAGCATAGATAGACGTTGTAAATCCTGCAACGCAGTCAGGGGTGATCATATCCCCTACTAAAGACTGGATTTTTCTTGGCAGCCGCCTGTCACGTGGGCGTTTCTGTCTTCTGTTCAGTTGTGCTCGAAGCTACCTTTTCAATAAAGTGCCTTTGTATCCTTTGGATTCCTTGTTTGGACGGTTTTGCGCAGTTGTCCCATATTATTACATCTTGGGGATCTTATGGTATGATTTGAGTCGATGTGGAACACTTCTGCATGACTTTATATTCGAAAAACCGTCTCGTCCTTAATTTTTGCACGCCAGTGTACTTTGGAAGTTGGCATTCAGCTTTATTTCACTCTTCTGGATGCCGACTTTCCGTGTATACGGTTAAGCCTAACGTGACGTTAGTGCTTCCAATACAACAAAATGTTTGCTACCTAATTTTTAGAAATAGCAAATTATTAGAAATCGTTTCCAAAAATTTTTTCCCTGGCGGTGGGTTGTTATACTCTGTGTAGCAAATAAAAATCGGGGTATCTCAAACTGGTATCCAAACAGTTAGTTTGTTTGTTTTTTATTACTATGTGCTAATCTAAATAATTTAAAAAGGCTGATACCAAACGGCAGGGGAATGGTTTACACCATAAGTCTTCAGGTAACACTGTAATGATTCCTTAACAATAAGAAACAGGTTTGTGGTAATTTACCACTCGTAATGTTTTAGAGAGAGGGGGGGGGGATTTTCTCCGGCACAGCCTTATCTTTCTAGCATTCTCAATATTTTACACCACCCCCATGGTTAAATCCGTGGTGTATTACTGAAAATCACGGTGATATTTCTGAATCGCTGTATCATGTTCACAGTGGCGGATTCCTTAACGAAGAGTTTGACAGTGAATGTGTAACTGAAACGCTTTTACCTTTGCATGAGCGCCAACGACTGGAACAAATTATTCGCAACATTGTTAGTTGGCCAATATCGGGAAACACCCCAGTCAGTGAATTTACGTTTCATGGATATATTCCGATGGCCTTCCCACACCTGTTTTCTGACGGGAAACCTGTTCGCACCGATAGAACTCGAGCACCAGTTAACACCCCAACATTTCAACAGTGGGCTGATCATTTAATGCGTTACCGAGACCAGCGATTTGCTCAAGATCCTAGATTCAGATATCTTATTCTTAACACAATTCAACGCCATGAAGCGACTCAACAAGGATCTACACTATCTATCAACAAGTAATTGGACACCCCTGCAATTGACGATATCTGCGGTCCTGATACACGTCACGACCGCCGCCGTTAAATATCGTGTGGGAAACAACAACGCAACCAGTCGCATGCAAGATGCCACGCAGTTCGGAGCTCTCTGATTTCGAGAAAGGTGTCATCGTCGGGTATCACAGAAATGGCCGATCCATACGTGACATATCCAGCGAGTTGAAGCACCCAAAATCGACAGTGGCCTACGTGATTGGCAAGTGGAAGATGAGAGGTGACTGTCGGAATGTGCCCCGACCCGGCAGACCCACAAAACTGGGAGTTAGAAACCGACGGGTGCTGGCCAGAAAAAGTCGGAAGAACGGCACCAAATCCATGGGCCACATGAACGAGGAGTATCAACAGGCATCCGGGAGTGTTCCTTCGATGTATACCATCCGTAAAGAAGCCCATCTGCTCGGTTATCATGGACGTGCTGCCGCCCACAAGCCTATGATCACCAAGTCCAATAGCGCTGCTCGTCTAACGTGGTGCAAAGAACGTCGACAGTGGACCGTTGAACAGTGGAAACAGGTTCTCTGGAGCGACGAATCAAGGTGCACCCTCTATCGTTCGGAGGGCAGGATCTGGGTTTGGCGTCTCTCTAGAGAATGCCTCCTGCCAAAATGTATTGTTTGGTGGAATTATGCTATGGGGTTGTTTCTCCTAGTATGGCACGGGACCCTTGGTTGCAATTCCTGGTAGACTCAACGCCGAGACCTACTGCACCAATTTGGATGACGATGCGCTTCCTACGTTGTGGAAGTTTTACGGGGTGTACCTATGTTACTTTCAGGATGACAATGCCACCTGTCATGTTGCGAGGTCCACCATGGCTTGGTATGGTGACAATGGTGTTAATCGAATGGACTGGCCTGCGCAGAGCCCGGACTTTAACGCTATTGAGCACCTATGGGACGAATTGGAGCGTCGACTTAAGGGGTGCCCTCACCGTCCGAAATCGGTGAAGGAACTGAGCTGTCTTCTCCAAGCCGTGTGGAAGAAAATACCGCTAGCCGTCGTACATCGCCTGGTTGAGAGTATGCCCCGGAGGGTTGCAGCGTAATCGCCGCTCGTGGAGGCTCCATTAACTATTGAAGGTGAATAAACTTCGTTTTCGTTTGCTATCACAGGTGTCCAATTACTTATTGGTAGATAGTGTATTTTTGCGAAAAAATTATTTCAGCGGAACTGCAGAGGAGCTCAGAAATGAAGTTGTAACTAATCCCAGATTAATAAAAAGCCTTTTGTTCTGGGACTCTAAAATACGTTGATCAAATCCGTATTGGCACCAACGACAACAGGAACTTAAAGCAATGGTTAATCAACTTGGTGTTCCTACGCTCTTTATAACTCTTAGCGCGGCAGACTTCCATTGGAAATGTTTACAACGCCATTTCCAGATATCTGCTCAAGATATTGCGAACATGTCTGAATCGCAACGAAATAATGTAATGCAAAAATATCTCATTCTTACTCCAATGGTTGCAGATGATTATTTTAGTTTTCGAGTTAAATCCTTTATGGAGATTATAAAAAAGAAGTTCAAAGTTACAGACTTTTGGTACCGATTTGAATACCAACATAGAGGAAGTCCTCATGTTCACGGATTATTCTGGGTTGAAGGCGCGCCGGACGTTCGTAATTTTGATAACTATACAACAATTGAAATAGACACTGCGAAACAATTCTACGAGAGACTTGTATGTCAGCAGTTAATCCAGTTATTAACGCGTTGCCTGCTGTAGTGCATCCATGTCGGCTAAACGCAACTGAAATTGCTTTAGGCAACACAGTGCAAATTTCTGAGATTCTAAATAGAGTTCAGGGCCATACGAACTGCCCATCAAAATACTGCGAAAGAGGCCCACGAAAAGAGTGCCGATTTGGGTTTCCTAAACCACTGCAGGAACAGTCTACACTTTGTAAAAATGATGAAGGTCAATGGACCTTTACACCGTCACGCAGTGATCCAGTACTGAATAACTACAACCCAGTTATTACTCAAATTTGGCGACCAAACACCGATTGCCAAGCCATCACTTCAGAAACGCCATTCTGAACTACATTGCAAAATATGCCTCGAAAGCTGAACCTATTTCAGACGGCCTAAGGAATGTCTTCCAAGATATACTTCCCACAGCTGAAAATGATTCTCCAGGTGTTAAAGTTTTCACAAAGTTGCTCATGAAAATAGTTGGCCAACGAGACATATCAGCCTGCGAGGTAACTCATCTATTGCAAAGTGATGCCTTATTTCATTGTTCTCGACAATTCATGATGGTCTGTTTCAGAAGAACTATGCTCCTCCCCACTGGGCCACAACCAAACAGACATCCCTCGAGGAACTCTCATCTGAATTTGTAACCATCCAGTGTCCCCAAAGGTCCCGAATTTAAACTCTGTGCATGCTCTCTACGATGCCGTAGAATGTAACATCACATTAATGGAACCTGGACCGACGTTTCGAAAGGAGTTGTGAACAGTGATACAACAGGCTTGGCTGGCATTACCTCCGGAAATCCTTCGCATGTTTTGGAGTCGATGTCTCGGAGTGTACAGGCTGTTATTCCCGCAAGAGGTTAACTAACACGGTATTTGATGAGTATCTCTAATATTTTGTTCATTGAGCGCGCGCTTGTGTGCGTGTGTGTGTGTAAGGTTACAAATGTGTATCTAATATGGAAAAAAATAAAATTGCTTATCTAATATGGAAAAAATAAAATTGCTTATCTATTATGGAAAAAATTGCTTATCTAATATGGAAAAAATAAAATTGCTTATCTATTATGGAAAAAATTGCTTATCTAGTATGGAAGAAATAAAATTGCTTATCTAATATGGAAAAAATAAAGGTGCTTATCTGATACAGAAAAACATTGCTTGTCTAGCATGAAAGAAATAAAATTGCTTATCTAATATGAAAAAGATAAAATTGCTTACTAATATGGGAAAAAAATTAAATTGCTTATCTAATATGGAAAAAATAAAATTGCTTATCTATTATGGAAAAAATCGCTTATCTAGTATGGAAGAAATAAAATTGCTTATCTAATATGGAAAAAAATAAAGTTGCTTATCTGATACAGAAAAACATTGCTTATCTAGCATGAAAGAAATAAAATTGCTTATCTAATATGAAAAAGATAAAATTGCTTATCTAATATGGAAAAAAATTAAATTGCTTATCTAATATGGAAAAAATAAAATTGCTTATCTATTATGGAAAAAATTGCTTATCTAGTATGGAAAAAATAAAGTTGCTTATCCGATACGGAAAAACATTGCTTATCTAGTATGAAAGAAATAAAATTGCTTATCTAATATGAAAAGATAAAATTGCTTATCTAATATGGAAAAAAATTAAATTGCTTATCTAATATGGAAAAAATAAAATTGCTTATCTATTATGGAAAAAATTGCTTATCTAGTATGGAAAAAATAAAGTTGCTTATCCGATACGGAAAAACATTGCTTATCTAGTACGAAAGAAATAAAATTGCTTATCTAATATGAAAAAGATAAAATTGCTTATCTAATATGGAAAAAAATTAAATTGCTTATCTAATATGGAAAAAATTGCTTATCTAATATGGAAAAAATAAAATTGCTTATCTATTATGGAAAAAATTGCTTATCTAGTATGGAAGAAATAAAATTGCTTATCTAATATGGAAAAAATAAAGGTGCTTATCTGATACAGAAAAACATTGCTTGTCTAGCATGAAAGAAATAAAATTGCTTATCTAATATGAAAAAGATAAAATTGCTTACTAATATGGGAAAAAAATTAAATTGCTTATCTAATATGGAAAAAATAAAATTGCTTATCTATTATGGAAAAAATCGCTTATCTAGTATGGAAGAAATAAAATTGCTTATCTAATATGGAAAAAAATAAAGTTGCTTATCTGATACAGAAAAACATTGCTTATCTAGCATGAAAGAAATAAAATTGCTTATCTAATATGAAAAAGATAAAATTGCTTATCTAATATGGAAAAAAATTAAATTGCTTATCTAATATGGAAAAAATAAAATTGCTTATCTATTATGGAAAAAATTGCTTATCTAGTATGGAAAAAATAAAGTTGCTTATCCGATACGGAAAAACATTGCTTATCTAGTATGAAAGAAATAAAATTGCTTATCTAATATGAAAAAGATAAAATTGCTTATCTAATATGGAAAAAAATTAAATTGCTTATCTATTATGGAAAAAATTGCTTATCTAGTATGGAAGAAATAAAATTGCTTATCTAATATGGAAAAAATAAAGTTGCTTATCTGATACGGAAAAACATTGCTTATCTAGTATGAAAGAAATAAAATTGCTTATCTAATATGAAAAAGATAAAATTGCTTATCTAATATGGAAAAAATAAAATTGCTTCCCTACTATGAAAAAAAAATGAAATTTTTTATCTGCTATGGAAAAACTAAAATTGCTTATCCACTATGGAAAAAATAAAATTGCTTATCTAATATGAAAAAAATAAAATTGCTTACCTAATATGTAAAAAATTAAATTGCTTATCTAATAGGAAAAAATACAATTGCTTATCTAATATGGAAAATAGCAATGCTTATGTAATATGGGATTCTATGGTCAGAATATTCTAATATTTGTGGGACATGAAAAGTGTAACTTATACTATGTCCCACAAACACTTTTTCTATGTCTCACCTGTTTACAAATATTATTCACCATCTTCTGGTTCTATTGGAAACTAGCTTCAAACTTCATTCCGAAATATGCAAATGTATTTACTTTCGTAATTTCCACACAAGTGTAGAAAATTTAATTTTTCGGATTATAATGATATATCTGGACACTTTATTCCGTTCATTATGATTTTGTTATCTACATACATCAGGTTAGTATCTCAGCATCTTATTTATTTTTGGAAGTATAGGTATTTTAAACGCATGGTTTTTGTTTAGTCGTCTGCTTGTTTCCTTTCCGTTTAAAAGCTTGCATTTACTGCGTCTCGGTGTCTATGAGGAAACAACAATGTTCTATGTGCATATCAATAAACCAGATTATGCTTGTGTAGTTCTGCTATTTAACGTAGCTTCTGTCTGAATTAGAAAATGAAGCAGGTCACTTAATATGAAGTTTTGAAGCGTTCCATGTTGTTTTACAAGATCTAGAATAATTGCTACTTTAGCAACTTCAGTAATATCGTACTAGAAATGTATATGTTAAATATATGTATAAATATTGCTATTTTTCACAATAATACGGATCCGGGACACAAACGTTTAACCCGATTCCGACTCTGTTCGAACAGATTTTTGAGAAACACCTACCTCTTTAGATTCCTCAGCAAGGATATCAGAAAGATCCTCACGAATCTCCTTGAAAGTCGGACGTCGTGATGGGTGTGATTTCCAACAATCTAACATGATTTGATATCTAAGAAAGACAAGTTTTTTTTAATTTGATTCCATTGAATCGTCAAATATGAATTTCTCCAAATAAAACATGAGTAGTTGTGGAGCAACACAGCATGATTCAAAAGTCTACGAACTCTGAATTCAAATATTTCTACCACAAATATAGTGATGTATAACTATTTTTACATACTGTTACATTGACACGCATACTTACAAGTAATGAAAACCACTTTACAATAGATGCTGGAATTGTCCACCAATCTATTGAAGACACAACTTCACCCGACGACATATGTTGGCGGACACTCTTTTCAGCGTGTTGGCTGGTACGTCCTTCACGGTTGTAATGATGTTGTTCCGCAGGTCATGTACCGTCTTAGGGTTGTTGTTGTAAACCCTGTCTTTCAGATAGCCCCACAAATAAAAGTCTGGAGGACTCAAGTCTGGTGTGCAAGGCGGCGAAAGTTTTTTCGAGATTAATCGATCGTGGAAGAACTCACGGAGCATCTGCATTGTGTCGTTTGATGTGTGGCACGTTGCTCCATCTTGTTGAAACCATCGGTAACGTTCGTGTTCTTCCAGCATCGCCACAAATTGATGGATGATGTCTGCATACACAGCGGAATTCACAGTTGTGTCGAAAACAAATGGCACTACAATTTCGTGGCGCACCGGACTCCAACTTTCTGACAGTGAAGTCCTACCTCATGCAATGCGCGTGAATTCTCCGCAGGCCCATGTGCGAGTGTTTTGGCTATTGGCATATCCATTCAAATGAAACCCTGCCTTGTCACTGAAAAACGTTTTGCTAAGCTGGTTAGTCATATTGCTGCACGTGAAACTCTTAAACCATTGGCAATAGGCAATGCGCTTTTCCGAGTCCAAAGGACGTAGCTCTTGCACTAATCGAATTCTGTACGGCTGTAGCTTTAGACGTTTAGTAGCCCTCTGGCAGGCTGAATACGACGGCCCTGAGTCTTGAGACAGCCACCGAAGTGGCTTCTGGGGAGAGCGCTGCAGGAAAACGGGGATTTCCTCCAGAAACGCGGTCGTCACCACTGCCGTCCGGCCGCTTTTAGGCTTATCCTGAACACTGCCTGTCTCGTGAAACCGGTTCACATGGTCATACACAGTTGTTTTCCCTGGTATAGGAGCATCAAGAAACTTCCTTTTAGGCTTATCCTGAACATTGCTTGTCTCGTGAAACCGGTTCACAAGGTCATACTCAGTTGTTTTCCCTTGTATAGGAGCATCAAGAAACTTCCATTCAGGCTTATCCTGAACACTGCCTGTCTCGCGAAACCGGTTCACAAGGTCATACACAGTTGTTTTCCCTGGTATCGGAGCATCAAGAAACTTCCTTTTAGGCTTATCCTGAACATTGCTTGTCTCGTGAAACCGGTTCACAAGGTCATACACAGTTGTTTTCCCTTGTATAGGAGCATCAAGAAACTTCCATTCAGGCTTATCCTGAACACTGCCTGTCTCGCGAAACCGGTTCACAAGGTCATACACAGTTGTTTTCCCTTGGTATAGGAGAACCAAGAAACTTCCTTTTAGGCTTATCCTGAACACTGCCTGTCTCGCGAAACCGGTTCACAAGGTCATACACAGTTGTTTTCCCTGGTATAGGAGCACCAAGAAACTTCCTTTTAGGCTTATCCTGAACACTGCCTGTCTCGCGAAACCGGTTCACAAGGTCATACACAGTTGTTTTCCCTTGTATAGGAGCATCAAGAAACTTCCTTTTAGGCTTATCCTGAACACTGCCTGTCTCGTGAAACTGGTTCACAAGGTCATACACAGTTGTTTTCCCTGGTATAGGAGCATCAAGAAACTTCCTTTTAGGCTTATCCTGAACACTGCCTGTCTCGCGAAACCGGTTCACAAGGTCATACACAGTTGCTTTCCCTTGTATAGGAGCACCAAGAAACTTCCTTTTAGGCTTATCCTGAACACTGCCTGTCTCGCAGAACCGGTTCACAAGGTCATACACAGTTGTTTTCCCTTGTATAGGAGCATCAAGAAACTTCCTTTTAGGCTTATCCTGAACACTGCTTGTCTCGTGAAACCGGTTCACAAGGTCATACACAGTTGTTTTCCCTTGTATAGGAGCATCAAGAAACTTCCATTCAGGCTTATCCTGAACACTGCCTGTCTCGCGAAACCGGTTCACAAGGTCATACACAGTTGTTTTCCCTTGTATAGGAGCATCAAGAAACTTCCTTTTAGGCTTATCCTGAACACTGCTTGTCTCGTGAAATCGGTTCACAAGGTCATACACAGTTGTTTTCCCTTGTATAGGAGCATCAAGAAACTTCCTTTTAGGCTTATCCTGAACACTGCCTGTCTCGTGAAACCGGTTCACAAGGTCATACACAGTTGTTTTCCCTTGTATAGGAGCATCAAGAAACTTCCTTTTAGGCTTATCCTGAACACTGCCTGTCTCGCGAAACTGGTTCACAAGTCATACCCAGTTGTTTTCCCTGGTATAGGAGCATCAAGAAACTTCCTTTTAGGCTTATCCTGAACACTGCCTGTCTCGCGAAACCGGTTCACAAGGTCATACACAGTTGTTTTCCCTTGTATAGGATCATCAAGAAACTTCCTTTTAGGCTTATCCTGAACACTGCCTGTCTCGTGAAACCGGTTCACAAGGTCATACACAGTTGTTTTCCCTGGTATAGGAGCATCAAGAAACTTCCTTTTAGGCTTATCCTGAACACTGCCTGTCTCGCGAAACCGGTTCACAAGGTCATACACAGTTGTTTTCCCTGGTATAGGAGCATCAAGAAACTTCCGTTTAGGCTTATCCTGAACACTGCCTGTCTCGCAAAACCGGTTCACAAGGTCATACACAGTTGTTTTTCCTAGTATAGGAGCATCAAGAAACTTTCTTTTAGGCTTATCCTGAATACGGCCTGTCTCGCGAAACCGGTTCACAAGGTCATACACAGTTGTTTTCCCTGGTATAGGAGCACCAAGAAACTTCCTTTTAGGCTTATCCTGAACACTGCCTGTCTCGTGAAACCGGTTCACAAGGTCATACACAGTTGTTTTCCCTGGTATAGGAGCATCAACAAACTTGCTTTTAGGCTTATCCTGAACACTGCCTGTCTCGCGAAACCGGTTCACAAGGTCATACACAGTTGTTTTCCCTGGTATAGGAGCATCAAGAAACTTGCTTTTAGGCTTATCCTGAACACTGCCTGTCTCGCGAAACCGGTTCACAAGGTCATACACAGTTGTTTTCCCTGGTATAGGAGCATCAAGAAACTTCCTTTTAGGCTTATCCTGAACACTGCCTGTCTCGTGAAACCGGTTCCCAAGGTCATACACAATTGTTTTCCCTGGTATAGGAGCATCAAGAAACTTCCTTTTAGGCTTATCCTGAACACTGCCTGTCTCGCGAAACCGGTTCACAAGGTCATACACAGTTGTTTTTCCTGGTATAGGAGCATCAAGAAACTTCCTTTTGGCTTATCCTGAATACTGCCTGTCTCGCGAAACCGGTTCACAAGGTCATACACAGTTGTTTTCCCTTGTATAGGAGCATCAAGAAACTTCCTTTTAGGCTTATCCTGAACACTGCCTGTCTCGTGAAACCGGTTCACAAGGTCATACACAGTTGTTTTCCCTTGTATAGGAGCATCAAGAAACTTCCTTTTAGGCTTATCCTGAACACTGCCTGTCTCGCGAAACCGGTTCACAAGGTCATACACAGTTGTTTTCCCTGGTATAGGAGCACCAAGAAACTTCCTTTTAGGCTTATCCTGAACACTGCCTGTCTCGCGAAACTGGTTCACAAGTTCATACACAGTTGTTTTCCCTTGTATAGGAGCATCAAGAAACTTCCTTTTAGGCTTATCCTGAACACTGCCTGTCTCGCGAAACTGGTTCACAAGGTCATGCCCAGTTGTTTTCCCTGGTATAGGAGCATCAAGAAACTTCCTTTTAGGCTTATCCTGAACACTGCCTGTCTCGCGAAACCGGTTCACAAGGTCATACACAGTTGTTTTCCCTGGTATAGGAGCACCAAGAAACTTCCTTTTAGGCTTATCCTGAACACTGCCTGTCTCGCGAAACCGGTTCACAAGGCCATACACAGTTGTTTTCCCTTGTATAGGAGCATCAAGAAACTTCCCTTTAGGCTTATCCTGAACACTGCCTGTCTCGTGAAACCGGTTCACAAGGTCATACACAGTTGTTTTCCCTGATATAGGAGCATCAAGAAACTTCCTTTTAGGCTTATCCTGAACACTGCCTGTCTCGCGAAACCGGTTCACAAGGTCATACACAGTTGTTTTTCCTGGTATAGGAGCATCAAGAAACTTCCTTTTAGGCTTATCCTGAATACTGCCTGTCTCATGAAACTGGTTCACAAGGTCATACACAGTTGTTTTCCCTTGTATAGGAGCATCAAGAAACTTCCTTTTAGGCTTATCCTGAACAATGCCTGTCTCGCGAAACTGGTTCTCAAGGTCATACCCAGTTGTTTTCCCTGGTATAGGAGCATCAAGAAACTTCCTTTTAGGCTTATCCTGAACACTGCCTGTCTCGCGAAACCGGTTCACAAGGTCATACACAGTTGTTTTCTCTGGTATAGGAGCATCAAGAAACTTCCTTTTAGGCTTTTCCTGAACACTGCCTGTCTCGCGAAACTGGTTCACAAAGTCATACACAGTTGTTTTCCCTTGTATAGAAGCATCAAGAAACTTCCTTTTAGGCTTATCCTGAACACTGCTTGTCTCGTGAAACCGGTTCACAAGGTCATACACAGTTGTTTTTCCTGGTATAGGAGCATCAAGAAACTTCCTTTGAGGCTTATCCTGAATACTGCCTGTCTCATGAAACCGGTTCACAAGGTCATACACAGTTGTTTTCCCTTGTATAGGAGCATCAAGAAACTTCCTTTTAGGCTTATCCTGAACACTGCTTGTCTCGTGAAATCGGTTCTCAAGGTCATACACAGTTGTTTTCCCTTGTATAGGAGCATCAAGAAACTTCCTTTTAGGCTTATCCTGAACACTGCCTGTCTCGTGAAACCGGTTCACAAGGTCATACACAGTTGTTTTCCCTGGTATAGGAGCTTCAAGAAACTTCCTTTTAGGCTTATCCTGAACACTGCCTGTCTCGCGAAACTGGTTCACAAGGTCATACCCAGTTGTTTTCCCTGGTATAGGAGCATCAAGAAACTTCCTTTTAGGCTTATCCTGAACACTGCCTGTCTCGCGAAACCGGTTCACAAGGTCATACACAGTAGTTTTCCCTGGTATAGGAGCATCAAGAAACTTCCTTTCAGGCTTATCCTGAACACTGCCTGTCTCATGAAACCGGTTCGCAAGGTCATACACAGTTGTTTTCCCTGGTATAGGAGCATCAAGAAACTTCCTTTTTGGCTTATCCTGAATACTGCCTGTCTCGCGAAACCGGTTCACAAGGTCATACACAGTTGTTTTCCCTTGTATAGGAGCATCAAGAAACTTCCTTTTAGGCTTATCCTGAACAATGCCTGTCTCGCGAAACTGGTTCTCAAGGTCATACCCAGTTGTTTTCCCTGGTATAAGAGCATCAAGAAACTTCCTTTTAGGCTTATCCTGAACACTGCCTGTCTCGCGAAACCGGTTCACAAGGTCATACACAGTTGTTTTCCCTTGTATAGGAGCATCAAGAAACTTCCTTTTAGGCTTATCCTGAACACTGCCTGTCTCGTGAAACCGGTTCACAAGGTCATACACAGTTGTTTTCCCTGGTATAGGAGCATCAAGAAACTTCCTTTTTGGCTTATCCTGAATACTGCCTGTCTCGCGAAACCGGTTCACAAGGTCATACACAGTTGTTTTCCCTTGTATAGGAGCATCAAGAAACTTCCTTTTAGGCTTATCCTGAACAATGCCTGTCTCGCGAAACTGGTTCTCAAGGTCATACCCAGTTGTTTTCCCTGGTATAAGAGCATCAGGAAACTTCCTTTTAGGCTTATCCTGAACACTGCCTGTCTCGCGAAACCGGTTCACAAGGTCATACACAGTTGTTTTCCCTTGTATAGGAGCATCAAGAAACTTCCTTTTAGGCTTATCCTGAACACTGCCTGTCTCGTGAAACCGGTTCACAAGGTCATACACAGTTGTTTTCCCTGGTATAGGAGCATCAAGAAACTTCCTTTTAGGCTTATCCTGAACACTGCCTGTCTCGCGAAAACCGGTTCACAAGGTCATACACAGTTGTTTTCCCTTGTATAGGAGCAACAAGAAACTTCCTTTTAGGCTTATCCTGAATACTGCCTGTCTCATGAAACCGGTTCGCAAGGTCATACACAGTTGTTTTCCCTGGTATAGGAGCATCAAGAAACTTCCTTTTTGGCTTATCCTGAATACTGCCTGTCTCATGAAACCGGTTCACAAGGTCATACACAGTTGTTTTCCCTTGTATAGGAGCATCAAGAAACTTCCTTTTAGGCTTATCCTGAACAATGCCTGTCTCATGAAACTGGTTCTCAAGGTCATACCCAGTTGTTTTCCCTGGTATAAGAGCATCAAGAAACTTCCTTTTAGGCTTATCCTGAACACTGCCTGTCTCATGAAACCGGTTCACAAGGTCATACACAGTTGTTTTCCCTTGTATAGGAGCATCAAGAAACTTCCTTTTAGGCTTATCCTGAACACTGCCTGTCTCATGAAACCGGTTCACAAGGTCATACACAGTTGTTTTCCCTGGTATAGGAGCATCAAGAAACTTCCTTTTTGGCTTATCCTGAATACTGCCTGTCTCGCGAAACCGGTTCACAAGGTCATACACAGTTGTTTTCCCTTGTATAGGAGCATCAAGAAACTTCCTTTTAGGCTTATCCTGAACAATGCCTGTCTCGCGAAACTGGTTCTCAAGGTCATACCCAGTTGTTTTCCCTGGTATAAGAGCATCAAGAAACTTCCTTTTAGGCTTATCCTGAACACTGCCTGTCTCGCGAAACCGGTTCACAAGGTCATACACAGTTGTTTTCCCTTGTATAGGAGCATCAAGAAACTTCCTTTTAGGCTTATCCTGAACACTGCCTGTCTCGTGAAACCGGTTCACAAGGTCATACACAGTTGTTTTCCCTGGTATAGGAGCATCAAGAAACTTCCTTTTAGGCTTATCCTGAACACTGCCTGTCTCGCGAAACCGGTTCACAAGGTCATACACAGTTGTTTTCCCTTGTATAGGAGCAACAAGAAACTTCCTTTTAGGCTTATCCTGAATACTGCCTGTCTCGCGAAACCGGTTCACAAGGTCATACACAGTTGTTTTCCCTGGTATAGGAGCATCAAGAAACTTCCTTTTAGGCTTATCCTGAACACTGCCTGTCTCGCGAAACCGGTTCACAAGGTCATGCACACTTGTTTTCCCTGGTGTAAGATCATCAGGAAACTTCCTTAGTCTTGCGCCTGACACGCAGGACGCGCATGAGATAAAGGCAGATAGCAGCGAGAGCATACGTCTGCGTAGCTCAGTTGGGAGAGCGACTTATTCCGGAATGAGGGGATCCGGGTTCGATGTCCGGCCTGGAAAAAAATGACGGACAAATTTACTTCGTTATAGCGTATGAAACTTGGTTGGAGAGCTTTTGGAAGAAACAGTACACTTTTTAAGAACAATATGCCATTACGCCTAAAAATAAAAGTATTTAATCAATGCGTTCTTCCAGTGCTTATGTACGGAGCAGAGACGCGGACCTCAACTAAAAAAGACATACCAAAACTGCACGCAGCGGAATGAAGGATGAAGAGATGCATGCTTGGTGTAAGCAAGAAAGATAAGAAGAGAATCTCGAGGATAAGAAAAATGACAAGAGTGAAAGACATCATGATCAGAATAAATAAAATCTCTGAAATGGCAATGAGTTGAACACATTGCCAGGAGAACGGATCACCGATGGACAACCGAAGTTTCAGACTGGACTCCAACAGACAGGAAAAGACCTAGAAGAAGACCATATGGGAGATGGGTGCATGAAATTCGAAAGCACGCGGGAGTGGCATGGGGAGACTGGCTCAAGACAGACAGTGGTGGAAGAATCTTGGGGAAACCTTCATCTAGCAGCAAATTGATAATGGTTGAAAATGATGATATACACTGAGTGGCCACTTTATTATGACCACCCCCTCAGTACTTCGTTGGGCCACCTTTTGCCTTTAATACTGCGTCGATTCTTCGTGGCATGGACTCCACGAGATGTTGATAGGAGGTTTGCGGAATCTGAGACCATGCTTGATGAATAGCACTTTCCAGGAGTGTGAGATTTCATTGTTGTGGACCCAGGTGTCTGATGGCTCGTTCAACTTCATCCCACAAATTCTCAATGGGGTTGAGATATGAAGACTGTGGGGGCCCCTAAGCAAAGTAAACTCACCCGCATGTTCCTGAAACCAATCCTGTACAATACGACACTATGGCAGGACGCATTATCTTGTTGAAAGTGGCCATCGCCATTGGGATAAACCATCCACATGACAGGATGCACTTGGTCCGCAATGATGTTTAGATATGATGTGCCAGCCAGACCTTTATCAACACGAATTAATGGGCCCAAAGAATGCCAAGAAAACATTCCCTAAGCCATAACGTTGCCTCCACCAGCTTGAAGGGTTGTGGCAATGCATTTGGGGTCCATCGGCATGGTGCAACTGAAAACGTGATTCATCGGACCACATAATTTGTTTCCAATTATCGACTGTCCAATCCTTGTGCTCCTGTGCGAACTGGAGACGTTTTCTCTTGTTAACTGCAGACAGCATAGGTGTTCGAACAGGCCTTCGGCTGCCATATCCCATCCGATGCAGTGTACGGCAAACAGTGCATGCAGAGATCATTCGAGGGGATCCTTGATTAAGATGGTCTGTAATTTGCTGCACTGTTGCTCTTCTGTTTTCTGTTACCAGTCTGGACACTCTCCGTTCCGCCCGAGCAGTCACTAGTCGATGACGACCACACGCTGCACACAGAGACCCAGTTTTTTGGCTAACAGTTCAGTCTTTAAACACTTTAACAACAGCTGCTATGGAAACATTTCACGAATGCTGCGGTTTCGGTGATACTCGCTCTATGGCTCCGAACTCCTACAAACATTTCACATTGAAAGTCCGTCAAATCGCATTTTTAACCCATCTCGTCACCCAAAAAATCCGTTCTACTACTGTCGCAAGCACTAAGCATTCCCTTTTTATACTAGCTTTGCCTTCTGGCGGCAACATCGTGCAGCCATAGCTCATTTGCTTAAAACTGTCAAGTGGTCATAATAAAGTGGTCACTCAGTTTATATATATATATATATATAAACGATATCTACGTTTATCTTAGACAGCAGATATCAAGCGACGGTCGCATTGACGAAGAAATTAATCGGCTTATAAAACTTCGTTAGAGAGCGCTTGAAAGAAACAGCAGAATTTTCAAGAACAATTTGCCCTGGTGTCTTAAAAAAAGTGTTTAATCAGTGCTCTCTAACGAAGTGCTTACGTACGGAGCAGAGACATGAACCTTAACTAAAAAGACATGCAAAGGCTGCAGACAACTGAAAGAAGTATGGAGGGATGTATACTTGATGTAACCAGGAAAGAAAAGAAGAGAAACTTGTGAAACAGGAAACAAACAAGAGCGGAAGGCATCATAGGAACAAAATCCTTGAAATGGAATGGACTGAACACAATTCTAGAAGAACCGACCACAGATAGACAATCGGAATTTTAGGCTTCATACCAGGCGCCAGGTAAGGACAGTTGACATGCGTCTTCCACTCCTGTCAGTTTTCTGAGAAGAAGACAACGTGAGAGATGGCTGGATGAAATTCGAAAGTATGGTAGAGTTCCCTGGAGGAAGCTGGCTCGCGAGAGACTGTTGCAAAAGAAATTTGGGACACCTTCAATCAGCAGTGGATTGGTAAGGATGACAATGATATATATATATATATATATATATATAGAAAGGATATCAAAGTCAAGTCTGAAAATAAATATACATTTTTTAATTCAAAGAATTCATCACGCAAACTATAATAGATAAGTCGGAAGACAGCGCAAATGCAGCATATCATACAGAATTGCATATTTAAGAAATATGTATAGAGATTCCCGTGATGAAAATTAAAACTGAAAAATAAAATGGATTTAGAAGACAAAAAAACAATATGCGACCGGATTGTAATCTTCAGGGGAGTATCAGTCCGGTGGAAGTGGCTTTTCAAAGTACCAGTGAAGGGCCGGTAAACCAATACCCTCTGGGAATACCCACTAAGCCACAGGACATAAAACACAAAATTTGCAGTTAAAATGTCTCTTCAAAAAAGACAACCAAAACCCAAGCAACATACGAAATCAAACCTCCAGCAAACGAAAGTAACAAATGCAGAGTCCACGTCGAAACTAGCCGGGAATTAAACAGCATGAAGCACAAGACATGAAAAGGAACAGCTACTAACATCTACCAACACGACGAACCAGAACATGAAGCACAAGACATGAAAAGGAACAGCTACCAACATGAACATGAATCACAAGACCAGAACATGAAGCACAAGACATGAAATGGAACAGCTACCAACACGAACATGAAGCACAAGACCAGAACATGAAGCACAAGACCAGAACATGAAACATGAAGCACAAGACTAGAACATTGAACATGAAGCACAAGACACGAAAAGGAACAGCTACCAACATCTATCTACACGACGAACCAGAACATGAAGCACAATACATGAAAAGGAACAGCTACCAACATGAAAATGAAGCACAAGACCAGAACATGAAACATGAAGCACAAACATGAAACACAAGACATGAAAAGGAACAGCTATACCAACACGACGAACCAGAAAAGGGCCTACTCCGAATGAAAATAACCATAATTGTGCTAAGGTCATAAATACGGTTAACGAAAAGTATAAAGGAGTAAAGAAAGATAGTAAAGAAAATAGAATGATAGGTCTTAACTATGATGCAATTAGGATTACTAACTACGAATTGTAGTTAGAATTACTACCTACAACATAGTTTAGATATATTTACTACATCGTTTTGTCGCGACCTATCATTGTACTTTCTTTACCATTTTTTTATCATTTATCCTTTTTGTTAACCGTATTTGTGACCTTATCACAATCTTGGCTCTCTTCCCTCAGGTTCATTGTACGTCATATGTTACCTTGGCACACGGATCTTGAACTTTGTCGTCGTTTTCCAGGGTTTGTCGGATTGCTACTTTCAAGGAACACCCTCGGGGTCGAACAAACAAAACCGCACCAAACTTCCGTTATAAGTCACTTACGTACCTCTGAATTGAATGATGATATTCGTTTTTCTGTAAAATTCCGCAGTTGACCAGTAGAGGTATTTGAAGATAGGTGCCACGTCGAAGTGTAAAAAGCGGATGTGCACGAAAATAATTATCCCGCACATAGGACTGTTGACGTCCGTAACTTCGTAACGAAGGGTCTGGGTGTGCAAGGGTCAAAAGATTATTTCATGTGAAGGCTGTCTATAAAATTTTCAAAGCAATAGCCACTGCCGCAAAATGCACAACAATTAATAAATGCAACATAGGTACACTCTCAGAATGCACACGCACGAAGAACATTAGTATTGAAAGCCACGTCGATGACACTTTTGAAATTCTGCCCAGGTTCACCACAATGGTAGCCAGCTTTCTGCCATACGTAATGAAGTATCGGTCTATAGATCTCCGCAGACAGTTGATTGTAGATCACGGAATGCAACTTCAGAAGGAATATGCTATCATGTAATTTTTTCCTGCGGCATGTTGGATCGTGTTATATTGAAAAAAATGGATTGATGTTATTTATCAAAAGGCTATATTTATGCGGATATTGAAATCCAAAATTTATATGGAAATTATAGAACATTTAAATTTGGGAGATGGGTGGATGCATTTCGAAACAAAACTGAAATTTTGAATACGGCCATGAAACAAAATAGAAAAATAAAATAAAATGCACCACTGAATTTGGTAACTCCCAAAAGTTACTATTGTATTGTTTGCGTTGTTTGCGTTTGATGAGTAGATACACCTGAAAGTGTAAGAAAAGGTAACTATTGTTTGCATGTGCACCAAGTTTGTAAACAATAAAATTTAATGGCATACAATGTACACGTGTAAATAACCTTTTGGAAGTGGCGATGATCAAATTCGCTAGTTAGGACAAAAACATTGATTTTACGGCTATAACCTCAGATTACTTTCCCACCTCAGTCATTGCTGAGGGGGATGCCCTTGAACCATGTGATGAAAATTTAAACTGAAAATATCTAAAACTTCACTGCACTAAGGTTTAGTTTTTTGAAAGGCCACTTGGCCTATATTTATTGTAAAACTTAACAAGTGTGAGAGTAAATTTTGACACAATTTCAAACCCGGCCACAGGGCCTAAAAACAATAAACATCTGACAGCTTAGCAAATATCGCACCAGTCACAGTACCAAAACAAAATATAAATACCAGAATTCCATTGAATTACACCGCACAGCACAAACACTTGCTTTAACATGGTGTGCAACTTAAGTATGTGGAAGGTAAATCTCTCTCTCTCTCTCTCTCTCTCTCTCTAAAAAAAAAAATAATTATTATATGCATATGTTTACACCATGTTATTCCAATCGCTAAAACCAACCCTCTCAGACCAGTCTTCTGAATTCACTTTTTAACTTTTTAACTAACATATCAACTGCCAAAATTTTACATAATGAAAAGTTATTTTATACCAGGTTCTACATCTCCGGGAAAATTTGTCTCAAAATCAACAACCTTGCCTTCAATCAACATTTGTCTTAAAATCTACATATCCTAACCTGACACTGAACCAATTCTCGACACTATACAAAACCCAATACACTAAATACTCTACTCAATTTACTCACAAGTTATAATACAAATCCAACTATTCAAAAATTCCCCGCTATAAGTCCTCCAAATCTACCAGCACCCATGTAGAACTAACTCGGGCATTAAAGCCAAACAATCATCTCACTCAACGAATTCCAATTGCCTCGAAAAACACGATTTCACTGCAGGAACAACAAAGTTTGAGTCTAAAGGCGGGAATGGGTCGTGAATCCATCCCCAGCTTATACAGTGTAGTGGAGCAAAGTGCGACCTAACCCTTTTCTGTTCCTTCATTCTGATTTGGGGACAACCCACATCACTCACCTCATAGGTACCACCTCCTATGGACCGAACAAGCTTACTCGGGCAGAAAACAAATCCCCCAATTTGTTTCGCGCACATCTTCAGACCCCGCGGCATTGTCTACATAGGGTAAAGTATCCCACAAGAGTTCTCTTGTCCCAAAAATATCTCTTCATCTATTTTCCAGAAAATTCAATACATCACCCTTTTTCCCAGAAAATTACTTCTTATCCTATTTTCCCCAGGAACACACTTCACATCCTTATTTTCCCAGGAGCACACTCATTTCCCAGAAAATCACTTATCTTTATTTCCCAGGAACACACTGTACATATTCATTTCCCAGAAAGCTCAATAACTCCATACTTGACACACTATACCAAACCTTACTTTATTTCCTGAAAAAAATCTATACATCACCATACTTCTTAGATCACTCTTTTCCTGAAAAAATCATCACTTCTTGAAGAAACACAACAGCTATTCGGGTTCTTTTTTTAGTCACACTATACATATGCTCATATCTGCCTGTATGCCCAATTCTTATATTCTTTCCCCCATAAAAACCTGTTTTTCTAATCTACGGGCTGAAACTAGAAATTAGCCCTCACTAATACAAAAATTAAATTTTAAAGAGTAATTTAGCACCTAAATTTACCAAAACACTAAACCAAAATAATTACCAGCCAACAAGAAAAATTCCCAACTACAAAGCACCTACGCTAAGTTCAATAAATACAAATTCTACTTCACAAATACAAAAATCACCGAGCACAAAAAGAGTTAAATTTCACCTAAGAGAAATACTGGTCTGGAGAGCTGTTCGTTCCGAAATAACTTAATATACTTATTATATCATCTATCCCTACATGACCCAGAAAATTATCCACTTCCACTTCTTTGTTTTGTTTTGTTTTTCAATTACCTATCCACAGAAGATGACATGAAATTTATTTAAACAGCCTAACATTAAATCAGGTGGTTTCATTCCTTAAGCACACCAGAACACTAAAATACAAAAAAAAAAACCTGAATGAAAACATTTACAACTTTTTTCTTTCTTTCTTTGCAACATATTTTTCCGACAGCCCCATTTTAAAACCCACTCATTTTCATAATTTTAAGGACCCCACAGCATAATACAAAAAAAAAGTCAAGGAAAAATTTACCTTTAAGACTGGGGCAGCAACACTTCTTGACAAGCACACTAACCGTCGATAAATAAAAAAAAGTTTCACAGCCTAATAATTTTTTTAAACTTGACTTAACAGTCTCTCCCTGAGAGAACATCAATGTCCCGGGTGATTTTTCTCTTTGCCTTTGTTCACCTCTCCAAAATGTTTTTTTTTTTTTTTTTTTTTTTTCGTTGACACCGCGTGCCTGGCCAACTCAACAGCAAACAGGACAAAGGCATTTTCTCTACTGTTGGAACCTCTGTTGTAGTGCAGATCAAGGTGATGTCGTTCACGAAACCTGACTGGCTTTTTTTCGGAATTTCCAGTGCCAGGAGGAACTTGCCCGAAACTATCAAAGAGTCGTGGGTGTAGATGGTGGTCTCTCCTTCAGGTATATCAATAGAAGGAGAAAAAAAGTTTTCTCAGCTCTCCCCTGGTAGGAATTGGGTCTGCTTCTTCCTCCGCCATCTTGTAGCGCACATACTGGCATTCAGATCCTACCCAGTGGTCGTCCGTTACTGGATCCATCATTGGACATTTTTCATTTCTGGCAAGGAGATCCTTGCAAATCCTAATTTTAGCTGTTGTCATCTTTTTTATTCCAATTCGAATTTTCATTCTGACTGCCCCTCCCCACCAAAAAGGCGAGGAGAGAAAATTTAGCTTTCCGCTGTCAACTGGCAACCAGCTAGTGCAGCGACCAGAACAAAAAAAGTGTCCTCTCTCAACGGATAAAACTCTGGGGTGCTTGAAACCGCTGGCCCCTTCCCATTGGTCGAAACTTCAGCCTCGTAACTAATGGCTTCCCAACGGAATTTCACTCCCACGCAAGCCAGTGGTGACACTCTGACCGTCACACGTAGGGACCAAGCTTTTGACCCTGAGGCCTAAAAATAAATTCTGTTGCTGAATTCCTTACCCAAAAGACGAAAAGATGTTGCACTTTTGGGCGACTTTTCACGACGTTGGGAAACAGGAACGCAAAATGGCGAATTCTTGCTTTGCAGAAAATCACTAATTTTAATTTTCTTTTTCTCTCGTTCCGTGATGTTAAACTAAAATTAATTTTGATTCTCTGAGCTGCACACCTACTCGCCTTTTCCTATCGCGATAAAAGAACAGATAAATTAATTATTTCCAAAACCCCAAAGTCAGTTAAATCAAATATTATTCTATTTTCCCTTTTTTTGTTTTCCTGGTTGTGATTAAGACAAGCGAATTTTGCGCACGAATTCCTTTGCCTTTCAACCAGGAATTTTCTTCTAACGTATGTCATGGGAGAAAATTTTGCATTAATTAATCCCTGATAAACCAACAGGAAGATTGATAAAGTCTTTCTGAAATTCACCAGAGGTTAAAATTTTCGCCATGACAATCGAAATTTTATGTAGTCTGTAATCCTCTTTGCAAAAATTTCATATTGTCTGAAAAAATGAAAATCGATGGCTTTAAACATATTTTGCAGCTTTTGGTGGAATGTTTTTTAAATGAACTTGTTTTCCCCCGGAGGCCTCCTAAAGTATTCGTTCATCCTTGTGTCCAGACTAGGAATCACAAAGTACGAGTGACTTGTCAGACAGATGTATATTCAAAATTGACGCAAAAAAGGTCGAACCATTTTATCATCTCACTACGTACCCAGACAAATAAATCATGTGATACAAGCACCTGCATACTCTCGACTGGCGTAACAGCCGCCGAGCAACGGGTGACTCAACGGAGCCCTCTAGTGAACAACTGCGGAGTTTCACAGAAAAATGAATGTCACTATTGAATTCGGAGGTACCTAAATGGCTTATAACGGAATTCCGGTGTGGTTTTGTTTGTTCGAACCCGGGGGTGTTCCTTGTTAGTGCAACGGACCTGCCACTTTCGTTTTGATTTGCTCTTGTTCGCTGGTGGGTCATGTTCCGGTTCGTCATGTTGGTATCTATTCCGTTTCATGTCTTGTACTTCATACTGTTTCATTCCCCACTGGTTTCGACATGGGCTCTGCGTTTGATACTTTGGTTTGCTGGAGGTTTGATTTCGTATGTTGCTTGGCTCTTTGGTGTCTCTTTTTCGAAGGGACATTTTGACTGCAAATTTTGTTTTTTATGTTCTGTGGCTCAGGTCGTATTACCAGTGGGCGATGGTTTACCGTCCCTTCACTGGTACTTTGAAAAGCCACTTCCACCGGATTAATGCTCCCCTGAAGATTACAATCCGGTCCTATATTGTTTTTTGCCTCCTACATCCATTTTATTTTTCAGTTTTCATTTTAAATTTTCATGACGGAAATCTGTATATGCATTTCTTATATATATTATATATATAGTTTTCGTAACAGGCTGTCATTGAAAGAATGAAATACCAATATTTAAATTTCCATCCAGACAAATAATCGTAGATAATAGGGCAGCTAATCCCCACAGCACAATGTAATAGCATCCATAAGAGATACACATATCACTGTGCTTTGTTAAATACTTTAAATACAATTTTTAAAAATGAAGTTTAAAATCATGAGATCTTTCAGGTTCGTCTTGGGCCCTTCTTCAGATGAATGAAATGTATTCATCTGAAGATGGGACCATTCATTCATATGCAGATGGGTCCATTCATTCATCTGAAGATGGGTCTAAGATGGACCTGAAAGGACTCGTGATATTTGACCCTCATTTTTTAAAATTGTATTTAAAGAAGCATAATAAAGTGTATAATAATATGAACTTCCATTGTGCATGGCTTTTATCGATTATGAAAAAGCCTTTGATTCGGTGAAACCATCAGCAGTTGCAATGGCTCTGAAATCCTGCGGTATTGAAGATGCATACATTAATATTATTAATAACATCTATGAAAATGCAAGTGCAAAGATTCGGCTGTTTGAAAATACAACACACATAAAAATTGGAAAAGGAGTGAGACAAGGTGACACCATATCTCCGAAGCTCTTTAATACCGTATTGGAAAATGTCTTTCAATCACTGAACTGGGAAAACAAAGGGATAAAGATTAATGGAGATTATCTAACCCACCTTCGTTTTGCTGATGACATAGTCATTTTTGCAACTACCCCATCAGAGCTACAGAGTATGATCCAGGAACTTGCTGACAAGAGTAAAGAAGTGGGATTAAAAATGAACTTTCAGAAGACAAAAGTGATGTACAATGCTTTTACAAGAAATGAAGATTTATCGATTGATGGAGAAAAGCTGGAGATAACAGACACGTACGTTTATCTTGGACAGCAGATATCAAGTGAGGGTCACATTGATGAAGAAATTAATCGGCGTACAAAACTTGCCTGGAGAGCTTTTGGAAGAAACAGCATAATTTTCAAGAGCAATATGCCATTATGTCTTAAAAGAAAAGTGCTTAATCAATGCATCCTTCCAGTGCTTACGTATGGTGCAGAGACGTGGACCTTAGCTAAAAGAGACATACAAAGGCTGCAGACAACTCAAAGCAGCATGGAGAGGTGCATGCTTGGTGTAACCAGGAGAGATAAGAAGAGGAACTCGTGGACCCGAAAAATGACAAGAGTGGAAGACATCATGATCAGAGTTAAATCCCTGAAATGGTAATGGGCTGGACATACTGCCAGAAGGACAGACCATCGATGAACAGCTGAAATTTTAGATTGGATTCCAAGGGACAGGAAAAGACCCAGAAGAAGACCACATGGAAGATGGGTGGATGAAATTCGAAAGTATTCAGGAGTGACATGGAGGAGACTGGCACAAGACAGACCGTTGTGGAGGAAACTTGGGGAGACCTTCGTCCAGCAGTGGATTGATAATGGTTGACAATGATGATGATGATGAATAAAGTGTAATATATGTGCCTCCTGCCTATGGAGATTATTACATCGTGCTGTGGGAATTGGCTACCCTATTATCTACGAGAATGAAATCTGGAAAGGAATAGTTTGACTCTCTCCTAATCCTTCGGGAAGCTTTTCGTTGAGATGACAATACTCGGTGGGACTTGAGATTTTAACGTATTTGTTTCTCAGCTAGACACTCTTATTAGAAATTTTGATGACAATTAAAAACAGTTTGATGAACTCAAACGGAACCTACGTCTGCCTAGCAATCCATTGAATGTGGACATTAAAAGCACAAAATTCTTTTTCTTTTTTTGATTAGAGGTTCAAAAAATTATTTATTGGACTTGGTTGACAGATACATTGACATAGATATTGGACTTGGTTGGCAGATGTATGCAGCATAGACACTCTGTGTTTCAACAACAACAATGTACGTAGGTGAACAAGGAACTCAGCGAATAAACCCCCGAAAGACAGACAAAACCAACCTTGCCGTATCAGGGATTCGAACCCAGACCCCTCCGTTGGGGAAATGACCAGAAGCCATTGCTTAGACCACTGAGCTACCGGGGCGGCAAGCCTCTTTTATCACATGGAATTATAGGAACTTCAAGTAGAGGATCAATCAAAGACTGGAACCAAATTGTTTAAACTTTTTTTTACTGGGAAATACCAAAACATAAGAAATCCGATATTAAAAGTTTGTCTCTGTTTGGAAGTAATTACATACGCGAGAGGGCATTTTCTTTCACGAAATGCATAAATTAAAAGCACGGGAGCAATATGAACCACTCTACTTTTGAATAACTACTTCGACTTTCAACGATAATCATCGAAGTGGATATGCAACAACTTTTAGTTTAATTTAATCGTCACCAGTATCATGAGTGCCTCAAGAAGGGTCAAACTTGATCAAGTGAATCCCATCTCCTCTTACCCCTCTGGAAGTTGGAAAACAACTGGAAAGGTTCTAATGGTATTTCAGTAATGTATAGCGTTGGCCTTGATAATTTAAATGCAGAAGTCGAATTCGTGGTACCGCTTTTAGAAATACGATAGAAATCGGTAGCGGGAACTGAAAAGGTAACTCTTTGAGAAAATATCCAGGAAGAGGAAAACATTTTACCCAGCAGTTTCAAAGGCACTACAGTCGCAGTCACACTCCCCGCAACAACATGTACCATTGAAAGATCTTTCAGTACTCTGAATATGGTGAAGTCTCGGGTGAGATCAACCATGATCGAGGACAGACTAGATAGCCTTTGCGTACGCGTAACTGGGTTTACCGAAATGCAGATTTTATAAGAAAGATTGTTGACCAAAATGTGCAAAGCGATAGAAGAATGCCATTTTTATTTTCTTCTAACAAAGAGTAACACAATATCATAATCCAGCTTAATTATCATAAAAAACATTTATCTATTAGCTAAATAAGGTTTACAACATCTATTCAACAATTTTCCTACATAAATTGTCACTAAATTCTTCATAGTAAAAATTTTAACTTTGTGTTAAGAAATAAACATATTTCCATTTGCGCGTGATACTGTATTTCTGTCATTTTTCTTGAATGATAAATGACCACCCAGCCAGAGGGAATGCTTCGCCTCCTTTCTGTCCTATCCTCTGATAAAACTTTCTCTGCTGTTTACACTTTTAAACTCCAGTCAAGCCTCGAACATAATTAATACTTAATTAATTTCATACATTCACCACGCCCATTAATTACTAAATTAATGGCGGGGAGGTCGTAACACTTTATTATTCCATTTGGGCAATAGCTTCCCGAGTCTTATTCACTTTATTTTTCGTTTTACTGGCATTCATGTATGGGATCAGAAGTGACATAAACCAGAAAAGAAGATCAGCTCATACTTCTTAAACACGCATACCTCATCTATAGTTTTTCTTTTGGGTTTTCTTCCTTTATTTACGAACCATTCCATGCCTACTTTACTCTGATCCATCGGCTATCAACTGTTCCAGGAATGGATATTGCCCGTTTTCATTTGGATTTCAAAAAGTATGTCTTTCACTGAGCTTGAGTTCCTTCATGTCACTAAAACTGCTTAATATTTTTATTCCGTTTTTTTATTGTTAGTCAGTAAATAGGAAACCGGGGTATCATTTTAACTCCTCAGGTGAAAAAAAACGCCAGTATTTAAGGTGGTTAGAGAGGTCTTGGGGACGAACCCTATTGAAAATGGAAGAAATGGGATCAAAGGTCAGGACATAAGAGCGGGATCCATTCCATCGCTCTTATGCGTCATAACTTATGTAAAAATGCTTCGATTGCGACAAAACTTAATCATGTTGTTCCGGAGGTGTACTGAACTAAATCCCTTGAATATCATCGTAATGGGTCAAAGGTCAAGGCACAGGAGCGAGATTTATTCCACAGCCATTACCTTCATAACTTGACTAAAAATGCTTCTATTGCGCCAAACATTTATCATGTTGTTCCGGAGGTATACTGAACCAATATTTAATTTCATCCAAATAGGTTCAAAGGTCAGGGCACAGGAGCGAGATTTATTCCGCAGCCAATATCCACATAACTCGACTAAAAATGCTTCTATTGCGACAGAACTTTAGTATGATGTTCCGGAGGTATACTGAACCGGTTCTGTTGAATATCATCGAAATGTGGTCAAAGGTCAGGACACATGCAGGAGCGAGGTTTTTTTCACAGCCATTATCCGCATAACTAGAGTAATAACTTGAGTAATGATTTCTGGTATGTTGGAAAGCATATCATAATCAATGCATTGCATGATTTTACTAACTTGTTTACTTTTGAAACTCAGTTTTCCCTCTCTTGTCTACCCGAAATCTGTGCTCTGTCCCGTAGATAGAATTTCTCCTTTTCTTAGTCATTCTAGTTTAAATTTAAATGTAGAAAATGATGAAGTTATCGAAGCAAACAATATTAATTTCATAATTAATTTAAGGTGGACGTCTAGTGATTTTGCTTCCTATACTTTCAATGGGCAAAGTTCTGTACACTTTTTCTTCATAATTAATGCGTTCCCAAGGATGTCAATTTGAACATCGATTAAAATAACTTCATATTATGAATTGGAATACTTAATATTTTCTGAAACATAGCCGTAATTAAGCAACCCAACATTTGTTTGTTTGCTGACGTCACCAATGTACAGGTCGCGCCATCTTTTTTCTGGTCTTGACACCACCAAAGCAGAAGTTATTGATTTTTAATATAATTATGGTTATATTTTCGAAAATATTAAGTATTCCAAGTTATAATATGAAGTTATTTTAATCAATGTTCAAATTTTTATCCTTGGGAACGCATTAGTTGTGAAAAAAAGGGGACAGAAGTTTGTCCATTGGAAATATAGGAAGCAAAATCACTAGACGTCCACCTTAATTAATCGAGCAAAGCAAGTGATTCTCAAGTCACCCCTAAGATAACCAGCCGCTCAGTTTCTTAAAGATCAATCAGGTTGTGAGATTGTTTCATTGGCTGGTACGCAACAATACCTTATCCCTTATCTTCCAAAAGCGCATCTTTCGGTTTGGAAACCATAGCACGACCACTTTGACACCTTAATTATTGTAGGGATTCGGTACCTTGACCTTATGCAGGGATTCAGCTGCGTCTTGGCCATAAACTTCTGGTCATCTTGTTATGAACAAAGATATACAGTATATTTTTTGCATAAGGTAAATTTTGCTTGATAATGTTCATCTTAGCAGAATTGGTTTTTGCTACCTTCGATAAGTTGCCTTCACTCCATTTACGTTAACGGAAAGATAGGCTCACAAAGGTATGAATTTATTTTTTTCCTAGCATATAAATCTTTTTGAAAAATTCCCTTTTTCTTCCTCGGTATTATTTGTTTCTATCAGTTTTATAAGCCACACAAACGATCTGGTACCTTCCTGAGTTTTTGTAATCATTTGCTTTTCCAACTTTTGAAGCTTATTGTCGTTTTGATACACACCTAAGCTCATACGTTCATTCATTTATTTTAGCAGTTTGATCTCAAGTTCCGCAGGATTGAGATCTTCTATATCATTAAACTTTCATATTTCACTCAGGTACATCGGAGCTGTGCTCTTTTTCCTTTCATTTCATCATTGATCTTAAGTATCATAGGACTGAGAGCTACTGAATTATATTTTCTTTTCACTTATTTCATCATTTGATTTTAAATACCTCATAACAGAGATCTGCTGACCTGTTTCATTTTTGAGCACAGGTACTTTGGAACTGAGTTCTTTCACGATTACTTTAGCACTATAGACATCATGAATTTGTATACGGGCAGAGTCCTCATAAAACACAACCTTCCGCTAAGCCATTCGTCACTGCCTTGCAATTTCTTTTAAAGTGATCTACAAAATTTTATATAAAAAAGGGCCCTTTTCAGGGAAGGCAGGTATCAACATTACAACTTTGTTTAATTCATTAAAACTCACTTTTCTTCTTACTAAACCTAACTGATACGGCACTTAGTTCTGCGAAACATAGTAGATGATGTTACAAGATGAATAATAACAAATACACTGCTGGCAACCTAAAATGCAACACCAAGAAGGAAGCATCCAATTGGCATGAAATTCGCAGCATGCGTCGCCCACGAGAGAACATGAAAACGATTAACATTGCAAGGCATATGCAAATCATGTGCGCCCGGTACCCCACCGAGAAGCACTATAAGAAGGGTGCACAGAAGGCGGGGTGTAAGTAGTAAGTAGTGGAAGTGTGTTCTGCTGCCGGACCTGTGCGTGGGAAGCTTCCTGATGCCTCGTCGTAGAATACGGCAGTCATCCCAGCACGTTTCGGAGTTCGACAGAGAACGAATATTGGCTTATCGCGACAGCGGTTTATCGTACCGAGACATCGACGCCCGTGTGGGACGATATCCAGCCACAGTGAGGCGAGTATGGATTCGGTGGGTGCAGGAGGGACAAACGAACCGACGCGAGTGATTGCCGCAGCCGCGGCGCACCACCGAACGACAGGACCGGCATGTTGTGCGGCGGGCATTGACGATTCATACCGCCACATCACGAACGTTAGCGCAGGAATTAGGCTGTGCTGCGCAACAACCTGTGTCACAACGTAGCGTTCGACGCCGTCTGCAGGAGCGGGGACTTGTCGCACGGTGCCCATTGCTCCGATTATCATTGACGTTACACCACCCGCGAGTGCGGCGGCAGTGGGCCGTTGAACGCCGCACCTGGACTGCAGAATTGCACGACATTGTCTTTTCCGCGAATCCCGCTTCTACCTGAAACACCCCGATGGTCAGATTCGCGTGTGGCGGCACCGCGGAGAGAGGCTGTATAACGCCTGCATTATGCATCGCCATACCGGTACGTCGCCTGGCGTTATAGTTTGGGGCCCATTGGATATGACACCCGCACCCCTCTGGTACGCATCGTTGGTACACTCAACAGCCACCGCTACATCTCCGACGTTTTGGAGCCTGTAGTCCTCCCTTACCTGCAAGACTTGCCAGCGGCCACGTTTCATCAGAACAATGCGCGCCCTCAGTGGCACGCATCGTGCAACAATTCTTCACGGCCCACCAGGTGTCACTGCTGCCGTGGCTCGTCTGTCCTTCTGATATGTCGCCCATCGAACGCGTGTGGTCTGTGATCTGCAACCGAGTGGCCCGGCAAGCACCACCCGCGGCTACGCCTGATGAACTGTGGAAAGTGTGGAATCAGCCTGGACCGACATACCCCAAGCCCACATCCAAAGCCTCTTTCGTTCGATGCCGCAGCGTGTAGCGGCCGTTATTGCCAGCCATGGGGACTACACGAACTATTGATGTCTGCGTGTTCCGCAAGTCGCACGGGCTTTTAAGCTCAATCGTTTCATCTTTGTATCTGTTGTTATGTGTCCAGTAAATCTGGCTTTGCTATCTCATGTCCTCCTTGGTGTTGCATTTTGGGTCGCCAGTAATGTAATAGTAACTACAAGAAAACCCTTTTGAACAGTCTTTAATAATTTAATAACAGTAAAACCAAAATAATAATCTTCACCCAATTGTGAATAATATTGTTATATTTCTGATGCAGAATACTTTTGCGCAAATGTAATTTTGATAACAACTTCTAGTAATTACATCCATTTATACGTATATAACGTACGTTTTTCTCAACTTAAAATTCTACGTGCAGAATCATTTGCAGTCTACAAACAAATTTCGATTCTGATTAATCTAACTATTTATCTTATATTGCCGCGTAATCTCCTGTACTCAGGATGCTTTAATAGCTATTAAATTCTATTACTGGTGTCACAATAAAATTGCAAAAGAAAGCAACAACAAAAAAAACGGCCCAGCAGAAACAGTTTTACTGGGCCAGAACTGGTAAGCACGTGCCATAACTGATGGCTAGCCAGCACTGCCAGCAATGGCCCAGCACTATGTTGCCCCTGCCGAACCGTCAATAAAATGTCCGGGCTGCCGAAAGAAGGGCCAGCAGCTGGCCAACAGTTGGCACCCCCATCGGTTGTCATGTGCCACAACAGGGCCATCAGTTATCCATCATAGGAAGGAGCTGCCACAAGTGGCCCTTCAGCGGCCCGGTAAGCACGTGCCATAAATGATGGCTAACCTAATGTGTTCCGCTAGTTTCCCGGCAGTGGCAGCTGGCAATCACGTGACGTAACTGATGGCTTTCCGAGTCTTCTCCGCCAATTCCCCAGTAGTAGCCACAAAAAATAAAAATTAAGGATAACCGCAGTTTCCCAAAGCTACAACTGTTGTGTTTTCTTTTTACGAAAGTTCTGAATCCTAGCACTGCGCTGGGGAAATTTTCTCAACAGGACCGGAAAAACAAATTTTGAAGATGAAAGAAATACGGGATTACGCCATATAATACAAATTTTGAAGATGAACGAACCAAGGACTGTCTGCGTGGAAAGCGCGTGCTCTACCTTCTGGCTGATTTGGCATGCTCGCGCGAAGCTGACCCTCTTTTCTGCGGAATGTGTAACGAAAGGTTCTCTCTTTCATTTTACAATATTGCGAGGTATTTTTTCATAAATGTCAGTTTCATATAATTCATAAATTTATTTTTTCAACGTACAATTGTTTTTGTTTTTTACCTTAATGGAACTTGACTTTTTCAACGAGTGTACGAACTTAAAGGCGCTTTCCAAAGTTTTGAGCTGTCCTTGTCGTCTTAAAAGGCGATTGCTAAATTAATATATTTACCCGTTCATGCCACATTCTGTTACATTTTAACGTTGTATCTTTCCTTCCCGCCTTTCCGAAGCTACATCTGTTTCAAAGAGGAAAGATATTTTGTTTTACTTCTCGTTATTTTTAGAAAAGTATTCCTCAAGTCTTGTATATTCAACCCATGGATGAGTACATTATATCCACCTAGCGTTGCTTTTTTTTCAAATAATAGATACATTTTGTACGCGTATAATTCTTTTTTTCAACATAACGCTTTTTTGATGTTTTCCCAGGACTTTTGTTTCAAGCAGTTTAGTGAATGTTAAAACAGATTACACAGAAATTATTTCTTGATATTCATGGGAATGGAGTGGGTGTATTTTATGGCTCTAATCTAGTAATTCATGGCTTAATCTGATGTCTACGTCGACGTGTAATTTCATTAGGAAATTAATTCGCCTCTCTACATATGCTTTTTTTAACATCCACTAAAATAACACGATGGCGATAGCGTCGTGTTCAACTAACTGGTACTACGAGAGACAGAGCACGTTTTGCTTCTTCTGCGCATGCGCAGTTCAATTGCTTCCACCCGGTGTTAGGGTTTCATCGGTTGCAAGGTACGGGCCACTAATGGCACTTGCTTGGTCGCCCGCTATTAACGCCGATGCTGCAGTGCCATCAATGGCTGCCAACTAATGGCGCTGCCACCAACGGACGGCTACCGGGCCGTGAGTGGCAGATTTCAGCCAGCAGTGACCCATCACTGCCAACTGGTGGCCAGCAGCTTGCCAAAACTTGTGTTTTTGCTGGAGGGTCTTTTCAAAGCATATTAAAGCATTATTCGCTTTTTAACTAAACCTTTTATTTTATGTTGCTATATAACCTTATGTACTCTGGATGCTTAACCAATGTCATAATAAAAATTGCAAAAATTATTACCAATGTCATAATAAAATTGAAAAAAAAAAAAAACTGGTCTTCTCAGAGCATATTAAGCATTTTTCATATTTTGATTCACTTGCTAAATTCATTTACTGAAACTATTTTAATTAACATAGACAAACTAGTGAAGTACTAAAATACGTTTATCTCACCTTTCACAATAAAAGCTAAAAAAATTGTAAAATGTACAAATGTAAATGTAAAAATTTATGTGACAACGTGCTGACAGTTTTTAGTAGCTATATTTTCTTCAGTACTTAACATTATAGAAGTATTAGAGTAGAGTTCGGAATACACTTAGCGTGTATTCCTCAAACTCTAATACTTCTACACTGCGGCTTAAATGCTACCCTATCAGATTATTTATTATACCAGCTTTTTATTTTGTAATGATAATGACCTACGTCGTCATATCATTTCCCAGCTGCTAAAAGAAAGTCATTTTTGATAATGTATCATTTATCAGACTAGATATGATACTCACACAGAAGCAGTTGCATATTTGGGCTTCCCCATTCTGTAGCCTCCTTCAAGCCTTTTATGGAATTTTTCATCGACCGGGACTCCTGGGTAAGGATTTTCACCGAGGCTAAAGAATTCCCAAAGCAGTACGCCATAGGACCACCTGAAAGAATTTTCAAATTAACGGAGATGCTCTTCGGCAAATATATCTAGGGTAGAAATTAAATTGACAACAACGGTGACAAAATATTCTCGGGTTCTAATGTGAAAGAACTGAAGAATATTAACCTACACTACTAATTAATAAGTAGGAACTGTACACCAATTACATTCTTTTTTTTTTTTTTTTTTTTTTGGAGGTTTAACGACCACCGTGAGCAACTCAATGGGCTATAAGCAGTCGCCCGTCCCTAATTTAGGGTCACTGGTTCCAGGGAAGGGAGAGAACCAGTGCCGTAAGACAAACACAACATCCATGCCTGACCGGGATTCGAACCCGGACCCCTTACGGACGAACGATCAGAGGCCAACGCCTTAGACCACTGCGCCACCGGGGCGGCCCAATTACATTCTAAATAGTATAACTATACTAGTGATCCAAATTTCTTGGCGTAGAATAACAATAAAACATTCCATGCTTTCGCACATCAACAAGATGGGTTTTTCAAGGAAGGTGGACAGCTAACTGCAAACTGGATAATAGAACTTTTCAACAATTTGAACGCGGTGGCTGGACTAGACAATAAATGAATAGGTACAAATGTGATAATTCAAGGAAACTAGGTCGAGTTGGTTGGGCACGCGGTACCATGGTAGAAAACGCAGCATTATTTGAAGAATTGATTCCAAATACGTGTCAACTCCAGAGAGACGCCGTCACTGCAAGCCTCGCTGCTGGAGAAGATTTACAAGTTTTCGCGAATGACAGTAGATTTGGGTGTGGAGTATGAAGCTAATATCTTTATATCACTCCACATAGGATCAGCGGAGTTCAATTGACTTCTCTTGATAGTGGTTATTGTTTCGTCCTTTGTATGCCTTTCATGTTCTCTGATTCTAATTACAAATGAACGTTTGGTCATTCCGATGTTGTATCGCCTGGAGCGGTCCGGATATTGTAGTGGGATGGCAAAAACACCTGCTTCATTGAAAAGAGGAGGCTTGTCAATATTTCTCTTACGCATTTTATATAAAGATGCCGGAGATCTTGTGCCGACACAGAAGTTCATCCTCCTGAGCACGTTTTTGAGTTGATAAGAAACATTTGGTATGTAGAGAATAGAACACAGGTAGCGAAGTTGCGGCATAGAAAGATTAACACTGCTGGTTCTGGTTTTTTCGATAAAGTTATACATCTGGTTTAACGTATATCCTGCCTCAGTGGCCAATTCGACGATGATTTTTAGTTCGGAATGTCTAGAACGAACATCTGAGGAGAAAGCGAAGTCTCTTCTAATTCGATAACGGAAGAAGGCCGTCTTGTAATCATCAGGGCAGAATAAACTGCTGAGCATCAGATTGGGAACGGAGGTGGGTTCATAGTAGACTTCCGTATGAAAGCAATTATCTTGCGATTTGCTCACTGAGACGTCGAGATAAGATAAGGTACCGTTGTGTTCAAGCTCCATAGTGAAACTGATTGTAGGGTGTATAGAATTGAGGTTATCAAGGAAAAATGGGAGAGTTCCCCTTCCGTGTGGCCATATGAAAAACACGTCGTCGGCATATCGTAGCCAGATGGTAGGCCTTGGGGTGATGTTGGTGAATACATGTTGCTCAATGCGGCGAAGTATTGCTTCCGCGACGACGGCTCAAAGCGAAGATCCCATCACTTTGAGCCGTCGAGGTATATATAGGTATATACCTCTTCTTATATGTTCGAGAATGTACATGGATATGTTCTTGAAGTTAACATATGCCATGAAGAAGAGATATATACTCTTCTTATATGTTCTTGGAAGAGATCTTGGACATTCTTGCCATGAAGAAGAGGTATATACCTCTTCTTATATATTCGGGAACGTACATGGATATGCTCTTGAAGAGAACATATGCCATGAAGAAGAGATATATACTCTTCTTATATGATCTTGGAAGAGATCTTGCACATTCTTACCATGAAGAAGAGTTATATACTCTTCTTATATGTTCTTGGAAGAGATCTTGGACATTCGTGCCATGAAAAAGAGGTATATACCTCTTCTTATATGTTTGAGAATGTACATGGATAGTACTCTTAAAGAGAACATATGCCATGAAGAAGAGATATATACTCTTCTTATATGTTCTTGGAAGAGATCTTGCGCATTCTTGCCATAAAGAAGAGGTATATACCTCTTCTTATATGTTCGAGAATGTACATGGATATGTTCTTGAAGTGAACATATGCCATGAAGAAGAGATATATACTCTTCTTATATGTTCTTGGAAGAGATCTTGGACATTCTTGCCATGAAGGAGAGGTATATACCTCTTCTTATATGTTTGAGAATGTACATGGACATGTTCTTGAAGAGATCTTGATCTTGAACATGGCGCTCTATTCCAGCAGGATAACGCTGGGCCACATATGCCCCAGGTTATCCTGCTGGAATAGAGCTCCAGGACAAGTCTGAAGGATTTATATCAGTTGTGCCACGAAAATATCCCTGATGTTGAGGGTTTCCTCAATTCGTTTCAGGCGAGATCGCCAACGGAACCCAATGGCGCCCCAAATCATGACGCTTGGCGAAAGACCGGTTTTATGCTCCAAAATGTCGTCCGCCACGATGTCTTGGAACACATGTGCGACCATGATTGCGCATCAAATTGAATCGTGCCTCATCAGAAAACACGACCTGTAGCCAATCAGTGCGCCAATGTCTGTGTTCGAGAAAATATTGCAGGCGGAGGGGTCTATGGTTGAGGTTTAAAGGAATGCGCAGGAATGGGATGCTAGCCACCAGTTCTCTGTTACGTAAACTACGTCTAACTGTGCTGGAGGACAAAGTCTGACCTGTGACAATGCTCTACTGCTGTGAGATCGGTCGCTGCCATTCGGTAGAGGTATTTCTCATCCCAAACAGTAGAGTGTTTTTGCGGTCCGTTTCCCGTATTCCTGTGTGTCTGTGCCTTATCTATCCAGCGACGTCACGTTCGCACCACTGTGCGGACGTTTCGTCCCAAGTAGCAATTTCGCCCCAGGAAAATCGAGCTTCTCTCATCCCAACAATCCTTCCTCACACAGAGGAGGAGCGACAGAGGGCCAACTCTCGTGTTGAAGACAGCGCCCCAGTGGTCGGACGTGAAACTACGATAGCATCTCTCACGTGATGCGGTACCAGTGGCACCACAGAGGAGGATAGACGGGAGGTCCAACTCTCGTGTTGAACACAGCGCCCCAGTCGTCGAAAATGAAACTACGATAGCGTCTGTCACGTGATGTGGTACCAATGGCTATATAAGTAGTACCACAGAGGAGGATAGGCAGTGGTCCAACTCTCGTGTTGAAGACAGCGCCCCAGTCGTCGAAAATGAAACTACGATAGCGTCTGTCACGTGATGTGGTACCAGTGGCTATATAAGTAGTACCACAGAGGAGGATAGGCAGTGGTCCAACTCTCGTGCTGAAGACAGCGCCCCAGTCGTCGGACATGAAACTACGATGGCATCTCTCACGTGATGCGGTACCAGTGGCTATAAAAGTAGCACCACAGAGGAAAATAGGCAGTGGTCCAACTCTCGTGTTGAAGACAGCGCCCCAGTCGTCGGACATGAAACAACGATAGCATCTCTCACGTGATGCGGTACCAGTGGCTATAAAAGTAGCACCACAGAGGAGGATAGACAGAGGTCCAACTCTCGTGTTGAAGACAGCGCCCCAGTGGTCGGACATGAAACTACGATAGCGTCTCTCACGTGATACGGTACCAGTGGCTATAGAAGTAGCACCACAGCGGTGGAGAGACAGAGGTCCATCTCTTGTGTTTATGACATCGCCCCAGTCGTCGGACATGAAACTACGATAGCATCTCTCACGTGATGCGGTACTTGTGGCTATAAAAGTAACACCACAGAGGAGGAGAGACAGAGGTCCAACTCTCGTGTTGAAGACAGCGCCCCAGTAGTTGGACATGAAACTACGATAGCGTCTCTCACGTGATACGGTATCAGTGGCTATATACGTAGCCCCACAGCGGAGGAGAGACAGAGGTCCATCTCTTGTGTTTATGACAGCGCCCCAGTAGTTGGAAGTGAAACTACGATAGCGTCTCTCACGTGATACGGTACCAGTGGCTATATAAGTAGCACCACAGCGGAGGAGAGACAGAGGTCCAACTCTCGTGTTTATGACAGCGCACCAGTGGTCGGACATGAAATTACGATAGCGTCTGTCACGTGATACGGTACAAGTGGCTGTATAAGTAGCACCACAGAGGAGGATAGACAGTGGTCCAACTCTCGTGTTGAAGACAGCGCCCCAGTCGTCGAAAATGAAACTACGATAGCGTCTGTCACGTGATGTGGTACCAGTGGCTATATAAGTAGCACCACAGAGAAGGAAAGGCAGAGGTCCAACTATCGTGTTGAAGATAGCGCCCCAGTGGTTGGACAGCAAACTACGATAGCGTCTGTCACGTGATACGGTACAAGTGGCTACATAAGTTGCACCACAGAGGAGGAGAGACAGAGGTCAAACTCTCGTGTTTATGACAGCGTCCCAGTGGTCGGACATGACACTACGATAGCGTCTGTCACGTGATACGGCACTAGTGGCTATATAAGTAGCACCACAGAAGAGAAGAGACAGAGGTTCAACTCTCGTGTTTAAGACAGCGCCCCAGTATTCAGACATGAAACTACGATAGCGTCTGTCACGTAATACAGGTAACAGTGGCTATATAAGCAGCACCAGAGATAAGGAGAGGCAGAGGTCCGACTATCGTGTTGAAAATAGCACCCCAGTGGTTGGACAGGAAACTACAATAGCGTCTGCCACGTGATACGGGACCAGTGGCTATATAAGTAACACCACAGAGGAGAAAAGACAAAGGTTCAACTCTCGTGTTTAAGACCGTGCCCCAGTGTTCAGACATGAAACTGCTATAGCGTCTGTCACGTAATACAGGTAACAGTGGCTATATAAGCAGCACCACAGAGGAGGAGAGACAGGGGTCCTACTCTCGTGTTTAAAACAGCTCCCCAGTGGTCGGACATGAAACTACGATAGCGTCTGTCACGTCATACGATACCAGTGGCTATATAAGTAGCACCTTGGAGAGAGTTGCAAACTCTTGGGGGAAAATGGTCAGACGGTTAAGGTTCGACGTTTTAGTTCCATGTCCGTCCACTAGCGCGCTGGCTGTTCTACAGAGATCTTCGAGGCCAAATTGTCGCCATGAATGTCTATGGAAGATTAATTTCCGAGACCCCTGCTCTGTGCTTCCTTGCTATAAGTTCGTCAGGTGTTCATAAAGCGACGTTCTTCGGCAATGGGGCACAGAGAGACACAAGAAACACCCTTTGGTGTCAATGTCGGCTCTTCACTGACTGCGATATCTCGTTTGAGCCTATTCTTTATACCCAAGACATTGACAGCTCAGGGGCGTTGCTCCTAAACTTCAAGCGCATTTTCACTGACACTAATCCTTTGCATGTGCCAAACTGCTGTACCCATTCTGTACGTTTTAATCTAATGTCAGCAGTTAGTTCTTCATGGTGTTGCAATTCTTGCAAACCATAGTGTAGTTATCACAAGTATTTTTCTTTTATTTTGAACTGTAGAATTAGCAATGTTATAACAATAAATGAACTGTTGCAAGAGGGAAGTTTACGTCAGAGCAGTTAGGAGATATACTTAATACCATAGTTATTGTTGTATTATTTGAATACGAAAATCATGTAAAAAACAGGAGCTATAGAGGGTTACAAGGAACGTCCGTGATCAGGCCAATATCTCACGAATTATGGCAGTTAGTGAATTACTTCTTTTGCAGTTGTATAAGAAACATCTATGGCGCACACAATAACACCACGAAGGATCCCCTCTCCTCTTTTTGGGGGGTTGAGGGGGGGCTATCATGCTCCCCTTTGCATATAAGGCAAAAAAGTCAATTATAAACTTGTTCAGCGAGGCAAAAATGTTTAAATGTTTTTAGTCCCGTAATAAAAGGTGGAAGGGGACTCTCCAGATGCGAAAAAAGCGGAAAGCTACCTGAGTCGCTGTGTCCAGAGCATATTTGCATGGATTTCAAATGTGCTTTCTGCTCCGGAGTCAGAATACAAAAATGATATGCGTGGTCGGTATGCCAACACTTCGTGAACCAGTGACAGGAAGTCGAAAGCTTTCCCACGTACGCAAGTCAATTAGATGTGCATACAGTTTTCCTATTGGATGAGTGTTTCGCCACTTCATGCTATTTCTCCTTGTCTCAGTGTATTTTTTACTGCATTGGACATCAAAGTCTGATATTGAATATGTCAAGGAACTGTGTTTTATTTCAGAACAAGAACTATTGGTAACATTTGTAGGAAAACTTTTCCTTTATGATTTCATTTACTTAGAACTTGCCAGTTTCGACAAGTTCTAAGTAATAAGTTCTTGTCTAAATACTCTGTCGTTGCTTCCGCATGTTGTGATTTCTAAGTAATAAGTTCTTGTCTAAATACTCTGTCGTTGCTTCCGGATGTTGTGATTTCTAAGTAATAAGTTCTTGTCTAAATACTCTGTCGTTGCTTCCGGATGTTGTGATTTCTAAGTAATAAGTTTTTGTCTAAATACTCTGTCGTTGCTTCCGGATGTTGTGATTTCTAAGTAATAAGTTCTTGTCTAAATACTCTGTCATTGTTTCCGGATGTTGTGATTTCTAAGTAGTAAGTTTTTGTCTAAATACTCTGTCGTTGCTTCCGGATGTTGTGATTTCTAAGTAATAAGTTTTTGTCTAAATACTCTGTCGTTGCTTCCGGATGTTGTGATTTCTAAGTAATAAGTTCTTGTCTAAATACTCTGTCGTTGCTTCCGGATGTTGTGATTTCTAAGTAATAAGTTTTTGTCTAAATACTCTGTCGTTGCTTCCGGATGTTGTGATTTTCTTGGGGACACATTCCCGGTCCCCTTACATCTTTTGTTACGGGACAAAAACATTTATGTACTATTTTTGCCTCGCTGAACAAATTTGTAGTTGACTCTTTGCCCTATAAGCAAAAGGGGGCGCGGTAGCCCCCTCAAACTCCCCAAAAAAGGAGCGAGGGAACCCCTCGTGGTATTATTGTGTGCGCCGTAGGGGGTTTCTCATACAACTGCACAAGAAGTAAATCGCTAACTGCCATAGTTCTTGAGATATTGGCCTGATCAAAGACTTTCCTTGTAACCCTGTACGAGCGCAGACACAGTGACTGAAATGTATTGTTGCCGCCCCGGTGGCGCGTTGGTCTAAGCGATGGCCTCTGATCATTCGTCCGAACGGGGTCCGGGTTCGAATTCCGGTGAGGCATAGATGTTGTCTTTGTCTTACGGTACTGGCTCTCTCCCTTCCCTGGAACCAGTGACCCTAAATTAGGGACGGGCGACTGCTTATAGCCCATTGAGTTGCGCACGGTGTTCGTTAAACCTTCCATCAAAAAAAAAAAAAAAAAGTGTATTGTTATGACCAAAAACAAAAGGGACAAGAAAGAAGACACCGATATTTTCGGTTGTAATGAGCATGTCTCTATCAAATTTATTCATGGTTAAGGGAACATGTAAAAAATATCAACCGGATTCCTACGATCGATAAAACATCCAGAAGTAGAAACAGTTACTTACTTTCACCAACTGCCAAAAAATGTGTTACGAAAATCAACAATTGGAGCACAAAATGATCTTCATAACAGAAGACAGCTATCAGAGAGAAAGCGATTTCCAAATCGAATAGTTCAAAGAAGAAATATAGAAAGTAACGTGATAGAACTCTACGACTTTTAGCGGAAGAATAACGGGAAAGCATAGTGGAAATGTTGAACATAGGCGGAAAAAAAAGATTTTTCACAGAAAAAGCTATCTTTACAAATGCGTCTCTCGGAAGCAGAGGTAACGAGAAAAATGTTTTGACCTTTACACCCCCTAGAGTGAAGTCTGTGCATTATTTTAGAACGATAATGATCCACGTCTCTATTGTAGCGAATGGGATATAGTAAAAAAAAAATTTCTCAACAGAAGGTTTAGAGCCGAGACACAGCTGCAAACAAAAGTACACAAACACTACCTAGTGACATAAGTATGAACTACAGAACTCTTCAAAAGCAAACCTAAAGTGTTCCACAGGGTAAATGCCATCCGGTGTTGAAAGAATGTTTTAAATCGCACATGTAGAAGCCGAGATATTAGGAAAAACAGGTTAAAAATTGGCGCCCCTATCGGCAAAACTGTGCGTTATTTGGGCTAGAAAAATACACACAAAATAATTTTCATACTTAGTAGTATCTGACCGGCAAATTTCTTTTCAATTGGATTTTTAGTCTCGCAGATATTACTAAAAACGAAAGCGCGAGTTTGCGCCTTCTAGTAGCAGTAATCTTAATTTGAAGAAGGATGACTTCTTCTAACCTCAAATGCTCATTGGTGGGCATTAAGTTCCAAATGCATTTGTGGCTTTACTGATCAAGCGTGCTTTGCATTTACTTTTTACTTTTTTTTAAGTATCGTAGAAGCAAACCATGACATAGTAAATCTAACATCAAAGAGCTATTCGATAGACATATTTCTGTATCGATTATTCTGGAAATTAGAGAATCTTTCAAACTGATCCTTGTGAATGTTTTTCACCGACCAGGTGGCAGAAAGGTCAGAGGCGTAGGCATCTGGCAAGTCGACGAAGCTGATTCTTCAAACTTCTCGGGTGAGGCATAGGTAACCTGCATGTCTTACAAAGCTGATTCTCTCCCCTGTCTGGAACCAGTAACCCTAAATTAGGGAGGGAAAGACTGCTTATAACCCTCAGAGTTGTTCATAGCGGTTATTAAACCAAAACACAAGAAACTTCTTTTTTCATAATCTATGAAATTAAATCCCGGTCTTGCCGGCCAACTAGTCTCCGGTTTTTCCGGGGTTTTCCGCATGCTCCCTGTGTTTGGGGAAGCGAATAAGTAGATGGTTCCCTGTGAAGTCGGCCCTGGACACGCTTTGTCCCTTATCCGTATACAGCAGAGGAATGGCAAGCCGGCTGTATTAATTTGCCAGTAAACCTCAAGGGCGCGTAGTCGTCTTTGCGGGACTCAAATCGCCATGGGCGGGCGAGATAGAGAGACACAGAGTATGCGTGTGAGAGAGACAGAGAGAGAGAGAGAGAGAGAGAGAGAGAGAGAGATTGAGAGAGAGAGATGAAATTACGTGCGACGCATTTGAGCGTAATACAAGATCAAGTCGTTCGTAATGCTGACACCAAAGTTTGAACGCATCTTACACTAGATGGTATCAAATTGTGCATAGCATATGAACAAAAATACTCAGCATTTCACCCATACAATGTCGACAGGATACAACCTAACGAAAAGGCATGTTTGAATGAATGCTACTAATAAATAAACTACGGAAAGAACCTCGGAATGACTCCAAGATATGCCGAACCTATGAGCATTAAAATATATAGTATACTTGTTAAACAAAACGTCAAGCAAACAACTTTTTAATTGTTCTGGACGAAGTACCAGGAGGATAACCGTTCAGTTGTTTTGTGAGATGTAATTGAACCAAGAAATTATCACAAATTTGGGTGGCGTACATACGCCGATTCACACGATGCAATACATCACAGATCTTAACGAAAAGAGGTCGTCAAGACAGAATAAAAAGACGGAAGTGGATCTGAATGGAAATTAACATCCCCCTCTCAGTCTCTCCACTGTCGAAAAGACTTCAAAAACCTACCGTCTCAGTTATCTCCGAAACTAATAACAATAGGGAAACCATACTGCACAAATTTGTGTAGTTTATAAACGTGAACAAGACTGTGTAGTTAAATCCGGAATACCTGTTTTAGTTTTCGAGTTATTGTCGATGGTGTCTTTTTAGCAAAATTTCAGCGTGTCACGTTTTATGCTTCATCGAACGGATGGATGTTGGCGTATAAGGCGAGAAACTCTGGAGGACAAACACTCTTCAACCATTGCTGGAAGAACAGAAGTTGGTGGGAACAGTGTTATGGTCTAGGGAATGTTTTCGTGGCATTCTCTGGTTTCACTCATGCCTGTGAAAGGCACTATGGACCGAATTCGATATGAATCCATCCTTGCAGTCCATGTACATCCATACATGGTGATTTGTCTTCCCTGGAGCGATTGGGATTTCCCAGCACGGCAATGCAACATGTCACACAGCTAGAAATGTTAGAAAATGCTTGGAAGAGCACGATGAAAATTTCAAAGTACTTCCCTGGGCCCCTAATTCTCCAGACTTAAACCCAAATGAGCATCTGTCGGACCACAGCAGTCGTGTTGTTCGCTCTATGGATACTCCATAATGCACCATCCAGCAGCTGTCAGAGGCACTGCAGTTAGCATGGCTCCACATATCTGTGAATACCATCCAGCACCTTATTGAGTCATTCCCAGCCGTCTAGCTGATGTTCGCTCTGCACCGTGTTTATAAGTTGTTTTTTTGTTTCCAGATAATAGAGAAAGATTTATCTATTATCTGGAAACAAAGTATTCAGAGACTTCTTTGTTTGCTCCCGTTGATGCTAAAACTATGGACATTTGCACCCTATTTGACGAATTAGCTTCAATTAAAGAAAGGCAGAAGAGGTTTTAAAGGTAAGAATTTTCTTTTTGCATTGTATTTTATTCGTTATTTAGTTCAGAACTGAACTTAGGTAAGCCAGCCAGGTGGCGGAGGGGTAAACACTAAACACAGGTAAGCTGCCCAGGTGGTGGAGTGATAAAAACTGAACTTAGGTAAGCCACCCAGGTAGCGAAGTGGTAAACACTAAACACGGGCAAACCGCCCAGGTAGCTGAGTGGTAAAATCTGTCTTAGGTAAGCTGCCCAGGTGGCAGAGGGTTAAAAAATAAACTCAGGTAATCCGCCCAGGTGATGGAGAGGTAAAAACTGAACTTAGATAAGCCGCTCAGATGGAGAAATGGTAAAAACTGAAATTAGATAAGCCTCCCATTTTGAAAGGGGTAAAATCTGAAGTTAGATAGGCAGCGCAGGTGGCATAGTGGTAAAAACTGATGTTAGGTAAACAGCCCAGGTCGCGAAGAGTTAAAAACTGAACTCAGGTAATCCACCCAGGTGATGGAGGGGTAAACCTGAACTTAGATAAGCCGCCCAGATGGATAAATCCTAAAAACTGAAGTTAGGTAAACCGCCCATTTGGTAGAAGGATAAAACCTGAACTTAGGTAGGCCAGTAAGGTGGCAGAGTGGTAAAACATGATTTTAGGTAACCTCCTAGGTGGAGGAGTGGTAAAAACTGGACTTAGGTAAGACTCCCACGTGACGGAGTTGTACGAAGCGCTGGCTTGTAATCATTCGCTAGAGGTAAACCCTGATGACGGAGAAAACCGAAATCGAATGAGAGGGACCGTCGAACACTAACAAGGATTGTGTTCAAACAGCGCAAACTACTGCAGCAAAAGTAACAGCATAATTCATTATTCACCTGGAAGACTGTTTCCACAAAAACAGTCCGCAAAGTCAACATCCACAGAAGAGCTTCGATTGCTAAACCTTTAATCACAGAAACCAACGGTACGATGTGAACAAGATTGTCTCTTGAGTATGCAACATGTACAGCTGATGACTGGAAACGTGTGATATGGTCCGATGAGTCCTTATTTACATCATTCCCTACAATAGATAATCTCATGAGCATAAAACCTGGACAGCTGATGACTGGAAAGGTGTGATATGATCCGATGAGTTCTTATTTATATCACTCCCTACAATAGATGGTCTGTCTCATGAGCATAAAACCTGGATTTATACTGGAAACGTATGATACGGTCTAATGAGTCCTTATTTATATCATTCCCTACAGTAGATGGTCTCATGAGCTTAAAACCTGGACAGCTGATGACTGGAAACGTGTGATATGATACGATGAGTCCTTATTTATATTGTTCCCTACAGTAGAAGGTCTCATGAGCATAAAACCTGGACAGCTGATGACTGGAAACGTGGGAAATGGTCCAATGAGTCCTTATTTACATTATTCCCTACATTAGAGGGTCTGTCTCATGAGCATAAAACCTGGACAGCTGATGACTGGAAACGTATGATACGGTCTGATGAGTCCTTATTTATATCATTCCTACAGTAGATGGTCTCGTGAGCATAAAACCTGGACAGCTGATGACTGGAAACGTGTGATATGGTCCGATGAGTCCTTATTAACATTATTCCCTACAGTAGATGGTCTGTCTCACGAGCATAAAACCTGGACAGCTGATGACTGGAAACGTGTGATATGATCCGATGAGTCTTTATTTATATCATTCCTTACAGTAGATGGTCTCATGGGTATAAAACCTGGACAGCTGATAACTAGAAACTTGTGATATGATACGATGAGTCCTTATTTATATCGTTCCCTACAGTAGATGGTCTCATGAGCATAAAACCTGGACAGCTGATGACTGGAAACGTGTGATATGGTCCAATGAGTCTTTATTTACATTATTCCCAACAGTAGGTCGGGTTTATGTATGGAGAACTCCAAAGCGAGCGTACAATTCGGAATGTCTGGTTCCAAAAGTTAAACCTCGAAGTGGATGTGTTGTAATTTGGGCTCCCTCGTCTTGGTATTCCGCTGGCCCCATCATTACCCTACATGGTCGAGTTACTGCCATCGAGTACTTGGACATTCTATGTGATCAGGTGTATCTTATGGCCCAAATATTGTTTCCCAATAGTGATGCCATTTTTCAAGATGATAATTCGCCCATACACACAGCCAGAGCAGTAAGGTCTGAGTTTAAGGAGCACTAAGATGAACTCAAACATTTGCCCTAGCCAGCTCAATCACTGACTTGAATAGCATCGAAACACTGCGGGCAATTTCGGAGAGAAGAGTGAGAAGGAGATTCCCTCCTCCAACATGTCTGAACCAATTAGCTGAGACTCTGATCGGTGAATGGTACAACATTCCGTTGGAGAGTATTCAAAAGCTGTGTGAATCTCTTCTCAAAGCAGATTGGACGCTGTATTAAAGGCGAATGGTGGTCCAACACCTTATTAATAAAGACATACCACCTTTTACGATTTGCAAGGTGTTCACACTATTTTGTTTAACCGTACGTTCCTTTTGGTTTATGAGAGATACCAGGGTTAATAAGACGTGCTGTAAGAGTATGTGCATTTATAATTTATTCAATAACAGAAGTATGTAAGTGCATCATTAACGAAAAATAGCAATGATTCATCAGTCGTACTGCAAGATTTCCTGCGCACATTATGACATCGAATATTCCACATCGAAGCTATCATCTTAACCAAGAGATATGATATCATAACATAAGATTCAGTTTTCTCCATTTTAAAGTTGCCTGTTTTAATATTATTCAGTATACTTACACATCACTTTTTGATGTAAATACCCTGTCCCTTACTGATTCCAATGACATCCACTTTATTGGGAGCGGAATCTGTAATTATATGTGAGAATTATTAGTTAGTTCATGCACACTATTAAAGCAATTTCATTAAAAATGAAGTGAAACACTGATTTCAGAGTTTGTCTTTCAAGGAGTGCATTCACGCAGTTACGAAACGTTAAAAAAGGACGCATTTGGAAATGTAATGCATCTTGTTTAGGGAGTTTTCGTAATATCTTCAAATACGAGATCTGTGTATTGCCAGAACGGGAGTCTGTGTAAACTTTTATACTTCTGAAATCACTTTAAGTTTGTAAGAAGACCATTTCACATGAGAATATTCTTTCTTAAACCCTTTAACAAGCTGGAATTATTTAACCAGGAATAATAAAATAAGCTGAATACGGTGATTAGGATGCGGTAATGGTGATAAAGTGCCGTACCGATGTAATACTTATTTCTGTTGGTGTTACCTGAGGAGGATATCTATCTATCTATTTCTCTCCCTCTTTTTCTCTCTCTCTAACCCTATCCATCTGTCTATCTCTTTCTCTCCCTCTATCTCTATCTATCTATCTATCTATCAATCTATCTATCTATCTATTTCTCTCTCTTCTCTCTCTCCTTCTGTCTCTCTTGCTCTCTTTCTCTGTCTTTGTCTCTCTCTCTCTCTCTCTCTCTCTCTCTCTCTCTCTCTCTCTCTCTCTCTCTCTCTCTCTCTCTCTCTATATATATATATATATATATATATATATACAGCAACACAATTAGCTGGGTCTAAGAACAAGTTGCATGTAAACAAATTATCAGGAAAAACCAAAATATTGATGCAAAAAAGAAGAGAGATGAGGACAACTAAAGAAGATGTGACTTCCAAAGTGGAATATATAGAGCTATGCAAGACAACACGGAAAAGTATCACTGAAGACGTAAGGAAATTCAACTGTGAGCTAGTGAGGAAAGCAATTGAAAACAACCAAAGCCTAAAGATAGCAAAGGGACATCTCAGTAAGGGAAGAAAACAGATTATGGCTCTGAGAAAAGAAGATGGTTCTATAACAAGAAATAGAGGCGAAATTTTGACAAGAGTGAAAGATTTCTACTCCAAATTATATGAAAGGGATGATACATGTACTCCAGACATCATGAAAGGTACCAGAGTTCTTCCAGTCCTCCCAGCAGAAGTTGCACATGCAATCAAGAACATGAAGCGGGGGAAAGCTCCAGGAGAAGATGGGATTACTATAGACATCATACAAGAAGCAAGTGGAGAAATTGAAACAGTACTCGCCCAAATTTTCACTCGATGCCTTAATGAAGGGAAGATTCCTGAGGATTGGAACAATGCTACAATGATCCTGCTACATAAAAAAGGTGACATTGAGGATCTCAGGAACTACAGACCTATCAGCCTCCTATCAGTGGTTTATAAAATCTTCACTAAAGTTCTTTCACACCGCTTGAAGGTAACACTGGACATGGCTCAACCGAGAGAACAAGCTGGATTCAGGAGTGGCTACAGCACAATAGATCATATCCACGTACTGAGAGAACTAATTGAAAGAGCGAGGGAATATGAACTTCCATTGTGCATGGCTTTTATCGATTATGAAAAAGCCTTTGATTCGGTGAAACCATCAGCAGTTACCACGGCTCTGAAATCCTGCGGTATTGAAGATGCATACATTAATATTATTAATAACATCTATGAAAATGCAAGTGCAAAGATTCGGCTGTTTGAAAATATAACACACATAAAAATTGGAAAGGGAGTGAGACAAGGTGACACCATATCTCCGAAGCTCTTTAATGCCACATTGGAAAATGTCTTTCAATCACTGAACTGGGAAAACAAAGGGATAAAGATTAATGGAGATTATCTAACCCACCTTCGTTTTGCTGATGACGTAGTCATTTTTGCAACTACCCCATCAGAGCTGCAGAGTATGATCCAGGAACTTGCTGACAAGAGTAAAGAAGTGGGATTAAAAATGAACTTTCAGAAGACAAAAGTGATGTTCAATGCTTTTACAAGAAATGAAGATTTATCGATTGATGGAGAAAAACTGGAGATAACAGATACGTATGTTTATCTTGGACAGCAGATATCAAGTGAGGGTCACATTGATGAAGAAATTAATCGGCGTACAAAACTTGCCTGGAGAGCTTTTGGAAGAAACAGCATAATTTTCAAGAGCAATATGCCATTATGTCTTAAAAGAAAAGTGTTTGATCAATGCATCCTTCCAGTGCTTACGTATGGTGCAGAGACGTGGACCTTAACTAAAAGAGACATACAAAGGCTGCAGACAACTCAAAGAAGCATGGAGAGGTGCATGCTTGGTATAACCAGGAGAGATAAGAAGAGGAACTCGTGGATCCGAAAAATGACGAGAGTGGAAGACATCATGATCAGAGTTAAATCCCTGAATGGCAATGGGCTGGACATACTGCCAGAAGGACAGACCATAGATGGACAGCCGAAATTTTAGATTGGATTCCAAGGGACAGGAAAAGACCCAGAAAAAGACCACATGGGAGATGGGTGGATGAAATTCGTAAATATGCGGGAGTGACATGGAGGAGACTGGCACAAGACAGACCGTTGTGGAGGAAACTTGGGGAGACCTTCGTCCAGCAGTGGATTGATAATGGTTGACAATGATGATGATGATGATGATAGACAGACCGTTGTGGAGGAAACTTGGGGAGACCTTCGTCCAGCAGTGGATTGATAATGGTTGACAATGATGATGATGATGATGATAACGGTCTGTCTTGTGCCAGTCTCCTCCATGTCACCCCTGCATGCTTTCGAATTTCATCCACCCATCTCCCATGTGGTCTTCTTCTGGGTCTTTTCCTGTCTCTTGGAATCCAATCTAAAATTTCGGCTGTCCATCGATGATCTGTCCTTCTGGCAGTATGTCCAGCCCATTGCTCGTTCGTGATTGACGTAGTGTTGGTGGCTCCAATATGTTATGCGTTTCAGTGTGGAATACCTTGTCCCTCACTCACCTGTTGCGTGGCCCGGCTGTATAAAGGTACTGTTCACGTTTTGAGCTACTTTTCTAGCGTTCTCATCCTCATATTAGTTCATATTCATCCGTTTTCTTATCGTTTGCTCGTTTGTTTACGTTTGGAAGCTGCCAACATGGCGGCTTCCGGTATTTCGTTATCATCTATGGGCGTGGCGGATGCACGTCACATCACACTTCCCACGTCCATGGAAGTTAACATACTCTCGTCCTCAGATGTGTCTGCTCAGATGCCTTCCCAGCTTTCTAGTACTCCTGCACAGGTGCCTTCACTGGACTTGGCTGCGCTTTCTTCTTCAGCTCCTGCATCTGTCTCGGTGCCCTCCCTGGGAACTACTGATTCTGCTGCCTTGCCTTCGGCCTGTGCTTCTCTTTCCTCACAGATTTCTGTGCCTACCGGATCCGAACAGACTTCTCTTCAGAGGATGTCATTTGCCTCTAAAGTGCAACGAGGCGCTACTTCTCCGTCCGATTCCTCTCAACCAGATGGTCTTTTGCAAGCAACACCTATTATTCAGGTATCCAACCACAAGGTGAAGGTAACGATTGATGACAATTCGCAGATTGGCCGTGAGTTCCATAACCTCCTGGATAGAGGTGTGCTCTTTCATGCTTTACCAAATACTCCATTGCCACGCTACATGGAAGCCCTCTCTGTACATGTGTCGTCTGCGTCCATTTCAGGAATTTCCCGTACTCCTCGGGGTATTTCCGTACAGTTCAATCACAAGGAGGATGCTGACTTTTTTCTAGCTAACGGACTTTCGATTGGGACAAACCATCTCATCCCGTCGCCTCTTTCCAAGAGACCGGTGAACATCACGTTCTATCCTGTTCCACAGGAAGTGCCGGATACTGCACTTCCTCTCCTTGTCAGTCATGTTTGTAAAATTGTTGGCAAGGTCCGTTGCCTTTCTGACGCTCCCCGCGGAACTCGATTTGTACATGCTACAGGACCTCGCCGTCAGTTATTGGTCGTCTTTCCCACCGAGAAAGCCTTGGCGGATTGCCCTACAGAAGCTACTGTTGAAATTGGCGTACGAACGTACAGTTTCAAGATTTTCACTGCTCACTATTGTAAACATTGTTTAACACAAAATCACACCACTGCCTCCTGTGACCGCGTTCGACGTGGACGTTCATCAAGTTCGCATCCCACTGCTGACCACATTGGTCTTTCTACTATCCCCACTACCGGTAGTTTGCCTGACGCGAATTCTTCGTTTCTCCGTCAGACGAACATTTCCGTCACGGACAATGCTGCCTTTCCTCCTCTCCCGACCCGTACGATTGTGCATCCACCTTCAAGATTGACAGAGTTGTCTTCGACTACAGATATGTCTACAGCGGAGTGTTCCGATCCGGGTGTGTTGAGTGGTGGTTTGGCGGATCGGCCGTCTGGCTCTTCTCCTAGCCTCTCGGATATCGGATCTCCATTTACAACCTTGTCTACCATACCCTTGTTGCAACATCTTCCTGAAGCCTCGGCTGTTGTACCAGTCTCCACTAAGGCAGCTCAGCTACGTACTGCTTCTTCGGCGACGTTCGTTTCCTCGTCTCCTGACTTGGGAGGTGAGCCTGATCCACTAATGGATACATCCGCCTCAGTTACTTCTTCGAAGCGGATTGGAACTTCCAAAGGCGCTGTAAAACAGCAAAAGTTAAAACAACTTTCTGTGCCACATTCTGAGGATTCATCTAGTATTCCCGAGGTTTCCGGTTCCGGTGTTTCTCCACCTGATGTTTCTTCAAGCAGTATGCTTCTCCGCTCAGGTCCTGTGAATCCTCTCTCTGATGCTGAGGTTCTACAGGCAGTTGATACGTTTCCTCCAGTTCCGGGCCCACTGTCCAGACAGCAACTTTTACGTCTGTTTCAACCTGCACGTACGATTGTTGGTTCTGAAGAATTCCTTCACTCACCTGATCTGGACCTGTATGCAGCGGTAACGCAATTCTAAGCTTATGTGTCACTTTTTAAATCTCTGTGTGCCACCGATCCTCGGTATCAGCCTTTTTGAGACGTTACACGCGCCGTCTCGCCTCCTTGAAGGATCTCCTTGAGAAGCATATATGTGATACCTTCTATCTTTTTACCGATGACCTTTAGCTCTCTTCCTCACACCGATTACTTTTTGTTCTCTCAATGCTAGAGGATTTGCGAACCCGTTAGCAGATTCCCTGGTTTTGCAGATTTAGTGCATGTTGATTCTGATGTTTTCCATGTGTGTTTTTACTGTGATTCACAGGTCATGTATTGTAAATTTGCTTTATTTGTGTGTTTGGCTGTGTTTCACAAGTAATGAATTTTAAAATTGCGATAATTGCGTGTTTTGCTGTGTTTTCACAACTAATCGGTCTCGTTACTTGTGTGATCTCCTCATTATCTCATCATTGTCTTATCTGTTGTTTCCTGAATTTGTGCCTGTTTTTAAATTACCTATAATTGTGAGTGTTTGCTGTGTTAGTGCTTTCCTCTATCGCGGATTATTATAGTGGTACGTTTGTTACCTTTGTTATTTTTATATAGTTGCTGAGGTACTCCATGTTGTTTTGCTCTCTAACCACATTTCAGTTCCGTTCGGTTGATTTATGATAGCATAGTACATTTCATGCATTTGTGCACATGTGTTATAGTGTTTGACATGCCGTTAGGTCTTTCATTGTTCGTGTGCATTTTCATTTCCTTTCTGTGTAACGTTGTGCTGCATCGTGGATATACTTACTTTCCGCACTGTTGTTTTCTGTACTGCAGCTTTTAATGAATCTCCTATGTCTGTATTTCGTTATAGCAATAAACTGGGTACCACTATGGTACCCACAGTTACCAATACCAATACCATTGCCATTTCAGGGATTTAACTCTGATCATGATGTCTTCCACTCTTGTCATTTTTCGAATCCACGAGTTCCTCTTCTTATATCTCCTGGTTACACCAAGCATGCACCTCTCCATGCTGCTTTGAGTTGTCTGCGGCCTTTGTATGCCTCTTTTAGTTAAGGTCCACGTCACTGCACCATACGTAAGCACTGGAAGGATGCATTGATCAAACACTTTTCTTTTAAGACATAATGGCATATTGCTCTTGAAAATTATGCTGTTTCTTCCAAAAGCTCTCCAGGCAAGTTTTGTACGCCGATTAATTTCTTCATAAATGTGACCCTCACTTGATATCTGCTGTCCAAGATAAACGTACGTGCCTGTTATCTCCAGCTTTTCTCCATCAATCGATAAATCTTCATTTCTTGTAAAAGCATTGAACATCACTTTTGTCTTCTGAAAGTTCATTTTTAATCCCACTTCTTTACTCTTGTCAGCAAGTTCCTGGATCATATTCTGCAGCTCTGATGGGGTAGTTGCAAAAATGACTACCTCATCAGCAAAACGAAGGTGGGTTAGATATTCTCCATTAACCTTCATCCCTTTGTTTTCCCAGTTCAGTGATTGAAAGACATTTTACAATGTCGCATTAAAGAGCTTCGGAGATATGGTGTCACCTTTTCACACTCCCTTTCCAATTTTTATGTTTGTTGTATTTTCGAACAGCCGAATCTTTGTACTTGCATTTTCATAGATGTTATTAATAATATTAATGTATGCATCTTCAATACCGCAGGATTTCAGAGCCATTGTGACTGCTGATGGTTTCACCAAATCAAAGGCTTTTTCATAATCGATAAAAGCCATGCACAATGGAAGTTCATATTCCCTCGCTCTTTCAATTAGTTCTCTCAGTACGTGGATATGATCTATTGTGCTGCAGCCACTCCTGAATCCAGCTTGTTCTCTCGGTTGAGCCATGTCCAGTGTTACCTTCAAGCGGTGTGAAAGAACTTTAGTGAAGATTTTATAAACTACTGATAGGAGGATGATAGGTCTGTAGTTCCCGAGATCCTCAATGTCACCTTTTTTATGAAGCAGGATCATTGTAGCGTTGTTCCAAATTCTCAGGAATCTTCCCTTCATTAAGGCATCTATAACGAAGTAAATTTCTCCGTCATTTCTGTCCACACCAGTATTCGAACCCGGATCTCCTCATTCCGGAATAAGTCACTCTACCAGTTGAGCTACGCGGACATTTAATTCTGATTCCTATCTGTCTTTATGTCGTGTGCGTCCTTCTGGCAGGTACGTCACATCTCCTGGTACGTTACACATCGAGTGAAAATTTGGGCGAGTACTGTTTCGATTTCTCCACTTGCTTCTTGTATGATGTCTACAGGAATTCCATCTTTTCCTGGAGCTTTCCCCCGCTTCACGTTCTTGATTGCATGTGCAACGTCTGCTGGAAAGACTGGAGGAACTCTGGTACTGGTATCTTTTATGATGTCTGGAGTGCATGTATCATCCCTTTCATATAATTTGAAGTAGAAATCTTTCACTCTTGTCAAAATTTCGTCTCTATTTCTTGTTACAGAACCATCTTCTTTTCTCACTGCCATAATCTGTTTTCTTCCCTTACTGATATGTTCCTTTGCTATCTTTAGGCTTTGGTTGTTTTCAATTGCTTTCCTTACTAGTTCACAGTTGAATTTCCTTACGTCTTCAGTGATACTTTTTCGTACTGTCTTGCATAGCTCTATATATTCCACTTTGAAAGTCACATCTTCTTTAGTTGTCCTCATCTCTCTTCTTTTTTGCATCAACATTTTGGTTTTTCCTGATAATTTGTTCACATGCAACTTGTTCTTTGACCCAGCTAATTTTGTTGCTGTTTCCATAAGAGCTTTGGTTACTTTTCTGTTAACTTCAGAAATATCCACTTCTTCTGATGTTAGGCCTTCTAAAGCAGAGAATCTGTTCTTCAGTTCCAACTTGTAGGTATTATGGTGTTTTTTAAAGTTGGTTATGTCAATTGATTTTGTTTGTCTTATGAGCTTGCCACGTTGAAGTTTAGTGTTGAGGTGCATCTTACATCTCACCAATCTATGGTCACTGCCTGTGTTGAACTTGTTTAGCACACTGCAGTCTTCTATGACGAATATTTTGTTACACATAATAAAATCAATTTCACTTGTCGTCCCATTTGGATGTCTCCATGTCCATTTCCTGTGTGGCGTTTTCTTGAAGAAGGAGTTCAAGATGAAAAACCCTTCTGCCTCTGCAAACTCAACGAAAGTATTTCCACGCTGGTTTCTGTTGCCGTGACCGAATTTACCTACTGAAGTTTTATTCTGTTGCCGTTGCCCTATTTTTGCATTGAAATCTCCAATAATTATCTTCAAGTGCTGCTTACTTTTATTATTTAGATGACGAATTTCCTCATAAAGTTCTTCAACTCCTTCTTCAGGATGACTTGTGGTTGGTGCATAAGTTTGAATAATCTGAGCCTGGTATCTTTTCGAGAGTTGGATAACGAGTCGTGCAGCTCTGTCAGAGGAACTTTCAACTTCTACAACTTTATCTTTCAGTTTCTTGTTTATTATAAATCCAACACCACTAGTTCTTCCAGTATCTGTCCCACGATAGTAGAAGAGATGTTCACTTTTCAGTTCGATGAGATCTTCTCCTTTTCTCCTTACCTCACTTAGCCCGACGATGTCCCACTTGACTCTTTGTAGTTCCTCTTCCAATTCAAGAAGCCTTGAATCAGAAGATAGGGAGCGTCCATTATACAAAGGCAAGGTCAGCATCAGATGAATGCCTAGTCCGGTCCTCCGGGGTTCTTAGCACCCTCTGCTTCATGTCGCACTGGCCGCTGCCTTGGCCAGGTACATTCCAGCTGCCGGAGACTGAGGGCCAAGATTTAAGTTGTGGACTCATTTTGGAGGGGTTTGGCCATAACTCACCACGCTGGCCAAGCGGGTTGGTGAGTATGGGATAGCATTTCCTCTAATCCCGATGGTATAGTTATAACGCTATTGGCGGTCGTCAGAGCCCCTTTAGTGGGAACAGGATGCACCACGAGAAGGCGGGGTTGACATTTGTCAAGGAGAGGCTGTGATGTTACGCATCACCTGACCTTACAACCCTATATATATATATATATATATATCTTTCTATCTCTATCTATATATATATTTCTCTCTCTCCTTCTGTCTCTGTTGCTCTCTTTCTCCATCTCTTTCTCTCTCTCTCTCTCTCTCTCTCTCTCTCTCTCTCTCTCTCTCTGTCTCATTCTCTCTCTCTCTCTCTCTCTCTCTCTTTCTCGCCTTCTTTGTCTCGGTCTCATTCTCTCTCTCTCGCCTTCTTTGTCTCGGTCTTATTCTCTCTCTCTCGCCTTCTTTGTCTCGGTCTTATTCTCTCTCTCTCGCCTTCTTTGTCTCGGTCTCATTCTCTCTCTCTCTCTCTCTCTCTCTCTCTCCAAAAATTCAAAAAGGAAAAACTCTTAAAGGACTTGTAGCAATAGTAAGAGGTTGCTCCCCTTAATCCGTATCAGTAGTCGCTCACTAGAATGGTAGTTACTAGATAATTGAGTTTAATAACATTCTTAACATTCTTTGGCTTAAGTAATCTTTAGTGACAGCGATAGGGACAAGAAACATAACCAAGAAATGAACTTGTTTACATAGTATTAATTCTTTCTTCTCGTATTTCTGCTCCTTTTTTGCACGACCACCATGAGTTACCCATGGCGGTCATTATGCCACCAAACTTTAAAGTTTTTTCCAACCAGGTTCTTGCAATTTGTGTTGTGTTGCAAGCAACACCCGGTCCAACATTATCACATATGTTGGGCCGAATAATACCTTTCTGATTCAGCGAAAATGGCAGCACGATTCTGATTCACCAAACTAGGACGCTTAATCTTCAAGACCTCATTTGCTCTGTCAACTTAATGTGTGAAAACACAAAATTGCCGGTGGCGACAATCCGCATCCTTCAGCTCCAGGGCCGAATGCTTACCCCATGAAGCTACACCGACGCAATTTAGCACTTCAAATTTGCTGTCTTAACATGTGCTTCACCTCGGTAGTACGTCAGAACGGACAGTAAGGTCTCCTAGTGATCGTTTTGCTAGTCAGTATCTCATGACGGTTGATGCAATCCGACCAAACGCTGAGCATGATCTGGTTTGGTTCGAGATCAGTTTTGAAGTCGTTCCTGAAGCTTCTCCTGTCTTACAAAAAGAATTTTCCAATCGGTTCCTACGAGATAAATGACGTGGTAGCCCGTTGATCGAATTTTCGGACCATCTAATAGCCTGAATTCTCGTGGCAGTTGCACGATTAACTAAAGGTCTATGGGCAACATTTCCGTGTTTGTATGTGGATCGGACTCAATAGTTGCCTATATTTCTTAATCACCCACTTCAGAAAGGCGTCCAGAAAGAGCTTACAGCTTACCTTTAAACTCCCTGCTCCTCGAACGAAACTTCACGAACCAAACTCAGCATCTTCCTCCATTTACGCGGTCCGTCCCATGAAATGTCCTTATGTATTTCGGCGGCAGCACATTTTTTCATCGAACGCCAAAAGTAAATAGTGACGAAAATGTGCACTTTATCAAAACCCATGTTAACACCTCAAATGCTACACACCAAATGAGTTATAATTGCGAAAGCTGCTGTTTCTATGGCAACGAAGCTCCAGCTGTCTAACTGCACGGTGCTGTCACCATCTCCATGCTCTGGAAGCCTAATACAGAGCTTTCTTATCATTTACCCTAAAAGGCTAGTACATATGCAGTTACACAATATATTGTTTCTAAAAAATTACAATAATAAGAAAGTTTGGCATTGAAATATTTTTGAAACGTGGAAAACTGCAAATTGGAAAAGTTTAGATTAAAAAAGTTTCACGTGCTATTAATTTTGGGGGAAGTAAAAAGCAACTGTAAAATATTTTTTTCTGAGGTATTTTTTATTTTCTTTGCTAGTAAAAATATTGGAAAACGACATCAATGTTACAAAAAACGCGGAGCAAAAAACTGTCTTTTTCCTTTTTATCATTTTATGTCTTACCCCTTTCTTCTTCACGTAATTTGGATATGCGTACAAATCCTTAGCTAAGCCAAAGTCGCAGATCTTGACAATGTTGCCCACCGCCAGCAACACGTTGCGAGCAGCAAGGTCTCTATGGACTATCTGTAAGAGAATAAGAAATTATAATCCGGAAGACCTTTTCAGCAAAACACTGGTTGTTTCATTACAGTCTCTTGTAATTAAATGCGTACATAATTTACATTTTTGTACACTGAGTGGCCACTTTATTATGACCACCTGACAGTTTTAAGCAAATGGACTATGGCTGCACGCTGTTGCCGCCAGAGGGCGAGGCTAGTATAAAAAGGCAAAGCTTAGTGCTTGCGACAGTAGTAGAAGTGATTTTTGGGTGAAGAGATGGGTAAAAAATGCGATTTGACGGACTTTCAACGTGGGATGATTGTAGGAGCTCGGAGCCATGGAGCGAGTATCACCGAAACCGCCGCATTCGTGAAATGTTCCAGAGCAGCTGTTGTCAAAGTGTTTAAAGACTGGACTGTCAGCCAAAAACTGGGTCTCTACGTGCAACGCGTGGTCGTCATCGACTAGTGACTGCTCGGACGGAACGGAGAGCGTCCAGACTGGTAACATACAATAGAAGGGCAACAGTGCAGCAAATTACAGACCATCTTAATCAAGGATCCCCTCGAATGATATCTGCACGCACTGTTAGCCGTACACTGCATCGGATGGGATATGGCAGCCGAAGGCCTGTTCGAACACCTTTGCTGTCTGCAGTTAACAAGAGAAAACGTCTCCATTTCGCAGAGCAGCACAAGGATTGGACAGTCATTAATTGGAAACAAATTATGTGGTCCGATGAATCACGTTTTCAGTTTGCACCATGCCGATGGCCTAGTGAGAATTTGGCGGAAACAGCACGAAAGCATGGACCCCAAATGCATTGCTACAACCCTTCAAGCTTTTGGAGGCAACGTTATAATTTGGGGAATGTTTTCCTGGCATGCTTTGGGCCCTTTAATTCGTGTTGATCAACGTGTAACTGGCACATCATATCTAAACATCGTTGCGGATCAAGTGCATCCTGTTATGTGGATGGTTTATCCCAATGGCGATGGCTACTTTCAACAAGATAATGTCTTTTGCCATAGGGCTCGTATTGTACAGGATTGGTTTCAAGAACATGCCGGTGAGTTTACTTTGCTTAGATGGCCCCCACAGTCTTCATATCTCAACCCCATTGAGAATTTGTGGGATGAAGTTAAACGAGCCATCAGACAGCTGGATGCACAACCCTGCAATCTCACACTCCTGGAAAATGCTTTTCATCAAGCATGGTCTCAGATTCCACAAAATACCTATCAACGTCTCGTGGAGTCCATGCCACGAAGAATCTACGCAGTATTAAAGGCAAAAGGTGGCCACACGGAGTACTGAGGGGGTGGTCATAATAAAGTGGTCGCTCAGTGTATAAGCAATACACAATAACTTGTTTTCTAAAGACACTACGATCATAAATATGGACAGCAACGACTCTTTTACATCTCATGCAGTTACACAGTATTTGACCGAGAGAACACTCCGTAGAAACTCACTTGAACGAAGTATGTATATTTCTCACAAAAGGGCACGTAGTTCGTCCCAAAACAACTGAAAATGTTTTTATAAAAAATGTGCAAATCCTGTATTCGACCTTGGCATGAGTCTCGAAGAAATGGTTGTCGTTATAGTAACCACAGCAACCGGCCACAGCTGTATATCACGCATGCGTCGTTGGTACTGCGCAGTTTAATATGCTTTGCTTCGTGAAACCCTAAAATGTGAAAAATGGATGTGAAAGAGGAACAAAAATGCGCCATTAAATTTTGCTTTCGACTCAAGACGTCCGCCGGAGAGACTCTCCGTCTTATGCAACAGGTTTATAAAGATAAATGTCTAAGAAAAACAGCAATTTACAGATGGCATAAGGGATTTATTGATGGTAGTGAGTCGGCGGCTTTAATCACGCATGGGGGGGGGAACCTTCAGCGAGTGTTGCAGAAGCAAACATTAGTACAATAGGGGTTATTATACGGGAAGATAGACAGCTATCAATTAGAGATACCCACGATATGGTTCACATTTCGAAATCACCAATTCACAGAACTTTAACCGAGCGTTTGGGCATGAAACGAATTTCTTCAATTTGTGTTCCCCATTTCTTTTCATGTGCGGCCCAACACAGGGCCGCACAAGGCCAGTTCTGTAATTTCTCTTTTCGGAAAATGAATATTAAATTGATCCCCAGCCTGCGTACATTCCAAACTTGATACCATGTGACTTGTGGTTGTTACCCCTTTTAAAAAAGACATTACGGGAACGACAATTGGAGACTGATCAATAACTTGTTACAGCTGCGTAGGGGAACTGCAACAGCCTTTTAGAAAAAGAAGAATTTTGAAAGACATTTAAAAAGTGGGAGAAACGTTGGAACACCTGTCTTTGATGCAATGGATAGTATTTCGAAAAAGATTACCACTTCCTTGATAATTAAGGTAAGCATGTTTGCTTTATAAAAACATTCTCAGTTACTTAAGACCAAGAATCATTTGTTAACTTAATGCGCTGGAAGATATTTAAATTGAAGGATACAAAGCATACCTTAAAACTCTATGCGCATTCTTATCACTTGCGACGAAAGCAAAGGTATCATAGCGACAGCGGAAAATAAAACTCCTTGAATAATGAGCTCAATTTCCTATTAATCTATGAAACACACAATTATTTTATAACGAAGTAAATTTCACCGTCATTTCTGTCCACGCCAGGATTCGAACCCGGATCCCCTCTTTCCGGAATAGGTCGCTCTACCAATTGAGCTACGCGGACGTTTTATTCTGATTCCTATCTGCCTTTATGTTGTGTGCATCCTTCGGGCAGGTACGTCACATCTCCTGGTACGTTACATCATCTCCCCCTTTTTTTTTTTTTTTTTTTGAAGTGCTGGAGAAAGGATTCTCTTATTTTTCCTATCTCGCGGTGTGGAAATAACATCACACCAATGCGAGATTTTGAACGGTCGGGTCACAAGAATAGTTCGGGCGCCATTATAACGAAGTAAATTTCTCCGTCATTTCTGTCCACGCCGCCAGGATTCGAACCCGGATCCCCTCATTCCGGAATAAGTCACTCTACCAATTGAGCTACGCGGACGTTTTATTCTGATTCCTATCTGCCTTTATGTCGTGTGCGTCCTTCGGGCAGGTACGTCACATCTCCTGGTACGTTACAATTTCAATTACAAATGATTCGCAAATAAATATACACAAGTCTTGAAATTTTGAATTTAAGAAGTAACTGCACCATATTCAGGTTGAGGTAAATGAAATTGCACACACTATTGCAGTAATACGTACCAGTCTATTTCGTTGAAACAAAAGTTAATAAGAAAGTATTAAATTATAAAAACCTTGTTCCTTTGGTTTCAGAGGAACTTTCCGCATTCCGAAAGGTGTTCCAGTCTGTTGTCCAAAAAGTTAATCTGTATATTGAAACTGTGACCGACAACACCATATGACCTCGTCACAAGTATATTCGTGTGGTCTGGAACCTCTTGCGGAAAGTTCATCTGAAACCAAAGGAACAAGGTTTTTATAATTTAATACTTTCTTATTAACTTTTGTTTCAACGAAATAGAGAGCCGATGAGAGCCGATTACTGCAATAGTGTGTGCAATTTCATTCACCTCACCCAGAATGTGGTGTAGTTACTTCTTAAATTCAAAATTTCAAAGACTTGTATATATTTATTTGTGAATCATTTGTAATTGAAATAATTGTGCGTTTCATAGATTAAAAGGAAATTAAGCTCATTATTCAAGGAGCTCTATTTACCGCTGTCGCTGATACTCTGGTGTGCAAAAAATTAAGGACGAAGAGGAGAAATTAGCATAACAGCGGAACGAGCCGGCAGAACGGACCGAAAGACCACTCAGGAGAAAGACTAGGGTCCGGTACGGTAGGGCATGCGCATATATGCAGCAAGACGTAGAAGGGGGGGGGGAGGTGTTGGAAGGATATAAAGCACACGGACGGTGTATGCTCAGCAATTCGGTGAAAGCTATTGCACGGTGTACATCGGTTTGAACGACGTCGAGCTGCTGCCACCATGTGATATGACCAACAGGCAATCCTTTAGACCACATTTGGATTACTTTACCCGAGGTCGCGTTATTGGGAAGTTGGAGGAAGGTCGAAGTGTTACTAGTGTGGCCAAGGAGTTCGGGATTGCTCAATGCATCGTTTCACGAGTTGGAGAGCATTTCAGACGACAGGAACAGCTGTCCGAGAGTTTAGCAGTGGTCGTCAACGCGCAACCACGGCGGTGGACGACCGGTATATTGTTCTACAGGCGAGAAGAGAGAGACGGCAGAGAGTGGGAGAAATCGCAAGACACATGCAACAGACAACTGGACGTCCGTTATGGCGTTTTACCGTGGCCAGGAGGCTGCACAAAGGTGTTCTATTTGCACGACGACCAGTACGGTGTGTGCCATTAACGCCTGCTCATCGGAGACGGCTGTTTCTGTGGTGTCAAGAACACAAGAACTGGGCACATCAGCAATGGGGTCGAGTTCTCTTTACGGATGAGAGCCGATTTTGTCCGACGAGCGATTCTGAACGTATACACATCTGGAGAGAGCAGAGAACACGCAATCACACCTCCAACATCATCGAAAGGGACCGGTTTGGAGGTAGCGGAGTTCCCGTTTGGGGCGGTATCATACTTGGTAGCCGTACTGACCTCCACATCTTTCAAGGAGGTTCAGTCACTGGTGTCCACTATTGTACCGAGGCTCTGCCCAGAACCAGAACCAGTATATCTAAGCTTGTGGAGTTGCTTTGATTTTTATGTAGAAGAAAACATTTCCCCCTACAGAAGTGATTTCGTACCTGAAATGAAGAAGTTCAACTACTCAGTCATGAACTGGAACAAAATTGACCTCCTCGACTTACAATTACATCTCCCATAGAACAGGAATGGAGAATAGGATAATAGCTCCGGTTGTGGATGAAATGCATGTTCCCCAGATTCCATTTTAAAATCGATAAGATGTTTGTTTTTGAAGATCAGATGTGGTCTACTATACAAATGTCTAGAAAGCAACCTGCTTTACACAGGTATGTAGAGGACTCGGTGAACTCTGTGACAATAATCTTTTGATTTGACCAACTCTGGTGTGGAAGATGGCCGCTGCGGTTGCGGAGTATGCATAGGTTTCTGACTAGTCGTCGGGTCCAGCCTGTGTTTGAGTTCCGGAGTTTTACATGCATTTCCATATTTGTAGGACTAACTCCATTTGCGCATTTTCTCGATGCTCTAGAGAAAATAAAACATACAAAAATCAAATTTGGTCAGTGCAACTTTGTTTTAAATTGTCATATTTGGTTATACATTCGCTATCTACCAACAAGTAATTGGGCACCTGTGGTAGCAAAATAAAACGAAGTTTATTCACCTTCAATAGTTGGTGGAGCCTCAACGAGCGGCGATTACAGCTGCAACCCTCCGGGGCATACTCTCAACCAGGCGTTGTACCACCGCTAGCGGTATTTTCTTCCACTCGGCTTGGAGAAAACAGGTAAATTCCTTCACCGATTTCGGACGGTGGGAGCAACCCTTAAGTCGACGCTCCAACTCGCCCCAGAGGTGCTCGATAGGGTTAAGGTCCGGGCTCTGAGCAGGCCAGTCCATTCGATTAACCCCATTGTCACCATACCAAGCCATGGTGGACCTCGCAACATGACAGGTGGCATTGTCATCCTGAAAGTAGCATGGGTTCACCCCGTAAAACTGCCACAACGTAGGGACCGCATGGTCATCCAAAATGGTGCAGTAGGTTTCAGCGTTGAGTCTACCAGGAATTGCGACCAAGGGTCCCGCGCCATAATAGGAGAAACACCCCCATAGCATAATTCCACCGCCGCCGAACTTCACAGTTGGCACAATACATTCCGGCAGGAGGCGTTCTCCAGGCAGACGCCAAACACAGACCCTGCCATCCGAACAGTAGAGGGTGAACCTTGATTCGTCGCTCCAGGTAACCTCTTTCCACTGTTCAACGGTTTACTGTCGACGTTCTTTGCACCACGTTAGCCGAGCAGCGCTGTTGGACTTGGTGATCAAAGGCTTGTGGGCGGTAGCACGTCCATGATACCGAGCAGATGGGCTTCCTTACGGATGGTATTCATAGAAAGAGCACTCCCGGATGCCTGTTGAAACTCCTCGCGGATGTGGCGTATCGATTTGGCGCGGTTCTTCCGAATTTCTCTGACCAGCACCCGTCCGTCTCTAACTCCTAGTTTTGTTGGTCTGCCTGGTCGGGGCACATTCCGACAGTCACCTCTCATCTTCCACTTGCCAATCACGTAGGCCACTGTCGATTTTGGGTACTTCAACTAGCTGAATATGTCACGTATGGATCGGCCATTTCTGTGATACCCGACGATTACACCTTTCTCGAAATCACAGAGCTGCGAACTGCGTGGCATCTTTAATGCGACTGGTTGCGTTGTTGTTTCCCACACGATATTTAACGGCGGCGGCCATGACGTGTATCAGGACCGCAGATATCGTCGATTGCAGGGGTGTCCAATTGCTTGTTGGTAGATAGTGTATATTAGGACTGACTTGTCAAAATTCATATTCTTGAGATAGCGAAATTATATATCGTCCTTTCATAGGTCACTAGTTAAGATCAACCTCATCTTTACTGAAATCATTTTCAATGTCTTTTGTTTTCGTTTCGGCGTTTATCGACTACCACGAGCACCTTTATTGGGTAAAAGATGTTGCTTATCCTAATTATAGGGTCACTAGTTCCGGGGAAGAGAGAGTCAGCTCCGTGTGACAAGCAGCCTGTCCATTCCTAATCCGGGTCTCGAACTCGGGCCAAGATCAGACGATTAGCCAGAAATCTACGCCTGTGACCACTCAGCCACTGGGGTGTTTTTTGTTCTTGCCCTTCAGCCAGTGGACGTAAATTAAGGAAGAAAAATCATTACTGCGCTAGATGCTCGTGAGGGACCCCGGAAAAGAAAAGAATGCTGTGCTTACCTTTAATCCAGACAAGTACTCCATTCCTCTTGCGCACTGATATCCATAGCAGATCAAGTCAGCAATTGTTATTGTTTCTTTCTTGGTCCCTAGTACGACTTCCTGTTCATCATGGTCACTTCCAGAGCTGTCGTCATGATAACCTCCAGGTGTAGGTCTGGACTTGGCCCGTCTTGCTTTAGCCCGTCTTGCTCTGGCCAACCTGCAAAACATTTCCGCTGCTATTTCAACACATCTTGCCGGTATATCAGCATCAGTATTTGGCACGATAACGAAAAATTAATGGTTAAAAAAGTTAAGGAACTATCTAAATTGAAGCCACAGTGACCGAGTGACCCCAGGCGTCGGCTTCTCGTCAGTCTTTCGAATTCGGTCCTAGATCAAGCTAGGTGAAAGCATGGGTGACGTGCTTGTCCAGCCCCAACCGCAGCCGCGGAGCCACCATCTAAACAGTGTGTTTCCCTAACCCCGAAAACCATCGTAGTTTCGCGGTGACGCGAGGGCATATTGGCAGCCGATGACGCGAGGTGATACTGGCACCCGGTGACGCAAGGTGTTATGGTACCCGATGACACGAGGTCATATTGGTACCCGGTGACGCGAGGTCATACTGGTACCCGGTGATGCGAGGTCATATTGGTACCCAGTGACTCGAAGTCATATTGATACCCAGTGACGCAAGGTCATATTTGGCACCCGGTGACGCGAGCCGCCCCGGTGGCGCAGTGGTCTAAGCGATGGCCTCTGATCATTCGTCCGAAAGGGGTCCGGGTTCGAATCCCGGTGAGGCATAGATGTTGTGTTTGCCTTACGGCACTGGCTATCTCCCTTCCCTGGAGCCAGTGACCCTAAATTAGGGACGAGAGACTGCTTATAGCCCATTAAGTTGCTCACGGTGGTCGTTAAACCTCCAATCAATCAATCAATCAACCCGGTGACGCGAGGTTACATTGGCACCCGGGGACGAAAGATCACATTGGTTTCTGGTGAAGCGAGGTCATATTGGTATCCAGTGATGCGATATCATATTAGTTCCTGGTGACGCGATATCATATTGGTTCGTGGTCATATTGAAACCCAGCGATGCAAGGTCATATTGGTACCCAGTGACGCGAGGTCATATTGAAACCCGGCGATGCAAGGTCATATTGGTACCCAGTGACGCGAGGTCATATTGGCACCCGGTGACGCGAGGTTACATTAGCACCCGGTGACGCGAGATCATATTGGAACCCGGTGACGCGAGTTCATATTGGTACCCCGTGACGCGAGATCATATTGGTTCCTGGTGACGCGAGGTCATATTGGAACCCAGCGACGCTAGGTCATATTGATACCTAGTGACGCAAGGTCATATTGGCACCCAATGACGCGAGATCATATTAGTTTCTGGTGACGCGAGGTCATATTGGAACCCGGCAATGCAAGGTCATATTGGTACCCAGTGACGCGAAGTCATATTGGCAACCGATGACGCGAGGTCATATTGGTACTCAGTGATGCGAGATCATATTATTTCCTGGAGACGCGAGGTCATATTGGTACCCCGTGACGCAAGGTTATATTAGCACCCAATTGTGCGCCTGCTGTGAATGAAAAACGAAAAATGACTTATCAGGATCCTTGTGTCTATCATTATTTTCCATAATCAAATAATTGGGAGTAAATAATCAGTTTCTTCACGAGGCATCGAACAAATATGTTTCGCAGTTTAACGACCACCTGAGTAACTCTAAGGGTTATGAGCAGTCGATCGTCCCTAATTTAAGGCGACGCATTTCAGGTAATGGATAGAGCTAGTATTTCAGGTAATGGATAGAGGTGGTGCTAAAATACACACACGCACACAAACACACGCATACAAGGCCAATGCCTCATCCAAAACTAGAACCAAAACCTCTCGACAAACGTTAGCAACCAGCGTTAAGACCACTGAGCCACTCGGGAGCCAGGGCCGGGTTCACAAACTGAACATTACCGAGATCACGCGCCTATAGCGAAATGTGAATTTCTGTCAACACTCATAAATAAAATTTCTGATTTCATAAAATGATTAGGTGATTAGGTTTGATCTTGAAGTAAGTACTGTGGTCCTCTGTTAGAGTTGAGCGTTTAGTTGTGTAATGTTCTGCACTATTTGAAGCGTGAAAGTGTAGCTTTTGAGAACTCTACGCAACCTTTGTTTTTCTCATTCAATCACTCGAAGTGAAACAAAGTTACTCAAATAAAGTTCCACAAAGTCTTACAGTTCGCTTTTTATTCCATCAATATCTCATGAGTACTTCACTCGGATATTCCAACACACGTGAAAAACTAATTCACAACAGTACTAATATTTTAAAGCTGATTAACGTAAGTTAGTAAGAAGAAAACTTGATTAACGAGCATCAACACTAAATATATAACAACACAACTCGAACACGCAGACGTCAAGTAAACAAAGCTTCAGCCTAATGCAGCCTCAACGATTATGACATCACACCACCACCACACTTTTTCGCTGCTTGCTTCAACATGACATATCTCTCATTCTTATCTGTCAACACGCATACGTCACGCTCTCTAACCTCAAGACTGTTGCCAAAACCATTCACCGAGTGAGGATATAACGTTAAGGTAGAAATCGCTTAAAAGAAATGAACTCAAATTTACATAGAGAAAGAAACTAAAAATGAAAGTTGAATATTAGAGTACACGTCAAAGTTCCTGAAAATCCTCGTGGTTTGTAAGTTTTAAATTGTAGAGACATTTGGGTTAGAGGAATTGAAGTCACACCTCAACCAATTATAATTCCCGGTTTTCTTTCACCTGCAATGAAATAAAGCAGCTGCATCAGAGTTAAAACAAATGTAACATACACTATATTGACAAAGGTCACCGGACACCTAGAATAGAAACACAACATAGCTTTTATTGACATACATTGTTGGTCCCCCTTTGGCCTTAATGCATTCACTGACCCTTCGAGACGTGCTTTCGACAAAGTTTTGGAACACAGTGATAGGTATGCGCTTCCATTCAGTACATAATGCTGTCGCTAACTGTTGCTTAGTAGTACGCATTGGTTCCAAACTTCTTATGCGGTACTTTAATTCATCCCATAAGTGCTCTATGGGATTACGATCAGGGCTCTGTGCTGGCCAGATACGGAATGATCGTCAAACCACGCAGCAATAGTCTTTGCTTTATGGCTCGGTGCAATATCCTGCTGCTACCAACAAAGCTCAGTTCCATAGTATCGCCACAGAGTTGGTAGGGCATAATTGTCCAGAACATCGAAGTAGGCGTGCTGGTTAACAAGTTTGTCAACGAAAACCAATGGACCAGGACCATACCTCGAAAAGCACCCCCACACGAGTACACTGCCAGCTCCAAACTTCACCGGAGGAGCAATACACTGTGGTAAGTAGCGTTCCTTCCGGCTACCGCCATACCCACACACCGCCATCAGACTGACGGATCGTGTATCTGGATTCATCAGTTCATAGGACCCATTTTCATTGTTCTACGGTCCACGATAAATGTTGCATCATGCTAAACGACGAGTAGCATTCCGAGTGAAGATGAAAGGCTTATGAGCAGCCGCACGCCCACCGTAACCCATGGGAAGAAGTTCTCTGTGAATGGCGTGTGTACATACCGACGTTCCAGCATTTTTACTCATCTGCACACTAAGGTCTTGTGCAGTACTCCGTCGATTAGCTGGAACGACTCTCCTGAAGCTCCGACGTCGTCTATCACTGATTTTCTTTGGTCTGCCGGTACGTTTTGCTGCTTCGGGCACGCCATGTGTTTTCAACTTATTCAGTACATCCAAACCAGTTGACTTGGGTATGTTTTAAACACCTCTCGGTCTCTCTTATGGGCAACTCACTAATATAACACACAACAATATTTCCTTTCTCAAAGTCAGTTCTCTTCCGCTGCGACATTTTCACACAACCTCACAGTGCGATATGATCGCGGTCAGCTGCAGGCTTGTTTTTATGCTATTTGCAGCTGTACCGCGCAGTTTAACAACGCAGCGGATCCGTTCATTTGCTTTTGAAGGGGTGTCCGGAAACTTTTGTTAATACAGTGTATGTGGGAAATGATATCACGTAGGTGGTTTTTAAAATAATTAGGTAAGCGGTCAGGGCTTTGTGCAATTTTATGCTTTGTGTAGTACTTCAGATTTTCAAATCTGTACGATTAGCAGTTAAATGCGATTCGTAATCTAGAGCTCAGCAATAGTTTAATTTGTAAAATTCTACAGAGGATGATTCGAAAGTTTTGCGATATTTGGATCACTTTGTGTCTTCATACGTTCCTTTACGACGAAAGCTGACTAGCATTCAAGGTATAGGCCGTCGTGTTGCACCGTCTTTAGCCATCTGCCTGCCATTTCTTCGATTCAACAGACGGTGAGTCGAAAGTTTTGCAATATTTGGATCCCTTTATGTCTTCATACGTACCTTTACGACGAAAGCTGACTAGCATTCAAAGTATAGGCCATCGTGTTGCACCGTCTTTAGCCATCTGCCAGTTCTTCGATTCCGCGGCGGTACCAGTTCTTGTCCTTCCAGGCGAAGACCTCTTTCACCCCAGCTTCCACCTTCTCCTGGTAGTAGAAGTGTCGCCCACGAAGAAAGTGGGCCATGGACCGCAGTAAGGAATAATCCGACTGGGCAAGGTCCGGACTATATGCTGAGTGTGGCATCAGTTCGATGCCCTCAAGTTCCTGGAGTTTTCCACAGGTCGTTCGCGCGTTATGAGGCCGAGTGTTGTCCTGCTGGAGGAGAATGCACTTTCTATTCAGCAATGACGGGCACTTCTCCTCCAAAACGGCATACATCTCCAGCTGTTCAGAATTGAGGTTGGCGTTGATGGTCTGACCGTCTGGAACAAATTCGTAATGGATTATCCCCTCGAAATTTCCCCAGACGCAGAGCATCACCTTGTGAACGAGGTGGAAACAGGTTCAGGAAGCTGGCCCGGGCTCAGCCACCACCTTTGTGTGTTGGGATTACGGAAATAGACCCACTTTTCATCGCACGTAACAATTCTCTTGGTGAAATGTGCATCACGCGGGTTTTCCAGGAGTTTCGTGCACACTTCCACTCGGCGGTTTGTTTCAGCTGGCGTCAGTTCGTGAGGGACTATGCGACATCTCCTGTAGACCTTGCCGAGGTCCTGAAGGTAACGAACAGCAGTGCTCTATTATATGCCAAGCTCGCCTGATAATCTTCGAGTGCTGGTTGTCGGATTTGCCTGTGCGGTCTGGCGCAGGGGTCTCCGAATCCACTTTTCGCGGCCTACCGGACCTTGGCTGATCGTCAAGGTCTCTGTCACCCGAGCGAAATTTCTTGAACCATCTGGTTACGGTGCTGTTGTCCACGGCACCTTCCCCTTTCGCATGACAAATATTTCGTGTTGCTTTAGCAGCGTTATGGTTGAGTTCAAACTCGTAAAATAAAAGTTTCCTAATTAGTCGGCTGTGGCTGTTCATCTTTTAGGCCATTGGTTCTCAAACTATGGTCCGTGGCTAGGTCTTAGGTGGGCCGCAAAATTTTCTGTGGAAAGTCTGTATTTGTAACATGCAAGTAATGCAACTTTAAGATAAGCAGCTTGTGGAGTGATCTATCGCACTATGATGGGAGTGTACCTACTCCACCCCCATGCGGCTCAGAACATCAAAGTCAAATACGTTGTCAACATCGCTATCGTACAGTAACGTTGTAATCCCAGTAGCTGCGGAAGGAAGTTTCGGGGGACCCAGACAAGGATCCTCCGCGGATATCACTGTAACAACTCAGTAGCGTCAAATCCGTTTCCAAAGAACAGGACTTGCGGAGCTGGAGGTTTTGACCGGTGACAACGACAGGTGGCGCCTACAGTGATTCTGTCACTGATATTTCAGCAAACAAGTCACAGCCGGTGACAGTGACATACTCGTATCAGTGACAAGATATCAGTGACCGGATTTCCGACCCATCTGTAGTAGTGAGTAGCCCTTTGCGTTCGGCAGTTAGTTATTCTTATGTATTTTGTGTGGGGGTTTACCTAAATATTGTATACCACTGACATTATTATTGTGTTATATAAACATAGACTGAATGAATTCGTCCGAGTCGCGTTCGGCCCACTTTTCAGGCAACGAATATATCCGTTCGAGTTGATTTCAGTCCATTTTGCTAACCCCTAGTTAATTCGTTCCAGCCGATTAAAGGGTTAAATCCTAATACCACTACAGAAATCCATTAAAGCTCCTCACTACTACATCGAAGTTATTATCATCACTGGACCAATTTTGATGTAACGGAAATATTTATTGGCTGAGGAAATAGCATCGAATTTTTTTCCATTGGAAGTATAGAGAGCAAAATCACTAGACATCCACCTTAAAAGAAGGAATGATGCCGCAGAGTACTGTATACATACAAAAAAGAAAAAAGGAGTGTAGTGTATTTGTATAATCTACACTGCTGGCCACTCAAAATGCAACACAAAGAAGGAAGCATCTGATTGGCCTGAAATTTGCAGCATGCGTAGCCCGCGAGAGGACATGCAAACGATTAGCATTGCAGGGCATATGCAAATCATGTGCGCCCGGCACGTCCCCTAGAAGCACTATAAGAAGGGTGTACAGAAGGCGGGGTGTAAGTAGTGGAAGTGTGTTGTGTGGCCGGATCTGTGCTTGGGAAGCTTCCTGATGCCTCGTCGCAGAATACGGCAGTCATTCCAGCACGTTTCGGAGTTCGACAAAGAAAGAATAGTGGCTTATTGCGACAGCGGTTTATCTTGCCGAGACATCGGGGCCCTTGTGGGATGACATCCAGCCACAGGAGGCGAGTATGAATTCGGTGGGTGCAGGAGGGACGGACGGACCGACGTGAGCGATTGGTGTACCCGCGGCACACCACCGAACGAGAGGACTGGCATGTTGTGCGGCGGGCATTGACGCATCGCACCGCCACATCACGAACGTTAGCGCAGAAATTAGGGTGTGTTGCGCAACAACCTGTGTTAGCACGTACCGTTCGACGTCGTCTTCAGGAGCGGGGACTTATCGCACGGCGCCCATTGCTCCGATTACCATTGACGTTACACCACCGGCGAGTGCGGCGGCAGTGGGCCGTTGAACGCCGCACCTGGACTACGGAATGGCACGACATTGTCTTCTCCGACGAATCCCGCTTCTGCCTGCAACACCACGATGGTCGGATGCGCGTGTGGAGGCACTGCGGCGAGAGACTGTATGACGCCTGCATTATGCATCACCATACCGGTCCGTCGCCTGGCGTTATGGTTTGGAGCGCAATTAGATATGATACCTGCACCCCTCTGGTACGCATCACCGGTACACTCAACAGCCACCGCTACATCTCCGACGTTTTGGAGCCTGTAGTCCTCCCTTACCTGCAGGACCTGCCAGCGGCCACGTTTCAACAGGACAATACGCGCCAGCACGTGGTACGCATCGTGCAACAGTTCTTCACTGCCCACCAGGTGTCACTGCTTCCGTATTCCGCCTGTTCTCCCGATATGTCGCCCATCGAACACGTCTGGTCTCTGATCGGCAAACAAATGGCCCGGCAAGCACTACCCGCACAGCTACGCCTGATGAACTGTGGCAACGTGTGGAAGCAGCCTGGACCGACATACCCCAAGCCTACATCCAAAGCTTCTTTGGTTCGATGCCGCGGCGTGCAGCAGCCGTTATTGCCAGCCATGGGGGCCACACGAACTATTGATGTCTGCGTGTTCCACAAGTCGCACGGGCCTGTAAGCTCAATCGTTTCATCTTTGTATCTGTTGTTATATGTCCAGTAAATCTGGCTTTGCTATCTCGTGTCCTTATTGGTGTTGCATTTTGGGTGGCCAGCAGTGTATATAATAATTTTATAAAGCTTTTTACTGTGAGCCCAATATTGAGAGAACGGCTAAACGTAAAGATACGGTTGAGGTATCAAAATTAAGGTCTTGCCATGTAGATGTGCCAGTAGAAGCGAAACATTAGATTGGGGCATCGGTTCAAGTGTTGTGGGGCCGCTAAGTCCTCATGTAAAGTCTATGGATGAAGCGTGCGGTTATCATTTAATCGCCTGCGGTTGATTCACGCGCTGTTGAAGTCGGAAGCATGGAGGAATTGAGATATTCCAAAGTCCGAAATCTTCTCTCTTCTGAGCGAACCGTTTGCGCAGAGCAACGCTAGCAGGCATTCGTATGAAAGTTCTTCTCATCGGAACAGCGAACACTCCCGAAGACCTGTTTGCGTTATACCGTTGGACTATGTGATGTATATATGCAATTTGATATTCATTCGATCCAGTTTATTCACGTAGGTAAGACGTTTCCCATTGTGTAAAGATGCAAATAAACATTCCGTTGACAATTGTTAGTGAAAATATTTGGAATGTGCATATTGAGTTGCGCCAACTATATACATATTCATTCTATAAGGATTTTTACTGTGAGACCTATTTTGAGAAAACCACTAAACGTAAAAATATGGTTCAGGTATCAAAATAAATGTCTTACAACATACACTGGTGTGCAAAAATTAAGGACGAGACGGTTTTTCGGATGTAACGTCGTGCAGAAATGCTCCACATCAACTCAAATCATACCATAAGATCCCCAAGATGTACGAATATGGGACAAGTGAGCAAAACCGTCCAAACAAGGAATCCAAAGGATACAAAGGCAGTTTATTGAAAAGGTAGCTTCGAGCACAACTGGACAGAAGACAGAAACGTCCATGTGACAAGCGGCTGCCAAGAAAAATCCAGTCTTTAGTAGGGGATATGATCACCCCTGACTGCGCTGCAGGGTTTACAACGTCTGTCCGTGCTGAGGACGAGGTTGTCAAGGAGCTGTTGAGGCATGGCGACCCATTCCTCTTGTAGCGCCAATCGCAGCTGCGGAACCGTTGCTGGCGGCTGGTGACGTGCTGCCAAGCATCTCCCGAGAAGGTCCCACACGTGTTCGATTGGATTTTGGTCCGGGGACCTTGCAGGCCAATCCATGTGTTGAATATCCTCACTTTCCAACAGCTCTGCGACAGCTACTGTACGATGAGGTGCAGCGTTGTCGTCCATGAAGAGGAACTCAGGACCCACAGCTACTCTAAACAGACGCACGTGAGGCAGGATAACCTCGGTACAATAACGGACACCAGTGACTGAACCTCCTTAGAAGATGTGGAGGTTAGTACGGCTACCAAGCATGATACCGCCTCAAACGAGAACTCCGCCACCTCCAAACCGGTCCTTTTCTATGATGTTGAAGGTGTGATTGCGTGTTCCCTGCTCTCCAGGTGTGTATACGTTCAGAATCGCTCGTCAGAATAAATCGGCTCTCATCCGTAAAAAGAACTCGACCCCATTGCTGATGTACCCAGTTCTTGTGTTCCTGGCACCACAGAAACCGCCGTCTGCGATGAGCAGGCGTTAATGGCACACACCGTACTAGACGTCGTGCAAATAGACCACCTTTGTGCTGCCTCCTGGCCAAGGTAAAACGAGATAACGGACGTCCAGTTGTATGTTGCATGTGCCTTGCTATTTTTCCCGCTGTCTGCCGTCTGTCTCTTCTCGCCTGTAGGACAATATACCGGTCGTTCGCCACTATGATTGCTCGTGGAAGACCACTGCTAAATTTTCGGACAGCTGTTCCTGTCATTTGAAATGCTCTCCAAGCTCGTGAAACGATGCTGTGAGCGATCCCGAACTCCTCGGCCACACTAGTTAAACTTCGACCTTCTTCTGACTTCCCAATGACGCGACCTCGAGTAAAGTCATCCAGATGTCGTCTACTGGATTGCCTGTTGGCCAAATAACACGGTGGCGGCAACTCGACGTCGTTCAAACCGATTGCGATTGGTTTCACCGAATTGCTGAGCGTACATCGCCCGTGTGCTTTATACCCTTCCGACACTCCCCACCCTCCTACGTCATGCTACATATATGCGCATGCCTTACCGTACCGGTCCCTAGTCTATCTCTTGAGTGGTCTTTCGGTACGTTCTGCCTGCTCGTTCCGCTGATATGATAATTTCTCCTCTTCTTCCTTAATTTTTGCACACCAGTGTATATGGGTCAGTCGAAGAGAAAACTGAGATTGAGGCAACTGTTCGGTCGTGGGGGCGGCAAAGTTTTAATATAAAGTCTATGTGAGAAGCGTGCGGCCCTTATCTACATCAGGCGCTCAGTTCTGTGTCAGACTTGGTGTGTGCATGGTGTTCTATGAGCAGTAGTAAGTAAATACTTTATTGCATACTTACCCTTAACAGAATGTCTCTCCCGCAGAAAAAAAGAAAGAAAACGTAAGAACCTTACTGGAAGGCGTAAGCGATCAATGGGTCGCAACTATGTGTCTCAGACAAGCGAGAATGAAGAGTATTCGCAAAGCGAATCTTATTCCAACATTTACAAACACAGTTGTGACTGAAAATGAGAGTGAAAGAGTGCGCTATCCAGTTGAATTTTAGCACACGATCGGCACGAGTGGACTTCCGCCTCACATTTTACGACCGAAAGAGGGTGCAGTCGTAATGCTCATCACGAACCTGGCCGGCCCGGTAACACAGTGGTCTAAGCGCTGGCTTATGATCATTCGTTCGTGAAGGGTCCGGGTTCGAATCCCAGTGATGAATAGATGTTGTGTTTGTCTTACGGCACTGGCTCTCTCCCTTCCCTGGAACCAGCGACCCTAAAGTAGGGACGGGCGACTGCTTATAGCTCGTTGAGTTGCTCATCGTGGTCGTTAAACCTTCAGTTCAGTCAATAAAATAAAATATATGAACGACACGACCCTGGACTTTTGTCTTTACTGAAGTGGTTGAATGAATTTATCAGTCAAATAAAGTTTGCAGTTCTTGTTTCATATGAGTTTATTCTTTTCAAAAAAAAAATAAATAAATAAACAACATGAACCTGGACATTTGTCTTTACTGAAGTGGTTGAATGAATTTGTCAGTCAAATAAAGTTTACATTTGTTGCTTCATATGAGTTTATTCTTTTCAAAAAATAAATAAATAAATAAACGACACGAACCTGGACTTTTGTCTTTACTGAAGTGGTTGAATGCATTTGTCAGTCAAATAAAGTTTCATATGAGTTTATTCTTTTAAAAATAAATAAATAAATAAATGACACGAACCTGGACTTTTGTCTTTACTGAAGTGGTTGAATGAATTTATCAGTCAAATAAAGTTTACATTTGTTGTTTCATACGAGTTTATTCTTTTCAAAAAAAAAAAAATAAAAATAAACAACATGAACCTGGACATTTGTCTTTACTGAAGTGGTTGAATGAATTTGTCAGTCAAATAAAGTTTACATTTGTTGTTTCATATGAGTTTTTTCTTTTCAAAAAACAAAACAAAAAAACAATAGGAACCTGGACATTTGTCTTTACTGAAGTGGTTGAATGAATTTGTCAGTCAAATAAAGTTTACATTTGTTGCTTCATATGAGTTTATTCTTTAAAAAAAAAATAATAAACGTCACGAACCTGGACTTTTGTCTTTACTGAAGTGGTTGAATGCATTTGTCAGTCAGATAAAGTTTGCATTTGCTGTTTCATATGAGTTTATTCTTTTAAAAATAAATAAATAAATAAACGACACGAACCTGGACTTTTGTCTTTACTGAAGTGGTTGAATGCATTTGTCAGTCAGATAAAGTTTGCATTTGCTGTTTCATATGAGTTTATTCTTTTAAAAATAAATAAATAAATAAACGACACGAACCTGGACTTTTGTCTTTACTGAAGTGGTTGAATGAATTTATCAGTCAAATAAAGTTTGCAGTTCTTGTTTCATATGAGTTTATTCTTTTCAAAAAAAATAAATAAATAAACAACATGAACCTGGACATTTGTCTTTACTGAAGTGGTTGAATGAATTTGTCAGTCAAATAAAGTTTACATTTGTTGCTTCATATGAGTTTATTCTTTTCAAAAAAAAAATAAATAAATAAACGACACGAACCTGGACTTTTGTCTTTACTGAAGTGGTTGAATGCATTTGTCAGTCAAATAAAGTTTGCATTTGTTGTTTCATATGAGTTTATTCTTTTAAAAATAAATAAATAAATAAATGACACGAACCTGGACTTTTGTCTTTACTGAAGTGGTTGAATGAATTTATCAGTCAAATAAAGTTTACATTTGTTGTTTCATACGAGTTTATTCTTTTCAAAAAAAAAAAAAATAAAAATAAACAACATGAACCTGGACATTTGTCTTTACTGAAGTGGTTGAATGAATTTGTCAGTCAAATAAAGTTTACATTTGTTGTTTCATATGAGTTTTTTCTTTTCAAAAAACAAAACAAAAAAACAATAGGAACCTGGACATTTGTCTTTACTGAAGTGGTTGAATGAATTTGTCAGTCAAATAAAGTTTACATTTGTTGCTTCATATGAGTTTATTCTTTTAAAAAAAAAAATAATAAACGTCACGAACCTGGACTTTTGTCTTTACTGAAGTGGTTGAATGCATTTGTCAGTCAAATAAAGTTTGCATTTGCTGTTTCATATGAGTTTATTCTTTTAAAAATAAATAAATAAATAAACGACACGAACCTGGACTTTTGTCTTTACTGAAGTGGTTGAATGAATTTGTCAGTCAAATAAAGTTTACATTTGTTGTTTTTATGAGTTTATTCTTTAAAAAAAAATAAACAACATGAACCTGGACTTTTGTCTTTACTGAAGTGGATGAATGAATTTGACAGTCAAATAAAGTTTACATTTGTTGTTTCATATGAGTTTATTCTTCCCAAAAAAAACAAAAAAACTTTCCATCGTTTCCGACGGGTTTCGTCTAGTACAGAATTATTAGTTCATTTGCAAACTAGTTAGTGCATAGCCCGTCCTATGACGGTTGTTTTTAAGCTTTAAATAAATATTAATATATAGGGGATTATATATTAATATTTATTTAAATGGTATAGTTATACCGCAAATAGCGGTATAACTATACCATCGGGATCAGAGGAAATGCTATCCCACACTCACCAACCCGCTTGGCCAGCGTGGTGAGTTATGGCCAAACACCTCCAAAATGACTCTACAACTTAAATCTTGGCCCTCAGTCTCCGGCAGCTGGAATGTACCTGGCCAAGGCAGCGGCCAGTGCGACATGAAGGCAGAGGGTGCTAAGAATCCCCGGAGGACCGGACTAGGCTGCCATTTGATGCTGACCTTGGCTACCTACAACGCACGCTCCCTATCTTCTGATTCAAGGCTTCTTGAATTGGAAGAGGAACTACAAAGGATCAAGTGGGACATCGTCGGGCTAAGTGAGGTAAGGAGAAAAGGAGAAGATCTCATTGAACTGAAAAGTGGACATCTCTTCTATTATCGCGGGTCAGATACTGGCAGAACTAGTGGTGTTGGATTTATAATAAACAAGAAACTGAAGGATAAAGTGGTAGAAGTTGAAAGTTCCTCGGACAGAGCTGCACGACTTGTTATCCAACTCTCGAAAAGATACCAGGCTCAGATTATTCAAACTTATGCACCCACCACAAGTCATCCTAAAGAAGAAATTGAAGAATTTTATGAGGAAATTCGTCATCTAAATAATAAAGGTAAGCAGCACTTGAAGATAATTATGGGAGATTTCAATGCAAAAATAGGGCACCGGCAACAGAATGAAACTTCAGTAGGTAAATTCGGTCACGGCAACAGAAACCAGCGTGGAAATACTCTCGTTGAGTTTGCAGAGGCAGAAGGATTTTTTCATCTTGAATTCCTTTTTCAAGAAAAAGCCACACAGGAAATGGACATGGAGACATCCAATTGGGACGACAAGTGAAATTGATTTTATTATGTGTAACAAAAAATTCGTCATCGAAGACTGCAGTGTGCTAAACAAGTTCAACACAGGTAGTGACCATAGATTGGTGAGATGTAAGATGCACCTCAACACTAAACTGGAACGTGGCAAGCTCATAAGACAAACAAAATGTATTGACATAACCAACCTTAAAAAACACCATAATACCTTCAAATTGGAACTGAAGAACAGATTCTCTGCTTTAGAAGGCCTAACATCGGAAGAAGTGGATATTTCGGAAGTTAACAGAAAAGTAACCAAAGCTCTTATGGAAACAGCAACAAAATTAGCTGGGTCTAAGAACAAGTTGCATGTAAACAAATTATCAGGAAAAACGAAAATGTTGATGCAAAAAGAAGAGAGATGAGGACAACTAAAGAAGATGTGACTTCCAAAGTGGAATATATAGAGCTATGCAAGACAGTAAGAAAAAGTATCACTGAAGACGTAAGGAAATTCAACTGTGAGCTAGTGAGGAAAGCAATTGAAAACAACCAAAGCCTAAAGATAGCAAAGGGACATCTCAGTAAGGGAAGAAAACAGATTATGGCTCTGAGAAAAGATGGTTCTATAACAAGAAATAGAGGTGAAATTTTGACAAGAGTGAAAGATTTCTACTCCAAATTATATGAAAGGGATGATACATGTACTCCAGACATCATGAAAGGTACCAGAGTTCTTCCAGTCCTCCCAGCAGAAGTTGCACATGCAATCAAGAACATGAAGCGGGGGAAAGCTCCAGGAGAAGATGGAATTACTATAGACATCATACAAGAAGCAAGTGGAGAAATTGAAACAGTACTCGCCCAAATTTTCACTCGATGCCTTAATGAAGGGAAGATTCCTGAGGATTGGAACAATGCTACAATGATCCTGCTACATAAAAAGGTGACATTGAGGATCTCAGGAACTACAGACCTATCAGCCTCCTATCAGTGGTTTATAAAATCTTCACTAAAGTTCTTTCACACCGCTTGAAGGTAACACTGGACATGGCTCAACCGAGAGAACAAGCTGGATTCAGGAGTGGCTACAGCACAATAGATCATATCCACGTACTGAGAGAACTAATTGAAAGAGCGAGGGAATATGAACTTCCATTGTGCATGGCTTTTATCGATTATGAAAAAGCCTTTGATTCGGTGAAACCATCAGCAGTTACCACGGCTCTGAAATCCTGCGGTATTGAAGGTGCATACATTAATATTATTAATAACATCTATGAAAATGCAAGTGCAAAGATTCGGCTGTTTGAAAATACAACACACATAAAAATTGGAAAGGGAGTGAGACAAGGTGACACCATATCTCGAAGCTCTTTAATGCCACATTGGAAAATGTCTTTCAATCACTGAACTGGGAAAACAAAGGGATAAAGATTAATGGAGATTATCTAACCCACCTTCGTTTTGCTGATGACGTAGTCATTTTTGCAACTACCCCATCAGAGCTGCAGAGTATGATCCAGGAACTTGCTGACAAGAGTAAAGAAGTGGGATTAAAAATGAACTTTCAGAAGACAAAAGTGATGTTCAATGCTTTTACAAGAAATGAAGATTTATCGATTGATGGAGAAAAACTGGAGATAACAGATACGTTTGTTTATCTTGGACAGCAGATATCAAGTGAGGGTCACATTGATGAAGAAATTAATCGGCGTACAAAACTTGCCTGGAGAGCTTTTGGAAGAAACAGCATAATTTTCAAGAGCAATATGCCATTATGTCTTAAAAGAAAAGTGTTTGATCAATGCATCCTTCCAGTGCTTACGTATGGTGCAGAGACGTGGACCTTAACTAAAAGAGACATACAAAGGCTGCAGACAACTCAAAGAAGCATGGAGAGGTGCATGCTTGGTATAACCAGGAGAGATAAGAAGAGGAACTCGTGGATCCGAAAAATGACAAGAGTGGAAGACATCATGATCAGAGTTAAATCCCTGAAATGGCAATGGGCTGGACATACTGCCAGAAGGACAGACCATAGATGGACAGCCGAAATTTTAGATTGGATTCCAAGGGACAGGAAAAGACCCAGAAAAGACCACATGGGAGATGGGTGGATGAAATTCGTAAATATGCGGGAGTGACATGGAGGAGACTGGCACAAGACAGACCGTTGTGGAGAAAACTTGGGGAGACCTTCGTCCAGCAGTGGATTGATAATGGTTGACAATGATGATGATGATGATATAGGGGATGTTGCCCGTCCTATGACGGAGTGAAATTTTTAATTGAAGCAGATTGAAAACAAATCAAATAGACGCCGGATTTCTGTAAGGAAATATAGTAAAAATTTATATAGTAAGAACTCATTCATGTTAGAACTAAAAATTGCATGCTATTTATTTCCGTTTTTTCAAAAACCTCGCGATAAATAACATTCTGTGTAAAATATTTGTTGTTTAACAATTGTAGATCAGAACGTTTAGCATAGATCAGATATTTTGCAAAATGTATAATATAATCAGCACTAAACTCGGAAAGTTGTTTTCGTGTAAACTTGCCTTAATAACTTTTACTTTGATTTTTCGCGTTAAATGGCTTTTTCTTCGGCACTCTTGTTATTCCGTCCACGGCTTGTTTATTTGACTGTCCTATTCGACGGTTAGTTTGAAACTTCATACCGAACCTTTTTTCTACAAAATAATGCGACATCTGGTATTACAAATCGGAACTATCTAAATTATCAACAATGTGCTATTGGGGGCGACATCTGATTTTAGATGCTATTTTGCTCAGTTTGACATCTCAAGATTTCAGTCTTTATTGTAGTTTAAGGCGTTTAGGTAGATCGATATTTCGCAAAATGTACAATAAAATCAGCACTAAACCCGGAAAGTTAGTTAAATTAAAAAAGAAAAAAATAATTAAAGCTTACAGATTAATATTCGAATTGTGCTAAATTAAATTATTATACAAAAGCAACTTGCCGTGATATTAAGAATTCAGTTCGAATTTTGTAGATCTGATAAACAGGACTCGAATCATTGATAATCCAATGTTTTTTAAATTGGCACGCGATCACCTTGACATCTAAAAGTGATCGCGTGCTATTATATAGCAGGCAATCGCTTTGACATCTTGAGAGCACACCCGAATTGATCGATACGTAATGGGGCAAAAACGCAGACGTTGCTGTGACGTCAAGCGTTCTAGACAGAAAGAGAGATCTTCAAATTTTAGAGATCTGGTTGTTTATATATATTACACTGTCAAAAATAACTTTAAAGACAGATTTCATTACATATTACTGAATCAGTAGCCATGTTAGGCCTAGTTAAACATGATAATAGATTTTATAGAAAAAGTAGCCACTTCGCGTGTTTCATTCTGAAACTATGTAATAGTTTTATGACCTATATGACGAGAACAAATTTTTTCCTTGCCCAAATGATAAGAGTTCATAATCTAAATAAAGCCCATCTGTTCGAATGATGTAAGTAATAATACAGAAAGGACGTGCGTATTTCTGAGTCACACGTCAATAGATGGCGCTGCGTCACAACTCCTAACTTTGTGCTCGCTGTTACGGCGTGGTAAGTGCTCCAGTTCAGCCTTGCCACGGCCAAAGAAATTCAAAACAGTGCCTCCTGCGGAAAAGCAAATGGATGTTGTATTCTGGTATGCAAACGCGGTACCCCTAGTGAATTTTCTTGTACGGGGAGGAACAACAAATCTCAAGACACGTTGAATTATGCCCGCCCGGGGGCGCAGGGGTCTAAGCGATGGCTTCTGATCATTCGTCCGAGATTTGTCCGGGTTCGAATCCCGGTGAGACATGGATGTTTGTTTGACTCACGGACCTGGCTCTCTCGCTTTCCTGGAACCAGTGGCCCTAAATTAGGGACGGACGGCTGCTTATAGCCCACTGAGTTGCTCACGGTGGTCGTTAAAGTTCCAATCTAAAAAGAAGAAGAAAAAACACCCGGAATTTCGACATTATGAGACTACAACGAAATTTGAAACTTACCGTCTTCGTTCTTCTCTTTTAGCAGAACGCTGAGATTTTGAATTTTCTTTCTTGGATTTACGGTGTCCTCCATCACTATCAGATGACGTTGTAGAATAATCTTCAGAAGAACCAGGTTCCGAACTTACATGTTCTTCTATGGGAGGTTCTATCATTTCTTCTTGATCCATTGGTTCCATGCCTTCTGGTACAACGAATTTGCGGCGATTTTTCAGAAGATAACGTCTTAAATTGCCGTAGCAACAATATTCAACAATCACCATGAGTCCTCCTACGTAATATAAGTGGAAAAGAATATTTGGTATCTCCAGTAGTTTTAAGAATTACACAGCCGCAGTGGGGATAAGAGAGTCATAACAAAAGTTCTGCACACATCAATCTGAAACGGAAGCGGGTGATGCAATCGGGAAAATCATTGCGTCATGTCAGGGTCAGGCTCTTATATTGACAAAAATAAGATATACATCTATGCCTCTTGGCGGAGAAACTGTAGAATATTTTAAGAAGAAAATATTCCGAAAAGGTTTATCAATATGAGTGGCATCAGTCCACGTAAGAATTTTTTCAATCGATATTTTAGAAGCTCAGATTTTATGGCGAATACATCAGAAGCAAAAATTAACACTTATGCCCCCCTGGTGGCCAAAGTATTTATTACCAAAAATTAGAAATTATATGCAAAAGATTTTCCATCAGGAGGTGTATCCACTGAAAAAAAGAAATTTCAAATCGTAGCTTTAGAAGAAGAGTTATCGGGAAAAATGTAATTTACTTTTACGCCCCCTAGCGGAAAATCTATGTGTAATTTGAAGAAGTAACTATATCTAAAATACTCTTCGACATAAACGGAATCGAAAGAAAAATATTTTTTTCAATCGGATGTTTGGAAGCAAATATGTGGAATAAAACGTATTTTTGAAGTAGACATCATCTGCATTTACGCCCTCTAGCGGCGAAATTGTACATCGTAGAAAAAAAACGAAATGAAGGATCATCATTCTCATATTTCAAGCTTCTCAATGCAAAAAGAATTTTTCAAATCGAACTAATAGTTGCAGAGATATCGTGGGTACAGACGGACGGATGAACGGACTGACGGACGGACAAACCGATAACATAAGCACGATCTTTTTTTACAAAAGACGTGCTAAAAAATAGGCTCCGTGTCATCCCCTACGAATCGCTGGACGAACTGTCATTGGACGTTACCCGAGTAATATGACAGCTGAACAAAGATGGCGTACTACGGGGCATCCAGGACCTACCTCACCACTGGGAAGGTGTCATTAGCAGCGGAGGTGAGTACAGTGAACGGCACTAAGGAAAGTTTTCTCCGTTACTTCACACTTTTCTTTAAAATGTACAGTGTGCAGAACTTTTGTTAGGACCCCCGTATCCTTACACCAAGGGCATACCACAAAAAAGGAATTCTACAGAGATTTTTGGTGAAAGGAACAAGTATGTTGAAACAAAGGTGCAATAGCTTAAAAATTTACACTGAAATAGCAAATAATTAGGAACATTCAATAGCAATCAGACACGTGCCGTCCTCACTTACGTATGTAACCATCACGTTAAAATGAATTTACATTGAGTTAGCTAGGAATACTCCCCGTTTTCTATACTCGGAGAGATAACGAATTATCAACGTCACGCGAGTCTACTAAAAATTGTGCACGGCTATCCTCTGTACGTAATCAATATACACTGACGGAAAAAAATTCCCAACACCACGAAAAAATAGTTGTAAAGGAATGAAATGGCGGCAATACATTTGTATAGGTAACATATTTAATCGATTAAGGTTTCAAGATCACAGCTTAATGTAATCTCGAGAAGAGCCATTTTGAATGTGAAATGCTGGTACATTAATAACCGGTGTAACCGCCAGAATGTTGAATGCAAGCACGCAAACGTTCATGCATTGTGTCGTACAGGTGCTGGATGTCAGTTTGGGGGATGGAATTCCATGCCTGTTGCACTTGGTCGGTCAATACAGGGACGGTTAATGCTGGTTGGGGTGACGCTGGAGTTGTCGTCCAATGATGTCCCATACGTGCTCGATTGGAGAAATATCTGGTGATCTAGCAGGCCAAGGCAACATGTCGACACTCTGTAGAGCATATTGGGTTACAACAGCATTATGCGGGCAAGCGTTATCCTGTTGAAAGACACCCCCTGGAATGCTGTTCATGAATGGCAGCACAACAGGTTGAATCACCAGACCGACGTACAACTGTGCCGTCAGGGTGCGTGGGATAACCACGAGAGTGCTCCTGCTGTCATAGGAAATTGCTCCCCAGACCATAACTCCAGGTGTAGGTCCAGTGTGTCTCGGCCGCAGACAGGTTGGTTGCAGGCGCTCACCTGGCCTCCTTCTAACCAACACACTGCCATCACTGGCACCCAGGCAGAACCGGCTTTCATCAGAAAACACAACAGATCTCCACTCCGTCCTCCAATGAGCTCTAGCTTGACACCACTGACGTCGCAAACGGCAGTGGTTTGGAGTAAGTGGAATGCACGCTACAGGGCGTCTGGCTCGGAGCTGTCCTTCAAGTAACCGATTTGTAACAGTTCGTTGTGTCACTGTGGTGGCAACTGCAGCTCGAATTGCTGCCGCAGACGTGGTACGATGCGCCACGGCCATAAGCCGTACACGGCGGTCTTCCCTCTCAATAGTGCCACGTGGCCGGCCGGAACCCGGTCTTCTTGAGGCAGTATCTTACCTTGACCACCGCTGCCAACAATCATGCACAGTGACTACATTCCTGCCAAGTCGTTCTGCAATATTGCGGAACGAAAATCCACCTTCTCGTAGCCCTATTACACGACCTCGTTCACATTCCGTGAGCTGTTGATAATGGCTTCTTCGTCTTCTTAGAGGCATTCTTGACTAACATCAACACCCTACGTCGAATCTCAAAGATAACTAACGCTCACGAACGTTACAGCGCGTATTTACAGCAAACCTGCATTGCATGTTCCGAGGGGCGCTACTAACGCCACACGTATGCGCCGAGCGCGAAATTTGCATAGACGTCATCTTACAGATGTACTCTCACCGCCTACCAACTGTCGTTTATCTAACACAACCCCTTCTTGGTGTTGGGATTTTTTCCCGTCAGTGTATGTTAGCCAGTAACGTAGAAACGTAGCGACGTAAGCCAATTTGGCAGCGGCCAGATAGCTGGGACCGGGATAGCAGGTGCCAGAATTTCGGAAACAGCCGTACTTGCTGGCTGCTCCCATACTACTGTATCAAGGGTGTACCAGGACTTGATAAGAATTAACAGACACTGAGCAAAAAGGTTCACATTGGTCAGCCACGCGTGGTTTGATCCTAGAGGTGAGAGTCTTTTTTTTATTGGAGGTTAACCGACCACCGTCCGCACCTCAGTGGGTTATAAGCAGTCACCCACTCCTAATTAAATTCCACTGGTTCCAGGGAAGGGTGAGAGCCAGCGCCATAAGACAAGCACAACATCAATGCCTCACCTGGATTAGAACCCGGTCCCATCTCGGACGAATGATAAGAAAACATCTCTTGGACCACTGCGCCACCGGGACCGAGACGTGAGCGTCCCGTGGCACGACTGGTATCTCAGCAACGAGGTGCAACAGTCACCTAGCTCACCAACCAGTGCAACAGCGGTACAGTTCGACCCATTTTCACATGCATCATGCGCCGTACCTTGCATCGCCTGGAGTTCCAAAGACGGAGACCAACGACAGTACTCATGATGACACCCAGTCATCGCAAACGTTTCGAATAGATCAAGGAACGTCGGCAATGGACTTTCAACAGATGGAAGAAAGTCGTCTGGAGTGATGAGTCCCGTTTCTTTCTACACCATGCTGATGGCCGGATGCGCATATGGCGTAAACAGCGTGAAGCCCTATCCACTAGTGTTCAACGAACTGGTGGAGGTGGTGTTCTGATCCGGATAGCTTTTTCCTAACAAGCCTTAGTCCGTTAATTACCATCCTACAAACATTGAATGGTGGAAGCTACAGTGATCTGTTATCCCACCATCTCCATCCATACCTGAAGGAGGTTTACCAGGATCACGGTGTCCTCTTTCAACAGGACAACTCACAGTGTCATCGGGCTCGTATAACCACTGAGTGGTTGGAGGAAAACGACAACGAATTCCTTACATTCCCTTGCCCGTGAAACTCCCCTGATTGTTACCCAATTGAACATCTGTGGAACATGCTGGAACAGGGTGTTAGAACTGCTGATCTTCCTCTATGGAATGAGTGTGAACTAACAGAGCTGTTGCTGTGGGCATGGGACATGTTATGCATGTAGGATATTCTAGGCTTCTTCTAGCCAAAGCTTGTAGAATCAGTTCCTAGGCGTCTGCGAGCCAAAGCTTGTAGAATCTTTTCCTAGACGTCTGCGAGCTAAAGCTTTAGAATCGGTTCCTAGGCGTCTGCAAACCAAAGCTTGTAGAATCGGTTCCGAGGAGTCTGCAAACCAAAGCTTGTAGAATCTGTTCCAATGCGTCTGTGAACCAAAGCTTGTAGAATCGGTTCCTAGATGTCTGCGAGCCAAAGCTTTAGAATCGGTTCCTAGGCGTCTGCGAGCCAAAGCTTGTAGAATCGGTTCCTAGGCGTGTGCTAGCCAAAGCTTGTAGAATCGGTTCCTAGGCGTCTGCGATCCAAAGCTTGTAGAATCGGTTCCTAGGCGTCTGCGAGCCGAAGCTTGTAGAATCGGTTCCTAGGCGTCTGCGAGCCAAAATTTGTAGAATCAGTTCCTAGGCGTCTGCGAGCCAAAGCTTGTAGAATCTGTTCCTAGGCGTCTGCGAGCCAAAGCTTGTAGAATCGGTTCCTAGGCGTCTGCGAGCCAAAGCTTGTAGAAACTTTTCCTAGACGTCTGCGAGCCAAAGCTTGTAGAATCGGTTCCTGGGCGTCTGCGAGCCAAAGCTTGTAGAATCGGTTCCTAGGCGTCTACGAGCCAAGGCTTGTAGAATCGGTTCCTAGGCGTATGCGAGCCGAAGCTTGTAGAATCAGTTCCTATGCGTCTGCGAGCCAAAGCTTGTAGAATCGGTTCCAAGGCTTCTGCGAGCCAAAGCTTATAGAATCTCTTCCTAGGCGTCTGCGAGCCAAAGCTTGTAGAATCGGTTCCTAGGCGTCTGCGAGCCAAAGCTTGTAGAATCAGTGCCTAGGCGTCTGCGAGCCAAAGCTTGTAGAATCTGTTCCTAGGCGTCTGCGAGCCGTTATTGCACAGAAGGGTGGACCAACGCGTTATTTTACAAGTGTTGCTAAGGCAACACTAAAACCGTTTATAAAACAGCTCACACCGCAACGAATTAAGAGGTGTCCCTAGCGTAGATTGGGCCAATCTGGAAAAGACTCGAGATTTTAACGACTTTGAAAGACACATTGTAGTGGGCGCTAGGTGGGGAAGGGCATGCATCTCAGAAACGATAAACCTGCTCGGCTGTGCAAGAACAACTGAATCGAGGGTGTACAGTGAATGGTGAATAAACAACTAAAAATGCAGTCAGCGTTCTTGCTGTGCGCGGAAACGGATGATCGACGCTCGAGAACAACCTAGGCTAGGGAGGACTGTACGAGCTTACAGACAAGATCCATTAAGTAAAGTAACAGCTTAGTACAACAGTGGCATCAAGGAGAAAATTTCAACCAACAAAGTCCGCCGCACATTGGCACGACTCAGGCGAGGACTGGGCTGCCGTGATACCGAGAAGGTTGCCGGTGGGTCACCATATTCTGAGGCGGCAGGCCTTATCCCAACTCATGAAAGAAAAAGTAAATACAGTGAATTCCCGTTAGAACGTACTTCACGGGATCATCTAATGCAGTTCGTTATAACGAAATTTCGTAATAACGTGATTTCGTCTTCTTTTTCCAAGAAATTTTAAGTAAACAATATATTTAGAAAATCTGACATTAAATTTTCGCTTACAAACTTTCCACTTTCAAATCCATATATTAATTCTATAAGGTTTTTTACTGCAAGACCAGTTGTGAGAGAATGGCTGAACGTAAACATAAGGTTGTTGATGTATCAAAATAAAGGTCTTACCATGTAGATGTGCCAGTCAAAGAGAAAAATAAGATTGGGGCAACGGTTCGGGCGTTGTGTAGCGGCAGAGTTCCCATGTAAAGTCGATGGGAGAAGCGTGCGGTTGGCATCTGATCGCCTGCTGTTGACTCCCGCGCTGTTGAAGGAGAAAGTATGGAGGGACTCAGATAGAACAAAGTCTCTCTTCTCAGCGAACCGCTGTACAAAACAACGTTAGCAGGAATTTGTTTGAAAGTTCTTATCGGAACAGCGAACACTCGAAGACCTGATTGCGTTGTGCCATTGGACTGTGTGATGTATATATACGATTTAACATTCGTTCGATCCACTTTATTCACGTAGGTAAGACGTTTCCCATTATGTGAAGATGTAAATAAACGTTTCATATCAGTTCATTCTTAAAAAAAAAAAAAAAAAAAACTTATGGTTGATTCTGACGGGTTTCGTCTACCGGGTTCGAATCCCAGTGAGGCATAGATGTTGTGTCTGTCTTACGGCACTGGACCTCTCCCTTCCCTGAAACCAGTGACTCTAAATTAGGGACTGGCAACTGCTTTTAGCCCAAGCGTTGTCTTACGATCATTCGTTCGTGAAAGGTCCGGGTTCAAATCCCGGCGAGGCATGGATGTTGTGTTTGTCTTACGCCACTGGCTCTCTCCCTTCCCTGGAACCAGCGACTCTAAATTAAGGACAGGCGATTGCTCATAGCCCATGTGTTGGCTTATGATCATTCGTTCGTCAAAGGTCCGGGTTTGAATCCCGGTGAGGCATGGATGTTGTGTTTGTCTTACGAACCTGGCTCTCTCCCTTCCCTGGAACCAGTGACCCTAAATTAGGGACTGGCGACTGCTTATAGCCCAAGCGTTGGCTTATAATCATGCGTTCGTGAAGGGTCCGGGTTCGAATCGCGGTGGGGCACGGAGGTTGTGTTTGTCTTACGCCACTGGCTCTCTCTCCCTTCCCTGGAACCAGTGACCCTAAATTAGGGACGGGCGACTGCTTATAGCCCATTGAGTTGCTCACGGTGGTCGTTAAATCAGGTGACGTATCACTTTGTCCGTGTTCATTTCGTCCACGCTCACTTCGTCCAGTTCATTTCGTCCAACGTTCACTTTGTCCGCTGTTCACTTAGTCCAATGTTCACTTTGTCCGCTGTTCACTTAGTCCAATGTTCACTTCGTCCACTGTTTATTTCGTCCACCGTTCATTTCGTCCACATTCATTTCGTCCTCCGAATGAATGGAATACTGTGAAAATTATCTGTCTTCATGGAGTTTTGTGATAGGTAGAAGAAAAGGTCAGCGGACATAGCTCGCATGCGATTTTTTTTTCCTGTCTGAGTTTCTCGATTAAAACATAATGATTTTAAATGTAATTTAAAGTAAAACAAGGAACTTAACTTTGAAGAACTTTTTCAATCACTATAACATCACTCACGCTATGTTCATAAAAGGAGTGTAAAGTGGGATTTTTTATAACGCTGCACTTTTATTTAAGCACTAAATATTTACATAAGATGCCAAGTTATTAATATTTCTCTTTTACTTACTTAGGCACTAAATAATAATTACTATGCCTGATGGCGTAGGTCCCTTTGACATTTTTATTCTACCGATGTCATTCAAAACGTTTACGTATCCACTCAAGGTAATCCTATTGTGCTTTTACTGAGGCACGAAATATTAATTCATAAGCCCTAGGCTTAGGCCGTTTCAACAGTTTTTATTCTACGGATGTCATATTCACATTGCTTATGTGTTAAGTCAGGGTAATAATATTGAGCTTCGCTCAGGCAGTAACTTTAATTTAATAGGCCCTAGGACTAGCATTTTTTCACAGTTTTTATTCTGACCATGTGATATTTGTAACGTTCACGTATCAACTCAATTTAATTATACTGCGCTGATACTTTGACACTAAATATTATTTCATAGGCCAGTGCCTTTTTTACAGCATTTATTCTACTGATGTCCTATTCATAACGTTTACATATCAAATTAAGGTAATAAAAGTGCGCTTTTGCGCAGTCATTAAATATTATTTCATAGGTAGGCCTGAGACCTAAGCCTTTTTTACATTGGTTATTCTACGGATGTCATATTCATAATGTTTACATATCAAGTTATGATAATAATATTGCGTTTTTACTTAGACACTAAATATTAATTCATAGGCCTTAGGCTTAGAATTAATATTTAGTATACCGATGTCCTAGACCCTATTAATTAATATTTTATGGCTAAGTAAAAGATCAATATTAATAACTTGATATGTTATGCAAATACTATGAATATTTAGTGTAATGCCTTAAAATCTGTTAAAATCTGCTTACTAATTAATGTTTAAAGCCGAAGTAAAGGTGCAACATTAATAACTTGACTTGATATGTAAGAGTTATGAATACAATATATTAGAACATAAACTGTGAAAAAGGCCTAGGCCTAGGGCCTATGAAATAATATTTAGTGCATGAGCAAAAGCGCAATATTATTACCTTAATTTGATAAAAAATGTTACGAATATGACGTACTTAAAATAAAAACAGTTATAACGAATTAGCTTTATACTCTTTACGCTAAGCTAATTATATGAATGATTCTCTTCCTAGCAGTTAGCTAATGATATACTTGTACTAAGCTTCAAAACAGTGAACTCAAAATGGTTGTTACTAGTTAATTACGAACGTAAACAAAGTCTTAACGCTGGTTATTTATGGTAATGAATAAAAGTTATAAACCTAACAGCCAGACAGAGGTCTGACAAAAACTATTAATTGAGAAAGACGTACTTACTGCAACTTCTTTATTATAAGACTCTTGGTCAACTAAAGCACACACACAACTTGTTTTACACTAATGAAGAATCTCTCCTCATAACAACACAATCTCTCCTCGTATTATAAACGCTCTCCGTAAACAACAACGCTCTCTCATAACAACAACAAAAGCTCTCCCTAAGTCTCGATGAACGCGCCTATATACTAGCTACCACCACGTCATGACTTACACTCATTGCCAGATCTCATTCATCGGGTGAAATAATATTTCGTTCAGTAAGAAGATAATTTACATAGTAAAATAAAATAACCAGAGATAGTAAAATCAAAAGGAAAGTGAATATAGAGTATACGTTACACAGTGATAGAGGCCTAGGCCTAGGCCTAGGGACTATGAAATGATATTTAGTGCCTGAGCAAAAGCGCAATATTATTACCTTGACTTGATACATAAACATTATGAATATGACATCAGTAGAATAAATACTGTAGAAAAGGCCTAGGCCTAGGGATTATGAAATAATATTAAGTGCCTGAGCAAATGCGCAGTATTATTACCTTGATTTGATATGTAAATGTTATGAATATGACGTGATTAGAATAAAAACTGTGAAAAAGACCTAGAGCATATGAAATAATATTTAGTGCCTAAGTAAAAGCGCAATAATGTTACCTTGAGTTGATATGTAAACGTTATGAATATGACATCCGTAGAATAAAAACTGTTGAAATGGTCTAGGCCTAGGGCTTCTGAATTAATATTTCGTGCCTCAGTAAAAGCACAATGTTATTACCTTGAGTGGATGCGTAAACGTTTTGAATGACATCGGCAGAATAAAAAATGTCAAAAGGGCCTACGCATGAGTCTTAGTAATTATTATTTAGTGCCTAAGTAAGTAAAAGAGAAATATTAATAACTTGGCATCTTATGTAAATACTTAGTGCCTAAGTAAAATTGCAGCGTTATAAAAAAATCCCACTTTACACTCCTTTTATGAGCATAGCGTGAGTCATGCTATAGTGATTGACGTCGTACCGTACAAAAGAATTAAAAAGTTCTTTAAAGTTAGGTTCCTTGTTTTACTTTAAAGAACATTTAAAATCATTATATTTTAATCGAGAAACTCAGACAGGAAAAAAAATCGCATGCAAGCAATGTCCGCTGACCTTTTCTTCTACCTATCACAAAAACTCCATGAAGACAGATAATTTTCACAGTATTCCATTCATTCGGAGGACGAAATGAATGTGGACGAAATGAACGGTGGACGAAATGAACGGTGGACGAAATGAACATTGGACTTAGTGAACAGTGGACGAAGTGAACAGTGGACAAAGTGAACGTTGGACGAAGTGAACAGTGGACAAAGTGAACGTTGGACGAAATGAACTGGACGAAGTGAGCGTGGACGAAATGAACACGGACGAAGTGATAGGGAACCTTAAATCTTTAGTCACAAAAAAAAATCGCGAACCTGGACTATTATCTTTACTGAAGTGGCTGAATGAATTTGTCAATCAAATAAATTTTACATTTGGTGTTTCATATCAGTTTATTATTTTCAAAAAGAAAAAAAAAACTTAACGTCAATTCCGATGGGTTTCTTCTAGTATGCTTGTGAAAACAAAAAGAAATACCTAAAAACACTTTGAAACAAACCTTTGCATATACGTACGCACCAGGGTGGATTGAAATGTAACGCACATTATATTTTTTGGCAACAGTTTAACAGATAGGCAAACCAAAACATATACACAGTAAAACTACATTTCTTAGCTATTTTTCAACATAAGAACCGATTCGCTCGAGACATTTATCCCAGCGTGGTACCAGTTTTAGTATACCTTGTTCATAGAAGTCCATTTTCCGGGTGTAACTGATTTGACTTCGTCAGTAAAATCGAAGCAATGCCCGTCCAGCAATATTTTCAAGGGGCCAAACAGATGAAAGTCCGAAGGAGCCAGGTCCGGGCTGTATGGTGGGTGCTGGAGCATCTCCCAGCCAAATTGCGCAATTTTGTCATGAACGTATAGTGCAACATGTGGGCAAGCGTTGTCATGAAGCAGTCTGACATTGTCACGAAGGACACAATGCAACTTCGTCAATGTGTTGGCTTAGGTTTTGTCTTTCACAGTAGTCCCAATTGGATGAAACTCCAAGATGAGAACACCATTCATATCCCAGAACACCGTCATGAGGGCAACTTGTGCAGATTGGGTTACTCTAAATTTTTTGGTGAAAGGGAGTCGGAACGTTTCCACACCATACAGGCCTTTTTTTGTGTGTCCGAATTGTAGTGGTACGCCCAGGAGCAGAGCCCATTTAAGAAGACAGAGGATCCCGGGCTGGACAGTATTTTGGGGCTCCAGGATTAGTGGCATATCTCGGATTTCACTATTAGTGGTCGAATAAAAATACCTCAGAAAAAACATTCCCAAAATATGATTAGGAAGCGATAAAAATATCCCCACCACCATATCGAAGTGAGTATCCCATGATTCACGGACGAATCAGTGTTAGCAAATAAAACATAAAAATGCATGGTTGAAAAATGGACACCAGTTCAGTTCTATTTTAATATCAGGGTTTAGAATATCGAAGCAGTGGACAAAATAATATGATCCCAGTATCATTCATGATTCAAACAAATTATTTGTGTATGAAAATGTCCCACAATTACAGATGTGTACAAAAAAACAACTGTAATGCTTTCAAAAGATTTGACGATGGACTGGGGGCAATTATACTTTTTGTGGACTCCTCCTAAAGAAGGGGAAAGTAATATAAAAAATTCACAAGGCAGTTTCTTATTGTTTTTGCTGTGCTATCTGCAAAAAATTAAAAAAGCCAAAAAGAAAACTGGAACTCCATCAATTCTTCAAGCATCCTGCAAATTTCTGGGGCCCCTTGAAAATGTGGGGTTCGGGGATGGAGCCCCCCCCCCCCCTCATCCTCTTAAGTGGGATATGCCCAGGAGACATCGCCCATCACTACACCTGCCAGAAATTCATGTCCTGAGTAACGCATCAAGTGGTCCAAGTATGTCATCATTCTCTGTTCCTTCTAGTCGTCTGTCAAGTTCTTGGTCACCCATCGCGCACCAACCTTGCGAAATTGTAATTTGTCATGCACAATATCGTACGCTATACCGTACGAAATGTTGAACTTCTGTGCCAATGTGCGCAGATGGATCCGTCGGGCACTAAGAATTGCCTGTTCAGTGCCTCTCACAGTGTCAGGTGATGACGCAGTTACAAGTCGACTGGAACGCGGAGAATTACGGCCCTGTGCTCCATCTGGAGATGTTGCTGCGGTCCAGGAAATCACTACCATACACTTCGACCATTTCTTTGGGAATTTCCGTCGGAGTTTTCCGTTTAGCCCACAAAAATTCTGACTACACTGCGTTGCTCCTCATTCGTAGACGACGCTAACAAGCGCGATATCTTTGTGCCGTCGTTCACACTGTCTTCCATAACGGCGACACCTGATCTAGTCAAACCGGTCTGTAGCTTGATATTCAAACTCGTGGTCTGCCAAACTGCAAACTGCAACCTGCAAAGAGAAAAAAATCCGATCCTCCAACGTATACACACAGAACCTATACGTATTTACAACTCCTCCGTTTGCACAAATTCAATAAATTTTTTTCTACAAGTCTTTTTCTGGCTTTAGAAATCAGAACGTTTTGCAGAGAATGCATACTTGCAAAAAACATATTCTCGGAGACGTTTGTCTGATAGGAAAAAAGAAATGACGCACTTTTTCGGAGCATGAAAGTGCCTGCGATGCATTGATCGTTGACAACGGAGTCGTGACATCCTCGTCGTGACTGCATTCCTGATCAGCTCCGTCATGTCGTTTTAACACAACTGACTGAATGATGTCGTCATATTTCAGTTCATAAGAGGTGAGTAAACAATCATCTGCCGACACAAAATCTTCAAGTTTTACATCATTAGGAACGGAAGTGGACTCCGCAACCGAGTTCCATAACAATGTTTCACGTTCGATAGAGGTTTCCACGTCCAAATCTTTTTCTCCTGAATTCTTTTCATCGGAATCAGTCAATGCAGCATGTTTCCAACAGTTGACGATGGTTTTTTCGCTAACTTCGCTCCATGCTCCTGCAATCATATCCATAACCCCTTTTACGTTTATTTGTCCTTTGTCAGCTCTTTCAATCCCGAAATCCGAGCTGAAAACATTTTCAGAGGTTGCTACCTTCCTTCTGAAATGGGAATGATGAGTTCTTTGTAAGGAACATTTGTAAGAATTGATTTCGTCATAATGAAATCAAAGATACGTTGCATCAAGGAAATGTTTGGAGGGAGGTTACAAGGATTTCGTTCTAACGGGACTCCACTGTACACACTCTCTCTCTCTCTCTCTCTCTCTCTCTGTTGCTGGGTTCGAGCGTCGTGACCAAATTCACATCCTGTAGACAGTAAAGGTTCGCCATTCTTTTCTATTCTCCACAGTTCTTAGTATTTCTGCAACTAATACATTTGTGAGAGTTTGTATGTACTATCACTTCAATATTCTTGTAGAAAAAAAGCAAGTAATGCTAAAACGACGTAGTTTATATACCGCTTTGACGGCTTCGTTATATCGAGCTTCGAAAAAAAAGAAACTTACCTAGCAAATGTTTTGTTAACAGAAACCCTGTTTTGGTTCACCCCTTCCCGTTACTCGAATACCTAATTTAAACCCCATCCCTTTGGGCTGATATCCATTACCTCCGTCCGCTTTTACCAGTTGCACTTGAATGACCAATACAATCTAATCAAATATGCTATCAATAGTCTGGGTAAGAAACTCGAAATTCACTGTGTACGTTAATATTTTGAGGTTCACCTGCAGTAAAATATTTGGGTTGCTGCTTTTCATATGTACATTATTTTTCTTTTTATAAGATCTGTGTCTGATTTACTACATTTTGGGCATTCCAGTTACATGAATTTTTCTACTGCAGTTCTGGGAAGTCCATTTCAGTTGAAGCAAAAAGACTTTTTTCAGTTGAAAGTAATTAAATAAAAATTAATTTTCATATTCTTTAAATTCTGTCGCTTTATAAATTTGTACTGAAATTCTGGACATTTTTAATTTTCTCAAGAGATTTTTGTAATTATTTTATTAATGACTTGCTCACAGCCTGCGCCATGCACGGATGAAAAAGCTGTGATTTAAATTTTTATAACATGTACCGTAAAATATATATATATATACATATACATAAAACCTATATAATAGGCTACGTCTGTAATATGTCTGGCTTTTGTTTCTTCAAAAGTTTCATTGGTTTTATGAAGATTGGTTTGCACGCCATCGCTGGTGTCGTTCTCTATTTATGCGATGTTTTTTTTCAGCTTTATATCCTTTCATCTTCTACTACAAAGAAAAAATTCCACGGAACCAATAATTTTTTTAAATTTCCATCACAGTGATTCTTCTACGCCTGCAGTTACTTTCTTAAAATTTTACTTGTTCCTTTTTATAAAATAAAATAATGCTGATTCCTTTTTATGAAATAAAATAACGCTGATTCCATTTTACGAAATTATTTTCCTTTTTATGAAATTACTCTACAATGCAAAGAAAATGAAATATAACAAGACGTAACACCTACGTAATAGAACAAACGTCGCAGGCCGTTGTTCGAGCACGTGCGTGTTGCCACAGATGAAGTCGTTTGTCTTACTAACTTTGCTTTATTTTCCCGTGTTTCTCCTTGATTTTGCGTATCGTACGATAGTGGTGAGTTTAGTTCCAATTTCGGCCACTGCATAAAAGCAGATGGCGCTGCAAGTAGTGCACGACATTAGAGCGTTAGAGACATAGGTCTTATAGGTAACTTTTGAAAAATAAATTGATTTTTTGAAACGTTTGGATTTCTGTTCTCACTAAAACCGAAGAAACTATAAGAAATTCTGAAATCAATTGTCGCAATAAAATTCATAAGAATGGAATAAAGTCTTCTACACTGTATCAGACAGAATGTGTGTTGCTTCTCAGCAACGGCAGCCATTTTTTACGCTTTCCAACAGTAGTCTGAGCAAGCGTATATGCTCCAGCTTTGTCCGTCCGCACGATAACTCGCGTAAAAATGGTTCGATTTCAATGAAATTTTGTGGTAGGGAACCACATGGGGATGAACCTTATTGAAAATGGAAGGTCAGGACATAGGAGCGGGATCTATTCCATTGCCCTTATGCGTCATAACTTACGTAAAAATTATTCCATTTGAAACAAAACTTTATCATGTTGTTCCGGAGGTATACTGAATTGGTTCTGTTGAATATTATCAAAATGGAGTCAAAGGTCAGGAAACACGAGCGATACTTATTCTACAGCCATTATCCTCTTAACTTGACTAAAATTGCTTCTATTGGGACAAAATATTAGTATGTTGTTCGGGAGGTGTACTGAACCTGTTCTGTTGAATATCATAGAAATGGTGTCAAAGGTCAGAACACAGCTGCGAGATTTATTCCACAGCCATTATCCTCATAACTGGACTAAAAATGCTTCTATTGCGATAAAACTTTAGTATGTTGTTCCGGAGATATTCGAAACCGGTTCTGTTGAACATCATGGAAATGGGGTCAAAGGTCAGGACACAGGAGCGAGATTTATTCCACAGCCATTATCTTCATAACTTGAATAATGATTTCTGGTATGTTGGAAAGCGTATGAAAATCAATGCATTGCATGAGTTTACTAACTTGTTTTATCTTACACTTAATCTTAATAGAGAGCCTGCGGTGTGCCCATAAAAATCGGTAAAGGGTTGTTAAATGTTATTGCCTCAATACAAAAAATAAACTCAACGATTCGTAGGTAGACTTCTGTTGAAAAAATTTCTAAAGAGTAACACCTGATGCTCATATAACTTTGGAAGGGAGTGAATAAGCAGGGAATGTGGTATCTTGATAACTGTTACCAAAAGTGGGCTACAACAGCAGACCCCCTTCATATACGACTCGTCCCTACTAAAAACCTACAAATTGGTGTGAAGTGGGCCCAGGAACGCCAAACATTGACTAATAATTTACCACTACAGCATACGTTGAATCAAAAAGAAGTGTGATAACGTAAAATACAATATGTACATCCAGAAGTTGGACAAAATATTGTGAGCCCCTGATTATAGGCGTTCATGTTATTCGTATAGGTTACAATGGAAAAAACAAACGTTGTGATTGTCTTTTGCGTATTTTTCTACGCTTTCCAACCGTACGTTGAAGAAGCGTATACGCTCCAGATTTGTCCGTCTGTTCTGTCTGTCTGTCCGATTTCGATGAAATTTTAGTATCTGTAGGAGATACCCTCGGGACGAACCCTATTGAAAAGGATAAAGTGGGGTCAATGGTAAAGGTACAAGAAATATCGGAAATTTTCCTCTGCAAACTTAGGAGCGGGATCCATTCCATCGCCCTTATGCGTCATAACATACGTAAAAATGCTTCGATTACGACAAAACTTCATCATGTTGTTTCGGAGATATACTGAACCGGTTCTGTTTAATATCATCGAAATGGGGTCAAAGGTCAGACACAGATCGAAATTTATTCCACAGCCATTATCCTCATAACTTGAGTAATGATTTCTGGTGTGTTGGAAAGCGTATCATAATCAATGCATTGCATGATTTTACTTACTTGTTATTTGTATATATTCTCAAAGTTGTACGCCACTGTAGTACAAGTTGTGTTCAGCAGCGTTTTTCTCGAGCGGTCGATGAAATATCAGACTTCCGAAGAGAACAAATCGTCGGAGCTCGTTTAGCAGGAGCGTTTGTAACCATAACAACCAAATTGGCTGGTGTTTCAAGAGCAAGATTCTCTACGGTTATGACTGCGTTCACAAAGCATGGCCAGACTTCATCGGTGAAGAAGATCAGTGGGCGAAAACCGATACTGAATCAGAGGGACTTTCGAAGACTAACAAGGATTTTGTCCAAACAGCGCACAATTACTGCAGCAAAAGTGACAAAGTAGAACCCAATATTCACCTGGAGAGCCCTTTGCCCACAAAAACAATCCGCAGAGAACTTACTAAATAGTTACCTGATCAAGCACCATATTTTACAAAAAAAAAACTGCACTTTATGAGGAAAGCACCACCCATTGTCAATGTTTAGGAAGGGGAGCCACCTGAAACCTACCCCCCCAACAAAATGGCGGTCATGTTTTCTAAAATGGCGGCCATAAAATTTAAATTACCTGGATTCTTTTAATTTATGGAAGTTACGTGTCTATTTATATGTTTTTAGGTACACTGAATTCAAACAAAGGCTCTGAAACGTTGTTGGAAGTCCGTGGGACGAGATATCCAACATGGCAACCAAAATGTGATAGTGTTTTATTTTATTCTATTTCTGCTGAAGTATTTTACGAAAAATATTCAATCCTTTTTTCTTTTTTTTTAAGTAGTTCGAAGGTAAAATTTGGCTTTTAATGAGAGGGTGTAGAAATGAACTGGCGCCATTTTTAAAGAAATGCTACAAAAAGTTTGAAATGACAGTTTTATTTGAAGTAGCATTACTGTTCACTTAATGGCTCGCAAGGAAGTGTCTAGTCAAAAACCTGTTGGTTTGCTCATGAGCCGCCTGGTCTACCGCAATAGCAGAAAAAGAATTGGATGGCTTCCGTATAACACAATTTCCTCCTTTAAACTCCACATGAAAGGCTGGTAAGCGCAATGGAAGCTCCTCCGGTCCTTTACATGAACGGTCACCCACCTCGCATAGTGAACATTGTCTAGCAGACCAAACCACGGTAGCATTGACTTGATACACTCCTTGAAGAGGTCGTACTTCCCTTCACGTATAGAACGAACGAAACTCAGAAGAAGACTCTGTAAATTCAAAACAAGAAGCCAAAACTGAAATGTTGGAGTCTGTTCTAAACGGCATTTCATCCTCAGTTCCATTGATTCTTCAGGAGCTTCAGAATCATACGCTTCTTTCAAAAGAATGTACCGAGTGATAGCAGTGATTTGGTGAAACTTTCTGGCTTTCGTAACATGAGTCACTTTCAGAACTCTGTCAGCCGTTGTCTCTGTTGAAATTCCAGATTTAGCCACGAGAGCAGTCCATCCACAGCGCTCAAGAAGCTTCTCTAAGACTCTCAAAATTCCTTGCACCACATAGAATGGTGCAATTAGGACAACAAATTTGTCCTCTCCAAAAACATCTGGCCAATTCCACTGAATCATTTTGCACAATGTAAAGAGCGATTGATCGACAGTTATCAGCGGAGTCTGGCCTAGGTTCAAGAATGATGTAACCCTGCGAATGACAGCCATGCCATGGCGGATCATTGATATTGATGATAATGACTCGTAAAACAGTGGTAACAGTGCCTGAATTCCTGAAACCACTGAAGTCATAATACCAGAAGCATGAAATGCAGTCCATGAGATATCCAAGTTCTTGTCATCGATGTTCTTCTCCTTGGTATGATGCACGAAGACACGCTCCAATTAATCCCTTTCTTTTACATAGTCAAGACCAACGGACAAAGATGGAATAAAGGTGTCTATAAAAGATCTTGTGCGCATTTCGGGTGAACTAGTGTTTTGGTTGGTGGGAACTTTGCCTTCACCATGCCATATTCCTCAGAGAGCTCAGAAACCCTCGTAGTCTTCAAATCTACATCACAGAAATTAGAAGCAAACTTCCTTCTTTCTCCCTGTTGGGTAGGTGTAAGCACTTGAAAGATGGACAGGCTAGTGCCATGGAAATATTCTTGCGATGTAACGCGAGAGGAAATATTCTTGCGATGTAACGCGAGAAACTACCTTCTTTCTCCCTGTAGGGTAGGTGTAAGCACTTGAAAGGTGGACAGGCTAGTGCCATGGAAATATTCTTGCGATGTAACGGAAATATTCTTGCGATATAACGCGAGAAACACCCTTCTTTATCCATGTTGGGTAGGTGTAAGCACTTGAAAGATGGACAGGCTAGTGCCATGGAAATATTCTTGCGATGTAACGCGAGAGGAAATATTCTTGCGATGTAACGCGAGAAACTACCTTCTTTCTCCCTGTAGGGTAGGTGTAAGCACTTGAAAGGTGGACAGGCTAGTGCCATGGAAATATTCTTGCGATGTAACGCGAGAGGAAATATTCTTGCGATGTAACGGAAATATTCTTGCTATATAACGCGAGAAACACCCTTCTTTATCCATGTTGGGTAGGTGTAAGCACTTGAAAGATGGACAGGCTAGTGCCATGGAAATATTCTTGCGATGTAACGCGAGAGGAAATATTCTTGCGATGTAACGCGAGAAACTACCTTCTTTCTCCCTGTAGGGTAGGTGTAAGCACTTGAAAGGTGGACAGGCTAGTGCCATGGAAATATTCTTGCGATGTAACGCGAGAGGAAATATTCTTGCGATGTAACGGACATATTCTTGCTATATAACGCGAGAAACACCCTTCTTTATCCATGTTGGGTAGGTGTAAGCACTTGAAAGATGGACAGGCTAGTGCCATGGAAATATTCTTGCGATGTAACGCGAGAGGAAATATTCTTGCGATGTAACGGAAATATTCTTGCGATATAACGCGAGAAACACCCTTCTTTATCCATGTTGGGTAGGTGTAAGCACTTGAAAGATGGACAGGCTAGTGCCATGGAAATATTCTTGCGATGTAACGCGAGAGGAAATATTCTTGCGATGTAACGGACATATTCTTGCTATATAACGCGAGAAACACCCTTCTTTATCCATGTTGGGTAGGTGTAAGCACTTGAAAGGTGGACAGGCTAGTGCCATGGAAATATTCTTGCGATGTAACGCGAGAGGAAATATTCTTGCGATGTAACGGAAATATTCTTGCTATATAACGCGAGAAACACCCTTCTTTATCCATGTTGGGTAGGTGTAAGCACTTGAAAGATGGACAGGCTAGTGCCATGGAAATATTCTTGCGATGTAACGCGAGAGGAAATATTCTTGCGATGTAACGCGAGAGGAAATATTCTTGCGATGTAACGCGAGAAACTACCTTCTTTCTCCCTGTAGGGTAGGTGTAAGCACTTGAAAGGTGGACAGGCTAGTGCCATGGAAATATTCTTGCGATGTAACGCGAGAGGAAATATTCTTGCGATGTAACGGACATATTCTTGCTATATAACGCGAGAAACACCCTTCTTTATCCATGTTGGGTAGGTGTAAGCACTTGAAAGATGGACAGGCTAGTGCCATGGAAATATTCTTGCGATGTAACGCGAGAGGAAATATTCTTGCGATGTAACGGAAATATTCTTGCGATATAACGCGAGAAACACCCTTCTTTATCCATGTTGGGTAGGTGTAAGCACTTGAAAGATGGACAGGCTAGTGCCATGGAAATATTCTTGCGATGTAACGCGAGAGGAAATATTCTTGCGATGTAACGGACATATTCTTGCTATATAACGCGAGAAACACCCTTCTTTATCCATGTTGGGTAGGTGTAAGCACTTGAAAGGTGGACAGGCTAGTGCCATGGAAATATTCTTGCGATGTAACGCGAGAGGAAATATTCTTGCGATGTAACGGAAATATTCTTGCTATATAACGCGAGAAACACCCTTCTTTATCCATGTTGGGTAGGTGTAAGCACTTGAAAGATGGACAGGCTAGTGCCATGGAAATATTCTTGCGATGTAACGCGAGAGGGGTTGTGGTCTATATTGTCCTATGTTCCCATAGCGAAAATTCCCTTTCGCAGGTTGCTTGGACAAAGGACAATTTCCTCTTTAGCTCGCAGTACCTGAATTTGGCAGAGAGAATATGTTACCTTATCCACTCTATCTGATGACACTGAAATTCATAATTCGTGCATCTCATCGACAATTTTCCTGCTACGAGTTTTGGAGTACGCAGAAAGAGCCGTATACATAGGGAGAGAAGGTTCATGTTCTCGACTGTGTCGTTCAAAACGTGATTCAGATTTTGGGCCCGGTTTCTCATATTTAATGCAATGAGTTGGCTGACTGTAACAGCTACCTGTGTTGATGGAGCCTCACTACCCAGTGTGCATCCATGTAGAAGAAGGTTTATCTCCGCAAGTAAACCTGGGGGCACAGAAGCCTCCTGGCAACCTCTCTGAAACAATCCAGTAAAGGTACAAGAAATATTGGAAATTTTCCTCTGCAAACTTCTTATGAATTTAAAGAATGCTGGTGCATCGTCATCTAACATATCTTCAGAAGAAACATCCCGGGATACATTGACACCATTCCGCACAAGTAAGTAATCTCTTCCTGATTTCTGTACTCGTAGTTCAGGAAAATGTAATAAAATTTGCTCGCGAAGACGTGTTGCGTGAATAGTGGGCATTTCATCAGCATGTTGGCCTAGCAAATCTATAAATCGATCTTTGTATGCAGCAGTAAGATCTGCCATTTTGAAAATGTATTCGGTATCATCACTGTTGAGTTTATACCTAACGAACGAGCAATATGTTCAAAAGCCATAGTGGAACACAAACTTAAGCTTTCATTCTCATGATACTGTCCTTCCATTGATGTTACATTAACTTTAGCCCTGTATTGGTTACACAACCATGTGTGGGAGATCTTGTGGTATTTAGCTCCTTAGGAAATTAGATCACCTCTTGATATTACGCCTGCCAAGTCAAATCTGCCTACCTCGAATGCCCATTTTTTCAAAGTTTCCATTACGTCAATATTGACGATGTGGCAAAGAGGTGATTACACTGGTGTCATTGCAGATGAAGCAAACAACTTCTTCTAAATCTTTTGGTATCGTTGACAACGACGGGTTTGTGTAGATGTCATGGGTAAACCATCATCTTGTGTAGAAACACTGCAATCAGTGTGATCACCAATTTTTGGCCCTTTCTACTTTTGTATTGTTGTATGAAAGTCTACAGTCCTTATGCCATTTTCCTTGACGTGAATTGAGGGTGTCTTCAATTTCCGCGCCCTCATCAAATAGAGAGATATCGAGAGATGCAGGAAGAGAATTGATCTCCTTGAATCCGATGAGATTATCTGAAAGTGATTTGTAGCTAGCAGCCACCTTTGATTAATCCTTATTCCAGTATGGCTCAATTCTTCTTTGGAATCAACCTGGCATATGCAACATTTATTCCAGTTCATTCGGCGTTGTGACACAGCTGATGTATCACCTGATGCAGGTTTCAATATTTTAGCACTCATTCTAAAGGTTACCATTGAATCTGGAAAAAAATACATGGTCGAGTCACACTATTGTGACCATCAGCTAGTATCCAGGATAACCGCCATGTGCAGCGCGGACAGCAGCTAGACGTGCTGGGAGTGACTCAATAAGGTGCTGGAAGGTGTTCACAGGTATTTGGAGCCATGCTGACTTGCAGTGCATCTGACAGCATCTGAAGTGTGCGTGGTGGAGGATACATAGATCGAACAATGCGATCGAGGTGGTCCCACAGACGCTAAAATGGGTTTAAGTCTGGGGAATTAGGGGGGCTAGGGAAGTAGTTTGAAGTCTTCATCGTGCTCTTCCAACCACTCTCGGACATTTCTAGCTGTGTGACACGTCGCATTGTTCTTCTGGAAGATTCAATCCGCCACGGGGAAGACAATCAGCATGTATTGTCTTCCCCGTGGCGGATTGAATTGTACATGGTCTGCAAGGATGTATTTATAAAAATTCGGTCCATAGTGCCTTCCACAGGTATGAGTGGACCCAGTAAATGCCAGAAAAATATTCCCCAGACCGTAACGCTGCCCCCACAGGCTTGTGTGTTTCCAGCAATGGTTGAAAAGTGTTTGTTCTCCAGTGTTTCTTGCCTTATACGCCAATGTCCATCCGTTCGATGAAGCAGAAAACGTGACTCATCGGAGAAGGCAATCCTTTGCCAGTCAGCGGAGGTCCAATTCCCATACTGCCGTGCAAATGTAAGCCTCTTCTGCCGATGCACCTTCGTTAGCGTGGGTGCAGTGAACATCCGTCTGCGCGACGGAGCCCCATACACAGCATGATTTGCTGAACTGTCGTTTTACGCACACTTCCGTTAGCCCATAGTTCATTCGGACAGTGAGTTGCTCCAATGTAGGGTGTCGATCGGCCCTCACGCACCTTCGAAGCCGACGTTCACCTCTCACATCAATGGCACGTGGTGCTCCGGAGTTTCCACGCCACTTATTCGCAATGGTGCCATTTCTCCCATCACGATACATTTTAACCACAGCAGCACGAGAACAGTTCACACACTGCGCTGTTTCAGAAATACTGCCACCCTTGACTCAAAAGCCGATAATCATCCTTTATTGCGAATTTGATAAATCGCCCCCTTTTATCCATGACAGCAAAGAGAGATATGTTTTCAGAATGCCTACAGCACACTTTATATTCTCTCCAAACCAGCTCACGACACGTGCCTTCTTTCATTGGCTACGCGCTGTTGACTTCAAAAGTAGGAGGTGGCCCCCATAATGTGACTCGACTGCGTATATCAATTAGTAAAAAATAAATAAATAAATATAAGAAATGAAATAAAATTTAAAAGATGAATACCAGTAATTGTCTGGTAATTATGATGAAAAGGAAATGAAAGAGAAAATTGAGATATTGTTTTGGTTATACAAAAAAAATGAAACTGAAATTTTAGGACAGCCATTTTTTGGCCGCCATGTTGGATATCTCTTCCTATGGACTTCCAACAACGTTTTAGAGCCTTTTTTTTTAATTCAGCATCCCTAAAACATATAAATAGACACCTAGCTTCCATAAATTAAAAGAATCCAGGTAATTTAAATTTTATGGCCGCCATTTTTTCGGCCGGCGGGGTGGGGATAGGTTTCAGGTGGCTCCCCTTCCAAAACATTGACAATGGGTGTGGACATGTTGCATGGCAAGTTTGGTGCTCTCCTCACAAAGTGCAGTTTTTTTTTTGTTTTTTTTTTTTGCTTACCCATCCAACTAAAAGCCAACAACCATAGAAGAGCTGCAATTCTAAACTTTTAATCACAGAAACCAAATCTACAATGAGAAAAAGATGGTGTCTTGAGTAAACAATCTGGACTACTGATGACTGGACACGTACGAAATGGTCCGATGATTGATCATTTTCAATATTACCAAATGTATGTCGGGTTTATGCATGAAGAATCCCCAAGGAAGCGTACATTTCGGAATGTCTGGTTCCAACTGTCAGACATGGGGGTGCATCAGTAGGGACTTTGGCGGCCATATCTTGGTATTCCGCTGACCCCATCATTACCCTACATAGTCGAGTTACCACCAGCGAGTACTTGTATATTCCAGGTGGTCAGGTGCGTCCTTATGATCCAAACATTGTTACCCAACAATGACGCCATTTCTCAAGATGAAAATGCACCCATGCGCACAGATAGAACAATTCAGGTTTGAGGAGCACCAAGATGAACTTCAACCTCTGCCTTGAGCAGCTCGGTCATCTGACTTGCATATCGTCGAAGTTGTGGAGAGCAGAGTGAGAAGCACATTCCCTCCTCCAACATCACTGAAGTAAATAACTGGTGTTCTTAACGGAGGAACAATACAACGTTTCACTGGAGACTACTCAAAAGCTGAGAGAAATCTGTTCCAAGACGGTTGGAAGCTGTATTAAAGGCAAATGGTTGTCCAACAGCTTATTATTCAAGACATATTGGCTATTTCTCAGCTGTATACATTATTTTGCTCAACCCCTGTACATACATGCATACAACGCTGTTTTTAGTTAACACTAGGAAAATAATAAGTGATAAGGTCCTACTCAAAATTACTACTGGAGGGATTATTTAATATTATCGCCAACTTGGCTACACAACACTCAAAACGTTTTGCCACTCCTGACATAAGTTCTCAGAGTATTCCGTTTCTTTAACTTTGCATATCACGAGAAACACTATTTTGTAAATCAGATACTTTGAGGAGATGCGTTACTGGCTATCCATTATCAGTAAATTTGACAAAATATAATTTTTCTTGTAATATTCTTGTCTGTTATCCCATCAGCCATAAGAGAGAAGAAAGAAGCATTTTTTTCTTTGCTTTATCCGCAATGAATGAGTTGCATCTTTTCCAATGTATTTCATAAAAGTGTTGTATGCTCTCTAAAGTTTTTATTTGATGCCTCAGCGAAAGGAAGATGCCTGATGACTGCGACGCCGTGAGAGTAATTCTGCTGAGTTTTGAAGTGGGGACCTCGAAAATCCTAAAACTCTTTGGGCCCATCAACTGCATGGCAGATAGTTTCAAAATATCCGGTAATGTACCGTCACGATGTTTAGAAAGAAAACACGCGACATGACTTATCCAAGAAAAAAAGCTGGATTCAGGAGTAGCTACAGCGCTGTAGATCATATCCACGTACTTAGAGAACTAATTGAAAGTGTGAATGAATGTAAACTAGTGGGTTTTCGGAAAAGTCATGACGCATTTTAGCCATGTTTTGCAAAGGTCATTTATTGATAGAAAGAACAAAGATCAATCAATGATATAATGCTCGTTTTGTTCGATAACCTTTTGTCATCTTTCGTTGAGCTGCAGAATGCCTCGTTCATAGAAGGACCTGTCTTTCGTGGCGAAAAATTGTAAAAGGTGCTGATTTACAGCCTCATCTGAATTGAACGTTATACCACGCAAGGACTGTTGAGGAGAGAGAAACAAGTGGAAGTCTGACGAGTATGCAGAGTTTGGCATTGTATGAAAAAGACGTATTCAGAAGAATATTAAAATGAATCATCTAATATCAGAAATTTACTTACCACTTACATCTCTGGTAACGGCTCCAAGTAAATTTAGTACATTAACATGATGGCCCAAATGCATGAGAATCTTGAGCTCAGTCATTAATGCCTTCTGCTGATTGATATCTAGCCTATCTGTAAGGAAAACATCATAAAGCAAGTAATTTCACGCAGTTCTGTCTACAATTGCGCAAATGCAAGTAATACGTGTGAAAGGCATTTTCAGCGCCTGTAACAACCTAACTATTTAATTTCGATTAAAACTTTTGTCGTTGTAAATCAATAATACGCAGGCAAATGAAACGAAAACAGTAAGTGTGCGTTTGTGTAGAAATCATCTTATAACGAAGTAAATTTCTCCGTCATTTCTGTCCACGCCAGGATTCGAAAACGGGTCCCCTCACTCCGGAATAAGTCACTCTACCAATTGAGCTACGCGGACGTTTGTTTTGACTGCTATCTGCCTTAATGTCGTGTGCGTCCTGCTGGCAGGTACGTCACAATCTATAAAGCGTCTTTTATTAAATGATTGTGTATCGTCCCACCTGCTATATCGGATATAAAATAATTAACATTAAGTGGTAAGCTCATTTTTTAGTTTTTGATTGCATCATAATCCTCCTTGCATCTACGAGACAGCTACGGGCTACAGAGAGTAAAACAGATTTTGTTATTAATATAGAATATAGATTTTATTTCTAACAAATTGCCTATATAATTAAAATTGACGGTTTTCATTTTATCATAACTTATCTGCAAGCATTGCAAAACAATCAAAGTGCGCTCAACACGAAGAATGTCTTGTTGAAAAGACTTGTAAAATACACTGCGCGAACACAAGCGTTCATATTATCAGTGAAATTTAATTGAAAAGAAAGCAAGAAAGATGACACCAGTTTCTCTTGTGCAATGAGCACGTCTTTTGAATTTTTCCGGACACGAAAAGAATTTTTCGTATTGAATTTTTGAAAACGAAAGTCCGAAAACCTGCATTGACTCCCTCTAGTGAAAGAACTGAGCGTTATTTAAAAAGCATAATGTTCGTGGTGTTCTTCACAATGAACGGAAACAATTGCAAAAGGAATATTTCAACGCGTTTCGTAGAATCGACAAAAGAGTTTGTAATTGAAAGTAGCTATTTAAACCCGCTAGCGGTAGAAATGCGTGCTATGAAATGTCACTGGGCATTTCATAGCACGTAAAATAACCCCCATATAGGAGCATTACCCAAGTAAAAAGGAAGTTTTCAAATCAATTAGAAGCACAGAGATGGAAATAAAACTGAATGTAACTTTATGCCGCTTAAAGGAAAAATTATGATCAATTTGACCAAGAAAATACGCTGGCGTGCAAAAATTAAGGACGAGACGGTTTTTCGAATGTAACGTCATGCAGAAGTGCTCCACATCGACTCAAATCATACCATAAGATCCCCAAGATGTAAGAATATGGGACAAGTGAGCAAAACCGTCCAAACAAGGAATCCAAAGGATACAAAGGCACTTTATTGAAAAGGTAGCTTCTAGCACAACTGGAAAGAAGACAGAAACGTCTATGTGACAGGCGGCTGCCAAGAAAAACCCAGTCTTTAGTAGGGGATATGATCACCCCTGACTGCATTGCAGGATTTACAACATCTGTCCATGCTGAGGACGAGGTTGTCAAGGAGCTATTGAGGCATCGCGGCCCATTCCTCTTGTAGTGCCAATCGCAGCCTGCGGAATCGTTGCTGGCGGCTGGTGACGTGCTGCCAAGCGTCTCCCGAGAAAGTCCCGCACGTGTTCGATTGGATTTAGGTCCGGGGACCTTGCGGGCCAATCCTTGCGCTGAATATCTTCACTCTCCAACAGCTCGGCGACAGCCACTGTACGATGAGGTGTAGCGTTGTCGACCATGAAGAGGAACTCAGGACCCACAGTACCTCTAAACAGACGCACGTGAGGCAGGAGAACCTCGGTACAATAGCGGACACCAGTGACTGAACCTCCTTGGAAGATGTGGAGGTCCGTACGACTACTAAGCATGATACCGCCCCAAACGAGAACTCCGCCACCTCCAAACCGGTCCCTTTCGATGATGTTGGAGGCGTGATTGCGTGTTCCCTGCTCTCTCCAGATGTGTATACGTCCAGAATCGCTCGTCAGACTAAATCACCTCTCATCCGTAAAGAGAACTCGACCCCATTGCTGATGTGTCCAGTTCATGTGTTCCTGGCACTACATAAAACGCCGTATCCGACGAGCAGGCGTTAATGGCACACCCCGTACTGGTCGTCCTGCAAATAGACCACCTTTGTGCAGCCTCCTGGCAACGGTAAAACGCGATAACGGACGTCCAGTTGTCTGGTGCATGTTCCTTGCGATTTCTTCCGCTGTCTGCCGTCTGTCTCTTGTCGCCTTTAGGACAATATACCGGTCTTCCGCCGCCGTGGTTGCTCATGGACGACCACTGCTAAATTCTCGGACAGCTTTTCCTGTCGTTTGAAATGCTCTCCAAGCTCGTGAAACGATGCTCTGAGCGATCCCAAACTCCTCGGCCACACTAGTCACATTTCGACCTTCTTCCAATTTCCCAATGACGCGACCTCGGGTAAAGTCATCCAGATGTCGTCTACTGGATTGCCTGTTGGCCATATTACACGGTGGCAGCAACTCGACGTCGTTCAAACCAATGTACACCGTGCAATAGCTTTCACCGAATTGCTGAGCGTACACCGCCCGTGTGCTTTGTACCCTTCCGCCCCCCCCCCCCCCATGTCATGCTGCATATATGCGCATGCCCTACCGTACCGGTCCCTAGTCTATCTCTTGGGTGGTCTTTCGGTCCGTTCTGCCTGCTCGTTCCGCTGTTATGCTAATTTCTCCTCTTCGTTCTTAATTTTTGCACACCAGTGTAGGATCAAAATTTATTTCATAGTCACCTAGAGATTGGAACCCGGACCCATTTCGGACGAATGGTAAGAAAGAGCATAGAGGTAACGTTGAGCTGTAACATAAGAAGTGGTAACAGGTCATGATTCAAGAAGAAAAGGTCATCTTTGACAAGTTAAAAATCTTCGCTGTTTCCTTATTTATTAAAATAATTTTTATCACGATCAAAAATTTAATCTTAACATGAAACAAGAATGATGGTATCTAATTTTCATTTAAACACAGAAAAACTTTTAAGATATCTTTAGTGATAACCCAAGTACGTGAGCTTCACCTATATGGTATTCTAAGTTTCCAATAACATGCTGAAATGTCATGTTATTGGAAAAAGATGAGGCAGCGGTTTAGTCGAAAGTGGCAGAGAGAGTGTGATCACAAAGGACACAACAGACATTGTTCCTGAAGATGGTAATGTGTACATTACCGAAATGCATCGGAAGGACATCATTCTTTATGCTTGGTTCACCGTGATTTGGCATTTCGTGAGGTTTTTGTGTTATTTAGTATATTTTTCCACTTCGTTCTAAGGCAGTATTTGGTATTTCAGCTGTGCTTTTTACGTCGTACACGACAAGAGTTCGACCGTTTTCGTACTCCGGAATTTTGGTGTTTTAAGTTGAGGTTTGTGTGGGTTTATTCATATTCCCTTTTTTTGTGAAGTTTGGTGTGACATACTAGGTTGAGAATAGAATTTCAGTGTTGTTTATACCTAGTGAGAATCCCGTCATATCAAAGACGAGATTGGAACAAAGTTATGACTCAGCGAATGGCGCTACAGTGAAAGGTGTGTTCTCCCAATTCGTTTTTTGATGTAATATCTTTTTATTACATCCCAATTCGTCTTAATTATTTTTTTTTCAATTCGGTTGTATTCGTGTTTGCTGTATCATATTTCATTTTAGTAGGAACTACAGTAATTTAAAGGATTTTAGAGATTTTAAAGTTATCAATCAGTTTCCTCCTTGTGCCATACAGTGAGACCTGGAGACATCATGCAAAAAGTATTATCACAAACAGAGAATCTTTTCATAAAGGACTCGTGTTTTTCGTCATAAATAATTTTCGTTTGTAACGAGCACATCCTTTGAATCCTTTCCGACAGAAAAAATATATTTCGAAGTAGATTTTTAGGAAATTTATAAATTCAGCGAAAAGAGGAAATACACTTACACTACCTAGAGAACTATAACGAAGTAAATTTCTCCGTCATTTTTGGTCTACGCCGGAATTCGAACCCGAGTCCGCTTATTCCGGAACAAGTCGCTCTACCAACTGAGCTACGCAGACGTTCATTCTGATTGCTATGTGCCTTTATGTCGTGTGCGTTCTGCTGGCAGGTACGTCACAGAACGACGGCTAATAATTTAAAATACGTAATGAGAGCGGGGTTATTCCTAGTTAATGGAACCGGTTAAGAAATAAATCAGGCTTCTACAATCGATAAAACGTCGAAAAATGGAAATAGCTACCTGCGCACACTAGCGTTGAAAAGTATGCACCAAAAGCTTCTCATATAATGGCTGATATCAGTTACAAAGGGGTTTTCAAATCGGAGAGTTAGAAGAAGAGATACACTGATGAGCCATTAAATTATTATCATCCCCGGCCTAGAGAAACGAGCGCGCCTGGAGACCGAACGGTGGAGCAGGTAAAGTTCACAGACCAGTATATACACGGAGTGGCCACTTTATTATGGCCACCTGACAGTTTTAAACAAATAAGCTATGGATGCATACTGTTGCCGCCAGAGGGCGAGACTAGTATAAAAAGGAAAAGCTTAGTGCTTGCGACCGTAGTAGAAGGGATTTTTGGGTGACGAGATGGGTAAAAAATGCGAATTTCAACGTGGGATGATTGTAGGAGCTGGGAGCCATGGAGCGAGTATCACCGAAACCGCCGCATTCGTGAAATGTTCCAGAGCATCTGTTGTTGAAGTGTTTAAAGACTGGACTGTCAGTCAAAAAATTGGGTATCTACGTGCAACGTGTTGTCGTCGTCATCGACTAGTGACTGCTCGGGCGGAACGGAGAGTGTCCAGACTGGTGACAGACAACAGAAGGGCAACAGTGCAGCAAATTACAGACAATCTCAATCAAGGATCCCCTCAAATGATCTCTGCACGCACTGTTCGCCGTAGACTGCATCGGATGGGATATGGCAGCCGAAGGCCTGTTCGAACACCTTTGCTGTCTGCAGTTAACAAGAGAAAACGTCTCCAGTTCGAACAGGAGCACAAGGATTGGACAGTCGATAATTGGAAACAAATTATGTGGTCCGATGAATCATGTTTTCAGTTGCACCATGCCGATGGCCGAGTGAGAATTGAGGGAAACAGCACGAAAGCATGGACCCCAAATACATTGCTACAACCCTTCAAGCTGGTGGAGGCAACGTTATGGTTTGAGGAATGTTTTCCTGGTATGTTTTGGGCCCTTTAATTCTTGTTGATCAACGTCTGACTGGCACGTCATATCTAAACATCGTTGCGGACCAAGTGCATCCTGTCATGTGGATGGTTTATCCCAATGGCGATGGCTACTTTCAACAAGATAATGCGTCCTGCCATAGTGCTCGTATTGTACAGGATTGGTTTCAGGAACATGCCGGCGAGTTTACTTTGCTCAGGTGGCCCCCACAATCTCCAGATCTCAACCCCATTGAGAATTTGTGGGATGAAGTTGAACGAGCTATCAGACAGCTGGATCCACAACCTGGCAATCTTACACTCCTGGAAAGTGCTATTCATCAAGCATGGTCTCAGATTCCACAAACCATTTATCAACATCTCGTGGCGTTCATGCAACGAAGAATCGACGCAGTATAAAAGGCAAAAAGTGGCCCGATAAAGTACTGAGTGGGCTGTCATAATAAAGTGACCACTCAGTGTATAAACAACCCGAGGTCCGGCTTTCGGTTAGTAGAGTGTTCGAAGTTGGAATGGGAAAAGCTGCCGATTTATCGGAGTTTCATGAAGGACAAATTGTGATGCCACGGCGCCTCAGAACTATGATCTCGAAAACAGCGCGGCTTGTGGGTTGTTCACGTCCCGCTGTAGTGAGTACGTATTAAAAGTGGTGCACAGATGGCCAGCAGACGAGCCGTCGTCCAGTCATGTGTAGTCCGCAGCTCATTGATGCCAGATGGGAGAAGAAACTGTCGCGCATTGTTCACAGCTCGCCGAGTGGCCTCTGTTTTGCGGGCTAAATAACGTCCTACAGCTTATTAGGTAGGCGGTCATAATGTATTGCTTCATCGGTGTATATAGGAAAATATGACAAAACTTTTCGCTCCCTAGCGGAAAACCTTTGTGTTACTTAAAAAAAAAAGTGTGCCCAAAATACTCTTCAGAATGAAGAGTATCGTCCCACAAACAGATTTTTCTAAGGCATTCTTCAAATTTAATTAACTCTTTCAATTAAAAATACACACTGGCGCCCCTGGTGGCAGAATTTTGAATAATAGAAAGTACAAAGTAAGTATGTTAAAGACTGCAGCAAAACCTACGCAAAGGAAAGAAAAAATTTCAAATCCCTGTCTTGGAAGCAGAGATAGCGAGAAAGAAGTTTTGATATTCCCACCAACAAACAGGAAACCTGTAAATTATTTTAAAAGAATAATGTTCCCATTTTCACTAGAGCGAATGGCGTACAGTACTAAAGATATTTTCCAATAGGATTTGTAGGAGCGGATATATACGGTTGCAAACGTGTTTATACACTAGCACCACACAGCGCCAGAAGCGAGAATTTAAAAATACCATTAATGCATAAAAGTGTTTCACGTTTTGAATGGTATCCTGCGTTAAAATATATATTTTTTAAATCGGACTTTTAAAAGCAGAGATACCGAGAAAAAACATATTAAGTACTTGCGCCCTTACAATTTTTGGCAGAAAATGCAGACACAATGTTTTTGCCGTTAGTAATGTACAACTGAGAAAGGATTTTTCAATTGGGTTTTTTTGAAGCTCAGATATTGCCAAAAATGTGTTGTAAAACACGGACACGTTAATTCATGCGCTCTATTGGAAGACTTGTGAGTTAAGAACATTTTAGATTATATGGATAACATTTTGCATCAGAAAAGATCGGCACTGAAGAAAGAATTTTTCAAATTGGACTATAAGACGCAGAGAGGAAAGTAAAATATGCTTCTACGCCTTTGGTGGCAAAACTATGCTTCATTTTAAACTGAAGGTAGTGTCAAGAGATTTTTCGTGATGAGCGGTATCTTATTACAAAATAATTTTTTCCATCGAGTTTTCTGGTGCGCAAATTTTGCCGCAAATACATCGGAAATATTAGGTGTACAAAAAAGTTTTAAAGCGTTTTAAGGCAACGTAACATGTTATTTTAAAGAAAACCACAATACCTTTACGAATCAAAATATGCGCCGTCATTATCTATCACCTTTCGCCATCGATCGGACAGCTGATGTATTCCAGCCATGAAGAATACTTCGTCGTGTGACGCGATGAAGTGGTCAACCCATTTTTGCACTTCGTCACATGTCCGGAACCGTACGGCAGACAAACCATGTTGCATCGATCGGGACAAATGGTAGACTGAGGGAGCTATGTCGGGACTATACGCCGGGTGCTCCAAAACTTCCCACCCAAGCGTCAATAACGTTTCCTTGACCGATTTCGCGACATGCGGCCTAGCGTTGCCATGCAGTAACTTCACGGGACGCAATCCTTTGTCTGTGAATAGACGTTTCCGACAGATTTCCTGGTTCAATCGCAGCAATTGTTGTTTGTAGCGATCAGCAGTAACGGTTTGACCCTATTCCAATAGTTCATAATAGAGCACATCCTTCATATCCCACCAGATGCACAGCAGAACTTTCTTGGAGTGAATATTGCGTTTCGGTGTCGAAGTTGTTACTTCACCGAGGTCCACTGTTTTTGCGTTTGCGATGGTCGTACCATATCCACTTTTCATCACCCGTAACGATTTTCCACAGGAAAGACTTTGTATGTTGTTTATTCAACAGATTCAAACACTTCATGACACGCTCATCCTTGTTCCTCTGGCTCAGGTCATGTGGCACCCATTTTCCTTCCTTCTGAATCCTTCGCGTTTGTTGAGTTACCCCCAGTTGTTCAGCTAGTTCGTTTTGCGTTTGAGACGAATCTTCATCCAGCAATGCTTGCAGTTCCTCATGTGCTACCTTGTGCGGGACGTAGCTACGTTTTCGATCGCTAACATCAACATCAAAACTCACGCCTGCTTTTCGATATAATATTCTCCCCCAGAACAGAACATATTGATGCACATGCTTTGGCAGCACTTTTTCCTTGATGAAATTTGTAACGAATGCAGTGTCGAATAAATGCAGAGTCGCTTGCCATCTTTCACCGACCGATTTGTAAGTGCGTTTGACTGTTGGGCAAACTTCTGTGTCATATTTTATACTCTGGAGCTGTTACAGTCACATGACAACAACACTTAGGAATGTCGGTTATGTAAATGAAATGCTTTAAAACTTATTTGTACACCTAATTTCATGTGCACTTACGCCCCCTTGTGGCAAAAGGTAAAACCATTCTTCTCAAAAATTAAAGAATTACAGGAAAAACATTTTCCACCAGGAGCTCTATTCGATGCAAAAAGAATTTTTCAAATAGGACTTTTAGAAGTAGGAAGGTTGAGGGAAATGTCATTCAACTTTACGCCTCTGGCGGAAAAAATAGGCGCCACTTGAAAAAGAAACTGTACCCAAAATAGTCGTTGTTGCAAATGGTATCGAACCGAAGAAATATTTTTTTTTTCAATCGGATACTTAGAAACAGTTTTGTGGAATAAAATGTAGTATGCATTCGATAGCATCTGCATTCACGAACTTCGAAGTTATGAAGCGGCAGAAAACTGGAAGGAAAGCATTGCGGTTCTCACATTTCAAACTGCTTAATGCAAAAAGAATTTTTCAAATCGGACAAATAGTTGCAGAGATATTTCACTTCATTTATTTCGTTATGAGGTTGCATTTGACCATATTACATTTTAAAATTAATTTCATAGCATATAACATTAAGAAAAAAAAATTATAGGCTCAGTTCTGATTGATCCGTCAGTTTGAAACATAGGACTTACGACGTGCAGATCAGACAGTCGAAATGAGCTAGTCGAGTATGGTTCCAAAGCGTTTATTTAATTTGTTATAGCCAACACTGGTCTACGGTATCAAAAGAAGCTTACACAATTTCTATAAATAATGCTGGATGCATTGCGAGAACAAAGCAGAGTTTAAAATGGGCTGGATACTGGTTTTTTTTTTTTTTTTTGATTGGAGGTTTAACGACCGCCGTGAGCAACTCAATGGGCTATAAGCAGTCACCCGTCCCTAATTTAGGGTAACTGGTTCCAGGGAAGGGAGAGAGCCAGTGCCGTAAGACAAACACAACATCCATGCCTCACCGGGATTCGAACCCGGACCCCTTACGGACGAATGATCAGAGGCCAGCGCCTTAGACCACTGCGCCACCGGGGCGGCGGATACTGGTTCGATCGATGTGCTGGATTTTGGTTTGGCGGTGGCTGCTTTCAGGCGTTCTCGATACTCTGTAGTTCTTTGGGCTGCAGTCTTCTTGGGCTTCTTACATTCCATATCACTTGCTTTTGCTTCTCGTTTTGATTTTCTCTTCTTTTGCTTGCGTTCATTCCGCGAATTCCGCAGCATTGTTGAAAATGCTAACCCGTTCACACGAAAACAATATTTAAAAATTTTAGTGTAAACCACTACGATATGTTCTTTATGTATTTGAATAGATCTCGTCGAGAGCTTTAAAACGATACCACGCACAGTCGTTTTGCACTCACGGTTGTCCACATAAAACACGATATTGTCAAAAGCGTTCACCCGTTCACAAGAAAACTATTTTTAAAGTGTTCAGTTCAAACCACTGCGAAATGTTCTTCACACATTTGAATAGATCTCGTCGAGAGCTTTAAAACGATACCACGCACAGTCGTTTTGCACTCACGGTTGTCCACATAAAACACGATATTGTCAAAAGCGTTCACCCGTTCACAAGAAAACTATTTTTAAAGTGTTCAGTTCAAACCACTGCGAAATGTTCTTCACACATTTGAATAGATCTCGTCGAGAGCTTTAAAACGATACCACGCACAGTCGTTTTGCACTCACGGTTGTCCACATAAAACACGATATTGTCAAAAGCGTTCACCCGTTCACAAGAAAACTATTTTTAAAGTGTTCAGTTCAAACCACTGCGAAATGTTCTTCACACATTTGAATAGATCTCATCGAGAGCTTTAAAACGATACCACGCACAGTCGTTTTGCACTCATTGTTGTCCACATAAAACACGATATTGTCAAAAGCGTTCATCCGCTCACAAGAAAACTATTTTTAAAGTGTTCAGTTCAAACCACTGCGAAATGTTCTTCACACATTTGAATAGATCTCGTCGAGAGCTTTAAAACGATACCACGCACAGCCGTGTTGCTCTCACAGTTGACGAGATAGACTAAGTCAAACGCGGCGGCACACCCAGAAATACTGCATCGTCTCCCCCACGCACAGGGAGAGAGGGGAGCGTCGCGCTCACGATGTGTTGCACAGTACGCGAATTTGACTCCATGCTCTTTGAGAATATGCTAACACTATTAGTGTGAGTCTTGTATTTTTAACGCTATAATGATTTCAATTGGGACCTATTTTTGTTACACGCTGTCGGCCGTAGGTCGCCCCATACTATCCGCAGACTTAGACCTAGTCCTACGTCGAAACATATCTAATATACAATATATACTTATGTGCAGGGTAACCACAAAACAGGAAATTGAGTAAAAGCCCGTACGTACATATATAGTCGGAGTGAATCCCAATTCCCCTAAAATGCGTAGTCAAGCCAAACATTCTGCATATATAAAATTTACGCATTTATAATCAGATTAATAATTTTTTACTACTAAATTTTATATTTTAGTTTATTAGCAAATATCTTAGTTGTTTTCGAAAATAATTATAATCAATGATACCTCTTAGTTGATAAGGTAGATTGTTCTACGCTGAAGAGCAATTGAATTAGAGATACCTGTCTAGTAACGTGTAGCACCACCTTTCGTCCTGATGACGGCGGCGATTCGTCTCGGCACGGACTCGACAAGACACCGGAAGCGTTGGGAAGCCATACAAATCCACGACCCCTGAACAAGCTCCCACAGTTCACGAGGATTTGATGGAGGGGGGTCAGAGCCTCGAACATCTTTCTCGATGGCATCCCAGATGTGCTCGATGGGATTGAGGTCAGGTGACCTAGCTGGCCAAGGAAGCGAGGTCACGTCGGTGGAGTGTTCATACAACCATTCGGATACAATTCGGGAGCTATGGCACAGTGCATTGTCTTGTTGCAGGATGAGGTCCCCAGTGGGATGTTGAAGACGCACAAACGGGAGCAAATGGTCGTCCAGGATATCCCGGTAACGTTTACCTGTGAGGGACGATGTCACACGTACCAGGGGTCCCAGTTCAGTCCACGTAAACAGTCCCCAGACGAGAATGCCACCCCCACCAGCTTGACGAGTACCCTGCTGGCAAGAAGAATTCATCGCTTCATGTGGTTTGTGCCGTTTCGTATCCTGGCATCCGCATGTACCAACATGAATCTCGACTCAACAGTGCAGGCAACATTTTCCCACATGTCTAGGGTCCAGTGGCAATGTTCCAGCGCCCATGCTAATCTTTGCACCCTGTGATGTGCGGTCAGCAGCGGTACCCTCGTTGGACGATTGCTTCTGTACCCCATTGCGAGGAGATGGTTCTGGATGGTGTGTCTGCTTACACGTTTTTGTGCATCAGCGTTAAATTGCCGAGTGATTTCTCGCACTGTGGCCCGTCTATCCGCTGTTACAATGCGCGCTAGCCGACGATGACCCCGCTCATCCACACGCTATTGTCCACGGCAGTTGGCCCTTGCAGCGATGGTTTTACCGGATTCGATGTGCTCACGGTGCACCCGTGACACAGTGGCTCGTAAAAATCCCAGTGCCTGCACGACTTCCCAGATGGAGTGACCCATTCGTCGGGCCCCGACAATTTGCCCACGATCAAATGCGCTTAGATCCTTCGTCTTACCCATACTGTGTCCGACTTTTACTGATTCCCGTCGCATCACTCCTTCTATTGTCGGATCGCTGCATACGTCATGTCGTTTCCGTTTACAGGGCCGCCCACAGCCCCACATTTGCATAACGCCAGCTGTCTCTAATTCAATTGCTCTTCAGTGTAAAATACCAATGCTTGGTAATCAATAAATATTTGTCGGGTTAAAATGTTTGGCATTGGTAAAAAAATGTATTTCTGCTTCTAGTTCAATAGTCATGACCCACAGCATTTAGTTGAATTAAATATTAATATCTATTCTCCTTTATACTTTTATACATAAATGCTAATAATCTATATTGCCATAATTTCTCGGAATCTAAAAATCATTAAATATTAAACCGTACCCTCATATTCAAATTAATTCTTCTAAAATTATTTAAAATTTTGTCAATATATTGTGTATATTTTAACCATATGGTGTCCATAGACAGACGGACAAAGTGACAACATAAACACGTATCTTTTTTTTTTTTTTTTTTTACAAAAACGTGCCAAAACGTGAAGTTTAGACATAAATTAAAACAGTGAAGTTTAGCAAAAATTAAAACAGTGTTCTGACTAATACAACGAATAAAGTTAAACAGCTTTTCCACTCCAGAAAATGTGATGTAGAATTTTTTGGGCTGGAAATTACCTTTGAGGAGTTTCACGGCCACTGGTGTTTCAACTTCATCTTTTCTCAGACCAAATGCCTTTGCTTTCATTACCGTTCCAAATGCACCTTGGCCTAATGTTTTTCCTGTAACCGACAGAAGAATTCATTTTGGGTATGACAGTGCACAACGTCACCTAAATATCTTTTACGAAAGTTATAAATGAAAACAGCTCTTTGTTATGCAAACGTATTTGTCAATAAACATTATCCCGAAATAATGCTTATTAACAAATACGTGAATGGGAAAAAACAAGCACATGACTTACTGTTTTTTTCCCATTCCATGCAAATCTGTTTCCGAGAAATTTAATAATCACTGAAGAATTCGACGACCAAACTTCAGAGAAACATATGCATCTTAGAGATCTTTCATACAAAATTTATAAAGAGTGTCACAAACACCTCAAAGAGCACAGAAAATTGAATTCCTGAATTGGTATAAATTTATAAATCTGATAAAAATACCATGGCAATTTTTTGTCAATATGTGCGATATGTTTAAATCTATTTGATCTGAAAATGTGGAAATGAAGAATGGTGCATATGTGCTATCAGCGTGACATATTATTTTTTTATTAATACTATTATTATTATTTCCCTTGGGGTCGACTTTTTCGGCCAAATCCGATAAGCAAAAGGCGGAGATATTCATCTCAAGCCTAGAAATTCAAGAATTTTCTGATGATATGGCAGGTTTGTTTACTGTCTTTAGGATTAGAAGCAGTCTCTGTGGCAATCTTAATTCCCCGAGATTTTTCAGAAAGTTATTTGGTACCACAGCGGTAGCCGAAGTGGCAACTAGCACGATCTATCTTATGCTTTGTTTCTAGATCCTTTGGATTTTCATTCGCAGATTCTCATATTTTGCTACATCTATCAACTGTGTCTTCTTCAGTTTTTTATCTACAATTACAGTGTCAGGTCGATTGTGGTCAATGGACTTGTTTATGGTGATAGATTTGTCCCCGTACATGATGTAATCCTGAGTTTTCGAGAATAGCTTTTTGTTGGTATTTGTAATAAGTGGAATATAGCCTTGGATAAGGCCATATTTAACGCCAAGTTATTGGTGTAGGATTTTGGCTACCTGGTCGTGTCTGTTACAGTACTGTTTTGCAGCAGGAACAGAGCAACCGGCTAAAATGTGTTTTATGATTTTATTGGCTTTTCCACACATTCTACAGGTGTCATCATCTGCAACTCTCATCATGTGGTTTTTTTTTTTTTTTTTTGTGGTTCTTGGTTGAGATAACACGATCTTGAATCCCAATGAAACATCCCTCTGTTTCAGGATTAAGCTGACCGTTTTCTAACCATTTTAGTGAGTGAGGAGTTTTTGTCAATGTTTACCAGTTCTAAGGACTTTAGATATTTACCGTGCAGAATCTAGCTTTTCTAATTTTGCAGTGGATCTGAATTTATTTTCTAACTGAGAAATATTCAGGTTCAGTGGGGTAAAGCGCTCGTTAGCTGCAGCCACCACTGCAATGATGACACGTTTTTTCCCCAAGAAGAACTGTTTGAGTTGTTTTGCTAGTTTTCTGCAAAGATCTGATATATTAATACAGACATTTAACGTGGACCAGAAACATCAAACAAAGATTTTCGCTCTTTCCACGTTTATAAGTGAGTCACGGAAAAATTCTTATTGGCCGCCACCGTGATTCGAACCCAGGTCTTCCAGTTACGCGCCGGATATGCTTCCGCTACACCACAGCGGCCTCGAATTCCTCCAGACTCATACACGCTAACTGCCAAGCCAAGTTGGCAGGTTGCTTCTTGGAGCCCCACACAATGCTGGGGATTCACCAAAGATGACTGGAAGACCCTGGGTTCGACTCCCGGTGGCGGCCAATGTGAATTTTTCCGTGACTTACTTATAAACGTGGAAAGAGCGAAAATCTTTGTTTGATGTTCCTGGTCCACGTTAAATGTCTGTATTAATTATTCATTCGCCTTCTAATTATTTCTTCAGTTGCTGCTTACCATCTTTGGTGAATCCCTAGCATTGTGTGGGGCTCCAAGAAGCAACCTGCCAAATTGGCTTGGCAGTTAGCGTGTGTGAGTCGGGAGGAATTCGTGGCCGCTGTGGTGTAGCGGAAGCATATCCGGCGCGTAACTGGAAGACCCTGGGTTCAACTCCCGGTGGCGGCCAATGAGAAATTTTCCGTGACTCACTTTTAAACGTGGAAAGCGCGAAAATCTTTGTTTGATCTGATATATTAGCATTTTTATTAGTCTCCTTTTTCTCTTTTCAGGTAGAGCCTTTCAACACGATCTTGGACGGTAGCATCTGTGGTTGGTTAAAAGTCTGAGTCTGTCAAGTTCTTGTAGATCAGTATTTGTCTATGTAAGGATCACAAAAGAGTATGTGAATATAGGAAATACCCAGGAGTTGATAGCAATCACTTTATTCTTGAACATAATTTAGTGTTCAGGATCTTTTAAAGGCAATTGGTGTTTTTTTTTTTTTTTTAGTGAATTCTTTTTTAAGTGTGGTGTTTTTGAACATTCTATATTGTTACTATTAGTAGTAGTAGTGTGTTTCGGGGTTTAAGTACCACCAAGAGTAACTTTACGGGTTATAAGCAGTCGTCTGTCTCTAGTTTGGGGCCACTAGTTCCAAGGACCGGCAAGAGAGTCAGGCGCTGCCTCATGCCGGTCCTTCAGAGTAGGAACAGCTGCACTTTCATACACAGACATTCCGGATCTGTTCGAGAATCCATAAGTCCTGTGAAATCCTCCCAAGGCAGCTATGACTTTCAAAGATGAATTCACTTGCCTTTTGATTTCACCATCTAATCTGTTTACTCTTTCAAATGTGCTTTCTAAAGATACATTCACTTGGTCTCTCTCTGTTACATTCAGAATGCTCTTGCATTCAATGGTTGTAAAATGTATATGGTGATTGAATAGCTATAGATATTGTTATTTGCTAATGCTGCAAATAAAACCCTAACATAATTTTAGGGTAAAGCACGTTCTGACTTAAGCATAATTCTACTGCAGAACTTAGCTTCGCTGTAAAGCTTAACCTGGAGCTCCGGATAGCTTAATTAAACAAAATAAAGATAATTAGGCAGTGAATTGCGAAGAATTTACCAACGCTTCATACGATCAAATACCAAATGCTTTACTGAACGCATTATGTTTTTTTTTTCAACCAAACTATACATAATGATTCTGTAGATCGTAGAAATACATTCTTAGCAAAAGTACACAGTACGTTAGGAAAGTTCCAGTAATGATTTCTTTTTTGGACATAATAAGCGTGCCATCTCTTGGGCAACACATGAATGATTTAGCATGAACTCTTGGTAAGAGATTGTAATTTTTTTGACCCAGTTCCGCTTCGGCTGTGGTGAGCAGCGCACGTGTTTTTCAAGTTGGAATTTTGGCCTTGTCACACTTTAGATGATGGAACAAAGGGCCAACATTAAGTTCTGCTTTAAATGTGTCAAATCTGCATCGGGAATGTACACATTGATGAAACAAGCACAGGGTGAGGAATGTTTATCTTAGTCCAATGTGTATGAATTGTGAACACGTTTTCGTGATGGTCTACAGTCATTGGAGGACGATAAAAAGGAACGAATGACCTTCAACAAACAACACTGGTGAGAACGTGCAGTCTGTTCACGGGCTGCTGGTTATGGATCGTGGATTGAAGTGTCTGACGATAGCAGAAGAACTGAATATTACTAAGACAGTAGTGCACAGCGTTGTTTGGGATGTTCTTGCCAAGCAGAAGGTGTGCTCTAGGATCGTCTCACATTTTCTCACTCCGGAACAAAGAGAGCTGTGAGTGACTGCTTCGCAAAACTTGTTGGAAATGGTAAATGGCGACCGAGATTTTCTCAGCAAGATACACTGCGTGACAATTGCTAAGGACGGATCATAAACGGCTATGTAGAGCATAAAAAAGTAAGTGTGGTTGGATGCCAAGTGAAATAAAATAATGTCAGAATGCCAGGACATTACAAGAAAGACAATTTATTGTGCTCTGAAATCCAAAAGGCTTTGGAACGTGTTCAAGGGACAAACAGGCCATTTTGTGTCGAATACGTAAACGTGATAAAAATGCAATTACCGTCCGCAGGCGTTCCGGCGTAAGATGTCAATACGGGATATGGCCACCATGGAGGGCGATGCAAGATTCCACACGTCGTGTCATGCTTTGCACAACATTATCAAGCAGCTATTGGGGTAATTTATCCCATTCCTCTGTCAGTGCACGGATGAGGGTGTCCTTGTTTATTGGAGGGCATTGGCGACCAGAAAGACTCCTCCCCAAAGCATCCCACACATTTTCAATGGGATTCAGATCTGGAGGACGTGCTGGCCATACGAGGCGTTGAATATCCTCGCTCTCAAGACACTCCTGGACAGCGACTGTTCGATTACATGTTGCGTTGTCGTCCATGAAAATGAATCTATCACCGACAGCACCACGGAACATGCGAACATGAGGTAGCAGAACATCATTAATGTATCGTTGGCCAGTCATAGTCCCAGTTGGAAGCACATAGAGGGACGTACGGCCATTGATCATGATGCCAGCCCATACCATGACACTACATGTCGGATGTCGGTCCCTTTCCTGTATGTTTGCTGGAAAATATGCAGTACCACTATCACGCCAGATCAGTTGTCGTCGACAATCAGACGATAGACTGTGTCTACTCTCATCTGAGAAGAGGACAGCAGACCAGTCGTTATCAGTCCAATTGCGATGTTGATGTCACCTTTGCAAACGGGCGGTACGGTGACGTCTGGACAATGGGATGCACACAACAGGACGGCGGGCGTATAGTCCTCCTTCATGCAAACGTCTGGCGACAGTTTTTCGGGAGATCCGCTTGCCAGTAGCAGCCATAAACTGATTTGCTACCTCACTAGCTGTGCTGCGCCGGTGTCTTTTTGTTGATAGCACTATGTACCGATCTTCTGCAGGTGTCGTACTGCGAACACGACCTCCCCCGTGACGTTTGCTACACTCTCCATTTGTTTGAAGTGATTTCCAAAGCCTTGAAACAACACTGTGGCTGACGTCGAACTCCCTGGCAACATCTGTTATTTTTCGCCCTTCTTCAATCTTGCCAATAATGCGGCCAAGCGTAAAATCATCTAGATGATGTCGGGAAGACATACTGAAAATTGCAAGTTCGTCAATTGTTTCTTTCCCTTTCAACTTTGCGTTTGAACAACAACGGTCAATACGCGTCAAATCCTTTATATCTCTTATCAGCGCTATGACGGCCGCCCCGGTGGCACAGTGGTCTAAGGCGTTGGCCTCTGATCATTTATCCGTGAAGGGTCCGGGTTCGAATCCCGGTGAGGCATGGATGTTGTGTTTGTCTTACGGCACTGGCTCTCTCCCTTCCCTGGAACCAGTGACCCTAAATTAGGGACGGGCGACTGCTTATAGCCCATTGAGTTGCTCACGGTGGTCGTTAAACCTCCAATCAAAGAAAGAAAGAAAGAAACAAGAGCGCTATGACGTCACGAACAAGTTCGGCAATCCACAATTTGCATACGCACAACCCATCTTACTGTATCCCGCACTCATGCTAATTTCCACATTTTCCTGCCTTCCATTTTATGGTTGCTATCGTTGCTATTGTCATCCGTCCTTAGCAATTGTCCGGCAGTGTAGTAAGTGTGATGAATCGTGGAGTTTTGAGCATTACCATTCACGAAATGAGAAACTAGCAAATGGTCACATCACGGAAAGCCGAAGCCAAGGAAGGTGAGGGATGTGAAGTCGAAAATCAAAACGGTGCTCACTGTGCTCTTCGATTGTCGTGGGATTATCCACAGGGAATGTGCGCCTGAAGGACAAACAGTTAACGGCTTATCCTACAAGAAAGTCATGGATCGCTTTCTCAAGAGAATTCGGCGAGTAAGACCGGATTTGTATTGAAGTGAAGAATGGTTCCTCTTTCACACAATTCTTTTTCGCACACCTCGACCACTGTTACCCAATTTCTGCCTAAAAACTCAGGTGACAACAATTATGCATTACTGTACTTGTCAGATTTAGCCCCAGCAGACTTTTTGTGTTCCCAAACCTAAAGCAACCATAAGGGGAAGACGATATGTGTTCATTCCAGACATCTAAAGGACAGTGAAAACGTACCTGAAGAACAACTAAGAAAATGACTTCCCCAGGGCATTTGAGAGACTTCTGTAACAATCCAAGTTGTGCATCGAAACAGGAGGGAACTATGTTGAAAATTAAATTAGCAAAATTGCTACAGGTAAGATTTTTTTCACTGAACTATTCCTGGAACTTTCTGAACCGACTGTGTGTGCTTATATCATTGAGTTAGTTCGAATAAAGGGTAGTCAAGAATTGTTCTAGCAAAAATTTGTATCTGAACTGCTTCTTTCGGAACTTCCAACTACAGTAGATCTCACGTTTTCTTAGATACCGCGTAGTTGGTGACCTACATAAAGCAACCTACGTTCGAAAAATTCCAGAACTGACGCAATAAAGAATATAAAAAGTACCATACTCACAATTAATGCTGGTTACTTTCAAAATACCACCCTTCTGAATTAACACACAGTTTTCAGCGCTACTGAAGATTCTGAAAGCAGTTCTGGAAGGCACTTTCCGGGATGTTTTCAAGTTGTTTTGTCACGGAAGCCTGGATAGATGTAAGGTCTGCATGATATTGTCATTTTAGTATAAAAGATCGAAAATGTTCGTGCTGAGCAAGACAAGGAATCGAAGTTCACAAAACTGTTTTTGCACGATTAAAAATGGTAGTTAAAAGCTGATGATAAATTAAAAGACTTTACTAAGTACAATTAAAACATCACAGTTAAAAAACATAAGATTTTTCGGGGCCGCATCGGTCCCATCCTCAGATGTAACACAATCACACAATACATGAAGGAACAATGATATAAATACATCAAGAAAATAGTCACATGATTATGTGGCGTAGTTTGTATGCGCAGATGAACCGAGAAGAAAAAGGTTTAATTGATGTTATTAACAAATGTTCAAGTTCAGATTAGAGTTGTTCCTGGCTGTCAATGCGAGTTTCCATGCAGTAGGAATAATAGAAGGGTAATCATCATTGCAGCATACAATGATGATTACCCTTAATTGATGATTACTCGAATTTGGGTCTGCATGCTGCAATGATGATTACCCTTCTATTATTCCTACTGCATGGAAACTCGCATTGACAGCCAGGAACAACTCCAATCTGAACTTGAACATTTGTAAATAACATCAATTAAACCTTTTTTCTTCTCGGTTCATCTGCGCATACAAACTACGTCACCTAATCACGTGACTATTTTCTTGATGTATTTATATCATTGTTCCTTCGGGTATTGAGTGATTGTGTTACATCTGAGGATGAGACCGATGCGGCCCCGAAAGGTCTTACGTTTTTTAACTGTGATGTTTTAATTGTACTTAGTAAAGTCTTTTAATTTATCATCAGCTTTTAAGTACCCTTTTTTATCGTGCAAAAACAATTTTGTGAACTACGATTCCGTGTCATTTTAGTGCCCATTTTATCCAGGGGAAAAAGTCCCCAGATTTGTGGATCACACTGCAGGTACCATGTTTCATCTCATGCAATAATCCTAGAGCACAAATCAGGATTGTCAGCTGCAATGCCCTGCAGATCGGAACAGATCGATGAAGGACCCTACTTTTGGTCATCATTCAGAATGCGGGGTACCAATTTAGCATTAAGTTTTCGCTTTCTCAGATCCTCGCGTAGAATCTCATGACAGATAGATTTACTGATGCCCACCGACTCAGCCAAAAGTCTCGCGGTAATTCGATGATCTTTCTTTAAATGGTTCCGCACCTCTTCGATTTTTTACACTAACGCCCAGATCTCGGATCATCATTATTCCTGTCCGTCACGAAACCGAGTTTATCATTCCAAAACTCTGCTGCGAGATAATGATGTGTCTCCGTACACTTCTTTTAACATTCTGGAAGTTTCAGAAGCCGACTTACCAAGTTTCTAACAAAAACAGATGTTTGCTCTCTGCTCTTTCATGGAAAAAATGAAATGGGATTAAAACACTTGCTATGACTCCCTTAATGCACGTCTGTCGCCTATCGGTACCGGTATGAACCGGTTTCCATGTGTTCACTGATTGGCCAAGGACTGCTGTCTTGTGGCATACATGTGATATATTTATTCCACTACTTTTCGTCACTTATGCTGTCAGTTCTGGAATTTATTGGACATAGGTTGTGTCTAACTCTCACTGACATGGATCTATTGATGAATCATTCATAAAGGATTCGTTCACAACGAATGACTCTTCGCCGTGAATGGGGAAGAACTCGCTCTCAAGGCTGTGAATGATAATTCATTACCATTCACTCCGGAGTCACAGCGAGGTTTAACTTTCTTCAGCCCGCACGAGTTCCAGACATAATTCCCAGTAAGAAAAGGATTGTCGAAAAGGAATAAATGTCAACCGTTGTGTACGTTAGCAATCATCAGTCAGTCATTAAATAGTGGTGGAACTTGAGAAAGGGAATTATACTCGAATGCTGTTCATTTGAATCATGTGCCCGAATCATTCTCCAAGAGCTGGCTCGTTGTAAACTATTCATCGTGAAGTGCGAATGGTTGAAAAGCTCGCTCTCTTTTGGAGAATTTGCCTAAAACAGCTGTGAATCATCAATCACTCAATCTACCTTTCGACACACACTGAAATCGCAGCACGTTTAACTTTCTTCCGTCCGCGTGTGTTCAGAAAAGGAAAAACGTAATGTTGGGAATTAATAAGCATCAAACATTATATGAACGAGAAATGACCAGTCAGCTAAGACATAACGGTAAAACTAATTAATGAGAATGGCATGCGAATGTGATAAATTTAAAGTGTGTACCTGAATCATTGACCACGAGATGTCTCATGGAAAATCATTCATCGTGAAGCTCGCAATCTTTCGGGCAGTTTGCCAAAAAGAGCTGTAGCTCTGAAAGTGCAACGCGGCAACGAATCATCTACTCAGTGAGCGCAGTGACAACCTCGAAATTGGATCATTCGTGGATGTCTCTTTTGCTTGAATGATGAATGAACTCCCAAGAAGAATGGTTTATTCCATCATACTACTTGGGCCCAAAGTCCTAAGAGTTATATACTTCTAGATCTAACTTCCCTTTAAGATTTCTTCTCTGTATCTGCCATGTAATTTCTTGGTTGCATTCCATATTACCCAACGTCACTTTCTGAACATCCAATTGCCACATTTGGCATCCCTGATAGTTTTCCAGGTTAAGGGTTACGACACAGAAGTGATAGAAGGTCCTGTAACCAGAGTTCAGGAGCGGTCTAGTAACCAGAGTTCAAGGGATTTAGGAGAATTTTGGTGGATTGTTGGCTGTTGGAAGATACGCTGCCCAACTTTGCGAGCTGTATTACCATTTATCATTACTTCTCAATCTGGTTAGAGATGCCTTGCAATTATCATTGCTTCTCAACCTGGTTCGAGATGTATTACCATCAGTGCTTTTTTCTGGAAAAAACGGTGCCTGTACTCACCGTGAAGATGTTATTACAGCAACATCCACACTTTTAACATCATCATCATCATCATCATTGTCAACCATTATCAATCCACTGCTGGACGAAGGTCTCCCCAAGTTTCCTCAACAACGGTCTGTCTTGTGCCAGTCTCCTCCATGTCACCCCTGCATACTTTCGAATTTCATCCACCCATCTCCCATGTGGTCTTCTTCTGGGTCTTTTCCTGTCCCTTGGAATCCAATCTAAAATTTCGGCTGTCCATCGATGATCTGTCCTTCTGGCAGTATGTCCAGCCCATTGCCATTTCAGGGATTTAACTCTGATCATGATGTCTTCCACTCTTGTCATTTTTCGGATCCATGAGTTCCTCTTCTTATCTCTCCTGGTTACACCAAGTATGCACCTCTCCATGCTACTTTGAGTTGTCTGCAGCCTTTGTATGTCTCTTTTAGTTAAGGTCCACGTCTCTGCACCATACGTAAGCACTGGAAGGATGCATTGATCAAACACTTTTCTTTTAAGACATAATGGCATATTGCTCTTGAAAATTATGCTGTTTCTTCCAAAAGCTCTCCAGGCAAGTTTTGTACGCCGATTAATTTCTTCATCAATATGACCCTCACTTGATATCTGCTGTCCAAGATAAATGTACGTGTCTGTTATCTCCAGCTTTTCTCCATCAATCGATATATCTTCATTTCTTGTAAAAGCATTGAACATCACTTTTGTCTTCTGAAAGTTCATTTTTAATCCCACTTCTTTACTCTTGTCAGCAAGTTCCTGGATCATACTCTCAGCTCTGATGGGCTAGTTGCAAAAATGACTACGTCATCAGCAAAACGAAGGTGGGTTAGATAATCTCCATTAATCTTTATCCCCTTGTTTTCCCAGCTCAGTGACTGAAAATCACCCTCCAATGTGGCATTAAAGAGCTTCGGAGATATGGTGTCACCTTGTCTCACTCCCTTTCCAATTTTTTTGTGTGTTGTATTTTCAAACAGCCTAATCTTTGCACTTGCATTTTCATAGATGTTATTAATAATATTAATGTATGCATCTTCAATACCGCAGGTTTTCAGAGCCATTGTAACTGCTGATGGTTTCACCGAATCAAAGGCTTTTTCATAATCGATAAAAGCCATGCACAATGGAAGTTCATATTCCCTCGCTCTTTCAATTAGTTCTCTCAGCACATGGATATGATCTATTGTGCTGTAGCCACTCCTGAATCCAGCTTGTTCTCTCGGTTGAGCCATGTCCAGTGTTACCTTCAAGCGGTGTGAAAGAACTTTAGTGAAGATTTTATAAACTACTGATAGGAGGCTGATAGGTCTGTAGTTTCTGAGATCCTCAATGTCACCTTTCTTATGTAGCAGGATCATTGTAGTGGTGTTCCAATCCTCAGGAATCTTTCCTTCATTAAGGCATCGAGTGAAAATTTGGGCGAGTACTGTTTCGATTTCTCCACTTGCTTCTTGTATGATGTCTACAGTAATTCCATCTTCTCCTGGAGCTTTTCCCCGCTTCATGTTCTTGATTGCATGTGCAACTTCTGCTGGAAGGACTGGAGGAACTCTGGTACTGGTATCTTTCATGATGTCTGGAGTGCATGTATCATAACTTTCATATAATTTGGAGTAGAAATCTTTCACTCTTGTCAAAATTTCTGCCTCTATTTCTTGTTACAGAACCATCTTCTTTTCTCAGTGCCATAATCTGTTTTCTTCCCTTACTGAGATGTCCCTTTGCTATCTTTAGGCTTTGGTTGTTTTCAATTGCTTTCCTCACTAGTTCACAGTTGAATTTTCTTACGTCTTCAGTGATACTTTTTCGTACTGTCTTGCATAGCTCTATATATTCCACTTTGGAAGTCACATCTTCTTTAGTTGTCCTCATCTCTCTTCTTTTTTGCATCAACATTTTCGTTTTTCCTGATAATTTATTTACATGCAACTTGTTCTTAGACCCAGCTAATTTTGTTGCTGTTTCCATAAGAGCTTTGGTTACTTTTCTGTTAACTTCAGAGATGTCCACTTCTTCCGATGTTAGGCCTTCTAAAGCAGAGAACCTGTTCTTCAGTTCCAACTTGAAGGTATTATGGTGTTTTTTAAGGTTGGTTATGTCAATAGATTTTGTTTGTCTTATGAGCTTACCACGTTCAAGTTTAGTGTTGAGGTGCATCTTACATCTCACCAATCTATGGTCACTACCTGTGTTGAACTTGTTTAGCACACTGCAGTCTTCTATGACGAATTTTTTGTTACACATAATAAAATCAATTTCACTTGTCGTCCCATTTGGATGTCTCCATGTCCATTTCCTGTGTGGCTTTTTCTTGAAAAAGGAGTTCAAGATGAAAAACCCTTCTGCCTCTGCAAACTCTACGAGAGTATTTCCACGCTGGTTTCTGTTGCCGTGACCGAATTTACCTACTGAAGTTTCATTCTGTTGCCGTTGCCCTATTTTTGCATTGAAATCTCCCATAATTATGTTCAAGTGCTGCTTACCTTTATTATTTAGATGACAAATTTCCTCATAAAATTCTTCAATTTCTTCTTCAGGATGACTTGTGGTGGGTGCATAAGTTTGAATAATCTGAGCCTGGTATCTTCTCGAGAGTTGGATAACGAGTCGTGCAGCTCTGTCAGAGGAACTTTCAACTTCTACAACTTTATAGTTCAGTTTCTTGTTTATTATAAATCCAACACCACTAGTTCTGCCAGTATCTGTCCCACGATAGTAGAAGAGATGTCCACTTTTCAGTTCGATGAGATCTTCTCCTTTTCTCCTTACCTCACTTAGCCCCACGATGTCCCACTTGATCCTTTGAGGAGAGCATCACACATAAGGCCCAAATCAAGAATAAACTCGCATGACGTTATTTTTCTTAAAAGGCCCTCATAAAGACAGTGATCTGCTTTGCTTCTTCTGCTGTCTTCTTTTGCCTCCTGAAAGTGATGGACGAGGTCTTCAAAGTCTTGCCACACTGCAGAAACGTAGAGCAAGCCAGCGAGTGCTTAAAATTCTGCAAAATTTAAGAAATTAAAGTTCTAGAGTTGCTGCACATTCCTGTAGTTCCCTAGCATTTTTAGGTGAAGCAGGATAAGTCACATAAAGTTCGTTCTTGAAACTCTTAGAGCGATTCACTCCTGCCGCATTGTTCACTGCTGTGTCACTAATACACAATTCAAGGCGACGGCTAGCACAATGCCAGAAAATAACACTAGGAAACTTGTCTTGCATTAGCCTCAATTGGTGACCACTTTGTCTTGCATTAGCCTCAATTGGTGACCTCTTTGTCTTGCATTAGCCTCAATTGGTGACCACTTTGTCTTGCATTAGCCGCAATTCGTGAACACAGTACCATCTGCCGGAATATATATATAATACATTTTGCTGTCAATAAATCGCAATTTTTTAAAAACTTAAGAAAAGAGGTGCAGCCAGAAAAAAGCCCTGATTGCCGTTATTATTACTGCTCTACTTGGTTCGAGATGTATTTCGATTTATCATTACTGCTCAACCTGTTTCGAGATGTATTGCCATTATCATTACTGCTCAACCTGGTTCGAGATGTATTTCCATTAATCATTACTGCTCAACCTGTTTCGAGATGTATTTCCATTTATCATTACTGCTCAACCTTGTTCGAGATGTATTACCATTATCATTCTGTTCAACCTAGTTCGAAATGTATTACCATTATCATTACTGCCCAACTTGGTTCGAGATGTATTTCCATTTATCATTACTGCTCAACTAGTTTCTTTTTTTTTTTTTTTGATTGGAGGTTTAACGACCACCGTGAGCAACTCAATGGGCTTTATGCTTCATTTTTTTTTTCTGGTACCCAGTCAAGTGTCCAGACATTACGTTTGCCCCATCGTAACATTGTCCTATTGACTTGTGTTGATAATCAAACTGTTCCAAAATTTTGTCTAGAATTTTGTATAAAGCTTCTGACGTTCTATCTTCATTCACACCATGGAAACCCAAAAATCGCTCAACCAATACACCTTCCGAATCAACAGATCTTATTATTAAAGAGCACTCGGAAGTCTGGTTATGTCTTCCCATCTACTTGAATATAAAATCATTGAACTCCGTTTATTTCATTTTTGACGTGATCGTTTATATATTCAGAAATACATTCAATTAACTCGTTTCGAATAGTTTTTGAATCACCTGTGAAGACATTTTTTATCGTTTGGTATTGATTTTGAATTTTTAGAGGACTTCTTGATATCAACAGTGAAAGCAATTCCTTGAATTTCTACGATTTATCGAGTCAATACCTTCGTCATTGTCACGGAATGCTAGTACTTGTTTACTCAAATACAGTACTGCATCGATCATTGTCTGCAGGAAAAGTCTATTTAAACGAACTCTTTCTTTGAAATGCATTTTCAAAAGCCTAGCATTTTCCCTCAGGGAATCGGCAATGGTGTTCTGATTCTTTTCAAAATTATTTAGCATTAATTCGCATTTCAGGTGTTCGCTAGAATCACCACGTTTGTGAAGTGACTGTTTTATATTTAAGAAATCTGAAAATTGTCTTTATTCCACGCCGAATTGTATTACTAAAAAATAAGCAGGGCCAACAAAATAATTTTTGTAACACAGAAGGGCTACAAAGCCATTTATATTCAGTAAACCAACAATTTTTAAAATTAATATTGTAAGTTTACCGCTCTTCTTTATTTCTTTCTTGGCGACAATTGCCAGTGAATCCGTCCGTCGTACTTGAAGTAAAATGTCTCTTTTATTTTCATCTTTCCCCCAATTGAACGGAGTTTGCAATAAATTACAGACAATGTCGTTTCACAGGATACATACTGAAAACTAAAACTATCACTATCAGTTAAACTGCACACGAAACTAAAGTACCTAATGAAGTTTTTAACAAATAATCACAAAACACGAAAAAACAAATATCTTTCGGAAAGTATGTACCAAAACACAGCAAGAAATAAGCCTAGTGGATTGCAAAGAACCCTTGGCAATCCGTCCCGTTCCACTGCGATCTCTTCGAAAGGTCACGACTCCAGGTGCAGAGCCTTGGCTTCTCAAGCTGAAACACTTCACTTGCCCGGCAGATAGGGAAGGGTGACGTCACAGTTACCATGGCAACTCGGACGAAAACTGCAGATTTCCAAGCATTCTCCTTTCAGCTCTTCACTTGAACTGTTTTGCGTATAAGGACTTGTTTTCCGTATTGAAATCGCATTGTGAATTGATATCTAATCAAAATTTTGGATGTTTTGGCTCTCAATAACGGCAAAAAAAGAATATATTCTACAAAATTATTAAATAAAACCTTATTTCAAATGAAAGAGGTGAAGAGGCACTTCACCTACTTCACCTGAAAAGCCGCCACTGCCATAGCATAATTCCACCGCCGCCGAACTTCACAGTTGGCACAATACATTCTGGCAGGAGGCGTTCTCCAGGCAGACGACAAATCCAGACACTGCCATCCGAACGGTAGAGGGTGAACCTTGATTCGTCGCTCCAGAGAACCTGTTTCCACTGTTCAACGGTCCACTGTCGTCGTTCTTTACACCACGTTAACCGAGCAGCGCTATTGGACTTGGTGATCAAAGGCTTGTGGGCGGCAGCACGTCCATGATAACCGAGCAGATGGGCTTCGTTACGGATGGTATTCATCGAAAGAACACTCCCGGATGCCTGTTGAAACTCCTCGCGGATGTGGCCCATCGATTTGATGCGGTTCTTCCTAATTTCTCTGGCCAGCACCCGTCGGTCTCTAACTCCCAGTTTTGTGGGTCTGCCGGATCGGGGCACATTCCGACAGTCATCTCTCATCTTCCACTTGCCAATCACGTAGGCCACTGTCGATTTTGGGTACTTCAACTCGCTGGATATGTCACGTATGGATCGGCCATTTCTGTGATACCCGACGATTACTATTCTCGAAATCAGAGTGCTCCGAACTGCGTGGCATCTTGCATGCGACTGGTTGCGTTGTTGTTTCCCACACGATATTTAACGGCGGCGACAGTGACGTGTATCAGGACCGCAGATATCGTCGATTGCAGGTGTGTCCAATTACTTGTTGGTATATAGTGTATCTATCTAATCACTTAACAAAACATAAATTCATTAGTTTTTAGTGTATTAGTATTAGTTAGCGAGACGCGACACATGAACTTTCTCATTATTAACAGAAAAACAAACTGAAAAATATGAGATAGAGATCACATGAAAACAACAAGATTACACAGGAGACAGCATAAAAGCAAGTACTGTCTGAAAACTGAAAACTATTAAAAAAATATTAAATCTTTGTCAGGAAGTGGATTTCGAGAATTCCGATACCGATAGCAGGAGCCACCATACCAAGGGACTTAGACGTTGAATTGACAGTCTACGAGTTGCTATCATAGCACTTTAACGTTGAATTGACCCTGTGGTCTGTGGAATTTCAAATTCTAGATGCAATCACTCACTGCGTTCTCACATTTCTAAACATAGGCCATCCTAGTCTTGATGTTATAAAGAAACACCTAAACGAAACCCGTCGTAATCGACGGTTAGTTTCTGTTTTTTTTTTATTTGAAAAGAATAAACCCATATGAAATAACAAATATAAACTTCATTTGATTGACAAATTCACTCAACCACTTCATAAGTCCAGGTTCGCGATTTTTTTATTTTTTTTTTTTTACTGAATGTTTAACGACAACCCTGAGCATCTCAATGGGCTATAAACATTCGCCTGTCCCTAATTTAGGCTCACTGGTTCCAGGGAAGGGATACAGCCAGTGCCGTAAGACAAACACAACATCCATACCTCACATGATTCGAACCCGGACACTTCACGAACGAATAATCAGAGGCCAGCGCTTAGACCACTGCTCCATCGGGGACGGCCAGTTTCGTAATGAGCATCACGACTGCACCCTTTTCAAGTCGTAAAATGTGAGGCGGAAGTACACTCATCTCGATCGTGTGCAAAAGATCAACGCCGCCCCGGTGGCGCAGTGGTCTAAGGCGCTGACCTCTGATCATTCGTCCGTAAGGGGTCCGGGTTAGAATCCCGGTCAGGCATGGATGTTGTGTTTGTCTTACGGCACTGGCTCTTTCCCTTCCCTGGAACCAGTGACCCAAAATTAGAGACGGGCGACTGCTTATAGCCCATTTGAGTTGCTCACGGTGGTCGTTAAACCTCCAATCAAAAAAAAAAAAAAAAAAAAAAAAAAAAAAGATCAACTGGATAGCGCACTCTTTCACTTTCATCTTCAGTCACAACTGTGTTTGTAAATGTTGTTGGAATGAGATTCGCGTTGTGAATACTCTTCATTATTTCTTGTCTGAGACATACAAGTATCAGAAAAGAGAAGACTTCAGACTTTGAACTATCTCAGTCCCTCCATTTACCGACTTCAACAGCGCGTGAGTCAACCGCAATCTTCTCCCATAGACTTTACATGGGACATTTGCCGCCCCACAACGCCCAAACCATTGCCCCAATCTCATTTTTTCTCTTTGACTGGCTCATCTACATGGTACGACCTTTATTTTGATACCTCAACCATACCTTTACGTTCAGCCGTTCTCTCAAAATAGGACTCACAGTAAAAAACCTTATAGAATTAATATACGGATAAACTACGATTCTAACTGCCATTTTTTTCGTCTCTCTTAACACGATAAATAAATAAATAAGCGATCTCAAAAATACCTGATAATAGAACAATTCCGATTAACAAAGTGCCAGGCACAGAGCTTTTTGGGGGTTTTTTTGGCTGGAGGTTTAACGACCACCGTGAGCAACTCATGGGCCATAAGCAGTCGCCCGTCCCTAATTTAGAGTCACTGGTTCCAGGGAAGGGCGAAAGCCAGTGCCGTAAGACAAACAACATCCATGCCTCACCGGGATTCGAACCCGGACTCCTTTCGGACGAATGACCAATGGGTAGAGTGAGAAAAAAAAATGTCCTTCTGAAGATTAAAGTCTATCAAAGGAAATAACAGAAGCAATTTGTAAAGAAATGAAAAGAAGATCAACTCCTGTTGTAAGCAAGCAAAACATTTTTTTCCCAAAACAAAATTCGGGAAGAGGTTGGACCCTAAAGTCCCTTTTCCTGGATATGGTCATGACGAGGGCAACTGCCCTTCTGCCCCGCGGTTCCGACTCAATTGCGAGCAAAGTGTAAGAGAAGAATGCCCTCTGTGTCAGCATAACTTTGCCAGAATGGTGTACTCCTTTGCTAAGAACGACAGGGTTGTTTACGTTTTCATTTGTGTAATTAAAGGTAAGTCAAATAATTCTCCAAGTAAAGTAAAGATTAAACCATGATCATAAATACACGAGTTTCCTCTTACGTACCAAATTTCAGTCTTGCTCTCGGAAATTCCCATTTTGGATCGTACGTCAACAGTTCCGTTTGGTCTTGAACGGAAATACTTGGATCTATCTGTTGTTTATCATCTGTGAACATCTCGCCAGTGAGGACCTTTACTAACTCCATTCTTTTCTGAAAAAGTCAGCCAAAGTGCAAAAAATTAACATGGGGAAGCACTTTTACGTATCAAAAGCATATTTGACATTGTTTCTGTGAAGTATTAACAGAGTTTGAGAATGTATAACAAAATACACAGTGATGGCAAAGAGTTTATTACAATACGTACCATAAAAGAGCAAAATATTAAATTAATGACATGGTTATTCGGTCTGTTATATAATGAAACAAATACACTATCGACCAACAAGTAATTGGACACCTGTGATAGCAAAGGAAAACGAAGTTTATTCACCTTCAATATTTAGTGGAGCCTCCACGAGCGGCGATTGCAGCTGCGACCCTCCGGGCATACCCTCAACCAAGCGTTGTACGACGGCTAGCGGTATTTTCTTCCACTCGGCTTGGAGAAGACAGGTCAGTTTCTTCACCGATTTCGGACGGTGGGGGCACCCCTTAAGTCGACGCACCAACTCGTCCCAGAGGTGCTCGATAGGGTTAAGGTCCGCTCTGCGCAGGCCAGTCCATTCGATTAACCCCATTGTCACCATACCAAGCCATGGTGGGCCTCGCAACATGACAGGTGGCATTGTCATCCTGAAAGTAACATGGGTCTACCCCGTAAAACTGCCACAACGTAGGAAGCGCATGGTCATCCAAACTTGTGCAGTAGATCTCGGCATTGAGTCTACCAGGAATTGCGACCAAGGGGTCCCGTGCCATACCAGGCGAAACACCCCCATAGCATAATTCCACCGCTGCCGAACTTCACAGTTGGCACAATGCATTCCGGCAGGAGGCGTTCTCCAAACAGACCCAAACCCCAGACCCTGCCATCCGAACGGTAGAAAGTGAACCTTGATTCGTCGCTCCAGAGAACCTGTTTCCACTGTTCAACGGTCCACTGTCGACGTTCTTTGCACCACGTTAGCCGAGCAGCGTTATTGGACTTGGTGATCAAAGGCTTGTGGGCGGCAGCACGTCCATGATAACCGAGCAGATGGTCTCCCTTACGGATGGTATTCATTGAAAGAACACTCCCGGATGCCTGTTGAAACTCCTCGCGGATATGGCCAATCGACTTGGGCGGTTCTTCCGCATTTCTCTGGCCAGCACCCGTCGGTCTCTAACTCCCAGTTTTGTGGGTCTGCCGGGTCGGGGCACATTCCGACAGTCACCTCTCATCTTCCATTTGCCAATCACGTAGGCCACTATTGATTTTGGGTACTTCAACTCGTTGGATATGTCACGTATGGATCAGCCATTTCTGTGATACCCGACGATTACACCTTTCTCGAAATCAGAGAGCTCCGAACTGCGCGGCATCTTGCATGCGACTGGTTGCGTTGTTGTTTCCCACACGATATTTAACGGCGGCGGCTCTGAAGTGTATCAGGACCGCAGATATCGGCGATTGCAGGGGTGTCCAATTACTTGTTGGTAGATAGTGTATCAATCTACTGACTCGCGTATTTGTAGCACAGTAGACCATTTTATCGAAAGAAACAGTTTCGCCTTTCGTTTCCATCATGTAACTGCACTACGGCTTCATAACAATATCAAAAGAAACCGTTCCCAGTGATAGACACTTTAACATTAGATGTGCAATATTCAGAAATTAAACTGACTTTCGCTGATGGAGCAGCATGAGAGACAAAAAAGACATTTAGAATTTTCAAAACTAATGAACAACTTTATTATCCGAAAAATAAGGCACAACAATTGACAATGCAGAGCAATGCGTCGTGGTATTGATTCGCACAGACGTCTGATGCCTTCCTCCGGCATTGCGCTCCATGCCTCTTGCACCTGGTATTGCATAGCCGTCGTTGCCTGCTGGTTGCTGATGGGTATTTAGATGTCATCTAAGTCCGATCAAAAAGTTCCGAGACTAGGCCGATATACAACAAAGTACTTACGTTACTTAGGTCTGGCTATGATCTCCCTCAAAGTAATCTCCTGGGGCAGCGATACACCGCTGACAGCGTTTTTGCCACTGTTGGAAGTCCTGTTCGCGAATTGTATCAAGCACCGTCTGAGATTCGCGCTGGATCCCGTCCACATTTTCAAAACGGCGACCCTTGAGCTTCAGCTCCATCTTCGGAAACAGAAAGAAGTCACAGGAAGCCAAATCCAGCGAGTAAGGCTGATGAGGAAGGGTAGTCAAGCTGTTGCGGCTGCAAAACTAGCGTATTGCTAACGCTCTGTGAGCTGTTGCATTGTCGTGATGGAGCAGAAAATCGCCCCTGCGCCACATTTCAGGTCGTTTGCGGCGAATTTCCTCGCTAAGACGCCGCAGAACATCGCAATAAAAAAGGGCGGTGGCTCTGGGGGACGAATTCACGGTGCACATCCCCACGAATATCGAAGAACACGATGAGCTTGCTTTGGTTGCGCTCCAGACCTTTCGGGCCTTCTTCGGTTGTGGATATGCTGGGCTCTTCCGCTGCGACGACTGTTGTTTGGTCTCAGAGTCGTAACCGTAGACCCAAGTCTCGCCCTTAGTGATGACCCACCACAGGAACGTTGGTTCATTCACCACCTGCTGACAAAGATCTTGACAGAGTTCGACACGTAGCGCCTTCTGTTCGGGGTTCAGAATCTTTGGCAAAAACTTCGCAGCAATGCGGTGCATGTTCAAAACCGACGTAATAATTTCTTGCACTGTCCCATATGGCACATTGACGATGGTAGCTATTTCCTGAATGGTTCTCCGACGATCATCATGCACCAGTTTCCTAATTTTGTCCACATTTTCGGGGTTTTTCTCATGGACAGTCGCCCTGACCTCTCGTCTTCTTCCAGTGCCGATCTACTGCTCTTGAAGCGCGAGTGCCACTCAAAACATCTCGCGCGACTCATTGCTTCATTGCCATAAGCCTGCCGTAACATTTCATACGTCTCCGTTCTCGATTTGCCGAGTTTGACGCAGAATTTGTTGTTCGCTCGTTGCTCTAGTTTGCAGCCCATACCGAAATCGCAGCTGTGTTTTGCACGTGGTCACCAAATATCGTGTAGCACAGATCCCGATGTTTACAGAACGACGCCATTCGGCACCATGACTCATGAAGGTCACTGCGCTCGACCGCTGCTCGAGCATCCGCGTACCGCCATCTGTTGGCAAGCTACGTTCCTAGTCTCCGAACATTTTGATCGCACTACGTATGATCTACTGGGGATCTGATCTTGTTAGCCACTTCACAATGTTGGAAGCGCGTAGACGTTCTCTGAAGATTTTTGAAGTGTGTAGACGCGCATTACTTTGCTAACACATGCATCCCCTTGCTGAAGGAAATTTACTTGAATTGGTTCTTTCTTCCCATCTTCTTCATACATGAACCGAGACCCAAACAAAAGAGAAATTCTTCGCGGAAGATCACACGACGTTATTCTGCCTGACAGTTCACTCGAGAGCACGAATACTCCGGGCTCTGGCGAAGATGTTCATTGGATAGAAGCAAGCGACGCAATTGACGCCGTGGTTTTTAATGCTTGAACATCGGGGCGTTGCACATTACATTAGGCAATGAATCGTCACCTTTTATGTATATTTGAATCGTCACCTTTTATGTTTACTTGAATCGTCACCTTTTATGTTTTCAATGAATTGTCACCTTTTATGTTTTCAATGAATTGTCATCTTTTATGTTTACTTGAATCGTCACCTTTTATGTTTTCAATGAATCGTCACCTTTTATGTTTACTTGAACCGTCACCTTTCATGTTTACTTGAATCGCCACCTTTTATGTTTTCAATGAATCCTCACCTTTTATGTTTACTTGAATCGTCACCTTTTATGTTTACTTGAACCGTCACCTTTAATGTTTTCAATGAATCGTCACCTTTTATGTTTACTTGAATCGTCACCTTTTATGTTTACTTGAACCGTCACCTTCAATGTTTTCAATGAATCGTCACCTTTTATGTTTACTTGAATCGTCACCTTTTATGTTTTCAATGAATCGTCACCTCTTATGTTTTCAATGAATCGTCACCTCTTATGTTTACTTGAATCGTCACCTTTGATGTTTACTTGAATCGTCACCTTTTATCTTTACTTGAACCGCCACCTTTAATGTTTTCAATGAATCGTCACCTTTTATGTTTACTTGAATCGTCAGCTTTTATGTTTACTTGAATCGTCACCTTTTATGTTTACTTGAACCGTCACCTTTAATGTTTTCAATGAATCGTCACCTTTTATGTTTACTTGAATCGTCACCTTTTATGTTTACTTGAATCGTCACCTTTTATGTTTACTTGAATCGTCACCTTTTATGTTTTCAATAAATTGTCACCTTTTATGCTTACTTGAATCGTCATTTTTATGTTTTCAATGAATCGTCACCTTTAATGTTTACTTGAATCGTCACTTTTTATGTTTACTTGAATCATCACCTTTTATGTTTTCAACGAATCGTCACCTCTTACGTTTACTTGAATCGTCACCTTTGATGTTTACTTGAATCGTCAACTTGAACCGTCACCTTTAATGTTTTCAATGAATCGTCACCTTTTATGTTTACTTGAATCGTCACCTTTTATGTTTACTTGAACCGTCACCTTTTATGTTTACTTGAACCGTCACCTTTAATGTTTTCAATGAATCGTCACCTTTTATGTTTACTTGAATCGTCACCTTTTATGTTTACTTGAATCGTCATCTTTTATGTTTACTTGAATCATCACCTTTTATGTTTACTTGAATGGTCACCTTTTATGTTTTCAATGAATCGTCACCTTTTATGTTTTCAATGAAGCGTCACCTTTTATGTTTTCAATGAAGCGTCACCTTTTATGTTTACTTGAATCGTCACCTTTTATGTTTTTAATGAATCGTCACCTTTTATGTTTTCAATGAATCGTCACCTTTTATGTATTCTTGAATCGTTACCTTTTATGTTTTCAATGAATCGTCACCTTTTATGTTTACTTGAACCGTCACCTTTAATGTTTTCAATGAATCGTCACCTTTTATGTTTACTTGAATCGTCACCTTTTATGTTTACTTGAACCGTCACCTTTTATGTTTACTTGAACCGTCACCTTTAATGTTTTCAATGAATCGTCACCTTTTATGTTTACTTGAATCGTCACCTTTTATGTTTTCAATGAATCGTCACCTTTTATGTTTACTTGAATCGTCACCTTTTATGTTTTCAATGAATTGTCACCTTTTATGTTTACTTGAACCGTCACCTTTTATGTTTACTTGAACCGTCACCTTTAATGTTTTCAATGAATCGTCACCTTTATGTTTACTTGAATCGTCACCTTTTATGTTTACTTGAATCGTCATCTTTTATGTTTACTTGAATCATCACCTTTTATGTTTACTTGAATGGTCACCTTTTATGTTTTCAATGAATCGTCACCTTTTATGTTTTCAATGAAGCGTCACCTTTTATGTTTTCAATGAAGCGTCACCTTTTATGTTTACTTGAATCGTCACCTTTTATGTTTTTAATGAATCGTCACCTTTTATGTTTTCAATGAATCGTCACCTTTTATGTATTCTTGAATCGTTACCTTTTATGTTTTCAATGAATCGTCACCTTTTATGTTTTCAATGAAGCGTCACCTTTTATGTTTTCAATGAAGCGTCACCTTTTATGTTTACTTGAATCGTCACCTTTTATGTTTTTAATGAATCGTCACCTTTTATGTTTTCAATGAAGCGTCACCTTTTATGTTTTCAATGAAGCGTCACCTTTTTATGTTTGCTTGAATCGTCACCTTTTATGTTTTTAATGAATCGTCACCTTTTATGTTTTCAATGAAGCGTCACCTTTTATGTTTACTTTGAAAACAGAATGTAGTCAAAAACGAAGGGTGCTATAACCCATAAGGTTTGAATAAGATATCTGGAGATGCCCTCGTCAATGGAGTAATACTACTAAGCCCATAACCGCAAGCAGCTACCATTAAAGTGTGAGAAAGCTGCTGGTTTCTAAGACTTTTGCAAAGCATTTTATATTGGCCGAATCGTATTCTTTCGTAGCAAATGTTTCCAATTTTACATCGCAATTTGCTGTCGATGTGTGAGATAATGCTGGATTTATAAAATGTTTAACTATTTTGACGGACATTCCCATTTCTATTTTAAATTAAAGTTCATGAAGCGTTAGTGCAAGTCTAAAACAAAACGCAACGTTAAAATTGAAAAGTTCACTCGTACATGAAGTATAATTCATTCCGGTTTGATATTAACACAATTTCTGCAACCAAAAACCTCGCAGTATACACGCAGCTGAAAGTGCGTGGATGTCATGTAAACGGCATCAAAATTCCCACACTTTGTAGCTTTACGAATAAGAGACCCAAGGCATCACCAGAAGTCTTACTCTAATCTCCTTGGCTATAACTCAGTTCCACTGTATTTCCATATTCAGGGTTATTCAAAATAATTCATCCGATTTCAAATGACTATATTTTAGAAGAATACAAATACCGAGTGAGTAATGATAGATTTCATTTCATTTTTCATTTCATTTCATTTATTGATCTTTCTGTTACATATTAGAATTAATAATTCTAAATAGTTCAGCATAGACATATTAATAACAGCAGGGAAGATCAAGGAAAAGGCCTCGAGAAGACCTGACCAGCCTTGATCTCCCTAGGTTTAAGTCAAGACAAGAACATTGATATAACAACAACAAAGTCAAAAAGGAAGACAAATATCAAATTAAATATCTAAGCATGATATTAAATTGACAGCATATCAAGAGGAAAATAATGTTAAAGTAATGAAAAGTATGTGTTGCCCCCTCTACCAGATCCTTATTGTATAGATCCCCCCTCCCTTGGTCACCCAAACTTCACCTGGTAAGTCCCTCGCCTTTCCCCTGCCAGTCGAATAATCCCTGTCAATCAACCTCCCAACTTGTACTGATGAATGGAGTTGTTGTCCATTCATTAGTACAAGATTGTACATCAACCAAAGAAAAACTGTACGAGTATTTCTGTCACCTTATAAGTGCTCTGTGTGACTTTGCTTAGCTGCAAGAGCAACATCGAGACGATAATCTATTTCCTCCCATACTCGCTCCAACATGTCTGTCGTCACTGACTCCCCGCAGTGACACTACGTTTCTTAAGCTCATCCAGAGTTGTAGGCAACGGTTGTACGTACACAGTGTCCTTAACGTACTTCTAAAAGAACTAGCACAGCGTGAGCTCCGGAGACCTAGGTGGCCAGCTATAGAGCCCTACGTCATGTGGTCCTCTGTGACCAATCCAACAGAGAGGAAACGGCGAACAGCGCTGTTCGGTGCATTGTTGTTGTTGTTCATTGCGCTGTTCCCCGTTTCCTCAAACTTCGTTGAGGAAACGGCGATCAGCGCAATGCCAATGAGGCGACGCCCCATCTTTGTGGAAAACGTAGCTGCCGGAATCTTCGTTCAATTGTGGAAATAGCCAGTTCTGCATCATATTCAAGTAGGTGTTAGCAGTCCCTTTTTTTCCCGCGAAAAAGGAAGCCCCATAAACCTTTGCTCGGGCAGCGGCACAGAAGACGCTAAATTCAGGTGAGTCGCGCTCCTGCTCGATTGTTGCATGTTCCAATCGCTGAATTGTTCCGCGCCCATACGCGAATATTGTGTCACTTAAGTGAAAAGTTGCTGAACACCAGGCGTTCTTCGTCATCCATAGCACCTTGCATGAGTTGGCAAAAGTTCTGTCGCTTTAATTTGTCCCCTGGCAACAGTTGCAATCCCCCCCCTAAAAAAACTCAACCGGATTTCTATAATCGATAAAACATCTAGATATAGGAACAGCAACTTACGTCACTCACCGGCTAAAAATTATGTAGCGAAAATTAACAAATGGCGCACAAAACGTTTCTCATAGCAGAAGGAAGGTATCAGAGGAAAAGAAATTATCAAATCGAACAGTTAAAAGAAGAAATATACGGTAGAAGGAAACATGGTAACCCTCTACGTCCCCTAGCGGAGGAATTTTTCATAATGGAAAAGTTGAAATTAGGCGAAAAATGTTCTTCATGGCAAAAGCTATGCTAAAGAAACAGAATTTTTACATATACGTCTCCCGGAAACTGAGGTAGCGAGAAAAAGGTTTTGATATTTCCGCCCCACTGGCAGGAAAGCTGTGCACTATTTGAAGAGAATAATACTCCCTATCTTTATTGTAACGCATGTCATACAATAAAAAAAGAAAATTTTCAATTAGGTTTTTAGAAGCGGAGATACAAATAGAAGTAAACAAACACCACCTAGCGACGGAACTGTGAAATACAAACCTAAAGTGTTCTACAATGTGCAACGTAAACGCAACAATCTGGAAGCAGCTGGTTGCAAGAACCTAAATTTAAATTGTAGTTACGGGAATAGAGTAACAGTCAATCTGAGCATTTAAAAAAAGATCTGGTTTATTGTAAAGTCTGCGGTTAAAAAAATGGAGAAAACTTAGTTACATTTTTAATTTAAAATTAGCCCTAAAACGGGTTATTCTGTTATTGACATTTAGGGTTACTGAAGTTTTATACTGTGGAAGAACTGAAACTTCTCTGTGTTCGGCAGCAAAAAGGGCGTGAACCCATTTACCTTCTTTGCACTTGAGAGCTAATAATACGTGCACTCCCGTTACTTTCTACATACACTGCTGGCCACCCAAAATTCAACACCAAGAAGAACACGAGATATCAAAGCCAGATTTACTGGACACGTAACAACAGATACAAAAATGAAACGATTGAACTTACAGGCCCGTGAGACTTGCGGAACACGCTGACATCAATAGTTCGTGTGGCCCCCATGGCTGGCAATAACGGTCGCTACTCGCCGTGGCACAGAACGAAGGAGGCTTTGGATGTGGGCTTGGGGTATGTCGGTCCAGACTGCTTCCACACGTTGCCACAGTTCATCAGGCGTAGCCGCGGGTGGTGCTAGCCGGGACACTCGGTTGCCGATCAGCGATCAGACGTGTTCGATGGGCGACATATCCGGATAGAAAGCGGGCCGCGGCAGCAATGACACCTGGTGGGCCATGACGAATTGTTGCACGATGCGTGCCACGGGCGGGCACGCATTGTCCTGTTGAAACGTGGCCGATGGCAGGCCCTGCAGGTAAGGGAGGACTACAGGCTCCAAAACGTCGGAGATGGTGCGGTGGCTGTTGAGTGTACCGGCGATGCGCACCAGAGGGGTGCGGGTGTCACATCCAATTGCGCCCCCAAACCATAACGCCTGGCGACGGACCGGTATGGCGATGCATAATACAGGCGTCATACAGTGTCTCTCCGCATTGCCGCCACACGAGGATCCGACCATCGTGGTGTTGCAGGCAGAAGCGGGATTCGTCGGAGAAGACAATGTCGTGACATTCCGTAGTCCAGGTGCGGCGTTCAACGGTCCACTGCCGCCGCACTCGCCGGTGGTGTAACGTCACTGGTAATCGTAGCAATGTGCGCCGTGCAGTAAGTCCCCGCTCCTGCAGACGACGTTGAACGGTGCGTGCTGACACAGGTTGTTGCGCAACACACCCTAATTCCTGCGCTAACGTTCGTGATGTGGCGGTGCGAGCCGTCAATGTCCGCCGCACAACATGCTGGTCCTCTCGTTCGGTGGTGTGCCGCGGCTGCGGCAATCGCTCACGTCGGTCCGTCCGTCCCTCCTGCACCCACCGAATTCATACTCACCTCACTGTGGCTGGATGTCGTCCCACACGGGCGCCGATGTCTCGATACGATAAACTGCTGTCGCAATAAGCCACTTTTCGTCCTCTGTCGAACACCAAAACGTGCTGGAATGACTGCCGTATTCTGCGACGAGGCATCAGGAAGTTTCTCACGCACAGGTCCAGCAGCACAACACACTTACCCTACATACACCCCGCCTTCTGTGCACCCTTCTTATAGTGCTTCTCGGTGGCGTGCTGGGCGTACATGATTTGCATATGCCCTGCAGTACTAATCGTTTGCTTGTCCTCTCGCGGGCGACGCATGCTGCGAATTTCAAGCCAATCGGATGCTTCCTTCTTGGTGTTGCATTTTGGGTGGCCAGCAGTGCAGTTTGTCCCAAAGCAACTGATAATATTTTCATAAAATATGTGCAACACTGGATTCAACCTTAGAATGAGTCTCGAAAAAACGGTAGCCGTTGTAGTAACCATAACAACCGGCCACACCTGCATATCACGCATGCGTTGTTAGTAGTGCGCAGTTTAATAAGCGTTGTTTCGTGAACCCCTAACAAGCGTTTTCACGCTTTGATTTTTCGAAAAGAAATTGGATGTGAAAGAGGAAAAAGATGCGCAGTTAAATTTTGCGGTCGACTTTAAGGCTGTCTTTGAATGAGTGCAAGAGAAATTCTATCCTATATTTGCAATGTAAATTCTTTTGTACACATTTTCTCGAAGACTATTACTTTGTAGTGTTTGAAATTTTGAGCACAAGAAAAACAACAACCTATGGTAATATGTACCACAGTTATTATTCCGAAAAAATTGTTGGACTTTTTTTTTAAATTCAATTTATCTGACTCGAAAGTATTCCAATTTGGGCGCTAGATGGCGCGATAAGTTAGCTTAGCAGTGTTTCTGTCTGGAAGACCCGAAATCTCTCATTTCTGTGTTATTTTGTTTTAATTATCTAGGCCAATTAGAAATAATTGAATGGGGCCAAAAGTGTGACTGGAATCTTATCTCTCATAAATCATCTTAAATCCTACTGTACGTTCATTGTTTGAAGAGAAAATATGTACATATCGCAGAAAATTGTTAATTTGAGTTATAGAAACTCCGCCTACCTACTAAGCTCCCCCCCAAACAACGTTATTGGTTAAAACGTAACAGCCCGTATTTTGTCTTTTCATTGTGGAGCCAACGAGAGACCGCTTCCATTCTGAATATGGCGAGGTCTGCAGTGATTCGGTGACGCTAACGTCTGAGACAATCCCTCAAGACGTAAAAGCCACGCCCAAGGAGTGACTTTTTGCGCCATCTATCGTAGAAGAGGAACCCTAACACTCATTTAAAGACAGCCTTAAGAAGTCTGTCGGACAGACTTTCCGTCTTATGCAAAGAGATTATGAAGATGAATGTCTAGGAAAACCAACATGGCATAAAGAATTCATGGATGGTTTTAGTTCGGCGGTTTTAATCATGCATGGAGGAGGACCTTCAACGAGTGTTACAGAGGTAAACGTCATTACAATGGGTGTTATTATATGGGAAGGCAGACACTTAGCAATTAGGTATGTCAAAGATATGGTTCGCATTTCAAAATTATCAATTCACAGACTTTTAACGGACTGTTTGGGCCTGAAACGAGTTTTTTCAACTTGAGTTCCCCATTTCTTTTCACGTGCGGCCCATTGCATGGCCGCACAGGGCCAGTTCTGTCGTTTCTTATTTGGGAAAAATGAATATTAAGTTGATGCCCCAACTTGCATAGAGTCCGGACTTGACACCATGTGACTTCTGGTTGTTCCCTACTTAAAAAAAAGACATTACGAAGACGACCATTTTGAGACTGATCGAGAACTTATTACAGCTGCGCAGAGTGCTTCGACAGCGTTTCTGAAGCAGAATTTCGGAAGATATTCCAAAAGTGGGAGGAACGTTGAGACACCTGTATTCGATGTATTAGACGGTTTTCGAAAAATATGACCACTTCCTTGATAAGCATATTTTTTTTTACAGAAACATTCATTTGGGATAACTCTTGTAGTTATCTCGCGAACAATATTTTGGACATCGAGTAAATAGGGCACTTTTGTGGAAGGTTTTGAATGAATATGGTGTTGCTGGAAATCTACATAATGGTGTAAAATTCATGTATGCTGGCAGAGCGTGTGTACGAGGGAATGTTGTTATATCAAAATTGTTTTCTCTTAGTGCTGGAGTCAGACAAGGTTCTTTAATGTCACCATGGCTGTTTAATATGCAGTATTTATGTATGCATGCATGCGTGATGCCAAAATAAATAATACTGGTGATATTCAAGTGTGTAGATTGCTGTATGCTGATAACACTGTCCTGTTGGCAGAGAGCAAAAGTGAGTTGCAGAGTATGTTGTCCCAGATGTAAGAAGTTTGCATGAAATTCAAACTGAGTATAAATAAAGGAAAGACCAAAGTTATGTTTTTTGTGAGAAGAACTGGCAGTACTGAATATAATACACTGCTCGACAATTGCTAAGGACGGATCATAAACGGCTATATAGCGCATAAAAAAGTAAGTGTGGTTGGATGCCAAGTGAAATAAAATAATGTCAAAATGCCAGGACATTACAAGAAACACAATTTATTTTGCTCCGAAATCCAGAAGTCTTTGGAACGTGTTCAAGGGACAAACAGGCCATTTTGTGCAGAATACGTAAACGTGAAAAAATGCAATTACCGTCCGCAGGCGTTTCCGGCGTAAGATGTCAATACGGGATATGGCCACCATGGAGGGCGATGCAAGATTCCACATGTCGTGTCATGCTTTGCACAACATTATCAAGCAGCTATTGGGGTAATTTATCCCGTTCCTCTGTCAGTGCACGGATGAGGGTGTCCTTGTTTATTGGAGGGCATTGGCGACCAGCAAGACTCCTCCCCAAAGCATCCCACACATTTTCAATGGGATTCAGATCTGGAGAACGTGCTGGCCATACGAGGCGTTGAATATCCTCGCTCACAAGGCACTCCTGGACAGAGACTGTTCGAGGACATGTTGCGTTGTCGTCCATGAAAATGAATCTATCACCGACAGCACCACGGAACATGCGAACATGAGGTAGCAGAACATCATTAATGTATCGTTGGCCATTCATAGTCCGAGTTGGAAGCACATAGAGGGACGTACGGCCATTGATCATGATGCCAGCCCATACCATGACACTACATGTCGGATATCGGTCCCTTTCCTGTATGTTTGCTGGAAAATATGCAGTACCACTATCACGCCAGATCAGTTGTCGTCGACAATCAGACGATAGACTGTATCTACTCTCATCTGAGAAGAGGACAGCATACCAGTCGTTATCAGTCCAATTGCAATGTTGATGGCACCATTGCAAACGGGCGGTACGGGGACGTCTGGACAATGAGATACCACAACAGGACGGCGGGCGTATAGTCCTCCTTCATGCAAACATCTGGCGACAGTTTTTCGGGAGATCCGCTTGCCAGTAGCAGCCATAAACTGATTTGCTACCTCACTAGCTGTGCTGCGCCGGTGTCTTTTTTTATAACACTATGTACCGATCTTCTGCAGGTGTCGTACTGCGAACACGACTTCCCCCGTGACGTTTGCTACACTCTCCATTTGTTTGAAATGATTTCCAAAGCCTTGAAACAACACTGTGGCTGACGTCGAACTCCCTGGCAACATCTGTTATTTTTCGCCCTTCTTCAATCTTGCCAATAATGCGGCCACGCGTAAAATCATCTAGGTGATGTCGGGAAGACATACTGAAAATTGCAAGTTCGTCAATTGATTATTTCCTTTTCAACTTTGCGTTTGAACAACAACGGGCCGCCTCGGTGGCGCAGTGGTCTAAGGCGCTGGCCTATGATCATTCGTCCGTAAGGGGTCCGGGTTCGAATCCCGGTCAGGCATGAATGTTGTGTTTGTCTTATGGCACTGGCTCTTTCCCTTCCCTGGAACCAGTGACCCTAAATTAGGGACGGGCGACTGCTTATAGCCCATTGAGTTGCTCACGGTGGTCGTTAAACCTCCAATCAAAAAAAAAAAAAAAAAAAAAAAAAAAAAAAAGAACAACAACGGTCAATGCGCGTCAAATCCTTTATATCTCTTATCAGCGCTATGACGTCACGAACAAGTTCGGCAATCCAAAATTTGCATGCGCACAACACGTCTTACTGTATCCCGCACTTATGCTACTTTCCACATTTACCTTCCTTCCATTTTATGGTTGCTATCGTTGCTATTGTCATCCGTCCTTAGCAATTGTCCGGCAGTGTATAAGTCTAAATGACCAGGTGAATGTTTGTTTGTTGTTGGAGGTTTAACGACCACCGTGAGCAACTCAGTGGGCTATAAGCAGTCGCCCGTCCCTATTTTAGGGTCACTGGTTCCAGGGAACAGAGAGAGCCAGTGCCGTAAGACAAACACAACATCCATGCCTAACCGGGATTCGAACCCGGACCCCTTTCGGACGAATGATGAGAGGCCATCGCTTAGACAATTGCGCCACCGGGGCGGCCCAGGTGAATGAGTTTGTGTATTTAGGAAGCATGTTTGACAGAGAGAACAAATTGGATGGTGAAATTAGTAGGCGAGTGAATTCTTCATTGAAAGTCAAAGCTGCCCTGAAAGGTTTTCACAGGAATGATGGGTTCTCAAGTGAGTCTTGCATGGCTTTGTATGAGAGTGTAATTGCTCCTTACTCTGATGTATGGTAGTGAAACCTGGGTACTGCAGAAGAATCACATAAGCCGTTTGTGTGCTGGAGAAATGCGTTATTTAGGGAGGTTTATGGCAAGACACGTTCTGATTGTGTGAGGAATGAAGTAAAATGTTGTTAGCAAGGTTGATTGTGTGAGGAATGAGTAAAATGTTGTTAGCAAAGGTTGAGACTAATATGCTTCGGTGGGTTGGACATGTTGGAAGAATGAATGATGAGATGCTTACTAAAAAATATTATTAGCCCAAGTGGCAGGAAGGAAAAGCAGAGGAAGGCCAAGGATGTCGTGGGAGGATCAGATTCAGGAGTGTCTACATGAGAAACAGATTATGAGTATGAAGTATAGAAGGTCTTGCGTATGGCGTGTGATGGATGTCAGTTAAGCCCTATTTGTGTGTCAGGATCGCTGTAAATGGAGGTTTAATACAGCAACACTAAGGAAAATTTATTTGGTAGTTTGTATTTCTTTGTGGAGGTAACCTTTGAATCTCGGAGAACAGCTTAGTGATATGTACACAGTGCGTCAAATAATTTTTAAGACTGGGTCTGTAAAATGAAATAGAAACAAGAAATTATAATTTGTTTTGTATTATAATTTGTTTTTTTTTAGAAATTATAATTTGTTTTGGCTGTAAATGGAGAAGTTTAATACAGCAACACTAAGGAGAATTTATTTGGTAGTTTCTATTTCTTTGTGGAGGTAACCTTTGAATCTCGGAGAACAGCTTAGTGATATGTACACAGTGAGTCAAAGAATTTTTAAGACTGGGTCTGTAAAATGAAATAGAAACAAGAAATTATAATTTGTTTTGTATTATAATTTGTTTTTTTTTTTTTAGAAATTATAATTTGTTTTGGCTGTAAATGGAGAAGTTTGATACAGCAACCCTAAGGAAAATTTATTTGGTAGTTTCTATTTCTTTGTGGAGGTAACCTTTGAATCTCGGAGAACAGCTTAGTGATATGTACACAGTGCGTCAAAGAATTTTTAAGACTGGGTCTGTAAAATGAAATAGAAACAAGAAATTATAATTTGTTTTGTATTATAATTTGTTTTTTTTAGAAATTATAATTTGTTTTGGCTGTAAATGGAAAAGTTTGATACAGCAACACTAAGGAAAATTTATTTGGTAGTTTGTATTTCTTTGTGGAGGTAACCTTTGAATCTCGGAGAACAGCTTAGTGATATGTACACAAGTTTCTGGAACAAAGAAAAGTCGCAGGATGCTAAATCAGGCGAATACGGTGGATGATTCAACACACAGACGTTATTTTTCGCCAAAAATCTACGACCAAGAAGAGAGGTGTGATTGGGTGCATTTTTATGCAACAAACCCCAACTGTTTTCATCTCGATATTCTGGACGAATGCGACGAATTCTGCCCATCAAACTCCTCAAAACATTTCAATAAAACTCACCAGTAATTGTTTGTACACTTGGAACAAATTCCTTGTGGATAATACCCTTACTATCGAAGAATGTAATCAGCATTGTTTTGATTTTCGATGGAACTTTTCTTGTTTTTTTGGCTTGTGGAGAGTTTTTAGACTTCCATTCCGCACTTTATCGCTTTGTTTTAGGATCATATTGAAAACCCCACGTTTCATCACCAGTAACAATCGATTTTAAGAAGTTTGGATCATTTTCAGCGGCTGAAATGATGTCTCTGCAATGTGCACTTCTCCTTGATTTTTGTTTATTGGTTAACGTGTGTGGAACAAATTTAACACAGATATTTGTTTTGCCCGAATCTTTATGCTGGATGGTTCGGATCGTTTCTTTGTTGATGTTTAAAGACTCTTCGATCATTCGTAGTGACGCACATCGATTGTTTGCCACGAAATCACGCACTTTTTCAATAATCTCAGGTGTCCTAGATGAACTTGGTCTTCCGGTATGCTTATCATCTTCTAGCGTCTCTCTTCTGTCCAAAAAACGTTTGTGCCACAGGAAAACATTTGATCTACTTAAACAAAACTCGCCGTAAACTTGTTTCATCATTTGGTACGTTTCCGAGGCCCTTTTACCAAGTTTTGCGTTAAATTTAATAACAGCCCTTTGTTCCATCTTAGTAATTCAACATGAAAAAATTTTACTTCTCTAATGAACGCCCGTTTCGTTTGAGTTTTTTTAACAACTGCGCAGTACTTTTGGCAGAAAGCAAGCAGATGGTCACGGTTTATAACGCATTCGCGATTACACTGGTGGCGCCACCATAGGCTGAAATCTAGCACCAGTCTTAAAAATTCTTTGACGCACTGTGTATGTATGTATGTATGTATGCTATTTATCAGTGAACTTGTATTGTATGCTATTTATCAGTGACCTTGTATTTTGGGCAGCAAGACAAAGCACTGAACGTTTTGCGGTTTGAAACATGTTGTGGAGAATATCGAAGGAGATGAAGATAAAATACTTACTTTTTGCCAACGTAACTTCTTCAGCAAAAGCAAATCTGTCATTACTGATGTAATTAGGAGCGTGGTGAGTAAAGTAAATCCCAAGAAATGTGTAATATTAATCTTGGTTTCTGGAAGAGAAGGGTGGAATTTAGTTTATATTATCTCATTCGAAAATAAAACTTACACATTCGAAAATAAAACTTTCTCTGCTTTGCGTTGTTGTTACACGATTTATTCCATAAATACAGTAAAACTCGCTTATAACAAGCATATATGTAACAAGCCAAAAACTGTTGGTCCCGGCGAAATGGTCTTTAACTCAATGATAAATGAACTGTGCTGTAACGAAAATGGAAATAAAGGCAAATTTTCCTATAACGGCCATCTCAAGTCTAAAAATGAAGGCTTTAGAATCAATTGCAATTTTTAAAACAAATTTCCGAAACGAATGTTGCAGAAGATGAAAACTTTCTCTTTCGTGTACATTCAGCAGAAATAATTGTACAAACAAATGAAACTAAAAAGTATGAAGCAACTGACAATTCGCGATTTCTTTAAGTGATTATAGCACGTAGTGTTTTAATCTCTTGGATTTAATTAGCATGTGCATTAATTAATACGAACAGTACGTAAGTGAAAATATTTATCTATACTGTATTAAAGCCCTACAAGAAGTAACTTATTTTTACTAAGTACAAAAATGTTAAAATATAAATTCTGTTTTTCAGTATTATCTCAGATCATTTATAACAGCCATTGGCTATTACGACCACTATTGTTAAGTCCCCTAAAGGACGTTATAACAGAGTTTCACTGTATTTGTATTTCAGCTTGAAAATGGGAAAATAACTTCCGAGAACGAAAGTTAAAGGTAACGAAGATTTCTCTTTATTATTAATTTTTTTCACAGTGTTTTTCCTGCCCAACCTTGTTGTTAAATACCATTTAAGTGCATAAATGTTTGTAATTCCGATAGAAAACGGAGGAGATTTTTTTTTTCTTGGAAAACAGAAGTTGAGAGAGCAAAACTTTCTCCTGCAATCTTTTTTTCTCTTTTTTTTACGCTTTCCAACCGTAGGTTGAAGAAGCGTATATCCTCCAGCTTTGTCCGTCCGTCTGTCTGTCCGCACGATAACTCGCGTAAAAATGGTTCTATGTCGATAAAATTTTAGTATGTGCTAGGGGACCACCTGGGGACGAATTCTGTTGAAAAGGGGAGCAAATGGGGTCAAAGGTCACGATAAAGGAGCGGGATCCATTCTATAGCCCTTATGCGTCATAACTTGCGCAAATATGGTTCGATTTCAATGAAATTTTAGTATGTGGTTGGGGACGAACCCTGTTAAAAATGGACGAAATGCGGTCAAAGGTCAGGACATAGGATCGGGATCCATTCCATCGCCTTTATGCGTTATAACTTACGTAAAAATCCTTCGATTGAGACAAAACTTTATTATGTTGTTCCGGAGGTATACTAAACCAATTTTGTTGAATATCATCGAAATGGAGTCAAAGGTCAGGGAAGAGGAGCGAGATTTATTCCACAGCCATTATCCTCATAACTTCAGTAATAACTTGAGTAATGATTTCTGGTATGTTGGAAAGCGTATCATAATCAGTGCATTGTATGATTTTACTAACTTGTTTCTTCTCTCTCTCTATTTTGCGAGGTTTCCTCTTACTTGTATCGTTGTTAAATATCATTTTGTCCCATAAATGTTTATATTTCAGCTTGAAAATAGGGGAAAAGATTTCCGACAATGGATGTCGGACGGAGTTATAATTTCTCCCGTAATCGCATATTTTCTCTCGCGATGTTTCCTCCGTCGTGTGTTGTTAATTATTGTTTTTTCCATAAATGTTGGTATTTCAGCATAACTGTAAGTCGAAAATCTTACTGTGCACTTAGCTTTGAAAAGTGCACCAAGAAACGCATACTTGCAAGCTGCTGTCATTGTTTAGCGTACCTGAAATAAAAAGACCTTGACTCCAACTGAGTGATGTAATCTTCACAGTGAAAATGAACAAAATGTTAAACTTTGAGGGTGCTACGATCCCTCAAAAGATATTTCTAATGGGTTGAAATTTGTTTAAGTTATGATTAGAAACATATTTAGGGGGTAAGACCTTAATTTTTTTAATACTTTCTTTATTATTAGAGTGGCTCTTAAATAAGCAGTGCCTTTATATATATAAGCACATATGTATAAATAGGTGGCATTACATTAAAAACAAGTTAGTAAAATCATGCAATGCATTGATTATGATACGCTTTCCAACATATCAGAAATCATTACTCAAGTTATCACTCAAGTTATGAGAATAATGGCTATGGAATAAATCTTGCTCCTGTGCCCTGGCCTTTGATCCCATTTCGAAGATATTCAACGGAACTGGTTCAGTATACCTCCAAAATAACATGATAAAGTTTTGTCGCAATCGAAGCAATTTTACGTAAGTTGTGATGATAAGGGCTATGGAATAGATCTCGCTCCTGTGTCCTAACTTTTGACCCCATTTCGCCCATTTTCAATAGGATTCGTCCCCAGGCAGGTCCCTACAACATACTAACATTTCATCCACATCGAAACATTTTTACGTACGTTATGACGCATAATGGCGATGGAAGTGATTCCGCTCCTATGCCCTGACCTTTGACCCCATTTCGCCCATTTTCAATAGAGTTTGTCCCCAAGTGGTTCCCTATCCCATACTAAAGTTTAATCAAAATCGAACCTTTTTGCGTTAGTTATGACGCATAAGAGAAGTGGAATGGATCCCGCTCCTATGTCCTGACCTTTGACCCCATTTCGTTCACTTTCAATAGGGTTCCTAACCAGGTGTTCCCCTACCACATACTAACGTTTCATCGAAATCGAACGATTTTTACGCGAGTTATCGTGCGGACGAACATACGCACACAACGCGTGGCGTAATGAGGAAGATGGAAATCGCGACCATCTGCTCGCAAGAGTGTGACGTCATAAAACTTTAATAGGATATACACACAGCGCGTAACGTAATGAGACAGATGGCGTGACCGTGCGCGAGCATCTGAATTGCGAGAGAATGACGTCATAAGGTTCTCAGCATGGATAACATTAATGGGACGACGCCATGACACTAAAAACTTGGTAATTCGGGGTGGTTATTTAAACCACTAAACGAATTTTCCTAAAGTCAAGATCAAGCTAAATTGATTTCTAGTACCAGAAAACGGTAGGCTAACGACTTTCATCAAAATCCTTAGAGCCGTTTTCAAAATAAAATTTACGTACATACAAGAATTGCTCCTTTTAGGTTAACGTCAAGTAATTTTGCTTCATGTGCTTCGAATGGAAAAATTTCTGTACACCTTTTCTTCCCAATTAATGCGTTCCCAAGGATGAAAATTTGAACATCGATTAAAATATCTTCATTTTATAACTTGGAATACTTAATGTTTTCTAAAACATAACCATAATTATCCAATCCAACATTTGTTTGTCTACTGACGTTATGAAAGACATGTCGCGCCATCTTTTTTCTGGACAATAAATGCGTTCACAAGGATGAAATTTGAACATCGATTAAAATAGTTCATTTTATAACTTGGAATACTTAATATTTTCTAAAACATAACCATAATTATGCAATCCAACATTTGTTTGTCTACTGACGTCATCAAAGTACAAGTCGCGATATCTTTTTTCTGGACCATTAATGCGTTCCCAAGGTTGAAAATTTGAACATCGATTAAAATAGCTTCATTTTATAACTTAGAATACTTAATATTTTCTAAAACATAACCATAATTATGCAATCCAACATTTGTTTGTCTACTGACGTCATGAAAGTACGGGTAGCGCCATCCTTTTTCTGGTTTCAACACAACCAAAGGAAAAGTCATTGACTTTTAATATAATTATGGTTATGTTTTAGAAAATATTAAGTATTCCAAGTTATAATATGAAGTTACTTTAATCGATGTTCAAATTTTCATCCTTGGGAACACATTTATTGTGAAGGAAATGTGTACAAAGGGTTTTCCATTGGAAGTATAGGAAGCAAAATTACTTGACGCCCACCTTAATAATATGGGAAAAGGGCGATGGAATGGATCCCAATCCAATGTCATGACCTTTGACCCCATTTCGTCCATTTTCAATAGGGTTTGTCCCCAGGTGGTCCCCTACCACATACTAAAATTTCTTCGAAATCGAACCATTTTTATGCACGTAATGACGCATAAGGGCAATGGAATGCATCCCGCTCTTATGTCCTGACCTTTGAGCCCACTTCACCCATTTTGAATAGGGTTCGTCCCCAGGAGATCCTTTACCACATGGTAAAATTTCATTGAAATCGAACCACATTTACGCAAGTTATGACGCATAAGGGCAATGGAATGTATCCCGTTCCTACGTCGTGACCTTTAACCCCATTTGTCCCATTTTCAATAGGGTTCGTTACCAGGTGCTCCCCTACGACATACTAAAATTTCATCGCAATCGAACCAATTTTACGCCAGTTATCGTGAGGACAGACGGACGGAAAAAGCTGGAGCATATACGCTTCTTCAACCTACGGTTGGAAAGCGTAAAAAAAAGACGAAAGAAGCAGTTGTGATTGGGTTGGTACGAATGAAATGTCCGGCGCGAACGAGCAGTGGAGACAGGTCGCCCCACCAGAGCAGAATGGAACACCCAAAGTGTTGCGGGTATTACGTCACAGAGTTACTATAAATAGTTAGCACATGCGTGAATAACAAGGTTCAGGCGTGGTTTGCTTCGACGTTACGTGGCTTGCACAAGAAATATGATATGCAGACGCCGGATCTGAGGGTCATCTTCCTGTATGAATTGAAAGTGGCTCATTCTGCAGGATGAGGGTCATCTTCCTGTATGAATTTAAATTGGGTCATTCTGCAGGAATCGCGTCTCGAAACGTTAAAGCGTTTGGTGAGAATACAGCAAACGAAGGAACATTCGGCGATAGTTGGTGAAGTTTGGAAGCGGAGATGCGGACCTGCAAAACGAAGCACGTGATCACCGACCTGTTGCTGTTTCTGACGATGTTCTGTCACGTGTGATTGAAGTGGACCCCCAGAAAAACGTGTCGTGAGACTGTGGTAGAGGTAGGTGTCCAGCACACGACAGTTGTTCAGCGTCTGACTGCTCTGGGTAAGGTCAAAAAGCTGTACATGTGGCTGCGGCATGAGTTGACAACTGCCAACAAGACCAGGCGTTTGGAAGTCTGCACGTTAACTTCCTGCCAGGAATGAACAGGAACCTTTACTGCATCGAATCGTCACCTGCGACAAGAAGTGGGTCATTTTTAAAAATCTGAAACGATCTGCACAATGTTTAAGCAAGGCACAGCCTGCTGGATGGCATCTTAAGCCACCCCTACACACCAAGAAGATGATGCTCCTTGTCTGGTGGTCCACAGCCAGGATAATTCATTGGAGTTTCTTGGCAAGAGGCGAAACTATCACTGCAGAACGTTATTGTGCTGAATTACACCAGATGCACCGAACATTTCTGCAGGAACAAACCGGCTTTGGTCAACAGACATGGTGTTCTTCTGCTACAGGACAACGCCCGCGCTCATGTCGCACAACGAACGATGCTAAGTGCCTTGGGCTTTAAGTGCCTTAGGCTATGAAGGTGAACAAAACGAGCACTAACCCCCCCCCCCCTAAATCGTGAACTAAAATTCGACGAATCGTCTCCTTATTAACACCGAATTGCCGCCCCGTTGGCGCAGTGGTTTAAGCGATGTCCTCTGATCATTCGTCCGAAGGGGGTCCAGGTTCGAATCCCGGTGAGGCATGGATGTTGTGTTTGTCTTACGGCACTGGCTCTCTCCCTTCCCTGGAACCAATGACCTTAAATTAGGGACGGGCGACTGCTTATAGCCCGTTGCGTTGCTCACAGTGGTCGTTAAACCACCAATAAAAAAATAAAAAAAGTATCGAACTTACATTCCACCATCCTCAAGGTCACACAATGATCATTTTTTACGCTTTCGCGAACTTTCTCAATGAGTTCAGACGTGCGCACTGAAATCGGGTATCCAGGCTTCTCGTCATTTTCCAAATCTTCCCTCCCATCCTTTAAACATGCACACCATAGGAATATTTGTGCACGAAATGGGCAACTCAACCACTGGACATCACGTAACAATTCAACTGTCTCAGATGCAGTTTTACCGATTTTCAAGCAGAACAGGTGATTTGCTCTCTCTGCTCCATGACAGAGCACCAAATGACGTCATGCATAGCGTAAATAATCATGTGCGCAATTTTCACGCAAACGCTGTTAGCACCGCATCGCTGATAAATGATGTACCAAGAAACCGTGCCTTCTGCACCCGTGTGTTCTACTGAGAATTTTTTTTAATTAGTCTCATTGCTTAATGGCAGCACTGTGTAAACAAAGCATATTGATACGAGAAATTACTTGAACAGCTGAAACTTGGAAGTTCGCTTGAAGTTTTTAATGGTGAAACTTTCAATGCACTGCAAACATTTTAAAAACTCGTATGAAAATTTAGCAACGTAAATTGGCAACTCATAGTTTTCTTTCTTACCTCTTGTTCTTCCAGTAGGCAAACCAGGGACTTCTTTTATTTCTGAAATAACAAAAACAATTGTTACAGGAACACATAAAAAAGTTATTTCGAAATACTTTAGCATGGCACAATCTACCACGGTTCAAGAGAACTAAAACAATATTCCAAATAAAATTTCACGGGCCAACAAAATGTTTAATATTTGCAAGTCGTTTAAGCTACAATATTTTGGCAGGTGTTGCAAATATTTTCTGTAGCGATTACGAAAGTGGTTTCTGTTTTACAGTATCACTTAAAGATTTTTCACAAAATGACGAAGCACTTCGGGTGCAGTATGCATAAAATAGTAGGTCATCAAGTAAGAAAAATACATAAAAAAATGTAATTTTAATAACTGAACGTACAACCACGCATTTCAAACATTTCTACACTGAAGTGGCATTGAATTACAAAGGCGTTCCATAAAAACTGAGAGTATTTTTATTTTGAGTTGGCAACAGTGCGAAGGGGGAAAATAACCACGCAGACGACTAACTGAATTAAGAAAGTATCTATGGCAACAGGTATTAGTCACAGCAGACGATTCTGGTTGTGTTATTGCGCAGTTACATCTGCATTTCGTCATACAGCTATGGAGGTGAGTGATTCATGGTTAAGAAGTGAAATGCGTTGTGTGATAAAGTTTTCCTATCGTGTGGGTAAAACGGTTCCAAAAACAGTTGATTTAATGACACAAACTCACAAAGATAAATGTTTGGGCGAGTCAACGATTTTTAGATGGCACCATGATTTCAAAAAAGGGCGTTTGTCGGTAGAACTCGCTCCTAGGCCTGGTCGACCTGAAAGTGTTGTTACGGAGCGTATTGTTAACACTGTTTGGGAAATCCTGCAAGAAGATCGACGAATGACGTGTGAAGACATAACGGCGTCAGCTAATACTTGAAAAACGTCGGTATTTCTCATTCTACGCGACAAATTACTGCTGCATCGTGTGTGTTCCAAATGGGCACCCCATCACCTGACGAGACAACAATTGTTAGCCAGAGTTCAGGTATGTCATAAGTGGAAACAAATGATTGCAAAGGATCGAAACTTTCTAAACACAGTAATAACTGCCGACGAAACATGGGTCCACAATTTCGACCCCCTAACGAAGCACGCAACGAGTGTCTGGAAACACACAGGCTCGCCTCCTCCGAAAAAGTCCGCCAAACCAAATCAGCTGGGAAGTTGATGATGATAATTTTCTTTTATCACAAAGGTGTAGTTTACCAGCATGCCGTTCCTCTACAAATTACTGTCAATGCTCAGTATTACATTTCAGTCTTGAAGCGTCTGCGACGACACATATCGATTAAGCGACCGGAACTGGTGGGCAAGTGGACTCTATACCATGATAACGCCCGCCCACATATGGCAGCTTGTGTTCAACAGTTGCTTTCGAAATGCAGGATTGAAATCATGCCACAGCCTGACTACAGTCCTGACCTCACCCAGTGCGATTTCTGGCTGTTTCCGACAATGAAGGAAATGTTCCGTGGTGGAACATTCAACACAGATGCTGACGTTATTCAAGCTGTAGAGGGGTCGCTAAAGCAGCTTCCACAAAATGCCTTCGCCACATGCTTTGAAAAGTGGACTGAACGGTGGGACCGTGGCATACCGTCCGAGGGAAGATACTTTGAGAAAGAACAACATATATTTTTCTGTACTTATGTCTCTTCATTTTGTGTGATTTTGCTCTGTTTTTATGGAACGGCCGTTGTAGAAATATGTACCTGGTAACGCGTTGGGCCACCTCTTGTTATAATGATGGCGGTCACACGACAAGGCATATCTCCACGAGGATATGAAAGTGTTCTGCAGGTATCTCCAGCAACTGCCTCCTTTAAACTCTTCATAATTCTCTCAGATTCGTAGCCAATCGGACACGTGTCCGAACTGCTAGTTCTACGGTTTCCCAAAGATGTTCGATGGACTACAAATCCAGGTTTCAGGTGGCCACTAAAGCGTTCACTAGAAGGCTCTTGTAACGATGCAGTAGCCAACTGGGACTTGTGGGGTGAGCAGTTATCTTGCTGGAATTCTCCGTTGCCACTGGGATGTATGCAGGACATGATGAGTGTAAGTGGTCTTATAGGATATCGACATATTTAAGAGCACTGAAAGCCGACTGTACACGTACGAAAGGTTCCAACGTATGCAGGACATGACGACATATTTAAGGGCACTGAAAGCCGACTGTACACGTGCCAAAGGTGCCAACGTATGTAGGACATGACGACATATTTAAGGGCACTGAAAGCCGACTATACACGTGCCAAAGGTGCCAACATATGCAGGACATGACAACATATTTAAGGGCACTGAAAGCCGACAGTACACGTACGAAAGGTGCCAAAGTATCCCAGCTGAAGACACGCCAGACTATTACTGAGCCACCACGAATCTGTACTGTTCCAACTTGGTTTGAAGGGTCTATTGCTTCACGAGGTTGACGCCAGATCCGCACTCTCACATCGGCTTGAAGCATTTTAAATCTTGATTTATCACTCCACTATATCCGCTTCTAGTCCTCTGTGGTCCAGTGTCGGTGTCATTTTACCCAGGCTAGGAGTTGAACCAAGTGTCGTGCTGTTAACAGTGAGACTCTTGTGTGTCAGCTGTTCCCTAATCCTATAACTTTACGTTGCACAGACCTCGCACCAACATGGCGACTTGATCTGTAGTTCAAATATTTAGTGATTTGTGTTATGTACGTAGTCTTTCATCTGTCAGTTCAAACACTGTGGCCCAAACTGACACGCCACTTGTTTTCAAGTGAAAAATCCGCATACACCACGCGTTTTCAAGTTTATAACCGCATACACCATGAGTTTTCAAGGGGTAACCGCATACACCACGCGTTTTCAAGTTTATAACCGCATACACCATGGGTTTTCAAGGGGTAACCGCATATACCACGAGTTTTCAAGGGGGAACCGCACACATCGCGAGTTTTCAAGGGAAAACCGCATACACCACGAGTTTTCAAGGTTAAAACCGCATACACCGTGGGATTTCAAGGGATAACCGCATACACCACGAGTTTTCAAGGGGGAAACCGCACACATCACGATTTTTCAAAGGAAAACCGCATATACCACGAGTTCTCAAGGGGAAAACCGCATACACCACGCGTTTTCAATGTTAAAACTGCATACACCATGGGTTTTCAATGGGTAACCGCATACACCACGAGTTTTCAAGGGGAAACCGCACACATCACGAGGTTTCAAGGGGAAACCGCACACATCACGAGTTTTCAAGGGAAAACCGCATACACCACGAGTTTTCAAGGGAAAAACCGCAAACAACACCAGTTTTCAAGGTTGGTACACCTCTGCAATTCATTCGGTAATTTCTTCTTTTGCCAATATTTTTGTATTTCCGAAACACTCTGGACATTGAAGCACAATAAATACTCATTGTGTTGATTTATGACTTCTGAGATGGAGTTACCCATCCCGCGGGCACCTACAATCTGTCCTCTGTCGAAAGTATCCAAAGCATGCGTCTTACCCTTTACGTTTGCAATCGGTCATTGTTGGCGGAGCTATGGGTGATGGCTGTATATAACCACAGTTTCGGCCAGACAGGAGCGAAAATGCGTGAGTAGCAACCAAGCATTTGCTTAACTTCTGCTATCTCTAATTCAATGGCACTTCAGTGTACATATTTTTTTTGTTTTTACATCTAATGGGTTTCAGACTCTTTCTTGCAAAATCACTCTATCTCATCTTCGAAACTGCGTTTCTTACATTTCCGTTTATGTGTTCCGTATGGAGTCTCGCTGTGCAAAATTCATGCTGTTTACAAATTAATAACAAGGAACTATGCACCAATTATGTAAAAAATAGTAATATACTAGCAATACGATTTATTGGTTAAAATATCGTTTCCAAGCTTTCGCACTATATTCCTTGAAAAAGCCATCTGGTTGATGTGCGAAAGCTTGGAAACGCTTATTTATATATTCCTACGCCAATACATCGGATTACTAGTATAGTTTTAGTATTTTCATTATCCTGTTTACATTCCATGTTTCTTGGAAACTTCTCTCCCTGTCCTTTATACACTGGTTTAGCCTTTCGTCCTGCTCTTCACTCAAAGCTCCCTGATATTTCGGAATGTTGTCCAAATGAGTATTATAATGTCAACCCCGCCTTCTCGTGGTGCATCCTGTTCCCACTAAAGGGGCTCTGACGACCGCCAATAGCGGTATAACTATACCATCGGGATTAGAGGAAATTCTATCCCACACTCACCAACCCGCTTGGCCAGCGTGGTGAGTTATGGCCAAACCCCTCCAAAATGATTCCACAACTTAAATCTTGGCCCTCAGTCTCCGGCAGCTGGAATGTACCTGGCCAAGGCAGCGGCCAGTGCGACATGAAGGCAGAGGGTGCTAAGAATCCCCGGAGGACCGGACTAGGCTCCCATCTGATGCTGACCTTGGCTACTTACAATGGACGCTCCCTATCTTCTGATTCAAGGCTTCTTGAATTGGAAGAGGAACTACAAAGGATCAAGTGGGACATCGTGGGGCTAAGTGAGGTAAGGAGAAAAGGAGAAGATCTCATCGAACTGAAAAGTGGACATCTCTTCTACTATCGTGGGACAGATACTGGCAGAACTAGTGGTGTTGGATTTATAATAAACAAGAAACTGAAGGATAAAGTTGTAGAAGTTGAAAGTTACTCTGACAGAGCTGCACGACTTGTTATCCAACTCTCGAAAAGATACCAGGCTCAGATTATTCAAACTTATGCACCCACCACAAGTCATCCTGAAGAAGAAATTGAAGAATTTTATGAAGAAATTTGTCATCTAAATAATAAAGGTAAGCAGCACTTGAAAATAATTATGGGAGATTTCAATGCAAAAATAGGGCAACGGCAACAGAATGAAACTTCAGTAGGTAAATTCGGTCACGGCAACAGAAACCAGCGTGGAAATACTCTCGTTGAGTTTGCAGAGACAGAAGGGTTTTTCATCTTGAACTCCTTCTTCAAGAAAAAGCCACACAGGAAATGGACATGGAGACATCCAAATGGGACGACAAGTGAAATTGATTTTATTATGTGTAACAAAAAATTCGTCATAGAAGACTGCAGTGTGCTGAACAAGTTCAACACAGGTAGTGACCATAGATTGGTGAGATGTAAGATGCATCTCAACACTAAACTTGAACGTGGCAAGCTCATAAGACAAACAAAATCTATTGACATAACCAACCTTAAAAAACACCAGAATACCTTCAAGTTAGAACTGAAGAACAGGTTCTCTGCTTTAGAAGGCCTAACATCGGAAGAAGTGGACATCTCTGAAGTTAACAGAAAAGTAACCAAAGCTCTTATGGAAACAGCAACAAAATTAGCTGGGTCTAAGAACAAGTTGCATGTGAACAAATTATCAGGAAAAACCAAAATGTTGATGCAAAAAAGAAGAGAGATGAGGACAACTAAAGAAGATGTGACTTCCAAAGTGGAATATATAGAGCTATGCAAGACAGTAAGAAAAAGTATCACTGAAGACGTAAGAAAATTCAACTGTGAACTAGTGAGGAAAGCAATTGAAAACAACCAAAGTCTAAAGATAGCAAAGGGACATCTCAGTAAGGGAAGAAAACAGATTATGGCACTGAGAAAAGAAGATGGTTCTGTAACAAGAAATAGAGGCGAAATTTTGACAAGAGTGAAAGATTTCTACTCCAAATTATATGAAAGGGATGATATATGCACTCCAGACATCATGAAAGATACCAGTACCAGAGTTCCTCCAGTCCTTCCAGCAGAAGTTGCACATGCAATCAAGAACATGAAGCGAGGAAAAGCTCCAGGAGAAGATGGAATTACTGTAGACATCATACAAGAAGCAAGTGGAGAAATCGAAACAGTACTCGCCCAAATTTTCACTCGATGCCTTAATGAAGGAAAGATTCCTGAGGATTGGAACACCGCTACAATGATCCTGCTACATAAGAAAGGTGACATTGAGGATCTCGGAAACTACAGACCTATCAGCCTCCTATCAGTAGTTTATAAAATCTTCACTAAAGTTCTTTCACACCGCTTGAAGGTAACACTGGACATGGCTCAACCGAGAGAACAAGCTGGATTCAGGAGTGGCTACAGCACAATAGATCATATCCACGTGCTGAGAGAACTAATTGAAAGAGCGAGGGAATATGAACATCCATTGTGCATGGCTTTTATCGATTATGAAAAAGCCTTTGATTCGGTGAAACCATCAGCAGTTACAATGGCTCTGAAAACCTGCGGTATTGAAGATGCATACATTAATATTATTAATAACATCTATGAAAATGCAAGTGCAAAGATTAGGCTGTTTGAAAATACAACACACGTAAAAATTGGAAAGGGAGTGAGACAAGGTGACACCATATCTCCGAAGCTCTTTAATGCCACATTGGAGGGTGTTTTTCAGTCGCTGAGCTGGGAAAACAAGGGGATAAAGATTAATGGAGATTATCTAACCCACCTTCGTTTTGCTGATGACGTAGTCAATTTTGCAACTACCCCATCAGAGCTGCAGAGTATGATCCAGGAACTTGCTGACAAGAGTAAAGAAGTGGGATTAAAAATGAACTTTCAGAAGACAAAAGTGATGTTCAATGCTTTTACAAGAAATGTAGATTTATCGATTGATGGAGAAAAGCTGGAGATAACAGACGCGTATGTTTATCTTGGACAGCAGATATCAAGTGAGGGTCACATTGATGAAGAAATTAATCGGCGTACAAAACTTGCCTGGAGAGCTTTTGGAAGAAACAGCATAATTTTCAAGAGCAATATGCCATTATGTCTTAAAAGAAAAGTGTTTGATCAATGCATCCTTCCAGTGCTTACGTATGGTGCAGAGACTTGGACCTTAACTAAAAGAGACATACAAAGGCTGCAGACAACTCAAAGAAGCATGGACAGGTGCATACTTGGTGTAACCAGGAGAGATAAGAAGAGGAACTCGTGGATCCGAAAAATGACAAGAGTGGAAGACATCATGATCAGAGTGAAATCCCTGAAATGGCAATGGGCTGGACATACTGCCAGAAGGACAGATCATCGATGGACAGTCGAAATTTTAGATTGGATTCCAAGGGATAGGAAAAGACCCAGAAGAAGACCACATGGGAGATGGGTGGATGAAATTCGAAAGTATGCAGGGGTGACATGGAGGAGACTGGCACAAGACAGACCGTTGTAGAAGAAACTTGGGGAGACCTTCGTCCAGCAGTGGATTGATAATGGTTGACAATGATGATGATGATGATATTGGGTTAATGGAGTACGTCCATGCCGTTTTTTTCACCGCACTACAGGAATGTATTACATCAGAAAGGAAAACGGAATCAATCAACTATGTATCCCCCCCCTCATTGTTTACGATGGTCTTCCAACGTCTGCATACTGTAGGTCTGCAATGCCATTCTTGAAAGAACATGCCTGTTTTGCTGCGAAGAAATCATCAAGGAAATTCTAGAGATCAACATAAGTGTTGAACTTTCCGCCACGGAGTATATTCGACAGAGATCGGGACAGGTGATAATCTGAAGAGGTCGACATCTGGGGAAGAGGCCGGATGTGGAAGGATCTCCCATTTCATTTCCTAAATGGACATTTTGGTCATGTTTGTACTGTGTGGGATTGCGTTATCATGTTGGAGAAAGACACCGTGGCCCCGATGTGGCCGTTTCTGCTAAATTGCTCCCTTCACACGGCAGAGTTGTTTACAACAGAGTGCAGCATTGACGGTCCAATTCCCAGGCAGCATTTCCCAGTGAATAATGCCTTCCATGTCCCACCAGACACACAACATGATCTTCGAAGGATGAAGGTCATGTTTTGGACGTGGTGTGGGCGTCTTGTTTGGGCTTAGCCATTCCTTCAGACGCCTGAAATTTACGTACAGGCGCCACTTTTCATCTCCAGTAACAATACGTGACAAAAAGAGTATGTGTTGCTGAGAACGTTCGCGATAACGGGCGAGCAAAGAACCACATATGGCACCATGCTGAATCCTATTGTTCTCGGTGAGAGTGTGAGGCATCCAAGACCCTAATTTCTGGACCTTTCCCATATGTTCCAGGTGTCGCACCACGGTGGCCTGATCATAGTCTATCTCAGTGGTCAATTCACGTGTGATTTGACTCGGATCCAAGTGGCAGAAATGGTTCAAACGATCATCATCAAAGTGAGATGGACGACCTGAGCGTGGAGAGCCATTGAGGTCAAGATTGCCCCTCGGAACCTCTCAAACCATTTTCGGGCTGTCCTCGGATCAATAGCATCCTCCCCATACACAGCACAAATTAGTCGAGTAGCCTCGGCGGTTGTGGATCCCTTGTTAAACTCGTAGAGGAGAAGATGTAGAAAATGTTCATTGCTCTATAGTTGACACTCCCACTTTCCTACCTGAAAACCACAAAACCCTTAACCAAAATTACACAACGCAATATGATTTAGATACACAATATTACTGGTTGTATTTTGATGCACAACTGGCAATCTGCACTGTCACTACTGACCTGGGAAACACTCGTGAAACGAAACGGCATGAACTTTATGCATCACCCAATACTTGTCTAAGCTACATTTTGATATACAACTGACCATCTGCATTTTCACTACTGACCTGGGAAACACTCGTGAAATAAAACGGCATGAACTTATGCATCAACCCAATAATTATCTAAGCTACATTTTGATATACAACTGACCATCTGCACCGTCACTACTGACTTGGAAAACACTCGTGATATAAAACGTCGTGAACTTATGCATCAACCCAGTTTTTGTCTAAGCTACATTTTGATATACAACTGATCATCTGCACCGTCACTACTGACCTGGGAAACACTCGTGAAAATAAAACGTCATGAACTTATGCATCAACCCAATACTTGTCTAAGCTACATTTTGATATACAACTGACCATCTGCACCGTCACTACTGACCTGGGAAACACTCGTGAAATTAAAACGTCATGAACTTATGCATCAACCCAATACTTGTCTAAGCTACATTTTGATATACAACTGACCATCTGCACCGTCACTACTGACCTGGGAAACACTCGTGAAATTAAAACGTCATGAACTTATGCATCAACCCAATACTTGTCTGAGCTACATTTTGATATACAACTGACCATCTGCACCGTCACTACTGACCTGAGAAACACTCGTGAAATAAAACGTCATGAACTTATGCATCAACCCAATACTTGTCTAAGCTACATTTTGATATACAACTGACCATCTGCACCGTCACTACTGACCTGTTAACAAGGGATAAAACGTCATGAACTTATGCATGAACCCAATACTTGCCTAAGCTACATTTTGATATACAACTGACCATCTGCACGGTCACTACTGACCTGGGAAACACTCGTGAAATAAAACGTCATGAACTTATGCATCAACCCAATACTTGTCTAAGCTACATTTTGATATACAACTGACCATCTGCACCGTCACTACTGACCTGAGAAACACTCGTGAAATAAAACGTCATGAACTTATGCATCAACCCAATACTTGTCTAAGCTACATTTTGATATACAACTGACCATCTGCACCGTCACTACTGACCTGGGAAACACTCGTGAAATAAAACGTCATGAACTTATGCATCAACCCAATACTTGTCTAAGCTACATTTTGATATACAACTGACCATCTGCACCGTCACTACTGACCTGAGAAACACTCGTGAAATAAAACGTCATGAACTTATGCATCAACCCAATACTTGTCTAAGCTACATTTTGATATACAACTGACCATCTGCACCGTCACTACTGACCTGGGAAACACTCGTGAAATAAAACGTCATGAACTTATGCATCAACCCAATACTTGTCTAAGCTACATTTTGATATACAACTGACCATCTGCACCGTCACTACTGACCTGTTAACAAGGGGATAAAACGTCATGAACTTATGCATGAACCCAATACTTGCCTAAGCTACATTTTGATATACAACTGACCATCTGCACCGTCACTACTGACCTGGGAAACACTCGTGAAATAAAACGTCATGAACTTATGCATCAACCCAATGCTTTGAGAATCATATTACCTCCCTAATGCCTTTCACTTCTGCCACATTGTGTTCACGGTTTGTTAGTGGTTTGGGTTCTTGAAATTGTCTGAGAAATTTTTATGACTTTGGGAGGCAATTCATGTTTTTTCTTCAATGCCAAAAATTGATTTTCAAATCACAACGTGCTGTTCAAAGTCACCAATCAAGTGGGTGGTATTCATTTATGAAACTTTTGGGAAAATAGAGCTAGTTTTAAGTAACATTTGAAGTTTAACTGACCTTTGGGAGAAGAACAAACGTAGCCGTACTGGTCAAGACAACCGACAGCGCTCCACTGAGGACCTCTAGTTGTCATTGAGATGCATTCCTTTGTATTATTAGCCACGTTATCGTCGGACCAGATGTAGTAGTCAACTTTGCTTTCGTCTACCCACATGTGCTGAGCTAAAAAGGGAAAACATTTGGTGAAAGCATTTACCTGAGAAAAACGTGGCACAATATTTGGCATTTGTCATCATAAACTGTAATCCTATAAGAAGGATTAAAAAATAAGTACTTGGTGAAGCAAATAGTTGCACAAATTATGTAAATTTTCAGTTAAACTGCAACATTTGGCCGATGCGATTGAGAGTCGTTAGTTCCCAAATAAATGTGCGTATTATCATAAAATTTGTACTGTTCCTGGTATATTTGTTTGAAAATATCAGTTAATTATCTACGTTACACCAAAACACGTGCATTATTTCAATGTAAATTCTCTTTGTACTGAGATGTCCCGCAAAGCTAAATCGAGCTCCGGAGGGTTTACATATACACGGTAGTATCAGAATAATAACCACCCTGGGCCCGGATGTCAGCGGTGATACGGAATGGCATGGACACAATGAGGCCATGGACACGTGTTCATTCGGACTGCAGCGATGCAGAGAGGTTCCGCAGATGACGTGGCACAGAGGTCCCGGAGATGACGTGGCACAGAGGACCCGGAGATAACGTCGCACAGAGGTCCCGGAGATGACGTGGCACAGAGGTCCCGGAGATGACGTGGCACAGAGGACCCGGAGATAACGTCTCACAGAGGTCCCGGAGATGACGTGGCACAGAGGTCCCGCAGATGACGTGGCACAGAGGTCCCGCAGATGACGTGGCACAGGGGTCCCGAAGATAGCGTCGCACAGAGGTCCCGGATATGACGTGGCACAGAGGTCCCGGAGATGTGGCACAGAGGTCCCGGAGATGTGGCACAGAGGTCCCGGAGATCTATTTCATGATATTTCACACGAAGATCATCTTTGATAAGTTTCCTTTCAGCGTTAATGTTTTCAGTCGTTATGGCAGTATGGGGCCGACAACAGAGGAGGTCTTGTTCCAAAGAATTATTTTTCCATTTTAAATTCACAAAACTCGTTTCTAACTATGGCCAGAGAAAGAAGCAGACTGTGAAAAGATATTTGTTAGCGATTCAAAACACTGCTGCATAGTGGAGAGAGTGAAACGAGGGTCATTTGCATTTTTGAAAGCCAGTCACACCTCTGGATACTCTGACAGTTTACATTCTTCTACTACAGCTTATTGCATTGATTAATACCATAGATAGATAAGTATCGAACTGATGGCCGTTGCCACACAGCACAGGAAACAATGAGAATATTTACTCAATCCAACACTCTATTTCTGACCGCCAGGCAATAGATAAGACATTAAATCTCATCCCTCGTAATTCCTGGTCGAAATAAAGCATGCCTCGAGCGATTTTAATACGAAAACATATTTGCATCGTACTTTTGCTTAGAAAAGGAAATTCTGCATTTTAAAGTCCCATATATATATATACTGTTCAATAAGTAACTTCCGATGTCATTCGTCGGCGGAATAGGGATATGTAAATCGGTTTCTCCCAATGTTTTACACTATCATGGCTAGATGGCATGATAGTGTAATCGGCACTGGAGATTAAGTACAAAAGACAATGTTTTGTAAATCAGATGCAAGTTTAAATGTCGATACGCCTAAAAACAGGGTTTCAGTTTGAGCAGTGGTTTGGTTTTTCTTGATACGGGAAACTCCGGCAGAGGAAATCTTTCGCCAACTGCAAGAAGTCTATGTTCTTAAATCATAAACGTTCGGAGAGTGTTTCGGTGGTGTTCAAAATTTTCACATTGACGGATGAAAAACGCAATGGTAAGCCTTTAACATCAGCCACTGACAGCAAAGTGGCGTGTGAAGAAATCCTCTTGGCAGACGGGTGACTTTGCACCAGATTGCGGTAAATGCAAATGTTTCTTTCCGCGCGCGTGCCACGCGCCTCACTGTTTAACATAATCACGCCGCCCAGTTGGCACAGTGGTCAAAGCGCTGGCTTATGACCATTCGTCCGAGAAGGGCCCGGGTTTGAACTCCAGTGAAGTATGGATGTCCTGTTTGTCTAACGGCACTAGCTCTCCTGGAACCAGTTACCCTAAATTAGAGTCGAGAAACTACTTATAGCCCATTGAATTGCTCACGGTGGGCGTTAAACTTTCAATCATAAAAAAAAAACTAATCACCGCGCGTAACTCCGAGTAAGATTGTGTTTCCAGATGAGTGGTCGTTTCTGCTTGAATCTGTTATCCAACAAATTGCATTTTCATTCAAGTTGCTATGTCAAACAACGCCATAGAGACAGAAAAACATAGTGTTGTTCTTAGAAGACGATCTATAAATACACCGAAGACCAAAACATTATAAGCACCTGTCTAATATGAAGTTGGTTCTCCATGTGCCACCGAAACAGCTCTTATCCGGCAAGAGATAGACGCTATAAAATTTCCAGTGGTGTCTTGTTGTTTCTGCTATCAACACGTTACCAGCAGACTCTTTAACTCTTGTAAGTTACATCGTAGAGCCGTCGCATTTTGGTTTTGTTGTTTCAACGCAAACCACACATGCTTAAGTGGACTGATGTCTGAGGACTTCGGAGGTCAGGGCAAAACCCGGATTGTTCTGACAACCATTCTCGAACAGTCCGGCTAGTGTGGTATGGCGCATTATGCTGCTGATAGCAAGCACTACCAGTGGGGAATACTTTTGCCATGAAACAATATGCCTGGTCTGCAATGATGTTTGGGTAGGTGATAGCAAGCACTACTAGTGGGGAATACCTTTGCCATGAAACAATATGCCTGGTCTGCAATTATGCTTGTGTAGGGGATAGCAAGTTCTACTAGTGGGGAATGCCTTTGCCATGAAACAATATGCCTGGTCTGCAATTATGTTTGTGTAGGTGATAGCAAGCACTACTAGTGGGGAATACTTTTGCCATGAAACAATATGCCTTGTCTGCAATGATGTTTGGGTAGGTGATAGTAAGCACTACTAGTGGGGAATACCTTTGCCAGGAAACAATATGCCTGTTCCGCAATGATGTTTGGGTAGGTGATAGCAAGCACTACTAGTGGGGAATACCTTTGCCATGAAACAATATGCCTGGTCTGCATTTATGTTTGGGTAGGTGATAGTAAGCACTACTAGTGGGGAATACCTTTGCCAGGAAACAATATGCCTGTTCCGCAATGATGTTTGGGTAGGTGATAGCAAGCACTACTAGTGGGGAATACCTTTGCCAGGAAACAATATGCCTGTTCCGCAATGATGTTTGGGTAGGTGATAGCAAGCACTACTAGTGGGGAATACCTTTGCCATGAAACAATATGCCTGGTCTGCATTTATGTTTGGGTAGGTGATAGTAAGCACTACTAGTGGGGAATACCTTTGCCAGGAAACAATATGCCTGTTCCGCAATGATGTTTGGGTAGGTGATAGCAAGCACTACTAGTGGGGAATACCTTTGCCAGGAAACAATATGCCTGTTCCGCAATGATGTTTGGGTAGGTGATAGCAAGCACTACTAGTGGGGAATACCTTTGCCAGGAAACAATATGCCTGTTCCGCAATGATGTTTGGGTAGGTGATAGCAAGCACTACTAGTGGGGAATACCTTTGCCATGAAACAATATGCCTGGTCTGCATTTATGTTTGGGTAGGTGATAGTAAGCACTACTAGTGGGGAATACCTTTGCCAGGAAACAATATGCCTGTTCCGCAATGATGTTTGGGTAGGTGATAGCAAGCACTACTAGTGGGGAATACCTTTGCCAGGAAACAATATGCATAGTCTGCAATGATGTTTGGGTAGGTGATAGACGACATGTTTTTCTTCACATGAATGACTGGACCCCATTTTTCCCAGACGAACATTGCCCAAAACATTACGCTTCCTCGACCGGATTGTTTTCGTCCCACGGTGCATCCCGGTGTCAACACATCACCAGGTAAACGACGCGACGTACCTTGCCGTCCGCATGGTACAAAAGGAAAAAACGGGATTCATTGGACCTGATGTCATTCCTCCAAACATTTGAGACCTAATTTCGATGTTCGTATGCTCATTGTAGGCGCTTTTGACTGTGACCCGGGGTTAAGCATAAGCGACCTATGGCGACACAGCCCCATTTTGAGCAGGGTTCCATGTGCTGTGTGTTATGACACATTACACCCGTCACCAGCATTCAAATTACCGGCGAGTTGCGCCACTGTATCCCTTCTGTTGGCTTGTACCATACAGGATAACCTTGGTTCACCCCTAACATCGAGGAGCCGTTGTTGGCCCATATCTTGACGGCAGTTCGTACTTTTTTCCTCTTCGGACCACTTTTTGAAGGTATTGACTACGGCTGACCGTGTTAATACCAAGCCTTGCCTTCTCGGAAATACTCTGACCCAGTCGTCTGGCCATTACAATTTGACCTTTGTCAAACTCACTTAAATGGAATGCCTTTACCATCATCATTAGTGTTCTGTCACTTGACAAGTCCATCGTTAACTCAGCAAGTTCTCTTTCTCCAGTTTCCTCTGTCCCTTGCTTCCTCCTTCAATTCTTCACAGCCTCCTGTGCCTATTATATCATCTAGCATCATTAGTCGTCTCCTTTCCCTTGGTCGCTTTCCTTCAATTTTGCCTTCTATCGTTCTTTTCAATAGGCTGTCTCCTCTTAACACATGTCACATCCAGTTATATTTTCTTTTTTTTATGGTCTTTAGTAAATTCCTTTCTTCTTCAACTCTTTGCAATACTTCATCATCGGTAATTTTTTCAATCTACTTTGTTTTTTCCATTCTTCTCCATAACCACATTTCAAATGCCTCGAACGTTTCCCCCTTCCATATAAAATTATACTCCAAATATAGCACTTAATAAGCCTTTTCTTTAAATTTGTATTCATTTTATTAATAAACAAATTTTTCTTGTTATAAATTGCGCATTTTCCTTTGTTAATTCTTTGTTTTATTTCCATGTCACATTTTCCATTTTCTTGGATTATACTACCAAGGTATTTGTATAGTCTCACTTGCCCTACATTTTCTCCATTCGTCGTCACCTCAACATTTCCTGGTGACTCTCACCGTTTCTGTTTTCTTTGTGTTAATTTTCACACCATATTTTTTTGCGTTACACTTTCAGATTTTTGCATTAGTTGCTGTAGTTTACCTTCAGTATAATACTGAAGGTAAACTACAGCAACTAATGCGACTGGTAAACTAATGCTAAAAGGTAAACTACAGCAACTAATATTGCTTGGTCATCTGAAAATCTAATACTTTGTATCGTTCTTCCTCCAATAATTATTCCTCTTTTCTCTTCATCAAACGCTTCTATCATTTCTTCTGCAAAAAATATTGTAGAGCGTTGGTGACAGACAGCATCTGAAGAACAAGACTTTCCCGTCTAAAGAACAAGAATAACACTAATTAACAGAGCTCTGTATCAGGTGTCATTTATATCATTTCAGGGCCTTCACACGCGTTTACCTGTAGTTGTTTCAATTGGGAGAAGTATGCGCTAGTCACAATATTTTGGCTCTTCGCCGTATATCTTATCTGCCACCAAAGTCCATCTGGAGTTACTTATTGTTCTGCCATCGTATAACTCCTAAGGAACTACCTAGATATAAGCTCTTAGTGAAGAAACCCTCTGAATTCTCTGAGACAAAAAGTTTGAAAGCTATTGAGCTCAATGAAATGGCGTGGAATGTATTTTCTGCTCTCATCTAATTGATATGAATGTTTATTGGCCGCCCCGGTAACGCAGTGGTCTAAGCGATGTCTTCTGACCATTCGTCCGTGGTGGATCCGGGTTGAAATATCGGTGAGGCATGGATGTTGTTTTTGTCCTACGGCACTGGCTCTCTCCCTTCCCTGGAACCAGTGACCCTAAATTACAGACGGGCGACTGCTTATAGCCCATTGAGTTGCTCGCGGTGGTCGTTAAACCCCAACCAAAAAAATGTTTATTGAAACTTCAAGTCATGTGTTGCACATACAGTATTTCAATAAAAAGTAAATAAGCAAATAAACAAAATTGTGTACAGACCGTTTGGTAGTCTTTCCATTCCAATATGTAGTTGCTTTTCGAAGCCCTTCATAAATGAAATGAGAACACTCAAATCTTCAGCTGTAGGAATAACTCCTAAGGAACCACCTAGATAAAAGAACGTGAGAGATTAGTTTGCCAGTGTTCGGAAAGTCATAGCTGCAACATTTCTGCTGACTTTACAAAGCAAATAACATCAAGCGATACAATGACTTTTGGTAGTTTAGGTTTCTAAATGCAAAATAAAATGAAATTCTAAAAGCTGCTTTTTTACGCTTTCTAACCGTAGGTCTCCGCCTCCCTTCCCCTTCCTTTCTTTCTTTCAGTCGGCAGATCCACACTTCCACTCTCCTCTCTTTCAACCTCAGTTCTCTATCGTTTCCTTTTAAAATCCCACTCTCCTTCACATCCCTGATGGCTCCCAATCCTCTCTCACCGCTGTCTGGTCTGCCGCCCTTTCTCCTCTTTCAGCTCCTCTTGAAATAAACACTCATTGGCTTTTTCTCCACCGCCGTCTTCCCGTTTCATCCATCCTCCACCGCATGACCATTCTTGACTCACCTCTTTGCCCCTCCTGTGCTCAAGAAGCTGGTGTCTCTCACGTTTATCTACATTGTGTCATCCACTTTCCACTACTCCATCTTGCATTTTCCATTGCTCAACGTTCAGAAAAAAACTGATCTTCCTTTCGATGCCTATAAGACACTCCTCCTGCAGGTCTCGCCGCCAGTCAAGCTTCCACCCATCTGCTCATATATTTTCATCCTGGTGAAACACGTCATCTACGTATTTCATCAGCGCTGCCGAGATATCTCATCTCCTTATACCGTCCACCAAGCTTCTGTGGAACTACTGTGCCACTTTCGGGAGCGTCTCCTCTCGAGACTTCGTCTAGAGAACCTTGTAGCCGTTGCCCAACAGAGAGAACAACATTTCCGTTCCACCTAGTCTCCGGCCGGCTCTTGGTTCGCCGGCATGCCAGAAACGTTGCAACTGACTGTCGGCAGTTCATAACCTCGTTGCTCCTAGCTCTGTTGAACTTCAGTTCAATGTGCATGCTCACCATTCGTTTTCGGAATCAAACTTCAACATAAAACTTATATCTTCTAACAAATGTGAATATAATATGCACCATACTGTACAAATGTATATAGTCTTACTTGTTTTCTCTATGATTATCATAATTTCTACCAGTACTAAGACATCCTAATTCTGTTTGCCTTAGGTTTCACATTGTCTACTTTGTCATCTACAGTTCTCCTTTTGCACAGTGTTTCATTATAATATTTTCGTTCTATTATTTGTCAGCACTATAATATACTTATGCTCCGAGACGAAATGTTTCGACAATCTCTTTTACTGTTCTTGTGCAAAATATCTGCACCTCTTACCACGAGGCTCCTTTGCGAATCAATACATCGTGCTGTATATATTGTACATAGATTTTAGAGTTTGTATATTGTGCCGTACAATATATGTATCAGGACACCCATGTTCGCCTCCTGAACCCAACCTTGTTAATAAAATTGTGTTGAACTGAAGAAGCGTATATGCTCCAGCTTTGTCCGTCCGTCCGTCTGTCACTACGATAACTCGCGTAAAAATAGTTCGATTTCGATGAAATTTCAGTATGTGGTAGGGGACCACCTGGGGACGAACCCTATTGAAAATGGACGAAATGGGGTCAAAGGTCACGGCATAGGAGCGGGATGTATTCCATCGCCCTTATGCGTCATAACTTGCGTAAATCAGGTTCGATGTAGATGACATTTTTGTATATCGCAGGGGACCACCTGGGAATGAACCCTGTCGAAAATGGATGAAGTGGGGTCAAAGGTCAGGACATAGGAGCTGGATGCATTCCATTGCCTTTATGCGTCATTACGCGCATAAAAAGGGTTCGATTTCGATGAAATTTTAGTATGTGGTAGAGGACCACCTGGGGACGAACCCTATAGAAAATGGACGAAATGGGGTCAAAGGTCAGGACATAGGTTCGGGATCCATTCCATCGCCCTTATCCCATAGTATTAAAGAAGCAATTCTTGTATGTATGCAAAGTTTATTTTGAAAACGGCTCTAAGGATTTTGATGAAAGTTGTTAACCTACCATTTTTTGGTACTAGAAATCGATTTAGCTTGATATCGACTTTAGGAATATTCGTTTAGTGCATTAAATAAGCACCCCGAATTACCACCTTTTTAGTGTCATGACGTCGTCCCATTAATGTAACCCATGCTTAGAAATCTTATGACGTCCCAATCTCGCGATTGAGATGTAGGCGCGCGGTCACGCCATCTGTCTCATTACGTCATGCGTTGTGTTTCGATCCCATTAAAGTTTTATGACGTCACACTCTTGCGAGCAGATGGTCGCGATTTCCATCTGCCTCATTACATCACGCGTTGTGTGCGTCCGCACGATAACTCGCGTAAAAATCGTTCGATTTTGATGAAATTTTAGTATGTGATAGGGAAAGACCTGGGAAGGAACACTATGGAAAGTGAACGAAATGGGGTCAAAGGTCAGGAAAAGGAGCGGTATCCATTCCAATGCTCTTATGCGTCATAACTAACGTTAAAAAGGTTCGATATCGATTAAATTTTAGTATGTGGTAAGGGCCTGCCTGGGAACGAATCCTATTGAAAATGGGCGGAATTGGGTCAAAGGTTAGGACATCGGAGCGGGGTCCATTCCATAGCCTTTATGCATCATAACTTACGTAAAAATGCTTCGATTGCGACAAAATTTTATCATGTTATTTCGGAGGTATACTGAACCGCTTCTGTTGAATATCATCAAAATGGGATCAAAGGTCAGGGCACAGGACAGAGATTTATTCCACAGCCATTATTAAATATTCCAAGTTATAATATGAAGTTATTTTAATCGATGTTCAAATTTTCATCTTTGAGAACACAATAATTGTGAAGGAAATGTGTGCAAACGTGTTTCCATTGGAAGTATAGGAAGCAAAATTACTTGATGTCCACCTTAACGGTTTAGCATAACGGTTTACGGTTTAGAGAAATGATTTTTGGACCGCTTTTGTTTTCCTTAGTGGTAAATTTAGTAAGTGCTATAAGTTCAAACGACAAAAGTCCGACCTTCCAAAAATTAACGACAGTAAAAAAACTCTGAAATTTCGGAATAACAAGCCCTTATTTGCTTGGACATGCAATAAAAATTGAAATTTATATGAATTTTCCAGTTTGTATTTCATGTGATTTACTTGGAGATCGGGCTGCAAAGCCCGAGCGCTACTCTGGGAACGAGCGTAGCGATCCTAGAGGCGCTGCCCCTAGTATCCATTAAATTTTTTTTTTTTTGGTTGGAGATTTAACGACCACCGTGAGCAACTCAATGGGCTATAAGCAGTCGCCCGTCCCTAATTTAGGGTCACTGGTTCCAGGGAAGGGAGAGAGCCAGTGCCGTAAGACAAACACAACATCCATGCCTCACGGGATTCGAACCCGGACACCTCACGGACGAATGATCAGCGGCCATCGCTTAGACCACTGCGCCACCGGGGCGGCCCATTAAATTTTCATCAGTCTTGTAATGCAACAGTTAATCTCCATCGTATGTCGCTTGGCCACAGATTAGCTTCCTCGGTGGTACTACGGGAATTTTGAGGCAGCACGTCAGCACTAGACTGGATATAGTCTCTTGCTGACGTGCTGCCATCTGTCGGCCGATATGAAAAGTAAAGTATGTAATCTCTGATATGAAAAGTAAAAGTATATCATCATCATCATCATCATCAACCATTATCAATCCACTGCTGGATGATGGTCTCCCCAAATTTCTTCCACAATTGTCTGTCTTGGGCCTGTCTCCTCCACGTCAATCCAGCATACTTTCGAATTTCATCCTTCCATCTCCCATGGGGTCTTCTTCTGGGTCTTTTCCTGTCCCTCGGAATCCAGTCTAAAATTTCGGTTGTCCATCGGTGGTCCGTTTTCTGGCAACATGTCCAGCCCATTGCCATTTCAGTGATTTCACTCTGGTCATGATGTCGTCCGTCCACTCCTGTCATTTTCCTTATCCACAAGTTCCTCTTCTTATGTTCCCTGGTTACACCAAGCATGCATCTCTCCATGCTTCTTTCAGTTGTCTGAAATCTCTGTATATCTTTTTTAATTCAGGTCCATGTCTCTGCTCCATACGTAAGCACTGGCAGAACGCATTGATTAAACACTTTTCCTTTGAGACATAATGGCATACTGCTCTTAAAAATTTTACTGTTTCTTCCAAAAGCTCTCCATCCAAGTTTTATACGCCGATTAATTTCTTCATCAATGTGACTCTCACTCGATATCTTCTGCCCAAGATAAATGTAGGAGTCGGTTGTCTTAAGCTTTTCTCCATCAATCGATAAATCTTCGTTTCTTGTAAAAGCATTGTACATCACTTTTGTCTTCTGAAAGTTTATTTTTAATCATACTTTTTTACTCTTGTCAGCAAGTTCTTGGATCATACTCTGTAGCTCTGAAGGGGTAATTACAAAGACGACTACGTCATCAGCAAAACGAAGGTGAGTTAAGTAATATCCATTAATCTTTATCCCTTTGTTTTCCCAGTTCAATGATTGAAAGACATTTTGCAATGTGGTGTTAAAGAGCTTGAGAGATATGGTGTCACCTTGTCTCACTCCCTTTCCCATTCTTATTTGTGCTGTATCCTCAAATATCCGAACTTTTGCACTTGCATTTTCATAGATGTTTTTAATAATGCTAATGTATGCATCTTCAATGCCACAGGATTTCAAAGCCATTGTTACTGTTGATGGTTTCACGGAATCGAAGGCCTTTTCATAGTCAATAAAAGCCGTGCATAATGGGAGTTCATATCCTCTTGTTATTTCAATTATTTCTCTCAGTACATGGATATGATCAATAGTGCTGTAGCCACTCCTGAATTTAGCTTGTTCTCTTGGTTGGGCCGTGTCTAGTGTTACCTTCAAGCGATGTGAAAGAACCTTAGTGAAGATTTTATAAACCATTGAAAGGAGGCTGATGGGCCTGTAGTTCCTGAGATTCTAAATGTCTCCTTTTTTATGGAGCAAGATCATTGTAGCATTGTTCCAATTCTCGTAAATCTTCCCTTCATTAAGACATCTGGTGAAAACTTGGGCGAGTGTAGTTTCAATTTCTCCATTTGCTTCTTATATAATGTTCACAGTAATTCCATCTTCTCCTGGAGCTCTTCCCCGTTTCATGTTCTTAATTGCATATGTAACTTCTTCAGGGAAGATTGGAGGGACTTTGGCACTGGTACCTGTCGTAATGTCTGGAATAGATGTATCATCCCTTTCATATAGTTTTGAATAGAAATATTTCACACTTGTCGAAATTTCACTTCTATTTCTTGTTACAGTACCATCTTGTTTTCTCAGAGCCATAATCTGTTTTCTTCTCTTACTGAGATGTCCTTTTGCTCTCTTCAGGGTCTGGTTGTTCTCATTTGCTTTCCTCACTAGTTCCCAATTGAATTTCCTTATGTCTTCAGTGATACCTTTTCGCACTGTTTTGCATAGCTCTATAAATTCCACGTTGGAAGTTACGTCTTTATTTGTCCTCATCTCCCTTCTCTTTTGCATCAACATTTTTGTTTTTCCTGAAATTTTCTTCATATGTAACTTGTTCTTAGTACCACCTATTAGCGTTGCCCATTTGTGTTGTCCTTTGTAGTTCCTCTTCCAATTCAAGAAGCCTTGAATCAGAAAATAGGGAGCGTCCGCTGTAAGTAACCAAGGTCATTAGAAGATAGGGAGCGTCCGCTGTAAGTAACCAAGGTCATTAGAAGATAGGGAGCGTCCGTTGTAAGTAGCCAAAGTACACTGCTGGACAATTGCTAACGACGGATCATAAACGGCTATATAGCGCATAAAAAAGTAAGTGTGGTTGGATGCCAAGTGAAATAAAATAATGTCAGAATGCCAGGACATTACAAGAAAGACAATTTATTGTGCTCTGAAATCCAGAAGGCTTTGGAACGTGTTCAAGGGACAAACAGGCCATTTTGTGCAGAATACGCAAACGTGAAAGAAATGCAATTACCATCCGCAGGTGTTCCGCCGTAAGATGTCAATACGGGATATGGCCACCATGGAGGGCGATGCAAGATTCCACACGTCGTGTCATGCTTTGCACAACATTATCAAGCAGCTGTTGGGGTAATTTATCCCATTCCTCTGTCAATGCACGGATGAGGGTGTCCTTGTTTATTGGAGGGCATTGGTGACCAGCAAGACTCCTCCCCAAAGCATTCCACACATTTTCAATGGGATTCAGATCTGGAGAACGTGCTGGCCATACGATGCGTTGAATATCCTCGCTCTCAAGACACTCCTGGACAGCGACTGATCGATGACATGTTGCGTTGTCGTCCATGAAAATGAATCTATCACCGACAGCACCACGGAACATGCGAACATGAGGTAGCAGAACATCATTGATGTATCGTTGGCCAGTCATAGTTCCAGTTGGAAGCACATAGAGGGACGTACGGCCATTGATCATGATGCCAGCCCATACCATGACACTACACGTCGGATATCGGTCCCTTTCCTGTATGTTTGCTGGGCAATATGCAGTACCACTGTCACGCCAGATCAGTTGTCGTCGACAATCAGACGATAGACTGTATCTACTCTCATCTGAGAAGAGGACAGCAGACCAGTCGTTATCAGTCCAATTGGGATGTTGATGGCACCATTGCAAACGGGCGGTACGGGGACGTCTGGACAATGGGATGCACACAACAGGACGGCGGGCGTATAGTCCTCCTTCATGCAAACGTCTGGCGACAGTTTTTCGGGAGATCCGCTTGCCAGTAGCAGCCATAAACTGATTTGCTACCTCACTAGCAGTGCTGGGCCGGTGTCTTTTTGTTGATAGCACTATGTACCGATCTTCTGCGGGTGTCGTACTGCGAACACGACCTCCCCCGTGACGTTTGCTACACTCTCCATTTGTTTGAAATGATTTCCAAAGCCTTGAAACAACACTGTGGCTGACGTCGAACTCCCTGGCAACATCTGTTATTTTTCGCCCTTCTTCAATCTTGCCAATAATACGCCCACGTGTAAAATCATCTAGGGGATGTCGGGAAGACATACTGAAAATTGCAAGTTCGTCAATTGATTCTTTCTCTTTCAACTATGCGTTTGAACAACAACGGTCAATACGCGTCAAATCCTTTATATCTCTTATCAGCGCTATGACGTCACGAACAAGTTCGGCAATCCAAAATTTGCATACGCACAACACGTCTTACTGTATCCCGCACTTATGCTAATTTCCACATTTTCCTGCCTTCCATTTTATGGTTGCTATCGTTGCTATTGTCATCGGTCCTTAGTAATTGTCCGGCAGTATATATAACCCTATCGCATTTTGTTACTATTTTGTGGTTAGCTCTTAAAAAGAATTTTCAAAAAATATTAATGTCCTGCCTGTTAGCTCCGGTTTGTTTGTAGCTCCTGCCTTTTCGAGCCGGAGCTTTTAAGTTATTTTGACGCCTTTTTACATGTGAGCTCTTTATCGAGGGCCTTTCGTTATTGTTTTGTTTGTCCCTTAAAAGAGCCATTAGGAAAGTTAAAACCTTACTGTTGCTCAGATTTGTTTGTAGTTAGTGTATTTTTAGCGGGAGCTGATTATAAAGTGTTTTGACGCCTTCTTAACTCAGTTTGCAGGTGTTCTTTTGCTTAACATATGGAATAGGAACAGGTTTTTTTAAGAAATTGGTAAGGATCAAGGGTACGTTCATTTCGTCATGTGAACTGTACGTATAGCTTCCGACGTCAAAATGCTGCGAGGGTCACCCAGTTCCTCTCCGAATGGAATTAACTCAAGGTCTGGGACAATTCAGGACTCAGGTGTCTGAAGAAGTACGTTGCAGGGGATTATCTATGTTTCCGCGCACTCGGTACGTAGTTCCATAATCCTGATATTCCTCTTGATATCGTCATGAAGTGGAAAGCAATATGCGTTCACTCGAACTGTAAGCTAACAGAGGAAACGAAAAAATATATATTTGGCGGATCACATTCTTGAATTTTTATTCCGATGGAATTGTCTTTCCACAGAACACTACTTTGAGGTTTTGATGTGCATCATCAGACAGGACATCCCTGGCAGGAAATCAATGTATTTGTTGTATTCTGCTGAATAGGCAGGTTCCGATTCATGAGGAAACTAAAATCTTTCTTCATGATAAGCATTTTGTAGTAGAGACGCAATTTATATCTCTAAACATCCTTTTAAAGTCCAGCCAAAATAAGCAGCACGTCAGATCTAACTTCTCCATCAGACAGAGCGAATCAGATATGGAAAAGCCTCCCATTCATACTAATTTTACCCGTCGTAAACTTGCTCTTGCATTTAAATTTTTTAAGGTTGGGTGGCATGTGCTCCTCGCTGCCTGACCGATTTATAGAACAATGTTTTACCCCCATTGTTTGTTGTTGTGTTGTGTGTATGATTTGATTTAAAATATATATTGGACTAAAACTCTAACTTCAGCAGTTTTACTAAGTTCTTTTTTCCTGGTTGCTTTTTTTATTCTTTAGAAAAAGACTAATTCTTTTTCCTTTTTTTTTTCTGTTCTTTAAATCTTGCTCTCGTATTTTTTTTTAATGGCGCTTTTCAGAAAAAACAGAAGTCACATAAATCGCACTTCATAATATTGCATTTTAAACTATATTTCTATTTTATTTCCTGAACAAGAAAACATGGACTGTCATCATGTTTGTTTCTGTCTTTCAAAGTGCCTGTATACTTTGTTCATATATTTCAAAAACCGGATTTGCAATTCGTCCATCCCGTCCATTGATTTCGTCAAAGTAAGATTGGAAACTCCATTGCCTCTGAATAGCAGCAATAACCACTCCTAAAAAGGAGCAGTGTTGCGCCATCTATTGGCATGCGCTCAACATACCATAAACTTCAAAAAGTTAATTGAAATTTCAGAACTTTCTTTACATTTTCTTTTCCTATTACCCGTCATAAATAGTGATGTTACTGACGTTATATTATTAATCATCAAAATACCTTAATGAAAGCAGAAATGAAGACATAATTTGTTGAAACGGTAGACACTGAGAGGAAATCAAAGAGTCATTCCATTTCAACTAGACACTGAGAGGAAATCAAAGAGTCATTCCATTTCAACAAATGGAACTAAAGAGAAAGACAAGTGCTGACATCTATGATCATAGAGAAACAAATTATGACAATGTAGTTGTGCAAAGATGGAAATTATTCCATACGTGCTGTCACCTATTTACAAAAGGTAGAACACAGAAATGCTAATAACATAGGAACCATGAAAAGTAAAGCTCGTTTGCCTGAATATTTTTTTTTATTTATTACTATTTAAAGACATGCATTATCAACTCATGTATGTTTGTTCCATTTAAAGCAGAACAGCAGATAACTTTTGAAATTTAACCTCCATTTACGTTACAAGATAAAAGCCTTTAAAAGAAGTGCAACCAAGTTTAACATACGTTTTCGCGGACAGATCTTTGAACACTGGTGGAGTAACATCTTATATTTAACATCAGTGGCCAAAAACAAAACGCCGGTACATGAGATCAGATACTTAATTACTTCCAAAAAGTTGTAGTTCCAACTATTTTACTGATGTTTTGTTTCCAGCTGCATTTCAAGAGTAAAAAAATAGCAGCATGAGTAATCAGCGTGTCAGTTTTGTTACTACCTGGAGTAAACTTTTTTTTTATCAGCACGCGCTTTCCCACACTTTAAAGCTTGCGTGCTAAAGGCCTTTGAGTTCGTTAGATTTTATTCAATGCTTTTCTCTGATTGCCCGTAAAGTAACAAGTTGGATTATGTAAAGCATGACAACGCTATTAAATAAAACTACAAAAGCTCAAAACGAATTTTTTCCGGTACATACTTACATATCGAAAACTTAGCGCTGCATTATTTAATATAACATCAGATAAACTATTTCCACAATATCGAGAAAATGCATATACTTATGCTTCAGTAGATATAGCACGTCTTTTGTCAGGTCAGCAAGATGTGAAAGTTTCGAAACCAAAAAAAAAATATAAAAAAAATGGTCTCTTGAAGCTAAACTGTTGGACTCCAGGTAACTTATTACCACACATTTTCATACTCTTTCAATTATGTTTCACTCCAAACTTGCATTTTCCCCTCTCGTGTGCAAATGAATTAAGAAATAGATATCATGTTAGCCGCAGGAACCAAATCCTAATGCAAAATGCTATTTGATTCATCATTATCATCATTGTCAACCATTATCAATCCACTGCTGGACGAAGGTCTCCCCAAGTTTCCTCCGCAACGGTCTGTCTTGTGCCAGTCTCCTCCATGTCACTCCCGCATACTTTCGAATTTCATCCACCCATCTCCCATGTGGTCTTCTTCGGGGTCTTTTCCTGTCCCTTGGAATCCAATCTAAAATTTCGGCTGTCCATCTATGGTCTGTCCTTCTGGCAGTATGTCCAGGCCATTGCCATTTCAGGGATTTAACTCAGATCATGATGTCTTCCACTCTTGTCATTTTTCGGATCCACGAGTTCCTCTTCTTATCTCTCCTTGTTACACCAAGCATGCACCTCTCCATGCTACTTTGAGTTGTCTGCAGTCTTTGTATGTCTCTTTTAGTTAAGGTCCACGTCTCTGCACCATACGTAAGCACTGGAAGGATGCACTGATCAAACACTTTTCTTTTAAGACATAATGGCATATTGCTCTTGAAAATTATGCTGTTTCTTCCAAAAGCTCTCCAGGCAATTTTTGTACGCCGATTAACTTCTTCATCAATGTGACCCTCACTTGATATCTGCTGTCCAAGATAAACGTACGTGTCTGTTATCTCCAGCTTTTCTCCATCAATCAATAAATCTTCATTTCTTGAAGAAGCATTGAACAGCACTTTTGTCTGCTGAAAGTTCATTTTTAATCCCACTTCTTTACTCCTGTCAGCAAGTTCCTGGATCATACTCTGCAGCTCTGATGGGGTAGTTGCAAAAATGACTATGTCATCAGCAAAATGAAGGTGAGTTAGATAATCTCCATTAATCTTTATACCCTTGTTTTCCCAGCTCAGCGACTGAAAGACACCCTTCAATGTAGCATTAAAGAGCTTCGGAGATATGGTGCCACCTTGTCTCACTCCCTTTCCTACTTTTATGTGTGCTGTATTCTCAAACAGCCGAATCTTTGCACTTGTATTTTCATAGATGTTATTAATAATACTGTATTAATGTATGCATCTTCAGTACCACAGGATTTCAGAGCCACTGTAACTGCTCATGGTTTCACCGAATCAAAGGCTTTATCATAATCAATAAAAGTCATGCACAATGGAAGTTCATGTTACCTCGCTCTTTCAATTAGTTCTCTCAGTACGTGGATATGATCTATTGTGCTGTAGCCACTACTGAATCCAGCTTGTTCTCTCGGTTGAGCCATGTCCAGTGTTACCCTCAAGCGGTGTGAAAGAACTTTAGTGAAGGTTTTATAAACCACTGAGAGGAGGCTAATAGGTCTGTAGTTCCTGAGATCCTCAATGTCACCTTTTTATGTAGCTGGATCATTGTAGCGTTGTTCCAATCCTCAGGAATCTTCCCTTCATTAAGGCATCGAGTGAAAATTTGGGCGAGTACTGTTTCGATTTCTCCACTTGCTTCTTGTATGATGTTTACAGTAATTCCATCTTCTCCTGGAGCTTTTCCCCACTTCATGTTCTTGATTGCATGTGCAACTTCTGCTGGGAGGACTGGAAGAACTCTGGTACCTTTCATGATGTCTGGAGTACATGTATCATCCCTTTTTTATAATTTGGAGTAGAAATCTTTCACTCTTGTCAAAATTTCAGCTCTATTTCTTGTTACAGAACCATCTTCTTTTCTCAGTGCCATAATCTGTTTTCTTCCTTTACTGAGATTTCCCTTTGCTATTTTTAGGCTTTGGTTGTTTTCAATTGTTTTCCTCACTAGTTCACAGTTGAATTTCCTTACGTCTTCAGTGATACTTTTTCGTACTGTCTTCCATAACTCTATATATTCCACGTTGGAAGTCACATCTTCTTTAGTTGTCCTCATCTCTCTTCTATTTTGCATCAACATTTTGGTTTTTCCTGATAATTTGTTCGCATGCAACTTGTTCTTAGACCCAGCTAATTTTGTTGCTGTTTCCATAACAGCTTTGGTTATTTTTTGTTAACTTCAGAAATATCCACTTCTTCCGATGTTAGGCCTTCTAAAGCAGAGAATCTGTTCTTCAGTTCCAATTTGAAGGTATTATGGTGTTTACTTGAAGGTATTATGGTGTTTACTTGAAGGTATTATGGTGTTTCTTTTGATTATGCATCAATTATCTAATTAAAACAACTGTTTCGTGTGAAAATCAAAAATAAGAAAGTATCTGATACAGAATTACTTTAGTTTCTAGCTTTGTTAATAAATACGAGTCTGTATCTGCTAGTAACATACGGGATATCACGTTTCAACGTGATCTGAGACTGAACATTTAAGAGAACACACACACGGTTCGATAAAATTCAAAATCTAGTCGGTTCTTCAAAATAGCTGGTAAATCACGGCATGTACACATTATACAGTATATATTGAAAATAGATTTTCCCTCAAGTTTAAGGAATTGTTAGGGTACACTTTCATATGCACTGCAAGTGCACAACGTCCTTGGTCTCTTTTCCCATTGTACTATACTGTGCAAATTAATAAAGACAAAGTACAAAATCACTCTTTTTCCAAAACTATGCCTTTATATCATTCTATGCCTTGAGATACACTGATAAATGCCTGTATTAGTATGAAGTATGTCCTCCTTCAGCAGAAATTACCTCTTGAATTTGTTTTGACATTGACTCCACTAATTGAGTGCACATATTTTTGACTTCATAATCGTGGAACCACACTTTTACAGCATTCGCTATCATGCGTTCTTTGGTTGTACAGTCCATTTTACCTAAACGTCTCTTCAAAATATTCCACAAGTTTTCTATGGGATTTAAGTCTGGTGAATTTCCAAGCCAATCAAGCAAATGAATTTGATTTTCCAGCATGAAATTCTTGACCAATTTCGAATTGTGACATGGGGCCGAGTCATGTAGAAATGTCCCGTCAAAAGTTTGTAAGAATGGAACAATCCTACGTTGTAATATTTCTACGTACTTGGCTGAATTCATCATACCTTGAACAGGAACTAAGCTTCCAGTGAAATTTGATGTGAAAAAAACCCCAAAACATCTGTTTCAGAGGGTGTTTTACAGTTTGTTTGACATGCTCAGGTCTTAAGGGTTCACAGTTGCTTCGTCTAACGACATTTGCTTGGTAACTCTGCACAAATAAATGAGTTTCATCACTGAAAATTACGTTTTCCCAGTCGTCAGCAGTCCATGATTTATATTTTTTGGCCCATGCTAAACGTTTTATCTTCATTTTCGCATTGGAATATTGTTTTTTCGTTGGTCTTCTTGCCTTCCGGCAAACTTCCAGAAGTCTACGGCGTACAGTTGAATCACTAACATCACAACCACTAGCCAATAAATCTCTTTGAAGCTCGGTGCTTGTTTTTTTTTTTTTTTTTCTGGATTCATTTTACTATTTCTGATTAAATGTTTATCGCTTCGTGGAGTTGTTTTTCGTTTTCTTCCACATTTACCTCTCCTTTTGGAGACGATGATTCTGATGCATTGTATCGCGTAAGCAGTCTTGATACACTTGATTTGCCTACACCAACTGTAGAAGCGATATCTCTCACTGTCATAGAAGTGTGATCCTTCAGAGCAATTATTTTTGCACGCTTTCTTGGGGAAATATCCATTTTTCAATACACGAAAGCAACACGAACTCACCGAGAGCAAAAACTAACATCCACCTGTCACACACGAAAGCTCACAACTGAAGCTGAAGTGCCTATTTCCTGTTTAAAACCGGTCAAACCACATTCTTACTATCAAGTTCTAACAGTCACACCACCTCACAGCTGATAAAACCGGTTTACGTGGGTTTCTGACATCAACTGGAGATCACATTACAATTCTGCGAATAAAATAGCCTGTGTCAATTAATTTGCACGGTATAAAGCTTAGGGACACAATGGTGAGACTAAAGTTGTTTGTATTTAAGTCTTCCAAGTTCTTTATATATATTTTGCGCATCTGATGTAGTTCTATTCAGATTCAATTTTCATTAAATAGTTTTTACCTTGGAACTGTCCATTTGGCAATATCATCCGTAGAGACCGGGGAATTTTGAAGAGTCTTCTTCTTTCTCGCAATTATAAGCACTCCCTTTGCCTTTACTTTTTTTCGGGAGATGATTAACATCCACTTTGAGCTATATGCAATCACCTGTCCATAATTTAAGGGCATTGGTTCCAGGGAAATTAGAGATCCAGCACCATCAGCTAACCAAAACACTCCACCCATGTCTCCTCCCAGACTCGAACCCAGGAACATCTCGACCGAATGGTCTGAAGCAAATGCCTCACCACGTCTGCCTTCCTTTGCTTTGTCCTAAGTCTCCTCCTATATATCAGTGTAATAGCATCTTTATGCTGAGCACCGCTTCCTACACTTCGACTTTATCCCCACACTGACAGATACAAAGGTTTATTAAAATAATGGAAACACCTATTGCGCCGCCCCGGTGGCGCAGTGGTCTAAGCGCTCTCCTATAATCATTCGTCCGAAAGTGGCCCGGGTTCGAATCCCGGTGAGGCATGAATGTTGTGTTTGTCTTACGGCACTGACTCTCTACCTTCCCTGGAACCAGTGACCGTAAATTAGGGACGGGCGACTGCTTATAGCCCATTCAGTTGCTCACGCTGGTCCTTAAACCTCCAGTCAAAAGAAAATAAAAACACCTACTGCGACTGGAGTACATGCAATGCGCCATATGCAAAACAGGCGTTTATCAAAATAATATAAACACCTATTACTATTGGAGTGCATGAAATGCGCCATATGCAATGCATGGGTTTATCAAAGTAATGGAAACCCCTATTGCGACTGGAGTACACGCAATGTGCTGTATGCAGTACAGGGGTATATCAAAAATAATGGATTGCGATTATTGTACACATAATGCTCCACATGCAATACAAGGGTTTATCAAAATAATGGAAACACTTATTGCGACTGGAGTACACGCAATGCGCCATATGCAATACAGGGGTTTATCAAAATAATGGAAACGCCTATTGCAAATGGAGTACATGCAATGCGCCATATGCAATACAGGGGTTTATCAAAATAATGGAAACACCTATTGCGACTGCAGTACATGAAATGCGCCACATGCGATACAGGGGTTTATCAAAATAATATAAATACCTATTACTATTGGAGCACATGAAATGCGCCATATACAATGCATGGATTTATCAAAATAATGGAAACACCTATTGCGACTGGAGTACACGCAGTGTGCTGTATGCATTACAGGAGTTTATCAAAATAATGGATTGCGACTGGAGTACAAGCAATGCGACATATGCAATACAGGGGTTTATCAAAATAATGGAAACACCTATTGCGACTGGAGTACACGCAATCTGCTTTATGCAGTACAGGAGTTTATCAAAATAATGGATTGCGACGGGAGTACAAGCAATGTGACATATGCAATACAGGGGTTTATCAAAATAATGGAAACACCTATTGCGACTGGAGTACACGCAATGTGCTTTATGCAGTACAGGAGTTTATCAAAATAATGGATTGCGACGGGAGTACACGCAATGCGACATATTCAATACAGGGGTTTATCAAAATAATGGATTACGACGGGAGTACACGCAATGCGATATATGCAATACATGGGTTTATCAAAATAATGGAAACACCTATTGCGACTGGAGTACACGCAATGTGCTTTATGCAGTACAGGAGTTTATCAAAAATAATGGATTGCGACGGGAGTACACGGAATGCGACATATGCAATACAGGGGTTTATCAAAATAATGGAAACACCTATTGCGACTGGAGTACACGCAATGCGCCATATGTAATACAGTGGTTTATCAAAATAATATAAACACCTATTACTATTGGAGTACATGAAATGCGCCATATGCAATGCATGGGTTTATCAAAATAATGGAAACACCTATTCCGGCTGGAGTACACACAATGCGCCATATGCAATACAGTGGTTTATCAAAATAATATAAACACCTATTACTATTGGAGTACATGAAATGCGCCATATGCAATGCATGGGTTTATCAAAATAATGGAAACACTTATTGCGACTGGAGTACACGCAATGTGCTTTATGCAGTACAGGAGTTTATCAAAATAATGGATTGCGACGGGAGTACACGGAATGCGACATATGCAATACAGGGGTTTATCAAAATAATGGAAACACCTATTGCGACTGGAGTACACGCAATGCGCCATATGCAATACAGTGGTTTATCAAAATAATATAAACACCTATTACTATTGGAGTACATGAAATGCGCCATATGCAATGCATGGGTTTATCAAAATAATGGAAACATCTATTCCGGCTGGAGTACACACAATGCGCCATATGCAATACAGTGGTTTATCAAAATAATATAAACACCTATTACTATTGGAGTACATGAAATGCGCCATATGCAATGCATGGGTTTATCAAAATAATGGAAACACTTATTGCGGCTGGAGTACACGCAATGTGCCATACGCAATACATTGGTTTATCAAAATAATGGAAACATCTATTGCGACTGGACTAAATGCAATGCGCCATATGCAAATCACAAGGATGACGTCACCCGCTGTATCAGCTCTATAAAGAGGGGCAATATGACATCTGCTATCACACAGCGTTAATCCCAGGTGAAACAGCTGTGGAGTAATTGTCGACAGTGTCAGATCTCAATGACCATAAAAAAAATTCATCATTGGTGCTTGTCTTGCAGGAGTTTCACAGACTATAACGCCAGAAATAGTAGGTGTAAAATGAGGAACTGTATCAAAGATTGTGACTACTTTTCAAAACGGATTTGACGGCGTTGCCTTCAAATCTGCGAAATGTGGACGTCATACGAAGATGTAAGATGGGAATAGGCGAACATTGGCGTGGATTGTACAACAGAAGCACAAAACCGCGGCATAGCAAATAGCAGCAGAGTTGAAACCCTCTCCAAGTCGAAATGTTTCCTGTTCCGTCCAAACAGTTCGCCGGTAACTATAGTTCCGATATTTATGGTCGTGCTGCACTCCACAAACCTCTGATTGCCAGCAGCAATGCAACAAAGCAGATAAGTGATGCAAAGCACGTAAAAACTGGAATGCTGGCAATGCGTCATGTGGTGACGTAGCACGTGTATTCTATATGTGGTGAAACGTGTTTTGCTTCACGTTGTTTGCCACCAGTGATAGACTATACGTCTGGCGAAAACCTGCAGCAGCGTACCACCCCGATTGGTCGGTTCCGACTGAGAAGCATGAAGGTGGATCTCTGATGTTATGAGGTGCCATGTCATAGCATACCCCAAGGCCATTGATAACTCTGAAAGGTCGGGTCACATCTGCAACGTACGAGATCCATTTTTCTACACTCAATGTTGTAGGCATTGTTTCCAAATAATCGTCACTACTTTCAAGCAGATAAAGCACCACCTGTGCATTATGGGAAATGTGTTAAGTTGTGGTTTGCAAAGCATGAGGATGAGGAACAGCAGCTACCCTGGACACCTCAATCTCCAGATCGCAATATTAATGAACATTTGTGGGAATACCTGGAGTAAATGGTTAGATCGTGCTTTCCACCTGCAACATCATTCGCACAGTTGGGAACATATTTACAGGAAGAATGGTCCCAAATTTCATTATCGTATGTGCATGGCTTATATATTAGGTTGATGCATAAGTTCATGCCGTTTTATTTCACCAGTGTTTCCCAGGTCAGTAGTGACGGCGCTGATGGTCAGTAGTTGTGTCAAAATGTAGCCAGTGATATCATGTATCTAAATCATATTGCGTTGTGTGATTGCAGCTAATGGTTTTTTGGTTTTCAAGTTCGGAAAGTATGGAGTGTCAAGTAGAGAGAAATGAACATTTCCTACGTCTGCTCCTCTACGAGTTTAACAAGAGATCCACAGCCGCCGAGGCTACTCGACAAATTTGTGCTGTGTATGGGGATGATGCCATTGCTCCGATGACAGCCCGCAAATGGTTTGAGCAGTTCCTAGGTGGAAGTTTGACCTCCACGATTCTCCGCGCTCAGGCCGTCCATCTCACTTTGATGAGGATCGTTTGAACCATCTGATTCACTTGGATCCGCGTCAAAGCACACGCGAATTGACCACTGAGATAGACTGTGATTAGGCCACAGTGGTGCGACACCTGGAACGTATGGAAAAGGTTCAGAAATTATTGTTTGGGTGTCTCACACTTTCACCGAAGACAACAAGAATCAGTGTGTTGCCATATGTGGTTCCTTGCTCGCCCATTACCGCGAATGTTCTCAGCAACACAAGCCCTTTCTGTCAGGTATTGTTACAGGAGATGAAAAGGTGGTGCCCGAACGTGAATTTCATTCATCGGAGGAAATGGTTAAGCCCAAACAAGACGCCCACACTATGTCCAAAACAAGACCTTCATCCTGTGAAGACCATGCTGTGTGTCTGGTTGGGCATGGAAGGCATTATTCACTGGGAAATGCTGCCGAGGAATCGGACCATCAATTCTGCACTCTATTGTGAGCAACTTCGCCGTGTGGAGGGAGAAATTTAGCAGAAACGGCCACATCGGCACCATGGTGTCCTTCTCCAACATTATAAGGCACGCCCTCACAATTCAAACATGACCAAAATGGCCATTCAGAACATGAAATGAGAGATCCTTCCACATCCGGCCTATTCCACAGATGTTGTCCTTTCAGACTCTGTGGAATGCACTCCACGGCAGAACGTTCAACAATGATGTTGATCTCCAGAATTTCCTTGGTGATTTCTTCGCAGCAAAAGCTGCACGCTCTTTTCAAGAATGGCATTGCAGACCTATCTAGACGTTGGGACACCATCGTAAACATTGAGAGGGGGGGAACATAGCTGATTGATTACCTTTTCCCTTCTGATGTAATACATTCCTGAAGTGCGATGAAAAAAACGGCATGGAATTATGCATCAATCCAATATGTCAATTCCACGTCGAACTGCTTTTGTTCCGAAACCCGACGCGGCTTACAACTTAGTAATAAAAAGTTCTTCACAAACAGTAAGTGCTTCCATTATTCTGATAAACCCCTGTAATAATTTAAATTAAGAACTTACGGGACGAAATTCGCAATACGTTATACGATGACAGACAATTTCTCTCATTTTTTTTAAAGTCTGAAGAAAGTCGGGAAAGTAATAAAAGTTAGCACTACAATAATGCGTAAAAAATCATTATATTTGTCTAAACCACTTGGATGAAATAATTGTGAAATAAATACAATATTTCAATACAATATGCACCGCTTCATTTTTATTTTACAAAAAAAAAAAAAAAATCACGCCCTTGTATTTCGTTACATTAGGATTTGACCTCCATATTTTAATCGGAAGACTGCAGCTTTGCCTATCTGAGAAAGTTGGTACGTTTAAGTATTCGTACAGCTTATCGATTAAAGTTATTAAACACAGCAGTACTTCAGAAGGAAACGTTAACTTTCCTTACCTTCTGCTTGGCAGTGCCATTTTGCCTCATACCACGTGACTTCTTTTTCCCATTCAACTATAAAACAAAATCTTCCACCAAGGTCCCTCCACCTCTCGGCATTTCTTTTTCGTGGACATGGGTCATGTGGTTTTAGCATGGTTATCTTTGGATCCCCTAAAGAAAAAAAGTACGTACAGTCAGAAGAAACAGAAAAGTATTTGCACAAAATATACTGAAATACCGACGAAGTCCAACGAACTCCGGTTTCCTGAACTTAATAAGTTTTTAGCGATTTCTCTCACATATACTGGGTAAAAGCTGTTAAAGCTGTATGACGGTCTAACCTCACAATGCCACTGTAAAGTACCCAGGGCCGATTTAAGGATTCGCGGGGCCTGTAAAAATACCAGAGCCCATTTGAGGGTCCGATTTAAGGAGTAGATTTAAGGATGTAAAATACTCAAAGCCGATTTAAGAATCCGTGGGGCCTGTAACACTACCAACAGTGGGGCCTCCTCTACAGGGAGATATGCATATTTTGCTACTTAAACGGGGAGAAGAGAAAAATGAATTAATGATGTTAACTTAGGTATATGTGAAGGAGGAAAGTGCTAAGATTTCATAAATTTTTATTCAATATAATTCATAGAACAATAGATATGTGGATGGTTCGTCCACTAATTGACTAGTATGCAGTTGATCTCTAAAGAAACTTTTATGATAACTTTGATGAAAACATTTGCTAGTATTATCCTGAAATTAATTAAGACACTTCCTAAGCTTAACAAAATAAATGAACATATAAATTGAGCACACTTTTTTATTAAACTTCAGTTAGTTGCATAGTTTAAGTGAAGCGTTTACGAGACTTACCAATCGAAAACTCATCCATTATCCTCTACGTGTTTTGAAAACACAAATTTGTCCGTGACGAAGATCGAATCTGCGCCCCCTTACTCCGGTGTACGTTGACCTCCCAACTAAGCTACATGGACGGAATACATTGCTGTAGATTTGTCGTCTTGACACGTGCTTTACCTCTGTAGTACGTCACAGTGTTCATTTCTCTGAGTAACTCATGCTCAATACTCATCAGAGAGAGGTAGTTCGGTCTTGTAACTCATGCTCAATAACTCAAGTAACTCATGCTAGTAATAGTAACTCATGCTCAAAACTCATCAGAGAGAAATAGTTCTGTCTTGTAACACATGCTCAATAACTCAAGTAACTCATGCTAGTAATAGTAACTCATGCTCAATACTCATCAGAGAGAGGTAGTTCGGTCTTGTAACTCATGCTCAATAACTCAAGTAACTCATGCTCAATAACTCAAGTAACGCATTCTAATAATAGTAACTCATGCTCAATACTCATCAGAAAGAAGTAGTTTGGTCTTGTAACTCATGCTCAATAACTCAAGTAACTCATGCTAGTAATAGTAACTCATGCTAAATACTCATCTGAGAGAGGTAGTTCGGTCTTGTAACTCATGCTCAATAACTCAAGTAACTCATTCTAATAATAGTAACTCATGCTAAATACTCATCAGAGAGAGGTAGTTTGGTCTTGTAACTCATGCTCAATAACTCAAGTAACTCATGTTAGTAATAGTAACTCATGCTCAATATTGATCAGAAAGAGGTAGTTCGGTCTTGTAACGCATGCTCAATACAACTAATGTTTAATACAAATCATACTCAATACAACTCAAGTAACTCATGCTCAATACTCATCAGAAAGAGGTAGTTCGGTCTTGTTTGGCCCATACTGTCTCTTACTTCGTTGTTGATTCCTTTCAATTTTGAAAAATAGTGTTCATCATTGAAGTTGGTAACCATCGGAGTGAGGTAAATCTTCAATGCAATCTCTGTAATATACCTTAGAGGAACAATTTCCAACAACCAGTGTACGAGTGTACACATTAGCGCAGGGCCCATAGCACGTGCTGCATGTGCTACTAGGGTAGACCGGCCCAGAAACTGCAATATGCAAATTTGAGCAGCTTGTAACGCATATTCTATTTTAACTTTCCTTTTGAGTTTCTTTTTCTCTGTAAATTTGAGTTCGTTCTCTTAGATATTTTCAAACCTTAACATTATGTCCTTTCAATCAAACGAGAATGATGTTGGCAACATACTGAGGTCGGAACAAGAGTGACGCATGTGTGGCCGGATAAGAACCTTAGATAAAAACAAGATGCAGAGGTTGCTTTGTGTATGGAGATGTTAGCTCGTTGCTGAGTTTTGACTACATACTTCTTGACTAAGGTTATGTGAAGTGGGATGTTTTGGATTTCGTCTAATGTTGCTGGACCAATAAAAAGTTGACGTAAGTTGGACTTCTGTTTATGTTTCGTCTGGCCTTTGAAAAAGCCTAACTCTAACGTGAGCTATCTGGCATAATTAGTTGCATCGCACTTACCCTTAGTTTAACATCTATTCAACCGGAAATCTTACATAACGTAAAAAGGGTTACGTTTTATAAGTTTGTGATACAGGTGACGCAATCGCCGACGTAAATGTTTTTATATTCTTTATAAACAGCTACTTATTTGCATTGCAACCTTGCTAACGTTACAACAACAGTGGGCTCACGTTAAACATGTCTTACGAACCATCCGCCTACACGTATGGGTATGGGATGGACAACCTTTGGAAAACTTGAAGCCGAGCAGCGCTAAGCACATTTTACCAGAAGGATCGCAGACTTTTGAGACATGTTTATGCTAAATGTTTCTCAAATGGGAATCATCCGCATATGTATTTACGATAAAGAGCTCTTGCGATACTTGAGACCCTACAGTCCCATACATACAATCGTGGCAAAAAGTCCTGCCCCAGTAGACCGAAATTCAATTTTTGATGTTTGAAGTCTGCTTATACAGCGTAATGATAAAGTCAGGAATACATATTACACATCATTTTAAAGAAAATCTTATGCTGAATTCAAATAGGTTTTACAGAATGTTATTACCAGTAACAGAAGTTACAAGAAAAAATGTGCAAGCGAGGAAACGCAAATCCAGTTCTAAAAAAGCGTTTGCGGCTGCTCTAATGCACTATAGCTTTCTCCGACGTCCGCTAGTGAGATATAAAAGGATGTAGCATCGTTTGCTAACTTAGAGAGCCGCGGATGGCTTATTGGTTAGTGATTCAGACTATCGATGCAAGGTCCCCAGGTTCAAGCCTGAGCTGATCTTTCGGAGATGGTGTGATTTACTAACAATCGCTGAATATCCGCCATGCATCGAACGAGCACGTTAAGTGACGGCCCCAAGGCTGGATCCACTGGTTAAATGGGTATCCTTTCCTATGTCCCCCCTGGAAATTCTCTCACTCCTATATGTGCAATATCGTACTTGTACGGTGGCGCCATCTACTGTACTCTAATATCACTACAAACTGTTCTGTCAAAGTTGCTAGACTTGCTCTCATTCCTTCCGTTTCTGTGTCCTGCCCAAAAGACGATCTCGCTGTAGGTGGCTGGGACCTAAACTCTACTCACTGTGGACGGAAGTCCTACAAGAAAATGACAAATAATTATAATTATGCTAACTTAGAACGCAGTTGCTTGTAGTCAGTTGACCGACGTTTATGCGCAGAATTCCTGGTGATATTTGAATTTCGGAATGTCAAAGACCCGAAAATTGGTACTGCTTCTTCAAACCAGGGCAAAAATTATCAGTAGTCGTAAAATTGCTGTTAAATGTGGCTGTGATCATTCCACTGTCTTGCACACCATTAAGAGAGTTGCAGACACTGGATGTGTGGAAAACAGAAGAACAGGTCGACCAAGGCTGTGTACTGAACGTGATGATCGCATGTTGATTCGTCGTTCCTTAAAATCAAGGTTTAAAACAGCCACTGATTTAAGAAATGAGTGGGACAATTAAGTACGCATTATTGCATCTCCACATACAGTACGTCGTAGGCTACAAGAAAATGGACTGACTGCACGAAAAGCTGCATGAAAACCTTTCGTTACTGCACAACAACGGCTCAAAAGAATTGCTTGGGCCAAGTGACACAAGAATTGGATTGTTGATGAATGGAACAATGTTATTTTCAGTGATAAAACAACTGTTACTACTTTCGCTAATAATGGAAATAATTATGTACGTCGTCGGTCTGGTGAAAGATATAAGACATGCTGTACCTAGCCAACAATCAAGCACCCACATTCGGTGATGTTATGGTCCTGTATTTCTTTTTTTTCTTTTTTTTTTTTTTGATTGGAGGTTTAACGACCACCGTGAGCAACTCAATGGGCTATAAGCAGTCGCCGGTCCCTAATTTAGGGTCACTGGTTCCAGGGAAGGGAGAGAGCCAGTGCCGTAAGACAAACACAACATCCATGCCTGATCGGGATTCGAACCCGGACCCCTTACGGACGAATGATTAGAGGCCAGCGCCTTAGACCACTGCGCCACCGGGGCGGCTCCTGTATTTGAGCCAGCGGTGTTGGCCCTATGCACATTATTGATGGCACATTGAATGGATCGAAATATGTGGATATTTGGAAGTCCAAACTGCTACCATCTGCACAAGACATGGGTTTGTGGAATTTTATCTTTCTGGACGATAACGCGCCATGTCATCGGTCAAAGTTGGTTGAAGAGTGGTTTAATCGAAAAGTTATAAGAAAACATCAGTGGCCGGCACAGTCACCGGATCTTATTCCCATAGAGAATCTGTAGGTGAGATTGAAGCTAAAGAACAGTCCACAAGGACCCATATCTAAAACAACAATAATTGAGTCTGTAAGGGCGGTATGGCATCGTGTTATCACCAATGGACAACTAGAGAAGCTCATTAGGTCCATGCCGAGAAGTTCCACTTTGTTACTAAGAAACCGTGGCTATTCAATTAAATATTAAAGCGAATTTTGTTTGTTGCTATGCTATTTCAAGTGGCCTGCAAGTTTCAATAATGTACTGTACAGTAATTTTACGTTAAATGCATTGTTCACTCATTTCACAAATTCCACAATTTTGTGCTTTTTATGACTAGATGCTGTACTTTTGCTTGTAACTTCACTTCTATTACTGGTAATAACATTCTGTAAAATTATTTAAATTCAGCATACAATTTCCTTTAAAATGTATGTATTCGTGATATTACCATTACGCTGTATAAGTGGACTTCAAACATCAAAAATTGACTTTAGGTCTACTGGTGTGGTACTTTTGGCCACGCCTGTACACCCTTCTTTTAAAAGAAAGTGAAGCAACCCTATAAATTCGTCCAATCTGATGAAACTCCGCATGAAAGCACCTGCCGAATATGCAAATAGCTAAAAAATAACGACAAATGACTAAATAGCAGCCAGCCACAGCGCATGGGAACCGCACATCGAGGAGGTTGTATCAAGCTCACAGTCAGGAACAATTGTGGCAGTAGATTGCGGTTGCATTAATTTCCAAGGACTGTGAGGATGCGTCGGCGTCGGATCAGTGCACAATACGAGCAGCTGAGCGAGTTTGAGAGAAGACGTATAATTGGGATGAGAGAGGCCGATTGGTCATGTCGCTGTACCGCCAGGCATTTGGGTCGGAGAGATGCGGCAATCGCACAATGTTGGCGCCAAAGGGTCGAGGAAGGCGCAACCCAGTGGCACGCGGGAAGTAGTTGGCCCAACCCAGTGGCACGCGGGCAGTAGTTGGCCGAGGGCATTGACAGAACGGAAGGATAAAATGATGTGGGAGCCGCACGAACAGAATTGAATTCGTAGCTCACAATAATCCATGGCCATGTTACGTCGCCTACAGGTACGGAAGTGGCCATCAGGACTGTTGTTAAGATGACTTGCGGAACAGGAACTAAAATCGAGGAGGCTACTCCACCCCCACGACTGTCAAGCAAGCATTGCCAGCATCGGTTGCAGTGGCATCGGCCCCAGTCAACGTGGGATAGCGCCCAGTGGCGTCGTGTTGCCTTCAGTTATGAGTCACGGTTTGTACTTGGCGCCGATGACCAGTGAATACGTGTCTGGAGACGAGACGGCCATCTCACGGATCCTGCCTTTACTGTGAAAGGTCACACGGCTCGTGTACCGGAAGTACCTGTCTGGGGAGCCATTTCCTACTACACCCGGACACTCCTAGTAGTCCTTCGTACCACCCTCACGGCTGATCGGTGCATCGACGACATTCTATGTTACATTCTATGCTACTGTTCCTGTCGCGCAATTTTTTCAACAGTATAATGCCCGGCCACACACGGCACGTCTCTTCTAGGCCTGCCTACGCAATGTCGACACCCTCCTCTGGTCAGCCCGATCGCCCGACTTCTCACCTATCGAACATGTTTGGGGTATTATGGGACGCCACCTATGTCCAACCCAAAATGTCGGCAAATTGGCAAGCAATTTGGATACCATCTGGCATGTTATACATCAGGACAGTATCCACGGACGGTGTACGCCTATGCCACGCCGAGTAACCGCTTGTAAACTGTGTATTATGTAGTTTTACGCCATTAAAGGGAGTGTTTAGTTTATAATAGTGTAGAATCGTCGTCATATCTTTTGTTTAAATTTTCAGCAGTTTTTAAAGGATGAAGCAGCTGTCTTACCTTTCCGCACTTCGCAAATGAAATTATGATTATGACTACAGTCAATGGCTTTCCAATGGCCTGTGCCGCTCAAACCCACACATCTATACGAGGAGGAATCTGCTGGTGGTTGACCGCCTTCCCATTTGCTATAGTAGTCCAGTGAAGCTGTTCCAATCCAGGAGTGATGAGTCGTGTTCTAAGAATAGGGCAGAATTTTCTTATTTTTAAAACAACACAATGAAATTATTCTAGAATACCAGTAATAGGGGAAATACACTGGTGTGCAAAAATGAAGAAATAGAAAAAGCAACATAAGGCGTGAATAGCAGCAGCACCCAAACATAAATTTCCTCAGGACCGTGTCTGGTAACAGGAGCAACAGCACATGCGCAATAATGAAGCTCGACGTGTGGTTTGCGTGACTATAACGAAGTAAATTTCTCCGTCATTTTTGGTCTACGCCGGGAATCGAACCGGAACAAGTCGCTCTACCAACTGAGCTACGCAGACGTTCATTCTGACTGCTATCTGCCTTTATGTCGTGTGCGTCCTGCTGGCAGGTACGTCACATCCCCCCGCCCCCGCGAAAGAGGGGCGGGGGCATGGCCCACGGGTCAGCCGTGACCATGAATCGTTGAAGGCAGCCATCCACTGTAGAACGTGCACTTGAGAAATCCCAGTCAATCTGGTGTGTTGAATGCAACGTCACACACATTTATTTTTCGAAGCGCTGGAGAAGGGATTCTCTGATTTTTCCTATCTCGCGGTGTGGAAATAACATCACACCATTGCGAGAATTTGAACGGTCGGGTCATCCGGATAGTTCGGGCGCCATTATAACGAAGTACATTTCTCCGTCATTTTTGGTCTACACCGGGAATCTAACCCGAGCCCGCTTATTCCGGAACAAGTCGCTCTACCAACTGAGCTACGCAGACGTTCATTCTGACTGCTATCTGCCTTTATGTCGTGTGCGTCCTGCTGGCAGGTACGTCACATGACGTGAAAACAAAATGGGCAGTCCAATAGCATCAGTTTAACGGAAGTCACCGAAGGGTGTGCATAAATGTTACAGACGTTCGATGGTGTTTGTTGGGTGCCAGAGACGACGAAATGACTCGTCGAGAACATCTTGATGATTTTGCTCGTGCTCGAATGATTGGGAGTCTCGAGGAGAGCCTCAAGATCTCGGCATCGCCCATACCATCGTATCGAGTGCATGGTCGGCCTTCAGGATTGCAGGTACAGCTGTGCGATAGACAGGTGGTGGTTGTCCAGCTGAAACCACCCCAGTGAGGATTACTATCTGCTCCTACAGTCCAAGAGGGATCGACACAAGACAGCCAAGAATCTTGCGGAGATGCACGCTGTGTATCTTGCACTTCTTCATGTTCAGTCGTGCTCTCATCAACGGGCTATGATGTACACTGATTCCTTCAGTGTTGTACAGTCAGTGTCATCGTTGGACTGTAGTGACCATTTCTTTTTAACGTACGAAGGCTTCTTCGTTCTTTGCTCGAGACCGGTGTCCAGATACAATGCTGCTGGATTTCTGGGCATGTTGGAATTCCAGGTAACGAGTGTGCTAATGCGGCTGCTAGACCTTCCTCCTCTTTGGTCGTCACACCCTTGCCACTTTTTCATCGTGATTTACGCTTTATTGTTAGTGATCATATCACGCAAACGTGGCAGGGTATGTGGGATCAATAGGTCGAAAATAAACTTCATCGTATCAAACCAGTTCTTGAAATCTGGAGATCATCATGTCGCCGGAACCGTAGGGAGGAAGTTGTACTTGCGCGTCTGCGCATTAGGCATTTTCGTTTCACCCACCGCACCTTGCTGTGTGGGGACACTGCGCCGATGTGTGAGGCGTGCAATTTGCCGAATAACTGTCACTCATATTCTTTGTGGTTGTGTTCGTTCTCACTTCTTTCATTCTCATTTGCTGAACGAGGACGCCGCTACACTGCAGCGGCTCCTAGATGACCACTGCGATACATTCGCTGTCTTTTCATTTTTAAACAAATTGATTTTTTTAAACGTATCTAGTTTACACCCCTTCCATCATTCTCATTTTTCACTTTTACTGAATCAGACTGATTTTAAGCATTATACCACATTTTTAATACTGTTTGTTTGATTGTCTTGTGTCTGGCGCTCTTTGACCAAACATGGCCCTTGCGCCATAAAAATTTAACAACTAACTAACCAAGAATCTTGCAAAACAACCCAACATGGGCACAGGAAGCAAATATATTGCAGCTTACAGTTGCGTACCCAAAGGCGGATTGATTGTCGGACCACCAGTACACTGTTTTCCATTAACAACAGCTTATTGAAGACACCGTTTACAGTGGTCTAGATAACATAAGGACTGGACAGCAGAACAGTGGGGTATGATACTATTTATTGATGAGAGTAGTTTTAGGCTCTCTAGCGATTTTGAACGTCAGTTAATCCGACGTGAGGTAAGTACTCGGTATCTCCCCGAAAGCATCAATGAAAATGATAGATATGGCGAAAGCGGTGTTCTCGTATGGGGAGACATTCTGTCCGATGGATGTATGGAGCTCCAGATACTAGAAGGGGGTAATGTAAGGGGCGCGTGCTACTGTAATGATTTAACCATACCCCAAGTTTGTCTGTTCTGAGATGCCATTTGGCCCACAGTTCGCGCTAATGAATGATAACGACACACTCTACCGTACATTGTCTGTTGATGAGCTGTTGGAAAGAGAAGACATTCAGCTGATGGATTGGCCAGCACGCTACCCTGACCTAAATCCCAAAGAATGCGTGTGGGACGTTCTGGGGAGACGAGTTCGGGAAAGTCAAGACACACCGAAAACTGTGCAACAGGTTAAGACTGGGCTGACGAAAGAATGGATCCTGTTTCCGCAAGAACTCATTAAGAACTTACTAAGATGCATGGACAGACGGTGTGCATCATGCATCGACGTTAGGGCTGATCATATACACTGCTGGACAATTGCTAAGGACGGATCATAAACAGCTATATACCGCATAAAAAAGTAAGTGTGGTTGGATGACAAGTGAAATAAAATAATGTCAGAATGCCAGGACATTACAAGAAAGACAATTTATTGTGCTCTGAAATCCAGAAGGCTTTGGAACGTGTTCAAGGGACAAACAGGCCATTTTGTGCAGAATACGTAAACGTGAAAGAAATGCAGTTACCGTCCGCAGGCGTTCCGGCGTAAGATGTCAATACGGGATATGGCCACCATGGAGGGCGATGCAAGATTCCACACGTCGTGTCATGCTTTGCACAACATTATCAAGCAGCTGTTGGGGTAATTTATCCCATTCCTCTATCAGTGCACGGATGAGGGTGTCCTTGTTTATTGGAGGGCATTGGCGACCAGCAAGACTCCTCCCCAAAGCATCCCACACATTTTCAATGGGATTCAGATCTGGAGAACGTGCTGGCCATACGAGGCATTGAATATCCTCGCTGTCAAGACACTCCTGGACAGCGACTGTTCCCCTGGAACCAGTGACCCTAAATTAGGGACGGGCGACTGCTTATAGCCCATTGAGTTGCTCACGGTGGTCGTTAAACCTCCAATCCAAAAAAAAAAAAAAAAACAGCGACTGTTCGATGACATGTTGCGCTGTCGTCAATGAAAAGGAATCTATCACCGACAGCACCACGGAACATGCGAACATGAGGTAGCAGAACATCATTAATGTATCGTTGGCCAGTCATAGTCCCAGTTGGAAGCACATAGAGGGACGTGCGGCCATTGATCACGATGCCAGCCCATACCATGACACTACATGTCGGATATCGGTCCCTTTCCTGTATGTTTGCTGGACAATATGCAGTACCACTATCACGCCAGATCAGGTGTCGTCGACAATCAGACGATAGACTGTATCTACTCTCGTCTGAGAAGAGGACAGCAGACCAGTCGTTATCAGTCCAATTGCGATGTTAATGGCACCATTGCAAACGGGCGATACGGTGACGTCTGGACAATGGGATGCACACAACAGGACGGCGAGCGTATAGTCCTCCATCATGCAAACGTCTGGCGACAATTTTTTCGGGAGATCCGCTTGCCAGTAGCAGCCATAAACTGATTTGTTACCTCACTAGCTGTGCTGCGCCGGTGTCTTTTTGTTGATAGCACTATGTACCGATCTTCTGCAGGTGTCGTACTGCGAACACGACCTCCCCCGTGACGTTTGCTGCACTCTCCATTTATTTGAAATGATTTCCAAAGCCTTGAAACAACACTGTGGCTGACGTCGAACTCCCTGGCAACATCTGTTATTTTTCGCCCTTCTTCAATCTTGCCAATAATACGGCCACGCGTAAAATTATCTAGGTGATGTCAAGAAGACATACTGAAAATTGCAAGTTCGTCAATTGATTATTTCCCATTAAACTTTGCGTTTGAACAACAACGGTCAATACGCGTCAAATCCTTTATATCTCTTATCAGCGCTATGATGTCACGAACAAGTTCGGCAATCCAAAATTTGCATACGCACAACACGTCTTACTGTATCCCGCACTTATGCTAATTTCAACATTTTCCTGCCTTCCATTTTATGGTTGCTGTCGTTGCTGTTGCCATCCGTCCTTAGCAATTGTCCGGCAGTGTATATCTCCAACTGAAGACCTCCCCTTCACTTCGTAAGGTCTTTGGCAGTCATGCATCTGTATCATGGCATCCAGTGCTATGTAGCCAATTCTGAATAAAGTTCCACTATATCCTTTAAGGACTGTAGTTGTGTCGGTGTTGTTTCCATCATCATTTTGGTATGTAGATGAGTTCCTATGATTTGAATTTCACATATCCATGGCGCGTCTGTGCGACGCTACAGGTCAAAACCTGGCTTGTCCTTAAGTTTTGCACACGAGTGCATTTAATACGTATTATCTTACGTTCGATTCCGTTCCTCGCTTGTCCCAATCCCTTATTTGTTTCTCACGTTTGGTATCTTAAGGGCTTTTCTCATTATCCATAGAACTGAGAGAAAGGTAAAAAATGAAATTCGTTCTGAATGACGCAAATGCAGTTAATATATATCTCCCAGGAAAATGCAATTTTTATTTTCGTTATTTGTTTTGTTTAAGATATTGTCAAAGCATTCACAAAAGGTTTTTCTATCACTACTTGGCGATCTGTAGATTGTTAATGCTTTCAAAAATCTGCCACATTCGCCGTCTCTGTGAACATAACAGATCTTTTGTGTTACCTATTTTACGCCTCAGTATTTATTTTCCGCATCGTAAATGCTTTAATGAATTCATTTTGAAAATACCTATCTCGTTTACCTCACTGCTGATCTTTTGTCAATCTCATGTGAGGTACGAGAAACCCCAAAACAAATAAGGAGTTATACAAAATAATGTCAACGCTTGGGAAATAGACAATATGTCTTTATTAAAAAAGTGTTGGACCACCATTTGTCTTTAATACAGCTTCCAACCTCCTTGGAATAGATTCATACAGCTTTTGAATAGTCTCCAGTGGAGTGTTGTACAATGTCTTTATAAATAAGATGTTGGAGCACCATTTGTCTTTTATACAGCTTCCAATCTTTTTGGAATAGATTCATACAGCTTTTGAATAGTCTCAAGTGGAATGTTGCACTATGTCTTTATTAATAATGTGTTGGAGCACCATTTGTCTTTAATGCAGCTTCCAACCTTCTTGGAATAGATTCATACAGCTTTTGAGTAGTCTCCAGCCGAATGTTGTACCATTCATTGACCAGTTGCTTCAGATATGTTAGAGGAGGCAATCTGCTTCTCACTCTGCTCTTCAAAAATTCCAGCAGTGGTTCGACGATATTCAAATCAGATGATTGAGCTGGCCAGGGCAGATGGTGAAGTTGATCTTGGTTCTCCTCAAACCAAGACCGAACTGTTTTGGTTGTCTGTATGGGCACATTATTACCTTGAAAAATGGCATCAATGCAGGGAAACAACATTTGGAATATAAAAGGCACCTAAATTACCTAGTATGTCCTTGTACTATCTGGCAGTAAGTCTACCATATAGGGCAATGATGGGGCCAGCCGAATACCAAAATATGGTCGCTCTAATCATCACAGATCCACCCCATTTTTTACTATTATGTTATACTGCTGATTTTTGGGAGTTTTCTTGAATGTAGTAGAACTTGAGAGTATTGGAGCGACACTAGGTCTAATACCCTTGGAAAGGGTCCACGCACAGTGGGATATCAGTCAGGACTAACAGATCCACCCCATGTTGGACAGCTGGAACTACACATTCCGAATTGTACGCATCCTTGGAGTTTCTCCATACATAAACCCGACCTACTGTTGGAAACAATGTAAATGAGGACTCTTGGGACTGTATTACACGTTTCTGGTCATCAGCTGTCCGGGATTTAGGCTCATGTAACTATTTTATTTCGCAGTGTAGCGTTGATTTCTGTTGTTAAAGGTTGAGTAATTACAGCTCTTCCATAAATGTTGGCTTTGTGAAGTTCTCTGCGGACGGCTTTTTGTGAAACCAGGATCTTCCAGGTGGATATTGAGTTTTACTGTCACTTTTGCTGCAGTAGTTCCGTGTTGTTTGGGCACAATCCCTCTTAGTGTTCGACAGTCCCTCTTGTTCAGTCTCAGTTTTTGCCCACTATTTTTTTGCCATGCTTTGTGTACGCAGTCATAACAGTGGCGACTTGCTCTTGAGACACCAAACAATTTAGTTGTTATGGTAACAGACGCTCCTGCAAAACGGGCTCTCACGATTTGTCTTCTTTGGAAGTCTGACGGTTCAAACATTTCACCGACCGCTCCTACGAATCGCTGCTGAATACAACTTGTACAACACTGGCATACAACCTAACGAATATACACTGGTGTTCAAAATTGAGAGAATTTACACATTTTGTCGATTTTCACAAAAAGTGCGGAACCAAAGGTACAAATTATGCCACCGAATAAGAATGCAAACTTGCAGTGTCGAATACGTAAGCGTAAACGTGCGTGTGGGCGGAGCTGTAACAGCGGAGGGCATGAAAAGCACACGTGACTTTTGCCGCGACTAGCTCACTCGTACTTCTCGGCGACATTCGTTGTGTTTCTTGCAGGAGTTGGTTCAATTTTATAAGCAGTCAGGTAAAATGATTTGCCACGAACGTATTGATTACGGAATGAGGTGGAGAATCGTCGGTAGATTGGAGGCAGGGCAATCACAAGTGCAGGTCGCTACAGAGCTCAATGTCGTCTGCAATTTGTGGAAACAGTTTAAGAACACCGGATCCATATCGAGAAGGACTGGGCAAGGTCGTCCAAGAGCCACGACGACCAATGAAGATCGTTATTTGGCACTTTCAGCGAGGCGCCATAGGATTGCTACAGCTGCACAGCTATCGCGTGAGCTGCATGCTGCCACTGGAACCGAGTTTCAAGGGTATCTGTTTCCTGAAGGCTTCATGAGAGAGGGCTTTTTTTGCCAGAATACAAGCTGTTTGCGTCCCGCTCACTTCACACAAGAGAGCGCGTTCAGATGGTGCAGACAGCATCAGCCTTGGACCAGACTTCAGTGGGGTAACGTTCTCTTCATAGACGAGTCGCGACTCAGGATGGACACTGATTCTCGAAGTACCTTCATCTGGAGAGAACCTGGGATCCGATACCTTTCCTCCAATATCCGAGAAAGGGGCCGCTATGGCAGTGGAGGTGTCATGGTCTGGGTAGTCATCATGTTGGACGGTCGCACACCTCTCCGTATGTGTGACAGAGGCTCCCTGACTGCTGAGAGACATAGGGATTAGATCTTACAGCCCTGTGTTCGACTTTTCAGGGGAGCAGTTGGCCCTCGGTTCCTTTTTATGGACGACAACGCTCGTCCACATAGGGCTCACCTGGTCAACGATTATCTTGAAAGTGAGGATATTCGCCGGATGGATTGGCCAGCCAGATCGCCAAACCTAAACCCTATCGAACATGTCTGGGACGCTCTTGGGAGGGCAATTGCAGCTCGCTATCCCCCTCTGAGAACCATCCAGGAGCTGAAAACTGCGTTGCTGCAGGAGTGGGACCGACTGCCACAGGGACTCGTCAACTGCCTCGTTTCCAGTATGATGCTGCGCTGTGAGAGCTGCATGTCTGTGAGAGGGGATCATACCCCATATTAGAGTCATTTTATGTTCGATCTTGCAATGTGGATTTTGGACATTCTTGCGCTGATGAGCCTTACTGACGATCATGAGTGCGTACCATGACTGTTGTATGGTATGATTTCTTCTCTTATATAACTGTGTATCCATACGAAATTTCATTAAAATGTGCACATTAGTTTTTCAGAAATTCGACAAAATGTGCAAATTCTCTTAATTTTGAACATCAGTGTATATACAGAGGAAAGATACATAAAAAAATAATCACAAGGTTTTTTGTTTATTTAGGTGTAACCAGTAAGAGTAACATTAATCCCAATAATCCTGCTGTTCCTATGTGCATCAACCTACAAGGATTCATTTCATGTGCATCAACCTAGAGGGTTTCTGTCGAAACCCTCTAGGTTGATGCACATAAAATGTCACATTTTGCAGACTCGTGTAGTTGACAGGCTATTTAGGAAATAACAGATCGCGCGATGTTACTTGTGATGTGTAAATTTAAAGTGTCAGTGCTGCTTCTTGTAAAGCATTGCTCATTTCGTCAGTGGCTTAAGTTCCCAGGGGATTTTGCTAAACTCAAGTTAAAGATGGATCAGATTCAAATTCGTGACATTTTCTCATATGAATTTAACCTTGGATTCCGTGCATTGGTGGCAGGCCGCAACATCGATATAACTCATGGGGAGGGCATAGTTAGTGAACGCAAGAAACAACGTTGGTTTGCTAGATTCCGGTCGGGCGAAATGAGCCTCAAAAGTGAACCACGCAGTAAACCAGAAGGATATCAGCCTCGAAAATGAACCACGCGGTACACCAGAAGGAGCTATCGATTATCCCCATTGGAGACCTAGACTGAATTTGATCCACGTCAAACGATCTGAGAACTTCTCGAACTCAGAGTACACTGCATAACCATTTCCCGACATTTAATAGCCATGGATAAAGTGAAGAGTTTGGATAAATCCACGTGAGTTGACGGAAGAGCACAAAACACGACAATTGGATGCCTGTTCTTCTCTATTTATCCGGAACCAAACGAACAATAATTTCAGGCACCTCATCACATATTGTGAGAAACGGATACCGGGTAGCAATCGCTGGTACTCGGCGAATGTCTTGACTGGCTAAAGCCCGGAAACACAGCTCGAAACGGGTACTCCGTCCCAAGAAGTCGATGATTATTGTCTGGCGGTCCACAGCTCGTGTTATCCGCTGTTACCATCAAGGAGGGCAGGTATTGTCAGGAACCTGACGCTACCCATAAGACACGGTCAAGCAAACACACTACATTAGCAAATCGCCATGGGTCTATACTTCTCCATGGTAAAGTGAGACCCAACGTTTCACGCCAGACGATCCAGAACCTGCACTAGTTGAGTAACGAAATCTTACATTGTCGGGACTCGAACCCGAACCTATCTCGGACAAATGGTCAGAAGCTAGCCCCTTAGAAGTGCCATGCACCGGGGCCCTATCACAGTGACAATCTAATATGGTAATTTGCGCGCCATTCCACCAATTATTAAGGGTATGCAAAAGTTTCTGCCGTTTTAAGGAGAAAGGAGACAGGAACAATCAGGAAACCAGTACACATTTATTCAATGAATTATTGGCCGTTAGCATCAATGATTTTTTGCCATTTTTCAGGAAACGAATGAATGCCCCTCTGATAGAAGGAATCGGGTTTTGAGCTGAAGAACACAGTGACGAAATTTTCCACCTCAGGAACTGTGGTGAACCGCTGTTGGGCTAGGACATGTTGCAGAGCAAAACAGATCTGAGGATGGAATGTCCGGGGAGTAAGCCGGGTACGGTAAAACCTCCCAGTGTAACTGTTCAGGGGTTAATTTCGTGGTTGAACCGATATGTGGTCTGGCATTATCGTATAACAGGATGACTTGGATGCGTCCTTTACCTGTCCATGGGCGTTTTTGATCGATTGCGGCGTTCAGTTTCATCAACTGATCGTTATATCGTTGTGCAGTGATTATTTCGCCCTGTTTCAACGGTTCGAAGTACAGCAGTCCGCGCATATCCCATCACACATAACAGCAACTTTTTCCCGTGGATATTCTGTTTTGTAGTGGATGTAGATGGCTGGTCTGGGTCGACCCAGGATCGCTTGCGTACGGGGTTGTCCCAATAGACCTATTTTGTGTCCCCGGTGCCAACCTTCCACAAGAAATTCTTCCCTTGAAACCTCTTCAGCAATGACATGCAGATGTCCAATCGTTGACCAATACTTCGCTCCGTTGAAGTATGCGGAACCCATTTACCAATCTTCTGGTTCTTCCCCAAGGCCTGTTGATGCCGTACCACCGATGATTGAGCCACTTTTCGCCAGTTGCGTTGTCGATTGTGTGGCATTCTCTTGCAACAGCGATTCCAGCTCCTCGTCTGCGAGGTGTACCACGTGGCTTGTCTTCCAAGCTTACATCACCTTTCTTAAACCTGGAAAACCATTCCCGACACGTCCGCTCACTCATAACCGTTTCGCCATACGCCTGTCATATTGAACCGTATGCTTCACTGGCACTTTTCCCTAAATTAAACATGAATAACAAGCAATGCCACAAACGAACTTTATCGACTGCCATGCTTGGCTTCATGTACGAACTGACAGCACTGGTCGCCGGCCGGTTAGACCCCTACAGCGCCCGCTAGCAGGACGGCGGAAACTTTGGCATACCCCTAACAGAATTTGGTGAGATCAACTTAACGTCATAGAGTGTGCTTTCTCTACCGTTTTGTAAGTTCAATTGCATTTTGGTGCCCGTTGGCCGAGTAGTCGTTGGCATAGGTTTCTGGCTAGTCGTATCAGCTGAGCCTGGGTTTGAGATTAGGATGAGTCATGACTGATACGCTTGTCTTACAGCTCTGGCTATTCTCCCTTCCTGGAAATAGCAGCCACAAATTAGGAACGGACGCAAAATCCCAATAAGCAAATTGTATCTTTGACGGAGGTACATTTTGAAACACGCAACTTGTGTTAGACCAGGGGTTAATATCCTATGGGTCGTGACCCAAACTTGGGTCGCCGTAGCTTCTTAGAAAAAAATAATAAAGTGTTAAATTTTTTTTTAATTTTAAACCTTCTTCGTGTTTAATATGTGTTAAGGCCCCGGAATTCTGGAGATCACGTCACGGGGACCACCAGCGTTGCTTCTTCAGGTCACTGGGATCGTGGAAATTTTAGGATCTCACAGAATTGCAAAATTTCCCGCTAAACCTAAATGTTCGCCCTAAATGTAACAGGAAAACCCCCAAGTTGTCAACACTAGCCTGCCCCCAGAATCCTATGACAAACGATCAAACAATGTGACACGGTACGGAGACGGCAGAGAGAGAGAGAAAGGTATGGACTATGGAGGCTTTCAGCAAACATTCACTAACAATAATAAAATAACAAGTTAGTAAATCATGCAATGCATTGAATATGATATATTACTCAAGTTATGTGGATAATGGCTGTGGAATAAATCTCGCTCCTGTGTCCTGACCTTTGACCCCATCTCGATGATATTCAACAGAACCGGTTCACTATACCTCCGGAACAACATGATAAAGTTTTGTTGCAATAGAAGCAGTTTTACGCAAGTTATGAGAATAATGGCTGTGGAATAAATCTGGCTTTTGTGCAATGACCTTTGACCCCATCTCGTTGATATTCAACAGAACCGGTTCACTATACCTCCGGAACAACATGATAAAGTTTTGTCGCAATACAAGCATTTTAGGTAAGTTATGATGCACAAGGGCAATGGAATGGATTCCACTTTATTGTCCTGACCTTTGACCCCATTTCGCCCATTTTCAATAGAGTTCGTCCCAAGTGGCTCCCTACCACATACTAAAATTTCATCAAAATCGAACGATTTTTACGCGAGTTATGACGGATAAGGGCAATGGAATATATCCCACTCTTATGCCCTGCCTAACCTTTGATCCCATTTCGTCTATTTTCAATAGGGTTCGTGCCCAGTTGGTTCCCTACCACATACTAAAATTTCTTCGAAATCGAACCATATTGACGCATGTTATGACGCATAAAGGCAATGGAATGGATCACGCTTTTATGTCCTGATCTTTGACCCCAATCCGCCCACTTTCACAGGGCTCATGCCCAGGTGGTTCCCTACCACATACTAAACTTTCATCGAAATCGAACCATTTTTACGCAAGTTATGACGCATAAAGGCAATGGAATGGATCCAGCTCCTATGTCCTGACCTTTGATCCTATTTCACCCATTTTCAAAAGGATTTGTCCCCAGGTGGTTCCCTATCACATACTGTAATTTCATCGAAATCAGACCATTTTTACGCAAGTTATGATGCAAAAATGCAATGGAATGGATCCAGCTCCTATGTCCTGACCTTTGACCCAATTTCACCCATTTTCAATAGGGATCGTCCCCAGGTGGTTCCCTACCACATACTAAAATTTCATCGAAATCGAACATTTTTTACGCAAGTTATGACGCATAAGAGCAACGAAATGGATCCCGCTTCTATGTCCTGCCATTTGACCCTGCTTCGCCCATTTTCAATAGGGTTCGTTCCCAGATGGTCTCGTACAACATACTACAATTTCGTCGAAATCGAACCATTTTCACGGGAGTTATCGTGACGGACAGACGGACGGAACAAAGCTGGAGCCTATACGCTTCTTCAACCTACGGTTGGAAAGCGTAAAAAATGCCTAACTTCTAAAGTTTACGTCGGATTTTGACGAAATTTCAAATGGGAGTCTATTTTGACGTATCTTGGTTACTGCAAACATTATATTCCGTTATTTAAAAAATTGAAGAAACTGAGATGTGTTTTATAAAAGGTTTTAATTTCCAAGTATTCATATTATTTCCTTCACAATATGTTGTTACTCGTAGCTTTCCACTATATAGATAATCCTAACCACCACCCTTCTCATTTGGTTTCGCCACTAGTTTAACTTCAAAAACCAAACAATTTGTTACACTCTGTGTAATAATGAATAATAACTAACTTATTTATACTCTTACATTATCATTTTCAGTTTCAATGAGTCACGACGTTGATCGTCTTGTTGATTTTGGGTCGCGGCCAAAAAGGGTTAACAACCCCTGAGTTAGACGAATTATTTTTTCCTAATTTGCTTACCGCATATCGTAAACCAGTCCAGAAATATTCTCCCGCTCCTGTTATATTCTGGCGTAAAAATTCAGAGACAGCAAAATCCTTTACAGTGGCTAAATTGCCATTGAAATCCTTGCATTTGTTTTGAGCTTGAGTCCAATTTACATGATTTTCAATGTCTTTGAATGCTTTGTAGCATGATGGAGGTAACTGCGACCAGCCTGCCGGTTCAGGGCAGAAAACGGGGTTACTTTCAGGCTTCTCCGTATGAGGAACTGAAAAAAAAAAAAAACGTACAAAATATCGTTTCGGTGAAGCATACGAAAAGAAACATAACTTGTAACTATTGCAAAATATGTGCTGGATTTTACTGTAAACTGACTTCTCCTTATACATAGATAAACATATTCTCCGACGTGCTGGGATTTCAGTTAACTCTCCTGTTCAAACTGTAGATTAACTGTGTTTTAGTTAAGTATCCTGTTCAAACTGTAGATTAACAGATTTTCAGTTAAGTGTCCTGTTTAAACTGTAGATTTATTGATTTTCAGTTAACTCCCCTGTTCAAACTGTACATTAATTGATTTTCAGTTAATTGTCCTGTTTAAATTGTAGATTAATTGATTTTTAGTTAACTCCCCTGTTTAAAATGTAGATTGATTCATTTTCAGTTCCCTCCCCTGTTCAAACTGTAGATTAACTGTGTTTTAGTTAACTATCCTGTTCAAACTGTAGATTAACTGATTTTCAGTTAACTGTCCTGTTTAAACTGCAGATTTATTGATTTTCAGTTAACTCCCCTGTTCAAACTGTAGATTAACTGTGTTTTAGTTAACTATCCTGTTCAAACTGTAGATTAACAGATTTTCAGTTAACTGTCCTGTTTAAACTGTAGATTTATTGATTTCAGTTAACTCCCTGTTCAAACTGTACATTAATCGATTTTCAGTTAATTGTCCTGCTTAAATTGTAGATTGATTGATTTTTAGTTTACTCCCCTGTTTAAAATGTAGATTAATTCATTTTCAGTTAACTCCCCTGTTCAAACTGTAGATTAACTGATTTTCAGTTAACTGTCCTGTTTAACCTGTAGATTAATTTATTTTCATATAACCCATAAAACTGTAAATCATATAACCCTGTTAAAACTGTAAATTAATCGATTTTCAGTTAACTGTCCTGCTCAAACTGTAGATTAGCTGATTTTCAGTTAACTGCCCTGTTTAAACTGTAAATTAATTGATTTTCAATTAGCTATGCTGTTCAAACTGTGGATTAGTTAATGTTGAATTAAACGTCCTGTTCAAAACGCAGGTTAACTCCTTTTGCCAAACTGTTGGCTTTCCCCGTATCGGAATGTTTACACAACGGCAGGGTTTTACGAAAACTACGAAAAAACAATTTATATTCCCTCCCTTTATCTCATCAGCACCAAAAATAAGCCTGTCACAGATGATAAGCTCTTCTTTATTGTGTTAATGTTCAATTAAAGATTATAAGGATGATAAGCTCTTCTTTTTGTCTTAATGTTCAATTAAACGTTCTGTTCAAACTGTAGGTTAACTGATTTTGCCAAAATTTTGACTTTCCCCATACAGGAATGTTCACATACTGGCAGAGTTTTATGAAAACTACGAAATAATAATTTACAGTAATTTCCCTCCCTTTATCTCATCAGCATCAAAAATAAACCTGTTACAATGATAAGCTCTTTTTTGTTTTATATATATTCCTTGTTCTATGACTCTGGGCATGATCGGGAAGGGTTAGTTCCCCTAACATGTACATCATGCCATTGGGTTAAAATAATTGACCTAAAAATCTTCTCTTTCGTGTCTTAAATTCTTCTCCATTGTCAGAAAGAGCTAGTGTTAATCATCCACCTAACTACTGCCCACTCTGAACAACAGATTTAAGGCTGAAAGCAGCGCTTTTTGATGCTTTAGTTTTTCAGGCTACTCGTTCGAGCAGCGTTCAGACCACAAATCATACCCTGAATGAATTCGTTCTAGCCGCGTTTGGTCGACAACATAGACAGCGGGTATATTCGTTCAAGTTGATTTCAGCCTATTTTGCTAACACCGTGTAAATTCGTTCCAGCCGGTTTAAGCGTTTACTTTACTTTTGTCGAAGCGCAGTATTATTCACACTTTCTGAAACGTCATCAAAGTCTTGCATTTATCAAAATTGTTATCATTCCAGATATAGGGAAACCTCTGACTGCAATACGCATGACTAGTTTCATGGTTAGCTATACATGGCCATCTTGGAACCTGGAATACGAATTTATAGAATTCTGTCAGCGCTACATGAAAAACACTCTCAAAAGTGGAATTTATAAGTCGTAGGGCATTTTATTTCATTTTTCTTCATAATAAGAGCCGCCGTTACGCCTACATATGAAAACAGTTAATCAAAACATATGCACAAGAAATTACAGAGTGATGTTCAGTACGGGAAAAATATCCATGGTGCACAAAGCCTTGCAATTTTGAAACGATTTCACATTTTCATATCTAACTAAAGTACGAAACAAGAAAGATGACACCGAATTTTCGGTTGAATGATCACGTCTTTTGAATCCCTTCCGACGCCAATAAAATTTATCAAGTTATTCAAAGTCAAACGAACCGGTTGGGAAAATTTATCAAAGTTATTCAAAGTCAATGGAACCGGTTAGGAAAAATTATCAAAGTCATTCAAAGTCAAATGAACCGGTTAGGAAAAGTTATCAAAGTTATTCAAAGTCAATGGAACCGGTTAGGAAAAGTTATCAAAGTTATTCAAAGTCAATGGAACCGGTTAGGAAAATTTATCAAAGTTATTCAAAGTCAAATGAACCGGTTAGGAAAATTTATCAAAGTTATTTAAAGTCAATGGAACCGGTTGGGAAAATTTATCAAAGTTATTCAAAGTGAATGGAAACGGTTAGGAAATTTTATCAAAGTTATTCAAAGTCAAATGAACCGGTTAGGAAAATTTATGAAAGTTATTCAAAGTCAATGGAACTGGTTCAAAAAAATCAACCGGCTTTCTATAATTAATAAAACATCCAGAAATCGAAATAGCTAATTATTTCCACTAAAAAAAGATTTTTTTTTAATTTCGGAATTAACTAATGGTGCACAAAAAAGTATCAGAGACAAAAAGATTTTCAAATCGAACTGTCAAAAGAAGAAATATAGAAGGAAACATGATATATCTCTGCTCCTCTTCGTGGAAGAATTTCGCGCAATGGAAAGGTTGAAAATGTGCGAAAAGTATTCTTCATGGCAAAAGCTATGCTAAGGAAAAAGAACTTTTCCAAATACGTCTCCCGGAAGCAGACTAAGAGAGAAAAAGGTTATGACATTTACGCTCCCTAGCGGGAAAGCTATGCATTATTTAAAGAGGATAGTGTTTTCCATCTTTATTATAGCAAATGGCATACATTAAAAAAGAAATTTCTCAATAGGGTTTTTTAGAAGAGGAGATGCAGCTGAAAACCGAAATACATAGCCACCACCTGGCGACAGAACTACCCCATGAAAGACTGCTGGTATTAGCTTGAAACTTACAGGATATGTGTGACGATCTTCGCGTACAGGAGGCCTCCATAAATACTTAAATATGATTTATGTATTAACTTGATGTATTATTCAAACTTGTCTTGTAGTTGTGAATATGACTTGTGTGTGTGTGTGTGTCTTCAAATAACCAGTTTCAGTTATATTGTGTAAGAATGGACAATTTATTCTTATAAAACACTGCTGGCCATTTTCTGAACATTTTCCTCAGAGACACCATGTCTGTTCAAACTGTTTAAGAAAGTCGTTATTAAATACAATGGTGATGTTCTGTTGGCTCCTTACACATGCTCAGTGGAAAGACCAAAATGACATTAGTTATGAGGTGTCAAGAATGCGACCGCCAAACGGTTGAGGGGCTCGCGAGGAAAGGGAAGACGACAACGACATTCGAATTTGCTATGAGCAGGAGAAAGAGCCTTTTTTATGTTCTGCGGATGTTCACACGCGTAAACGTCAAAATGTAAATATATCCCGTATTTGAAATTGTTTCCCAAAATTTAATAGATGTTTACAGACTCACCTAGTATTTTCCATAAGATCCTGCTTCATTCATTCTGAAGGATAAACGAACCGAAAATATTGAGGCCTGCCCTAGGAGAAATGCCTGAAGCACAGATCTCGCTACAGCACAATATGTACAACAGTTTGGGACATGCAAATAATTAAAATGTCAGTGAAAATGCACATGCAGTTTCGAAGCAGAACCCCCGCCCGCCCACCCACACCCATGAACTGTCCGGTCATGAGTATAAAGAGCTGGCTCAAAAGAGATGTTGCAATCAGTGACGAGCCGACATTGAATCGAAAGGGTGATTTTTGTGTCTCTCACTATGCCCCGTCGCCGAAGAAGGTCTCATTATGAACCCTGGCGGACTTTGGGCGAGGAAGGATTGTTGGGTTTTCGTACAGCGAAATTGCCATTCGTAAAAGACGAAACGCTAGTAGTGACATGAACATGGCGTCTGTAAAAACATCAGGCTTGGACGTACAGAAATCCGAGAAATGAACCACAAAATCGCACGACGGCACTGGATGACAGACATCTCTACCGCATGGCAGTGACCAATCGCACAGTGACATCCACAGTGTTCGCGCAGCAGTCGAACCCTGTCACTGGTCAGGCTTTGTCCTGCAGCACAGTTCAACGTCGTCTGCTTAAAAGAGGACTGCTCGCTAGCAGCTCCTTCCACTGACCCTCAACAGCAGACGCATCAAGATGAAATGGTGTCTCGAACACGGACGACTCTGATTTTCAACAGGTCGTGTTTCCTGAGAAGTCACGGTTCGACTTCATGCAGTATGATGGTCCCATACGGGTTGGAAGACATCGTGGTGAACGGTACCTAAGAGCGTGCAATTGGCATCCTCATACCGGCCCAACACCAGGCATCTTGCTTTTGAGGGTCAAAGGAAGGAGCAGTTCATCGTTGCTCCTTCCTTTGACCCTCAAATGAAGACGCCTCAGGCTGAAATGGGGTCTCGAACACCGACAGTGTGACGCTGATTTGCAACAGGTCGTGTTTTCTGACGAGTCCTGGTTCGACTTGAAGCACTATGATGGTCGCATACGTGTTCGAAGACATCATGGTGAGGGGCACCTAACAACGTGCATTTGGCATCCTCATATCTGCCCAACACCAAGCGTCATGATTTTGGGCGCCATTCTGTCAGCCTGATACGAACTGAGAGAGCCCTCAACAGCCAGAGATACATCAGAGACGTTTTAGAAGCAGATATGATATCCTTCCTTCAGAGTTTTCCTGGCGCCATATTCCAACAGGAAACAGTTCGGCCATATGTGGCCTGGAATTTCGAAGACCTCTTCCATGCACGCATATACCGCTTCTTCCCTGACCTGCATGTTCACCGGATATGTCCCCGATCGAACATTGTCTGGGACATGGTAGCAAAGCAAATGGCCCGTCAAGTCCCCACAACTGAACTCTGGTTTCGCATAGAGGCAGCCCGACAGGCTGTTCCCCCAGGACGATATCAAAATCCACTTCCATTCAATGCCACGCGATGTAGAGGCTGTTGTTTTTGCTCGGGGTGGCTTCACACGATGCAGAGTTTTGAGGCGAAAAAATCTTGTATAGCTCTACAAATGTAATCAGTTTTTCATTTTTTTTTCATTTATTCCTTTTTCAGTTGCCACATATTACAATTCGAAATACAAACAATATAATAAATTACAAAAAATGTAGCAACCAGGAGGAGGAGGGAAAAGGCCGTAAGGCCTGACATAGCCCTCCCACCCCTAGTACTAAAAAAAAAATAGGACACAAACAACAAATAACAATACAAAAGACAAGTCAAAGGCACATTGAATATAACTGAAAGATTAAATAAATACATATGTGTAAATAGATGCAAGGTCTATTCATAAGCCGTGAAATCAATCCAGCGACCAGATCAGGTCAACTCAGCACTAATTGAGAGACTTGTTAATAAGGTGATGCTTGAATTTTTTTTAAATAGGTCAAAATTGTTAATAGATTTTATGTCAAGGAGTTCCAAAGTTTTGGACCCGAATAATTAATATTCATTTCAGTTGTTAGAAATTAGGTATGAGTGTTGATCGATTCCTGGTTTCATAAGTATGAGTACGAATATTTAATGATATTAAGTCATGGTATAAATCATTTTTAATTCTTCTGAACATTATTTTACCAAGATTATAGTCAAATAATTGTTTTATTGTAAGTATATTATATTTATTGGGATTTACTTCTGACCTGAAGGTAAAATTAGGTATAGAATAATTAAAAGTTTTTAGGTATATTAATCTTATATATCTATTCTGTAATATCTGTATTTTTTTAAAGTTATATTGTGTTGTTTCCCCCATGTCAGTATACAGTAATTTATATGTGTTTGTATTAGTGTGTAGTATAAAAGTATCATTATTTTAGGGGACATATTTATCATAATCTTACTAACTACCCCAATGTTTCTAGATATTATATAGAGTATCTAATGTAACATGAGAAATCTGTGATATAAATTTCATTTGAATAGCGCGATTCTTTCTTGGTGTGGCAATTTTCACAAAGAGCATTGTAGTAAACACTGCTGAAATACAAACCTAAAAAGTTTCACAAGATAAATGGTATCCGGTTTAAAAGAATGTTTTACATCGGACATTTGGACGCACAGATATCGATTAAACTAAATTTAACATTTGCGCCCCCTAGCGTCGAATTCGAGAATTTTTAGGAAAAGAAAATGCCCACGAAATGTTTCCATAGTTAGTACACTGGTGTGCAAAAATTAATAACGAAGAGGAGAAATTAGCATAACAGCGGAACGAGCAGGCAGAACGGACCGAAAGACCACTCAGGAGATAAATTAGGTTCCGGTACGGTAGGGCATGCGTATATATGCAGCATGGCGTAGGGGGAGGGGGTGTCGGAAGGGTATAAAGGGTCTTTTCATGTCAAAAAAGATAGCATTAATTTTCGTGCCGAAGGGACAACTTTGAACTTCTTCTTGCATGGGGAGCTCGGATGTTTCCACTCCATGCTTTGCCGTTTGCTCTCGGGGTCGTAATGATGGATCCATGTTTCGTCCCCAGTGACAATCCTCTTCAGAATACCGGGATCTGACTCATACTTCTGCAAAAAATGTCTATCAATTTCCAGGCCCTGCTGCTTGTGCGCATTAGACAACTGCCGTGGCACCCATCTGGCACACACTTTATGATATCCGAGATCGTCATGCACTATTGAGAATGCAGAACCATAGCTAATGTTTAAATTTTGGGTGATCTCAGACAGATTAGCACGGCGATCTTTTTAATGAGCGCATTGATGCGATCCAGATGGTCCTTTGTGTGCGAGGTCGACGAACAGCTCGATCGAGCTTCATCAAATATATTCATTCTACCGACTTGAAACTTTTTTATCTATACATGTCTCTGGCTCATATACTGTTCCTCCCCATATTGCACAAGCACCCACACGATGAATTTCAGCCGGTTGCACACCTTCAGCCCATAAAGATCTCCGTACACTTCGCTGCTCGACGATTGAGCATTTCGATAAACGAGCGGCCATGTTTACACCCTTACATCTGCTTGGCAACAGCGGTTAGAAGATTAGCAATTGCATCCGCCACGTGTCAAGGTCACGTGTCCTCCCCTCCCCAGATAGCAGGCTGCCGGCTGCCACAGCTGTACTTGCTTACGTAACGAGAGCATTGACCTTACTTTTTGATTCATCCTCGTATAAGCACATACTTTTTAGAAGTGCTAATAAAAAGCAGAAAGCTGAGGGGGGGGAAGAGAAGAGGAAATCGCAGTACAATTTACCTGGATGGTACTCACAGACGTACGCTTTCTTTTCGGCACACCGAGATAGACGCCATTTGCCGAAACTGTAGGAGTCCATTTTCATACTGACACACACTTCCTGCATAAAGAATGTTAATTCAAATTAATTCATCTCATGGGCAAAATGTGAAAAACAGCGAAATGCAACAATTAAATTCCACTTTCAGGCACTTATGTATAGTTATATTCAGCTACAGAACAATATTATGTCAAACTCTTAGAAGAAAAAGATTTTGTTTTACGAGAAACGTTGCTTATCTTTAAAGTTGCCAAATAAGACAGTAAGGAATTGTAAAACATGCGTTATCGAGGAAGAGCTAGTCTCTTTATTCTAAAAAAAGTAACTGCCACCGCTGCCGCTGCTTTAGAAATTTCGCGACACTCTTGCTTTTTTAGCTCGTAGCGCAAAACGTATTGAACACAAAAATATGAAATTTACATCGTTTGTAGAGAATTGTTAGGAGAACACGCTGAAGTAAACCGTTTTTCGATTCTGACGATACTCCAAGAGCTATTGTATTTCAAAGTTAAGGTAAGCAAAAATGTGCTATGAGGTCGCGTTCTGGACACACTAACAGCAACAGAACCACGAAACTTTGTAGGCATGTAGTGCCATGACCAAATTTGTGCACCTTGTGTAACGTACAAGGAGATGTGACGTACCTGCCAGCAGGACGCACACGACATAAAGGCAGATAGCTCAATTGGTAGAGCATCTTATTCCGGAATGAAGGGACCCGAATTCGAATCCTGGCGCGGATAGAAATGACGAAGAAATTTACTTCGTTATAATGGCGCCCGAACTATCCGGATGACCCGACCGTTCAAAATCTCGCATTGGTGTGATGTTATTTCCACACCGCGAGATAGGAAAAATAAGAGAATCCTTTCTCCAGCACTTCGAATAAAAAAAATAATAATAATAAGGGGGAGATGATGTAACGTACCAGGAGATGTGACGTACCTGCCAACAGGACGCACACGACATAAAGGCAGATAGGAATCAGAACAAATATCCGCGTAGCTCAATTGGTAGAGTGATTTGTTCCGGAATGAGGGGATCCGGGTTCGAATCCCGGCGTAGACCAAAAATGACGGAGAAATTTACTTCGTTATACTTGTCGCCCTTTTTTTTATTTTATTTTTAATTTCGATTTAGTTTACGAGAAAATAAATTTTGGAATTTCACAAAATTCTCTATTTCGTGATGGGATCCATTTAAAAAACGGATATATGGCAAACTATAAATCATAACGCATTGCAATTTTTACAGCATAAACTTACAAATGTCATCACTTTTTTACAAAAAATTTTTAAAGAAAAAGTCATTTTCTGATTTTTAAGCATTTTTCAAAGACGCAAAGGAAAAAAACGAACAGCTTGTCTGTCTTCACGGTAACCACAGAGGAACGTTCTGGTCCCGTGACCTGCTGCCATGTTGACGCAGAGAATTTGATATGCATTTGTTCTGTTGCTAAAGCTATCTCAGTTGTCTAACGGTTTAGCATAACGGTTTATGGTTTGCGGAAATGCTTTTTGGACCGCTTTTGTTTTCCTTAGTGGTAAATTTAGTAAGTGCTATAAGTTCAAACGAAAAAAGTCTGCCCTTCCAAACAATAACGACACTAAAAAAACTAGGAAACTTTGGAATAGCGGCGGAGCAAAATCCTTCAATAAAAATTAACGGAAATTGAGAAAACGTTCCGCAAAAATTCAACAGGGAGTTCACCAGGAGCGAAACAAAAACTGCTAACAAGCAGCCATCTTGGAATCGATACAGCGCAAAACGTATTGAACAAATGGGAGAGCATTTTCATTTCCTCAGATAGCATCACCGGAAATAGACAGTCGAACACATTTTTCGACAATTCTGACGATAAACATGCAATAAAAATTGAAATTTATATGAATTTTCCAGTTTTTATTTCATATGATATACTTGAAGATCGGGCTGCAGGGCCCGAGCGCCACTCTGGAAACGAGCGTAGCTAGCCTAGAGGCGTGGCCCCTAGTATTTTTACAAATTAGCTGCATTAATTGTTCACACTGGTTTAAAAGGATGTTCACACATTTATAGAACGTATTTGATAAGAAATTACAAAAACAAAATAAAAGTTCAAAGAATTGAAACTGGAAACAGCGTGTTCGATGAACACAAAAGAAACATCTGCTGCAGGTAAATACTAGGGGTGTTCAAATGAAAAGGTACGAAACGTCATAAGAACGTAACCGTTAACATATTTGCCTATGCCGCTATGGGAGAACGTAGCGACACATCTAGGGATGCGATTGGAGTCACCGGCGTGGATCGGAGCATGCGCGGGCGCCCGCATGCGCAGGAGAGAGCAGAGGCTCTTATAAAGAGCGCCGTCCAATTGACTACTTGTTGAATTCCTCCAGCACAGACGAACCATTAACTCCGATGTGTACTGTGAGACACTCCGAAGCCTACGCAGGTCCATCAAGAACAAAAGACCGGGGCTGCTCACGGAGGGTGTGGTTCTGCTCCATGATAACGCGCGTCCACACGTCTCCAGTGTCACACACGCGGAACTGGCCAAGTTCCAGTGGGAGCAGCTTGACCATCCGCCCTACAGCCCGGACATGTCGCCCTGCGATTTCCACGTGTTTGGTCCCCTGAAAAAACATCTGAAAGGGAAGCGCTTCCACTCGGACGACGAACTCAAGGACGCTGTGCAGGACTGGGGCTCGTCACGGCCACAGGAATTCTGGGAACAAGGAATCGTTTGGCTCGTTAATCAATGGGATCGTTGTGCTACGGCCTATGGTGTATACTTTGAAAAAAGTCTTCATTTATACTTCGTACCTTTTCATTTGAACACCCCTAGTATCATCTGCTAAGAAAATGGCGAGTGCAAACAAGCTATGGATAGGTTATATGTTTTTCTCTTTATGAAGAGAAATATTCCTATACTGTAATTAAAAAGCGCTGCGAAAATCATGGAATTAGCATTTCTAAATGTAATATAAGCAATACTATTAATAACATAGGGGGAAATCTCCAAGCATCGCTTTTAACAGGAAAAAGAACACCAAACGAATATCCAAAGAAGGTACGTACTTTTACGACTATTTCGAAATTAAGGTCTTTTGTCTTAAAAAAATCAATCCGACACAAAAAGCTGTTAAAAATATCTGCATCAACTAAAAACAAGACAATAAATACATACATAAATATCACTAAGCTGTTCTCTGAGATTCAGAGGTTAGCTCCAAAAGAAATACAAACTACCAGATAATTTTTACTTACTCTTCCTCTATCAAACTTCTTCATTTACAGCGATCTTGACATAAAACCCGAGCTTCACTGATATCCATCACACGCCGTACAGAAGATCCTTTTATACACTGCTGGACAATTGCTAAGGACGGATCATAAACGGCTATATAGCGCATAAAAAAGTAAGTGTGGTTGGATGCCAAGTGAAATAAAATAATGTCAGAATGCCAGGACATTACAAGAAAGACAATTTATTGTGCTCTGAAATCCACAAGGCTTTGGAACGTGTTCAAGGGACAAACAGGCCATTTTGTGCAGAATACGTAAACGTGAAAAAAATGCAATTACTGTCCGCAGGCGTTCCGGCGTAAGATGTCAGTACGGGATATGGCCACCATGGAGAGCGATGCAAGATTCCACACGTCGTGTCATGCTTTGCACAACATTATCAAGCAGCTGTTGGGGTAATTCATCCCATTCCTCTGTCAGTGCACGGATGAGGGTGTCCTTGTTTATTGGAGGGCATTGGCGACCAGCAAGACTCCTCCCCAAAGCATCCCACACATTTTCAATGGGATTCAGATCTGGAGAACGTACTGGCCATACGAGGCGTTGAATATCCTCTCTCTCAAGACACTCCTGGACAGCGACTGTTCGATGACATGTTGCGTTGTCGTCCATGAAAATGAATCTATCACCGACAGCACCACGGAACATGCGAACATGAGGTAGCAGAACATCATTGATGTATCGTTGGCCAGTCATAGTTCCAGTTGGAAGCACATAGAGGGACGTACGGCCATTCATCATGATGCCAGCCCATACCATGACACTACATGTCGGATATCGGTCCCTTTCCTGTATGTTTGCTGGACAATATGCAGTACCACTATCATTGCGATGTTGATGGCACCATTGCAAACGGGCGGTACGGGGACGTCTGGACAATGGGATGCACACAACAGGACGGCGGGCGTATAGTCCTCCTTCATGCAAACGTCTGGCGACAGTTTTTCGGGAGATCCGCTTGCCAGTAGCAGCCATAAACTGATTTGCTACCTCACTAGCTGTGCTGCGCCGGTTTCTTTTTGTTGATAGCACTATGTACCGATCTTCTGCAGGTGTCGTACTGCGAACACGACTTCCCCGTGACGTTTGCTACACTCTACATTTGTTTGAAATGATTTCCAAAGCCTTGAAACAACACTGTGGCTGACGTCGAACTCCCTGGCAACATCTGTTATTTTTCGCCCTTCTTCAATCTTGCCAATAATACGACCACGCGTAAAATCATCTAGGTGATGTCGGGAAGACATACTGAAAATTGCAAGTTCGTCAATTGATTCTTTCCCTTTCAACTTTGCGTTTGAACAACAACGGTCAATACGCGTCAAATCCTTTATATCACTTATCAGCGCTATGACGTCACGAACAAGTTCGGCAATCCAAAATTTGCATACGCACAACACGTCTTACTGTATCCCGCACTTATGCTAATTTCCACATTTTCCTGCCTTCCATTTTATGGTTGCTATCGTTGCTGTTGTCATCCGTCCTTAGCTGTTGTCCGGCAGTGTATTTCATACTCATAATCTTTTTCTCATGCAGACACTCCTGAAGCTGATCCTCCCTTGACTTCCTTGGCCTTGCTTTGTTTTTCCTTCCTGCCACTTGGGCTAAAACGATTTGCTTAGAAAGCATCTCATCACTCATTCTTTCAAAATATGGCCAAACCACCAAAGCATATTAGTCTCCACTTGCTAACAACATTTTGCTTCATATTACACAACTGCAATACATCTTCATTCCTCACACAATCAGAACTGTCTTGCCACAACCCCCCCCCCCCCCCCCGTAAGTAACGCATTTCCCCAGCACACAAACGTCTCCTATTTTTCTTTTGCAATACCCAGGTTTCATTGCCATACGTCAGAGTAGGAGCTATAATGAATTAGCTTTATTTCTTTTCGCTAAGCTAATTATTATGAATGATAATAATTCTTACCAGCTAGCTAATGATATACTAGCTCTAAGCTTCAAAATAATGAATTCCCAAAAGGGTGTTGTTACTAGTTAATCACGAACTTAAACAAAAGTCTCAACGCTGGTTATTTATAGTAAGTAATAAAAGTATTAAACCTAACAGCCAGACAGAGGTCTGACAAAAACTATGAATTGAGAAAGACTGAACTTACTGAAAACTTGTTTATTTCCAAGACTCTTGGTCAACTAAGGCACTCATATATCTTGTACATAATAATGAATAAACTTTCCTCTTATAGTACACACACTCTCATAACAACACCTCGCAACGCCAACACATCAACCAACGCTCACAACGCTACAACCAACGCTCGATGAACGCGCCTATATACTAGCTACCACCACGTCATGACTTACACTCATTGCCAGATCTCATTCAGCGGGTGAAATAATATTTCGTTCAGTAGGAAGATAATTTACATAGTAAAATAAAATAACCAGAGATAGTAAAATCAAAAGGAAAGTGAATATAGAGTATACGTTACATCATCTCCCCCTTAATTTTTTTTTTTTTTCTTTTTTTATGTCCGAAAAACCTATCAATTTTGGAGTGTAAGTCTTACATTTCGATGATTGACGTTTCTCGATCTTTTTTTTTGATTTGTTGTTTGGTGGTAGCCGTATTTACATTATCAACTTGGCATGACAATTTACGAATCTGTATTCGACTGTGAAATTTGTAGTGTAGAACAAACCAAACCTGCATCGGCATACTTTCCTTTTATTCTGCCTAGCAGGAATCACTTTTTTAATTTCAAATTACGTTCGCCTCATTCGTTGAAATACATAACAACTGTATCAGCAGCGAAGATTGCCTGAAGCTGCCTAACAGTAACAATTTTATTATTTTCATTTCAAATTACGTTCGCCTTATTCGTTGAAATACATAACAACTGTATCAGCAGCGAAGATTGCCTGAAGCTGCCTAACAGTAACAATTTTATTATTTTCATTTCAAATTACGTTCGCCTTATTCGTTGAAATACATAACAACTGTATCAGCAGCGAAGATTGCCTGGAGCTGCCTAACAGTAACAATTTTATTATTTTACCCCTAAGCACATAGATATATACAAAAAAAAAAGGTGGATTAGTAGATGGACATAGAAGAAATATTAAAAAAAAACACACATATATACACAAAAAAGAATGCATAGGCCCACACGAAAAAAGAAATTCTGACACGCCAACTGGTCGTGCAGGAAAAACAACAAACTGAGAAAGAACCTGTCCACGAGAACTTACTTATCTCGAGGACGCATAAAAATTCTAGTGCGATAACGTTTTCCAGGCCTAATGGGACTGGTGAAATCAGGTGGCTTGGATCTCTTCCGGGACGGTAATGGAACTGGAACATCGGTCTGCTGTCGGTCAGGAGTCTGGCGGTCTGGAAATCCCTGCGGCTGAGAAGAACGGTCAGAAGTCTGGCGGTCTGGAAATCCCTGCGGCTGAGAAGAACGGTCAGAAGTCTGGCGGTCCGGAATCCCTTGCGGCTGAGAAGAACGGTCAGAAGTCTGGCGGTCCGGAATCCCTTGCGGCTGATAGGAACGGTCAGGAACGTCAGAAGTCTGGCGGTCCGGAAATCCCTGCTGCGGCTGATAGGAACGGGCTCCCCCAGGCTTTGGATATGAAGTCCCTTGGTGCTGGGGCCCGTTGTGTCCTTCCAGTATCTTTTTGGACGGACGTGTCTCCGGCCACATCGCTTGCTTTCGTTTACGCCCACGGGGCATGATAGTAGTAGCAGGCATCGGCCCTGTTTGCCCTGAACGTAGGTTCCAGGGGCGAAACCCGGGTGGATGCAAAGATTTCTGCCTTCGTCGCTGTTGCGGTGAAGCAGATTGGGGAGACAAGTCACGTTTGTGCCCAGCTTTTGGTGGTGCTGGACGGTGTGGAATATGAAATGTTGGATTCATAACTGATAAGTCAGAAATGTCCGACGCCTCTGAGTCGCTGCTGTAATTCAGCGGTCGTGCAGGGCGATGTTTAGATTTGCCTATAGGAATACTTTCCGATGAGGTATTCAAAGAAGAAGTATCCCGCGTTGGTGCAGAGTTAGCCGGAAACGGCGCAGCAATAGTCTTGGCAATGGTTGGAGGGAAAGGAACGATACTAGTATTCGACGAACTCGATTCGAGCCTTGGTCTCATGGGAGAATCAGGTTGCGTGTGTAGAAACTCGTCTGGAGGGGGAGGGTGAAGGAAAAATCACTGGTGATTCGTCAAAAATGTTCGGTGGTACGTCTACAATTTCTGGCGGTTGAACATGAGATATAGATTCTTGAGTCTGTGGAACAGAAGGTTGAGTAGGATTGATAATGAAATCGATATTCCGTTCGTGATACTTGCGACATTGATCAACATGTACATATTGAAAATGGTTGTTTGGTTTCTCCAGAACAATATTATTTTCAAAGACATTTGCCACCCGATATGGACCTTCGTAGCTGGGTGCAAATTTCTTCACTAAAGTATGCGAAACAGAAGACTGGAAGTGCGTTTCCACGAGAGTGAGATCTCCAACGACAAGATCTGGTTCCCTACGCCTAGAATTATAATATCGTGCTTGAGCCGCTTGTGCTCCTAGCATTGCAACACGAGCTTTTTCTGCCATAATGTGTACTGATTGCGGAGTTGGTCGCTGGTTTAATTCGTCGATAATCCCCGTTAAATTTTCAAAAGGGGTTTTAATTTTGCGACCCAGAAAAAGTTCTGCAGGAGTAATTTTAGTAGACTCGTGGACAGACGAGCGGAGGGCGAACGCAAAAAGTTCTAAATGGTCATCCCATCTTTCATGGTGATCCGTTACAAAAGTCGCAATCATTTTCACTAACGTTCGGTTAACACGTTCCGCCGGATTACTCTGGGGATGATATGGGGAAATGAATTTATGTTTAATGTGTAGTCTCGCACACATTCTTTCAAAAATGTCAGAAATAAATTGAGGACCATTATCCGAAACTACTTTATTAGGTGCACCATATCTAGAAAATACTTCATTAACTAAGACATTACGAAAACTTCAACCCATTTAGAAAAATTATCAGTTAGTACTAAAACATAACGAGCTTTATTTTTAACAGATAATGGATAAGGTCCCAATAAATCTATGGAAATAATATCAAACACATGAGAACTTGAACTAGATTTCAAGTGACCGGCCGGTCTTACATTACGATAATTATTAATCTGACACAAGTGACATGATTGAACGTATGCGAGCACACTTTGGTACATTCCAGGCCAATAGGCAACATCCCGCAATTTACAACGGGTCTTGCGAATACCTAAATGGCCTGCAAGAGGTTTGTCATGAAATTCATTTAAAAGAGTCATTCTAAGGGTTCGCGGAATACATGGGCGAAACTCTGCCCTAGTAGTCCGAGACTTTGTATAATAAAGAAGACCCTCTATTACTTCAAAAAGTTGTGACCTTCCAGCCAGAGAAGGATCACTTTGTGGGGGCGAACCCGCAAGCAAAAAATTGTAAATATCCCCAAAATCTGGATCATTTATTAATTCTGCCATTATCTGCTCTCTGGATGTTATATCAGCTATTAGAAGTAAAGGCTGACATCCAGGAGTAGTTTCTGTGGGGACCCCACTAATCGGAACGCGAGATAATGCGTCCGGTAATTGATTCTTATGACCTGGCTGATACGAAATTTTGATATTGCTCTCTTGTAACTTCAGAGCCCACTTCATAAGTCTTTGAGATAGGTGTTTAGCAGAATTCAAATACTGAAGGGCAGAATGATCCGTCATTATGTTAACTGTCAATTCGTTAAGATAACATTGAAATTTATTCAGTGCATACACAACAGCAAGACATTCACGTTCCGTAGCTGAATAATTGTGTTCAGCTTTGGCTAAAGTACGAGACGCAAAAGCTATTGGATGCCCAGCTTGTGACAAAACGCAACCAAGACCAACTCCGGATGCATCAGTATAAATATCAAATTCTTTAGTATGATCCGGGAAAGCCAACACCGGAGGCTGAGTCAATGCAGACTTCAGTGTTTCGAATGCAGCGTTAGCTTCAGGTGTCCAAATAAACTTCTTGTATTTACGCTTTAAAGCATACAACGGCTCACATATTGTAGCATAAGCGGGGACGAACTGCTGATACCAACCGGTCATTCCCAGAAAGCGGGATAGTTCTTTTGCTGTTTTAGGCCGAGGAAAGTCAACAATAGGCCTAATTTTTTCATTATCAGTGAATAAACCGTGGGGAGTAATTTTCAACCCCAGATATACAATCTCGTCCCTCGCTATCTGGCATTTACTAGGTTTTAACGTCAAGCCAGCATTGTATATAAGTTGGAACACCTGTTTGAGCAGAGAAAGGTGCTCGTCAAAAGTCTCTGATGTTATAATAATATCATCCAAATAGACATGCACATGGGGACCCAGGACAGGTCTGAGAACCGTGTCCATAAGCTTTTGGAAAGTAGCAGGTGCAGAAGCTAAACCAAAAGGCATACGTAAATATTCATAGGCCCCAAATTGAGTCACAAAGCCTGTTTTATCGACAGAGTCCGGATGTACTGCCACCTTCCAATACCCACTCGCCAAATCCAAAGTTGACATCCATTTGGTTGACGACAAGTCATTTAGAATATGTGACATGACAGGTAGGGGATAATTGATCGTTTTTGTGACTTGGTTGAGTTTGCGAAAATCTGTCACGAAACGAAATTCATTTGGTTGTTTCTTTGGAACCAAGAAGGCCGGGGCCGCCCAGGCGCTTGTTGATTCCCTGATTATGCCTTGCTTAATCATTTCCGCAATTTGACGTTGCATTTCCTGTTTTTTATGTGGAGCACAAGGGTAAGGTTTCGTCGCAATGGGTTTCGAACCATCAGTGTCAATAACATGATAAACCACCTGTGTGAAACCAGGTTGATCCGAAAATAAACCAGGGCTTTCCTGTAAAAGGAGAGAAAGCTGGTCACGTTGCCCCTCATTCAATTGGTCACTCAACAATAAACTCGTAATATCTACAGGAACCGTCGGAATCATTTCGACAGGTTCCGGAAAGGAAATCACATGTTGTACAAAATTCAAAGTTATTTGAAACTTGTTAATAAAGTCCATACCCATGAGACATTTCACGGGTAGCTCGTCTATAAGCAGGAAAGAATGTGTAAACCGAGCTTTTCCCAGCCCTAAAGATAATGTGACAGTTCCTGCGATACTGAAGATTTCATTATTGGCACCTCGCAAATACTGCGTTGCAGGCTGAACGTGTATTGCAGAAAAAACGTCATTGCAAAACTTTGTATTTAGGGCTGATATCTCAGACCCAGTGTCGAACTTTGTCTCGACAATAACGTCTTCAAGTGTCAAGAATACATCAGGCAACTGAGGAGTTTGAACAGTCACTAATACTGTTTTATGGTCAGAATGTTTGGTATCAGGAAGCAGGACCGACCCTTCATCTACTTCCTGTGGAAGTTTAAAGGAATTCTGGTGGTGTTATCATGTGATCGGAAACCTCGACCCTGCCGGGTATCGGGAAAATTTTCACGATAAGGAAAATTGCGTGAACCCTGCGTCGGGAACTCCGCGTGTCTGTTGACATTTTCATATTCGTTACGTCTGCCCTCAGCACGGGCAGAAAAATTATTATTGCCCTGGGCATGAGAACGTTCCGAATGCTGCTGAGTGAAACGGGGTCGAGCATACTGTGCATTATGACGATATCCCGAAGCTTGCTCAGAAACTCGCTGTTGGTTCGCCACTCTTCTGTGTGGTGGAACGTATGAAGCTTGGGTGGGCACTTGTGTATGCTCGCGCTGAAAGTTTTGTCTATTATGCCGCTGAGGGTTTTCGGAATAAGCCTCGCGGGGTGCCCGAGCATGGTGAGTTGAAGCATGTTTGCCATGTCGCTCTTCATACGTGCGTATGAGGCGAAGGCATTCATGAATAGTGGCAGGGTGTCGAACCTCAAGAAAATCCTGTAAGAATGGGTCGAGCTGCTGTACGAGGGTATCCAACATGTCAACATGACTGGCATGTGGATCCCATAGATTATATAGGCGTGTAGTTTCCAACGCAAATGCAACAGGGCTATCATTAGGACCTTGTTGACGTGAAAAAAGCTGTTGAGCAAGGCTAGCTCGACTGAGGCCGAAAGGAAAGACCTCCAAGAATTCTGCACGGAAATTCTCATAATGAGAATCCGGGTTCGACCCTCGCCACTGCCGATACCAGGTCTTGGCGGTATCCCTCAAGCAAGTGCCGGCAATTTGGACCTTGCAGTCTTCCGGAATATTATAGAGATCAAAATGATCTTCCAGATCTTCGAGGAACTTTAAAGACCCCTCCAAACCATTGAAATAAATTGTTCCAGCATGCGGCACGAAATGGGCAAGCATTCTGCTTCGCTGAGAGGATTGAACTCCCTCAGGTACGACCCGCGACTCAGAGTGATAAGAAGCTGGTGCATTACGAAATGGTGAAGAATGCCTGGGTACGTGTAGATCATTCATATCAAAGTCAGAGCCACAGGCTTCGTACAAATTGTCCAAAAAAACACCATTACCCTCAAGACTTGCCGGATGGTGGAAATTTGAAGTTGCCTCAGGTAAGGAAGACATGGATAATAATAGTCAGGACCTCGTGTTCGAGAAAAGTTCGGGCGCCAATTATAATGAATTACCAAAAGGGTGTTGTTACTAGTTAATCACGAACTTAAACAAAAGTCTCAACGCTGGTTATTTATAGTAAGTAATAAAAGTATTAAACCTAACAGCCAGACAGAGGTCTGACAAAAACTATGAATTGAGAAAGACTGAACTTACTGAAAACTTGTTTATTTCCAAGACTCTTGGTCAACTAAGGCACTCATATATCTTGTACATAATAACGAATAAACTTTCCTCTTATAGTACACACACTCTCATAACAACACCTCGCAACGCCAACACATCAACCAACGCTCACAACGCTACAACCAACGCTCGATGAACGCGCCTATATACTAGCTACCACCACGTCATGACTTACACTCATTGCCAGATCTCATTCAGCGGGTGAAATAATATTTCGTTCAGTAGGAAGATAATTTACATAGTAAAATAAAATAACCAGAGATAGTAAAATCAAAAGGAAAGTGAATATAGAGTATACGTTACAGAGCAATTACACTCTCATACACAGCCATGCAGACTCTCTTGAGAACCCATCATTCCTGAGAAAACCTCGCAAAGCCAATAAGACAATAAAAAAGTGATTTTCGTAAAGAAGTCTACACCGTGTTCTGAGTTCAGCCACGTACCTAAACAAAAGGCTGTGGACATTATATATATTTCTTCAGATTAAAATCTTTATTTAGCAAGACAACAAATAAAGATTTTAATCTGGAAAAAGATGTATAATGTCCACCGCCTTTTGTATAGGCACGTGGCTGAACGCAGAACACGGTGTAGACTCTTTACGAAAATCACTTAGCCGGAGGCAGATGAAATTTTATTGTGACTATTGATGAAGCCTGGCTCAGGACTGTACAAAACACGATCGATTTACTATCACAAAAGAGCAGAAAAAGGACTTATAAACTTGGTTCCAAGAATCCAAAGAATGTTTTAGTTAATGATTCATGACTATTGCTGGTTTCTCGTACAGTGGGAAATGAAAGTTAAGAAAAGTTTAGAATAATGTTAGAATCAATTCGGCATATTACAAAAATATTGTTTTAACACCTATATTTAAAGAGGAAATGCCATCCCTTTATCCACTGAGCTTTCAAAGAACAAAAATCCGTCAGAATAAAATACATCCAAATTTACCACTATATTTCTTGAAAAAATGAAAATTGAGTCTATCATTTTGCCCATATTCCTTCAAAGTCCCTTGATGTGTCATCTATGGACTATTGTGCCTTCGGACTGCTAAAAAGAGCGCTTTCTACACGTAGACCTAAAACAATGATTGGACTGTGGAAAGCAGTGGAAGAGGAGTGAAATAAAATATCACTACCAATTTTAAGAAGTGTCTGGTTATCTTGGAAATATAGATGTAAGTTCAGAGGAAGAGCTATCAGATAGAACATTTAAGAAAAAAATAATTTTATTTCTAACGTTACTTATACTGCTGGAAAGTCGTTCTAAAAAATTTTGAATATAATCAGCTGTCTTCAACGTCGTTTGTTTTTATGTGTCACCTCTGAGAGAAGCTTGTGTTTCTCTCAGAGTTGAGACACTTGCCAAAAGTGCAAGTTACAGCGATAAGTCTTTGTAGGTGTAGTTCAAATGGTAGACTATCCGACTCCGGAGAAGATACATGTGGGGTTCGAATCAAATCACCGACAGATTTCGGCTTTTATACTACAATGGCGCCCAAACATAAAATGAATCTCCTAGCAGGAAGGTTCGGGGAAAATGTGTGAATCTTCTTCCACATCGGGCAGGGAAGTAATTAGAATTCCTTCAATAAACCACTGAAATCAGTAGCTGTAAGTACACGATACACAAAACACTCGCGAATGTGTAATCCGCATAGTTAAAATATTTATTTTATTAAAATATATACACATTAAAAATACAAGATCTTTCGGTTCAGCAGCTGAACCATCTTCAGATAAAAAGATATCAGGAGGTCACAAGCCACCAGATGTTAAATATAAACCGGACAATGCTTATGACGTATGAAATCGTACTGCGCAATGGCAAAATTGTTCGCCACCATTAGTTACGTAGACTAGTTCTTTGGCCCGTCCTCACTTGCAGGTACGGGTAGGGTAGATTATGGAATGCATAAAAATTTAGTTTTTTGACAAGCAATTTCCATGCTTGTGGCTTTTAACATCCCACAAGCATGGAAATTGCGACAATGAACCAGTCTACATAACTAATGGTGACGAAAATTTTGCGATTGCGCAGTATGATTTCATGCGCCATGAGCATTGCCCGGTTTATGGGACCTCCTAATGTTTTTTACCTGAAGTTGGTTCAGCTCCTGAACCGAAAAATCTTGTATTTTTAGTGTGTATATACAGTGTGGCAAAGAATTTTTAAGACTGGGTCTGTAAAAGAAATAGCCGCCCCCGGTGGCGCAGTTGTCTAAGCGATGGCCTCTGATCACTCGTCCGAAAGGGGTCCGGGTTCGAATCCCGGTGAGGCATGGATGTTGTGTTTGTCTTACGGCACTGGCTCTCTCCCTTCCCTGGAACCAGTGACCCTAAGTTAGGGACGGGCGACTGCTTATAGCCCATTGAGTTGCTCACGGTGGTCGTTAAACCTTCAATCAAAAAAAAAAAAAAAAAAAAAGAAAGAAAAAAGAAATAGAAACGAGAAATTATAATTTATTTTGGTTTGTTATTCAACATGAGTCCCTTCTGCTTCAATACACGTGTTACAGCGATTTAATAATGATTCGAATGCCTGTTCCAGTTCACTTTGCGGAATTGCCTCCAAAGCACGTGTCGAAGCTGTTTGTATGGTAGAAATATCATCAAAATAACACCCTTTTACCGTCACTTTCAGTTTTAGGAATAAAGAAAAGTCGCAGGGTGTTAAATCAGGCGAATATGGTGGATGATTCAAAACACAGACGTTATTTTTCGCAAAAAATCTACGAACAAGAAGTGAAGTGTGACTGGGTGCATTACCGTGCAACAAACACCAACTGTTTTCATCCCCATATTCTAAACGCATGCGACGAATTCTGCCCATCAAACGCCTCAAAACATTTCAATAAAACTCACCAGTAACTGTTTGTACACTTGGAACAAATTCTTTGTGGATAATACCCTTACTATCGAAGAATGTAATGAGCATTGTTTTGATTTTCGATCGAACTTTTCTGGTATTTTTTGGCTTGTGGAGAGTTTTTAGACTTCCATTCCGCACATTGTCGCTTTGTTTTAGGATCATATTGAGAACACCACGTTTCATCACCAGTAACAATCGATTTTAAGAAGTTTGGATCATTATCAGCGTCTGAAATGATGTCTCTGCAATGTGCACTTCTCCTTGATTTTTGTTCATTGGTTAACGTGTGTGGAACAAATTTAACACAGATTTTTGTTTTGCCCAAATCTTTATGCTGGATGGTTCGAATCGTTTCTTTGGTTCCCTACCACATACTACAATTTCATCGAAATCTAACCATTTTTACGAGAGTTATCGTGCTGACAGACAGACGGACAAAACTGGAGCATATACGCTTCTTCAACCTACAGTTGGAAAGCGTAAATAAAAGCGAGGGTACAAGAACAATACTCATGCAATTACAGAGTAGGGGGTGCAACAGTCATGAGTACGGGTAATAATACAGTTCGTTCAAAACGTACCACCGCAGTGAAAGTGCTAGATTTAATGGAAAACATCCATATTAAAATTACGCGTTGTACTTTGACTACATTAGATTGTATAGTCCAGTGGTTCGCAACCTGTGCTCCGCGGAGCCCTAAGGGCTCAGCGTACACTTCCCAGGGGCTCCGTGGCTGCTCCAGGAAAATAGAATATATAAAAATTGAATGAAATTAAAGAATAAGAAACAAAAAGTAGAATTAAAATAAGAAAACTAGAAATTACATTCTGAACGGAAATTTTTGCCAAATTGAATTTCGCGCCTTCTCTAGTAGACTACGCTTGGTCATTCTGCTGCCAATAGCTCCACAATTATTGTAGCACGAGACGGACAGACGACTAGGCTGAGCTGGGCGCCGACCTGTCGCGTGCCGCGTTTTAATGGCCCTTCCTGGAACTGAATGTCTGAGTGATTTCTTGGAACTGCCCATTCGAGACGTTTCTCGCTCATTCTCGATACTTCGAGAATCCCTGGAATCCGCTCGAAGCTTCTCGAAACTTAGCCCCATATAAATAGAGGCTATATAGTCGATTTGATGTCACGGACCGCGGGTGGCCTAGTGTTAAACGTTCGTGGCTGCCACGGAAAGGACCTCAGGTTCGATCCCAGGCTGGTACGAACGCTCGATCCACTAAATATCCGCCGTGCGTCGGATGGGCACGCTAAGCCGTCGGACCCCGGGTACTGCCCCCCCTCGGTAATAAATAAGGGCGTCTTCCTCCCCCTTTCTACTTCGCTTCCGTGTAACTTCCCTATCGGGCACTCTAGCCGAAATCTCCTAGCTTCCTATTTCTAAGGGTTGTTTAAGACCTGGGGTCAGATACTCCCTTCCTAAAATCTTCTACATATAACATAATATGAAATGACCATATGATTGATGTCACATGCCGCTGGTGGCTTAGTGGACAACGTTCCTGGCTGCCACGGAAAGAACCTCAGGTTCGATCCCAGGCAGGTACGAACGCTCGATCCACTAAATATCCGCCGTGCGTCGGATGGGCATGTTAAGCCGTCGGACCCCGGGTACTGGCCCCCAGGTAATAAATAAGGGCGTCTTCCTCCTCCTTTCTACTTCGCTTCCATGTCATTTTGCTATCGGCCACTCTTGCCAAAATCTTCTAGCTTCCTATTTCTAAGGGTTGTTTAAGACCTCGGGTCAGACACTCCCTTCCTAAAATTATCTACATGTGATCATTTGATGTCACTTCACAGTGAATTTTCAAAGCGATAACATTTTGATTTCTTAGCGATACTTCTGTGAGTTTTCTGTGCGTTTGACCTCTTTATGACTTTACATTCCCTTACTATCTATCCCCTCTTCCTTCCCCCGTAACACTACTCCTAAACATCATTAACTTGTAAGACATAGGGTAGGCCTAAGGGGCTCCGCCATAGAATTTGATTCTAAAAAGGGCTCCGCGAGTCAAAAAGGTTGGAAACCGCTGGTATAGCCTGTTCGTTCTTACCTTTACATCGAGTGTTAAATGTGATGTCCCCCATTTTGAAAGCATAATGTTACTCTTCTACACATGTTTTCGAACACGTCTTTAAAAATTTCCGGTGAAATTGAAGATGTGTGCGTGGATATCGCTGTTTACAATCTCTCAATTGTTCTCGAGCGGACCTTGTAAAAAACTGCTTTTGGTGTTCCCCAGAAGTAAAAAAAAAACGTCAGTTGGTGAAATGTCGGGTGATCGTGGAGCCCAAAATCCTCTTGAAATTATTTCATCTCAAAGACATATTCAACTAGCGACATGAGAAAACGCGAGCACTGTGCGTGCCAGCACCATCTTGTTGGAAGTAAGCATTCAGAAATCCATTTTCATCGAGCTGTGAGATGAATGGATGCAGAATGTCGGAACAATATCACTCTGCCTCTATTGTGTCCGTGTAAAGAGTGGGATCCACAATTCGAGTTCATAAAAGTACCGTCATTTTCCCACGCTTTCGAGATTCAAATCCAGTTACTCTGCTGTGTGAACTTTTCGCGTTTATGAAAATAGATACATTCATTCCAATAATAACACACGAGATACATTCATTCCAATAATAGTACACGAGATACATTCATTCCAATAATAATACACGAGATACATTCATTCCAATAATAATACACGAGATACATTCATTCCAATAATAATAATACACGAGATACATTCATTCCAATAATAACACACGAGATACATTCATTCCAATAATAATACACGAGATACATTCATTCCAATAATAATAGACGGTCGTATCAGAATAACATGACCACCCCTAGAATCACAGTGCATCCGCCCAGGCGCGTTACACAATGCACGTGACAAAGTCAACCACACGGAGATATGAGCCGCCGTTCAGGACAGATGATCCATAGAGCGTAATATGAGTAAAATGAGAAGAGGAAGTGATTTGACGGACGTTCAAAATAGAATGATCATCGGCTACCGCGCCAATGGTGTAAACATACTCAGAAACAGCAGATTAGTGAACCGTTTGCGAGGTGAAATGGAACGCCAGCACACCTTGTGCCTCCCGACGACCGTGGATCCTCAAAGATCATTGACCTCAGCAGAGAAGAACGTCGCCTCTGTCGACTGGTAAAACGCGACCGACGCGCAACTGTGCAGTAGTTGATCACGCAAACAAACTCTGGGGCACCCAGGGTTCATTTGTGTTTTATCGACGCTGCGTTATGGCGTCCATGTTAACCCACGTCCATTGGTAACGACGCCTGCAATTCACATGGGACTACCGTCATTGGACAGTGGAAGAGCGGGAAAAGGTTTGCCTTCTCTGAAGAATCGAGGTTTCTAGTCCACAGACGTGACCGGGAGGTGGCGGATACGGCGTCAGACAAACAAGAATCAACATCTGAACACACTTTTCGGTCATGTACAGGACGGCGGTGGCAGTGTGCATGTCTGGGGGACACCACTGGATGCGTCCCTGAACGCTAATGACTACCTGTCCGTCTTCGCTGACCACATGCATACCTTCATGTTGGACATTTACCCTGGTGGTGATGGCGTCTACAAACAGGACAATGCGCGTGCCACGTCGTTATGGGGGTGCATGACTGGCTCCAGGAAGATGACAGCGATGTCTCCGTTCTCCATTGGCAAGCGAAATGGCATGAACACACTCCCATAGAGTACTTGTGCGACTATTTAGATCGGCAGGTTCCGTGTGCAGAACCAAACCTACGTCATCTCTGGGACCTCCATGCTCTGCTGCAATCCGAATGGGCACGTGTGCCTCGGACAACCTTCCAAAGCCTCATTGCGTCCATGCCCCGCCGTCTGGCCGTTGTCATCCGGGCCAAGGGTGATTTCTCCCATTATTAGATAGGTAGTCATATTATTCTAATACGACTGTGTAATGTGTAGCAGTGGAATATTTTAAAGATCTTTAATCCCCTTAGAATCGCGATGTACTTCTAAATACAATGCTGAATTGTGGAAACAGGTGTATTTTTTCAGTTACCCTTTCACGTTTCTGAAGAACCACATAATGTGAGTCTCACACAGAAATTAAGTTATTACCAGAAACCAGGAAACTAATTACTACAAGTGTACTTCAATACAGATGGTTGCTAAAGTTGCTTGTGTAACTTTTATGAGCTGTTCGATAGAAAATCGGAAGATATCTTTCACTGTAGATCGATAAGCGCAAAGATGTATTACTTGTACCTGTGCGTTCTTAGGGGCTGGCGGTTCATTGTTAATCCAGTTCGTAAAATCAACAACTGCGTTGTCATCTGCCAATTGAAACACTTGATCGGTAAGGTTAAAATTCATACCGATCCACACGTGGCTCACGATGTTCAAGATATTCAGTTGCAGGAATTCTGAAAGAAAAATATAGAGTTTTATTCCAATGCCACTGAAACATCTAAGATTGGAAGAAATACTGGTATACGTTCAGAGTTGAAGATATATTCTTCACATAATACGCGGTAAATAATACATGATAATTAACACAGCAATCGGATATCACTGAATTGACTGTAATTACTGTTTCACACGTGAATTAAATCACATCAGAAAACTTGAAAATTTCATCGCCGTGGAGCGGGAATGGAACCCGCATCTCCCGATTACCGTTCGAGCGCGCTATCCGTTGCACCACCCCACGACGGCGAATTCACAAGAATATATCTTCACCTCTCAATACCTAAACATCTGGAGATCTTCTTAACAACGCTAGATGGCAGCATAATCTGCATTGAATAAGAACACGGTCGGAGAATATTCCAATGCTCTTCACACACAGATACTTGATGCTCTTCACACTCACAAAATGAGAAATCAACAAAGGATGGTTTCGCGTTTTACACAGTCTTGCTGGATGGTTCCGGCAAGACTGTGCAACTGCTATATTGTGTGGGCCCTTCTGTATCCTGTACTGTCTCGTCTGCAGTGGATGGCCTACTAGGACAGGGGGGCATCCAGAACACTGCCAGTTACCCGAAACTTTGCAATGACCTGACGTACCGCATTACAGTTGGGGACGCCTGCATCACGAAATTTATTTCCCAGCGAAATGTTTTTTTTCACATCGTCCGTGCACTTGTCTTCATGTCAAAAGACATGTTCCACCAAAAGCACTCTCTGTTCAGCCGTTAACAGCCTTGTCCTTGTGCCGAGATGAGTGATCAATCGACACGTCTGCTTCCATCGACCAAGCGCTCTGGATGACACCTGCGTGCGGTTAGGGATGGGGAGATATGAAAGGTTCCAGACACAAAGCACTTTTACGCTGCGGGTCACTTTTGCTGTAATTCCATTCAAAAGGTCTTCATTATTACATTACTGCAATTCGTACATTCAGTGCACAGTCATTATTCGGACACCATGTATTTATATCTACTTACAACAATAATAATGGCATACAACATTATCAAGGGAAAAATCTGTTTCATTTGTCTCAGAGTTTAATGATCACCATGCGCAAATCTATGGGAAAACCAGTGGCCTCAAATTAGGGAAGGTCAGTGGCCTAATTTGAGGCCACTGACCTTCCCTAATTTGAGGCCACTGGTTTTCGGGTGGGCGGGTAATGACATAGAGAAATCACATCACACGTGACTGACACTGGCTTCAAACCCAGTGCCTGTCAGACGAACTATTCGAAGCCATGTCTTTGCCCACTGCGCTGTCCAGACCCATTAATTTCAGCGGAAGTTAGTAAGAATAACCTTCTTTAGCATCATCTTATACACTGAAGAGCAATTGAATTAGAGACAGCTGGCGTTATGCAAATGTAGCGCTGTGGGCGGCCCTGCAATCGGAAACGACATGACGTATGCAGCGATCCAACAATATGAGGAGTGATGCGACGGTAATCAGTAAGAGTCGAACGCAGTATGGGTAAGACGAAGGATCTAAGCGCATTTGATCGTGGGCAAATCGTCGGGGCCTGACGAATGGGTCACTCCTTCTCGGAAGTCGTGCAGGCACTGGGATTTTCACGAGCCACTGTGTCACGGGTGCACCGTGAGTACATCGAATCCGGTAAAACCAGCCCTGCAACGCCCAACTGCCGTTGACAACAGCGTGTGGATGAGCGGGGTCATCGTCGGCTAGCTCGCATTGCAACAGCGGATAGACGGGCCACAGTGCAAAAAAATCACTCGGCAATTTAACGCTAGTGCACAAAAACGCGCAAGCAGCCACACCATCCAGAACCATCTCCTCGCTATGGGGCACAGAAGCCATCGTCCCACGAGGGTACCTCTGCTGACCGCACATCACAGGGTGCAAAGATTAGCATGTTCGCGGGAACATGCCCACTGGACTCTAGACATGTGGGAAAATGTTGCCTGGACTAATGAGTCGAGATTCACGTTAGTACATGTGGATGGCAGAATACGAGTACTGCGCAAACCACATGAAGCGATAAATCCTTC